>CM054181.1:50909758-51582258 GCA_028829895.1 Sinotaia quadrata | reverse complement strand
ATATTTTGTACAGCCACTGCTTTAATAAACATCTCACAAGATAAATAGAATCATTGTATGGAAACAACATTGGCTTTTGCTTTTGAAAGAACTACATATGAACTGTTTTATTTAAAATCTTTAATAATAATCTTTAATAATGGATAATATTTCTATGTGTAAAATCGTCTACGCAATTCAGCTAGAGTATCCGTATATTTTTTTATTTATTACCTGTTGCCCCTACATCGACATCATCATCATCATCGAAATTGATTTGCAGACCTGTTGGTCCAACCTCTCTTGCGTCATCCAGACAGAAAGGCTGCGTTTCCTCCACCTGAAACCCCCAAAAATTATTTTATAGAGGAAGTAAATTTGAAAGTGAATTAAAGAAAAACACATTATTGATTTTCACTGAAGAAAGGGGGGTATACTCTAAATTGCATACGTAGAGAAATAAATATGGTAAATAGATGATCGCTGGATATATTATTATCTCCCTTGTCAGTGGTTTTTTTTTTTTTTACGTTTTGAAATTGATAGTTGTGAACAATGTTTAGAAAGCGGTTGCGTCTGTGTTACAGCAATTCGTATTAAATAGATTTTATAATTATTGTCTTAGACAAGATATGCGGCTGTATGTAAAAGCATACTAACCTATAACTGAAAGCAAGCGATATTTACGTATCACTTATATAAAAAACTCAACTCTGTAGCCCACCTTTGTTTTCTCTTGTGTTTCTTTAAATTGTTAATCTTTCATACAGTTAATATATGATTTTTATTCTGTGTTTCTCGTACATTGTATTCCTCATGTCATTGTATTCATCAAACTGTTGATTTTAGCATACCATAATATTCATCATACCCCTAATACTGATAATATTAGGCTGTCATTCACACAAAGATATTATTCTGCTCTTCTGATTGGTTGTATTCATTATACACTACTTTACATGTAAGGTAGGAAGAGTTGGCAGAAAGCAATGAATATTATATTAAAAAATTAAGTAAGTCTATATACTGCTCTAGAAAGTGGATGCAGATGAATTGGTTCCTCTTCCGCATCGTCTGCAATGTCTATACAAAAATGAAAATGTAAACTTTTAATACCAATTCCTTTAGGCAAGATTCAGATATGAAATTGTACATATTTCATACAAGTTACTTTAGGCTAATATCAGACAAAACATTGCACATTTTTCATACCAATTCCTTTCGGCTAGAATAAGACTTAAAATTGTACATTTATCATACCAATTCCTTAGACTAGAATGCAGTCATGAAATTGTACACTTTTCACACCAGTTCCTTTAGGCTAGAATCAGACATAAAATTGTACACTTTTTATACCAGTCCCTTAGCCAGAATAAGTCATAAAATTGTACAATTTTTATACCAATTCCTCAGGCTAGAATAAGACATTAAAGTGTACACTTTTTATACCAATCCCATAGGCCAGAATACTACATAAAAGTGTACACTTTTTATACCAATCCTTTAGGCCATAATAAGACATTAAAGTGTACATTTTTTATATCAATCCCTTAGGCCATAATAAGACATTAAAGTGTACACTTTTTATACCAATCCTTTATGCCATAATAAGACACTAAAGTGTACACTTGTTATACCAATCCCTTAGGCCATAATAAGACACTAAAGTGTACACTTGTTATACCAATCCCTTAGGCCATAATACGACACTAAAGTGTACACTTGTTATACCAATCCCTTAGGCCATAATAAGACATTAAAGTGTACACTTATGATGTAATTTCTTGTAGGCAAGACTATCGATAGTGTATGTAATTTACAGTTTTCTGATATATACGTTAGCCGACTGTTTTCTTTGAAAATCGGTATTGTTGGCAGACTTAAAATATTTATTTATTGTTTAATTTATGTTTTAATTAATAGTAACTAATAATATTATTTCCTTATTGCACGAGTAATTTTGAAACCCTTCCAGTTTTAACAATTGATGTAACTGCCTGCGTAACAAATGTCAGTCACAAACAATGTAACTATGTGGAATACGATGGAGACAGTTATTGTAAAATTGTACGGTTTTATTGGAACCTGAAATGTTAGCTTCAAGAACTTGTGTTGCATTTAACTTATTTGTTACTGTAACATCAACCAATTGTTTTCAATAACATCATCCAGCTGTGTGTTTATTATTGTTCTTTCCGTATAAATTGATGTTTCCTAGATTTTACAAGGACTCATATTAATGAGTTACTTAATTTTAATTTGTGCGTATGTTTTACTTGCCTTTAGTTCCAAGTGTAAAATATTCATATGAAAGAAGTCTGTTATAACTGCCAAACTATATTATGAAATAGAAACTAGTAAATATTGTTTAGAATCTCTAACTTTATTATGAAACATAACTAGTAAATATTGCCCTAGAGTCTCTAATAAAGTTAATAAATTCAACATTCATATTAAAGATGGAAATTAAAGGACGATTTTACTAGTTTTACATTTAATAGAGGTGTACATATCGTTATAAAAAAGTATCAAGTTCAGGACATATCCATCAACCGAAGTAAAAATCAAACGATCAATTGCTCCTAAGTTTAATAAACGTTTTCACTCACTATTTCCAAATTCCACCATGCTGACCAGAGTTGTGGTTAATGCCAGATGTATCTACAAATCAGATATATATATACAATTTAGTGTATGTCAGTATAATTATAAGCAAATTATAATGTGAAGAGAATTTGATAATAATCTAATTATCAATATTTTATAATGGAAAGTTTTAGTTTCTTCCTTCCTCCTTCCCTCCCTCCCCCTTCCTTCCCTCCAAACTTCCTTCCAAACTTCTTTCCTTCCTTCCTTCCATACTTCTTTTCTTGCAAACTTCCTTCCTTCCATGCCTACCTGTGACGGAGAACTTCGAATTGGTACCCACGTGTTGTTGTCTGGGATCTGAGACTGATGATCATCTGCAATGCAACGTTAGCATAATGCTTATGAGAAGAAAACTACAGTTTACGTACATCAGTTATAATTTGATATAGGTTATACCCAACTCGAAATTGTTACATTAACAGATTATGTGCAAAAACGTTATTAATGCGTAGTGCACAAATATTAAAATAATATAAACAGTCAGGTCAGGTCAAATACATCAGTCTGTTCATAGCTTAGTATGTCATTAAACACATTTGAAAGTGTTAATTCGCTATTGAATTGTTTTGGGAAAAAAACAGATATATATATAATGATATTTAAAAAAATAAATATTCCATTTATGAAGGAACACTATCTATAGAGGTACCTCTAAGCAGATGAGTGGATAGATAGATAGATAGATAGATAGATAGATAGATAAAGATAGATAGATAGATAGATAGATAGATAGATAGTTAGTTAGATAGATAGATAGATAGATGGATGGATGGATGGATAGATAGATAGAAAGATAGATAGATAGATAAACAAATGTTATATAGACGAACTAACCTAAAACATCATCTGAGCACGGTATTGGTATCATCTGAAATTGGACATATAGAAAATTGACATATACAATTTGGACATATAAAAATAAGACATATATAAATTGGACATATAGAAATTTGACATATGCAATTTGGACATATAAAAATAGGACATATATAAATTGAACATATAGAAACATAACTAAAATTGTGCTTACATCATATAAACTGCCTACCTTAATGTACATTTACATAGCCTAACCACAGTTCCATTATAACGACAAGGTAAGAAAGTATAAATAAAGAATATTGTTGCTAAGGATACGCATAGAAAGGTAAAAGGGTTTGGTTTTAATTCCAGAAAATATTTAAAACATATATCTCCCTTTATTTATTTTTTCACAGAATCTGAGTTAAGTAGTTCTATTGTTTAAATTGATTGATTATCTCCTAATGTCTGCTATAGGAAATGTGCGAAATAAAGCATCTAATATTAATGGAAGAAATACCCCAAATACACTTCTTCAGACAGATAATGTTCACGAAGAAGACGTCGCATTAAGCACGTATCACAATCTTAATAATATCTGGCCAGTGTTTAATATTGTTCCACATTTTAGTTCCATTATTTTGTTTTCACTTTTTAAGCAATAGATTATCAGACGGAGTTATTCACGATTTTACTATAAACCTAATGACGTCATCATATGTATCGGCAAATATAGTGTAATGTATTTAATCGTTATACACAGTTCTAGCTAGAGATTAAACCTAATGACGTCATCATATGTATCAGCAAATATAGTGTAATGTGTTTAATCGTTATACACAGTTCTAGCTAGAGATTAAACCTAATGACGTCATCATATGTGTCAGCAAATATAGTGTAATGTATTTAATCGTTATACACAGTTCTAGCTAGAGATTAATATCCTCTGCTTAGATTTTTCTGTATTTACTTTAATCTTTCCTCTCTCCATTCTTTTTTATGACAGATTTATTCTTTCCTTCTTATATTTACGCACAGTATTGTCTTTTTTATGTTTTATTTTCTTTTATTAAAATGTGTCATCCTTCATCCTATCTTGAGCCTTACTTTCGATTCAAAAGCCTCAGCAGGACTGGACTGGCTTATCTGTGGAAACTGAGTATGGTTGGCAAGACCTGAAATAGATTCTTATATAATTCTCATGACAAGAATTTTATAACATGGCAAATAATGTGTAAATAGTTGTATAAAGTAACTAATAATAAATAAAATGTTTTAAATAACAAACGAATTTGATACACATAATATAAACCCCATTTCCAAAATACTTGGGAAATCTGCTTAATATAGGGAGCATGAAACCTGCGGCTAAATAGTCAAAGTGGAGACAACTTACTTGACCTATGCCTAAAGTTAAAGTCAATTTTGCTTAGCATGTCGGGGTGAAACTCTTACCTAGTAATCGTGTTTTGGATTGCCTCTTTCATTCATTGTGATACTTTTAAAGGGAACCGTTTAAAAATGACTAAACATGAATAACAAATATATAACGTTAGAGACTGCTAAAGATCTAATGCCATTAAAGTACTTTCTGTCATCACCATTTTTAAATATGCACCTGATGTGCTGTGAAAAACATTTTACATTCATGGCTTTAACATTTGACCTCATCAGATTTTGAAACAAAGGATTAATCAATTTATATATACATATTTTTTTTAATCCATTCATAACGTTAGAGATTGTTGATGCCAATTAATTTTTATTTAATGTTTTGATTTGGTTCTCTTCTCAAACTCGTTATCTTGTATTGCCATGTTATATAAGTACATGGATATAATATAATATCAAAGTAATCATATTATGCTTTAAGTATACTCACTTGCACTATCTGTACATGGTATTGGTGCGCGCTGAAAAAAAAGAACAAATGAAAAATATGTCATTACTATCCACTTTCCAAAGACATTTTTCTGTTTCTTTTACATATAACAAAATATTTATGTCCAGAAATGTATGTAGAAAGACGTTTAGATAGAGATAATGGATTTTGAATGCCATAAGTGGTTTGCTTGAAACACGTATAATTGAAGTACTATGTCGAAAACGTTTACTTATCACTCTGTCATTATAAAGAAAGTATAATTGAAGTACTATGTCGAAAACGTTTACTTATCACTCTGTCATTATAAAGAAAGTATAATTGAAGTACTATGTCGAAAACGTTTACTTATCACTCTGTCATTATAAAGAAAGTATAATTGAAGTACTATGTCGAAAACGTTTACTTATCACTCTGTCATTATAAAGAAAGTATAATTGAAGTACTATGTCGAAAACGTTTACTTATCACTCTGTCATTATAAAGAAAGTATAATTGAAGTACTATGTCGAAAACGTTTACTTATCACTCTCTTCATTATAAAGAAAGTATAAGAATAGTATCAGCGATAGATAATGAAAGTGTATATAAAGGCGAATAAAAAGACTATTAATATTTACTATAGAAATCATTTGTTTTGATGATTAGACTTTAAAATGAATGTCATATCTTATGCTTCTAGGGATATGTGGAAATATTAGCAAATACTCTCATAATGTAATAAATTATCAACATAGAATATATCCATTATTTAAGAACTTAACTGTGGGATATTCGTTAATAATATAGCTAATTTCCAGTAATTAAACAATAACTAGAAAGCAGTCATATTTATCCATCTTAGCCATCAAACACTTGTTCTTACTTCAACATCATGAACGTTGACATCCTCGTCAAAGGCGTCAGTATGAAAGATGAGTTGAAAGTCATGGCTCGAATAAAGTTTCCTAAAAGTGGAAGCGAAGAACCCTTCAAGAAAAGAATAATGCCATTCTGGAAATAATTCCAAGTTTGGACTCCAAGTAATGGCTAGTGGGTGTGATTCATTGGGCCACCGTAAGAGGTCTTCTAGGGTTTGCAAGAGAGCCTGCGGTTTATTTTTCAAAACTTGGAGAGGCGGTAATCCCTCCTCTTCAGACTCATTTTCCGACTCATCATCTTTGCCATCCCCATCATCTTCTCCGTTATTACCTTCATGGCTACCGCCACCATTTTCCTGTGGAGAATCGTCGCCCTGACCATTTTGTTTGCTCCCTGAGGGGCTATGGTCCTTAGATGACTTCTTTGGGAGGTCTCTATTCCCACGGTCGCCTGCCCTGCCAGGGGCTGGATTTGGATCATCGGAGTCAGTATTAACGAAAACATCATGTGGAAAAGTGTTGATGCCATTTCTGTTTTCGATATTTAGCTGACCATTGGTGAAGATATTCTGTACAACTAGACTTGTCCTCCTGGGTTGTGAAGATTTAAATTGAAAAACAAAGAAATCTTGCCACTTGTTTCCACAGTCATAAAGGCGCCAGCAATAAATTAACAGTTTGTAAATATGGTGGGTAAACAACGAACTTATTAGTATTTGAAGATGAAGAACAACAAAAGCATTTTGTACTTGTAGAGTTGGACTTGGTTTATAAACGTGCTGCCAGAACTTACTGTAGCACTGTAGTTGTGAATATGTGTTACTAAAACTGCCCGGTTTGTACTTTACAATATTTGTATAATGATACTGTAAAGGGTTTCTTTCCCATGTCAGTGGAAGATATATGTGTAATATTTTCCTATTCTCTTCATTTCTATCAGGCACTGGTTTTAGGTAGTTTCTAAACATTAGTCTGAAGAACACAATCCAACTATATATGCACAACTTTGGGTTAAAATTAATCCATACTCTGATAAATTTTCTTGCATGCATATAAACCATTCGATTAAAATCCTGTTCATGGGATCCATCAGTTAATATGTTCTTTCTTCTAAAACATGAGAACGTTCGTGGCGCCTGCTGCTCACGAAATAAAATGCCAACGGTTTCACAACAGCTCTTCATAAATGTCTTTTTCTCCAACGATGGAGGTCTCTTAATCAAAACATCGCTAAAAGAACTCTGCACCCTGATCAGGTCATCCCCAACTTTCTTGGCAGTCTTCGTGTCAACATATTGATTCTCTTGTTCATGGTGCATGAACACGAGAAATAGCTGGAGCATATCGAAATTCAGAAGGAACAGGAGATAATACCACGCCTGTACGTCAACTGGCTTCAGTGGCATCCTTGTTAGTACGAACTTTCTGTGAGTCTGGAAAAGTGCATTTCCGTAGAAACACCCGATGCGACTACGAAACGCAACTAAATCCAGACCCATACTGGCTGCACACGTCAGCTACCAGGTAAAATGCTATGATCTTTCGCGAGAAGAGTCTTCTTGTCTATCTGTAGATAAAGAAGGAAAGGAAGCATAAAAATACAGATTCATCAAGGATTCCTAAAGCACAAAGAGAAACCTCGAACTAAGTGCGACACAAAGCACATTCAGCTGCTGAATGCTATAGGAGAACCGAGTTATTAAATATTCATTTAGCATAGGTGAAGTAGTCTGAACCGAGAGACAACATTTCAAACTCTCGATATTTGTAATCTTGAATTATTTCCCTTAACTATGTACAATATGTACTGATTCATTATTTATAAATCTATTAAATCTATGCAAAACAAACTTTAATGTATTTAAACTCTTAAATAATTTGTAATACGAATATCTAATACAGTACATGTACAACTCAAGTAAAGAATAATATGAAAATAAACTTGCTTGCTGCGTGTGATTAAAATGAAAATGAAAAACATACATTTAAAAATATGTTTTATGAGGAAAAGTACATACGACATCACCAAACACTAACACATTGCGTTCAGTTGATATCTGATACTTACACTAAGATTTGAAGATTAAAACTACTGTACTATTCATAGATGTGAGTGTTCTTATAGTGAATAAGGACAGGGTAGAATGAACACTACACACACGACAGTTATAGACATTTCATAAAATAAATGCAAATACTTTAATAACACGTTTTAAACGTAAAATTAATAATGACCGCAATACAAACATGATTTTAAAAATGTTATAATAGTTAAGACTTGTGTCTTGATATATGATCCATAATGACCGCAATACAAACATGATTTTAAAAATGTTATGAATAGTTAAGACTTGTGTCTTGATATGTGATCCATAATGACCGCAATACAAACATGATTTTAAAAATGTTATGAAACAGCATTGACTACATTGTAGTGGTTGCTTTGTCATTCAGCTAGAGTGGCATTCTTGCTTATGCCTTCGTCCTGTGAAGCTTACACAAGAATTCTTATAGCTCCTTGTGTATGTGTGATCTGGATAAATGTAGATTAAGAATGAAAATGAAAATTCTGATGAAACTATTAGTCAGAGCAGACCTAATCAAACTGCCTCATGCCTTGTTTTCCACGTAATATATGATTGCTGTCATTATATATGTAGATCTTGTCAAGTACTGAAGTAGCTTTGCAGACGAATTAATTCATATTTTGGCACTAGCTAATCTGACAGTGTATCAAGCTCAATATTTTTGTGACTGTTGTTATAGAGGATTTGTCCCCCCCCCCATCCCTCATCAGTATTTTAGCAGTTTTTGTCAATTTCTTTATCTGGATGTTTCAGGCCAAAGGTCTGGCAAACTCTTCATCCAATACTTATTCAGTCATATATTCTAACACATAATTCAGCAATCAGATTAGTATCAATATAAAACACGGCTATTCTTATCAACGAAGAAATGGAGTCATAGAGTGATATGAAAATAGTTTGTACATAACATGTTCAATGAAGTAAGCTGCAACAGTCATTTGCATGCTTTCATAACAATGTCATATGTTTATTGTTCACAACAGAATAGTCAATCTTCTACATGCTCTGCTAAGCACATTGTAGAATGTTCCAAAACTGTAGATCCCTCGAGACTAATCTAGGCACACATTCGCCATATTAGCTTCAAATTTGGTGTAAATTCATAAACTGTATTTATGGTCTAACTTCCTTTTTTTACTACATATCTGCTCTGTGTATAAAAATAGCAAACTTTTTCAGTTTTGCATGAGAGTGTTTATGCTATTGAGAAGAGAGAGAAAAATAGTGAACATAAAATAGTTAAATAATTTCTAAGAGGGAAAAAGAGAGAAAGAAAAGTCAGATAAACATATTAGAAAATGACTGAATGTGAAAACAGTTTGATAATGTAATTCCTTATTATGTAATAACAGAATGTCCTTGCATTATTAATAATTTAGCACTATTTTATTGGAAGACTGAGACTTTCACAAGGATAATCTGGCTAAAGTTGTTGAAACAAAAATTAGCAATCGTTCTGTTACTTTCATTCTAAGTATATTCCATTTTCTCTCATCATAAAAAAATATGTGGGAAATTGAAAAAAATATGTTGCTTAGACCACCAAGAGTATTTTAAAAAGTATATAGTGACCGACAAATGTCTTAGCAGTCACTCACACATTATCGAGCAACAGTGTTATGTCCCTAGGATTGCTATATTTATAATTGAAAAAGCGTCACCATAACGATTATTTGATAGTTTTATTGATCAAACTTACATTCTAAAATGTATTTTTTTAATCAAAATAAAAGTAAAAAAATTATAAATATAATGGAGAGATGGAGTTATATTTGCTGGCAGAAGATGACTGTATTGTTCAGTGTTTCGATAGCAAACTACTGAAGCGGTTTTAGAAAATAAAGAAAACTCTCTTTTCTGCACATATACTACAAACCGACTGCATTTAAAGAAAACAGTTTTGGGGAAAGTGGAATTAAAAACTGGTACATACAATTATGTTGTTACTAAAATAAACTTAAAATTTTACCATTCCCTACTAAATGTTATGGCCAAAATATTGGTAGCCATTTTACAACCTAGTTTGTTTATAAACATGGCCTTCTCGATTGCAATATTCAAAATGTTTAGTTTGAATTTCAACTCGATAATGCAAAGAATATAAAGTTAATCTAGACAAAAGCGACCGACAGATGAGAATAGGTCCTGATTAGCTGTATCTTATGATTATGATTGTGTACAGATCAATTAAAAGTTATTTAAAAACACATTTTCTACACACCTCATGAGGCACAGCTACTTCCTGGTCACCTAGGGTTGTGTGCATTGCAATGCATGCACCTAGTTTGTGCTGGCTTCTGTGAGCTTGTGCGAGCGTCAGCGCGTGCGCATGTGTGTGTGAGTGTGTATTTGTGTCTATGTGTCATTGTAGAAGAACCAGTTACACTCAGTGAATGTCAATGTGTGCTGCCTTTATCAGTGTGCACTTATTTTGAAAGAATAATGAATGTAGTTTTCGTTTTGTTATGTTCCATTTGCTTTTAATGAGTTGTAAAATGATGATAATAAAGTGTGGTGAGTTTCGGGAATGCTCAGACGATATAATTTCTTTTACACAATGCTTCATGTCTCACCCTTGTCAGTGTATACTGTACACTGAACAGTCTTGTGTAATATTGTGCATGACGTGATTGTTCTAAGTAAAGATTGGTATTTCAATATTTCAATGAATGCCTTTGCGCAAGCCCGGTTTTATTTTTGTGTTTATGTTTTGCTTTCTTGCAGGTGTAGTGCAAGTATATATTATTTGCTCGTAAAGGTATTGGTGTTTATTAACTGTGGGTTGAATTTATCATATATAGAAGTGTGTGCACTTTCTAAACTTGTTATGAACTCAGCTTTTCAGATGCGTGTCTCACTTTTTAAATGTAGCTGTCTTTTGTTCGTGACACAAGTTTGCATTCATAAAGTAGTACCTCAATCTGGCATCCTATCACGTCTATTTAATTCATCAAACTACAAGGATTTTCAGAAAGTATAGGTAATGTCCGTGATATAGAATTAGAGTCAAAAGGTTTAAGTTTACTAATAGATCAATAAATACTTTACACAATATAAATGTTTGTTTAGTCATCCGTGTTACTGCGTTACGCTCGAGTATCTTGTGTTATCTTAGACTGAGAAATGTTGCCAAAACACGAATCATCAACGCCCAGATATTTCTGAGAAGATTTCATACAGTCACTCACGTGACATCTCCCGCCATCGTTACTTTATATTCATGGGAGTTCTTGGCATAACCTGTTAGCATGCGCAGGTTAGTCAACAAGTTACATTGAAAGAAACCCCAAAATATTAGTTTGGTTCAAATCCCATCTTTTAACCGGACAAAGCAAGCCGGGTCGGGGTGGATTGGGGATTGCCGAGAGAGTGTCATAGTTAGGTGTAAAGTTCATTCGCCTTTGACCCGAGGGACCATTATTAAAGCGAACCCTAAACAAATCGTTAGCGGACGATGGAGCTTTAGACCTACCATTTGTTTTGGACACGAAGTTATGGAACTGTCACACGTGTCACAGGTTTCCACTACAAATGTGTTGAATGTCGTCCAAACCTTGTTTGTTATACGCGATCTGGGACTGCTTACTAATACCAGTCATACCAACATTTAACTGATCTTGCCGAGCTGCAAAAGCAAAATATTAATGAATAAGAAAATATATAAACGTGCATATTAAATTAACGAAGATTAATGATTTTTAATTTATGGATCCACTGAGCAATAAAAAATGCCATTCATATCTTACCTCTGAACTTTATCTTCTTCATATATCACAGAGAAACACAGAGAAATAATTGCTTCGCGATTATATTAACAATTATCTCTTGCTTAGCGATTTCCGCATGAATTTACACAAATAGAGCGCACTATGTATTGTAAGGTAGTCTGTGTTATTCTGACACTTTTTATCTTCATGAGCTAAATGTAACACCACTCCTTAAATGTAACACCACTTCGTAAATGTAAACTGTTCTTTGTCGCACTCATACATACTCTTTTCTCATCCTTTGCCGTCCCTTACGCCATTTTCCATCACTTGATATTTTGAGGAATGCATTTGTAATTGGTGGATGGTGTAAAGTCATTTAATTTTTTTTTTCTAGCAAGTTGTCTGTCGGCCGGAACAAAAATTAATTCATACGCGACATGACGCTATAAGACCAGCTACCCACAAAGCATGATGTTTCTGAATGGCGTGATTAAACGCATTTAACTTGGCTCCTCGCCAGACGTTAAAGAGTGAAATGTCTGGGGCATTGTGACGTCGTTAAACAACACGTGCCCTATTACCAGGAAATAAATAAATAAATGGAAAGCACTGCCACTGTCGATAGCACATGTTTTGCATTAATAAAGCAGAAATCAGTCTTACTGTATTCAGTTACTTCTTGAGTGTTTAAGTCATCAAACTACAGATACAACTAGGCAATGTAATCACTGGTCTTGCAAAGAGTTCGAGTCCAAATGTTTGCCCGTACTGATGGATCAATAAATACCTTATACAATATAAACTACACGAATGCTTGTTTAGTCAGTGTGTTCGCTGTCTTATATTCAAATGTCTTTTAGTGTCTTAGACTGAGAGACGTTGCCGAGACATAATGAACCATCACTTCAGAATGTTTCTTAGAGGATTTCTTTCAACAAGTCACGTGGTATCTCAGGCCGTCATCATTCTATATCCCATACGAGTGCTATGTATGAATAGTAATCATGCACAGTTAAGTTATATTGAAAAAAAAATACAGCCTAAAATATTAGTCATCACAAATCCCATATCGAAAAACCAGAAACAGTAGCGAGAGGACGGAATGCTTTATAGTTGGGAGGAAAAATACAGCCTAAAATATTAGTCATCCCAAATCCCTTATCGAAACCAGAAACAGTAGCGAGAGGACGGAAAGCTTTATAGTTGGGAGCAAAAATTAAAACTTCAGACGCCGAGGCCACCTTCATTACCGCGAACAAAAAAACATAATCTTGTGCCGACGATGGAATTTCACAATGACCATTTGTTCTGAGCATGAACTGTCATATACAAGCGCTACAAGCACTGAGCTTGAACTGCCATATACAAGCACTACAAGCACTGAGCTTGAACTGCCATATACAAGCACTACAAACACTGAGCATGAACTGTCATATACAAGCACTACAAACACTGAGCATGAACTGTCATATACAAGCACTACAAACACTGAGCATGAACTGTCATATACAAGCACTACAAACACTGAGCATGAACTGTCATATACAAGCACTACAAACGCGAGTGATCGTCATCCAAGCCTATATATTGCTACCAGATCTTCACACGGACTGCTTACAAATAACAAGACAACATTTAACTGTTCTAGTCGAAACTTCCCCCCCAAAACAAACAAACAAACAAACAAACAAAATAATCAGAATAACAATACAAAAGAAGAACAACTTGCATACTATTTTAAGGAAGATGAATGATTTGTTCACTTCTAGCGCTTACAGATCATTTAAGCAATAAACAAAAGTGTTAATCATATCCACCTCGCAGCTTATCTTTTTAATGCATCAGAGAGTGGAAGGGGGAAGGGCGAAATAACTGCAAGTCATAACCAGTCTCTTAGTTTTGCTACTGTACTGTAAGGATCTCTTAGAGCACGGGCTACCGTCCAGTACACCTCGCTTTCCTTTTACCACCAGCCTCTCCTAAAAATTGCAACAGTACTCCTACCCCTACTACCCCTATCCCCTCGTTCGTCGTGCTGGTACCGGAAGAAAGCGCCGACTCTCAGCTCGTAGATCTCTTCCCTCTCCCTTCCCCCCCCCCCAAGATGTTCCTGTTAGCCCGTAATATCGGTTTAATTTCCACCTCATAATGATTATTCTCCTTATTGTACTGGAGTATTTTGGATGTGTTTGCAATTTCTTTGTGATACAAGGAAATGCAATGTTCAGTGCGAGTAGTGATCAGCTTTCTGTCGGGGGTGAGGTGGGGGGAGTATTTTATCATTTGTTTTTCCCAGCTGCACTGAAATTATTTTTTCACAGAACACATTAACTATTTCCTTTATATTTAACGTTTGCTTACTTTTTCTTCATATTTAACTGGATTTTCAACACAGTTAATGTATTCGTGATTTTAAAAAAAATATATCTGGTTGTATATTGAAATTTCATAATAGTTGAAAAACAGGAGAAAACTGTTTTGGAGTGAAAGCTATTGCATTTCCACGTGCATATGATTGGTGAAATCAGTATAATAGAAAAGTTTTCAATTCAAAACTCACTTTCACGTTAGATTGCTTATGTACACTATTTGAAAAATATATTTTTGGAGTGTTTAATAATAAACAGAACTGAACCTGATTTATTTTTAAACACAAATTGTGATTATTAACTAAATAAATAAATAGTATTATCAGGACTGCACATGTCCTGTTTGCCAGTTATAGACTTGTTAACAAATTCTGCTACAGACAAAAGGTTACAGAAATTCATTATTATCTTCTTGTCGATTTGATCAGTCTAATTGTTAAAGCTAACGCCGGTAGAAAGGAAACAACGAAAAAGATGTTTAACTTTTCTTTTGTCTAAATTAAATAAGTACTTGTTACTCTGAAATAAATTTCAAAGTAATTAAAAATGATCAAAATAATTCCTGAAATACAGTATTCATTATTTCGACTGAATGTGTGTAACGTTAGAGAGAAACGTTTTCATCAAATGTTTTTCCTCGAGTAAATTACTGTCGATGAGAATACAAAATTGTTCACTAGATTCTTTATAGTTTAGAGCAATAAAGAGTAACAAAACTGACAGAGGTGTCAAAAATGGATGTTGATATATCTAGACCTAGACAAATATATAATTTGTTGTATTAAAGTAGACACTAATTGATTATATTTTAATGCAGTTCTCAACGTCTACGGGTCAGTAACTCGATATAAATCATTTATGTTTATATACCAGCATTAAAGGATTCCAGACAAATTTCATGACGTTAAAATTTTGTTGTCCACCATTGGTTACTGTAAGTGCGTATTATTTTGAATATTTATTATTATATTTGTATTATTATAATGATGATTGTTATTATTATTATAATGATTATTATTATTATTATTATTATTATTATTATTATTATTTTGATACTATGTTGAATACTTATTTCGACATTATTGCGACATGTGCTTATTCCATAATTCTGTTTTACAGGTGATTTGCACATTTAATAACTACTGTGAGGAAACTGCAGAAGAGAACACAATTCTTGTACATCATCTTGAAAATAGTGTATCACAAAGGTGTTATAAAAATGTGTATCCCACAAAGGTGTTAAAAAATGTGTGTCACAAAGGTGTTATAAAAATGTGTCACAAAGGCGTTATAAAAATGTATATCACAAAGGTGTTATAAAAAATGTGTCATAAAGGCGTTATATCACAAAGGCGTTATAAAAATGTATATCACAAAGGTGTTATAAAAATGTGTCACAAAGGCGTTATAAAAATATGTATGTATGTGAAGCTACATCCAGCGATCCATGCACTGAGAACACGTGACACATGTTTTGTAAACGTTATTGTAGAGCTCTATCATTTGTGAAATGAACTAAAAATAGAAGGGACTGCTACAGTGATAAAGGAACTTGGAGAAATCGTCAGTTTATGCTTATTTAGTCTGCTTGCAAACCAATCAATGCTGTTAATTGTGTCACGACTTGTGGAAAGCATGCCGACATTCCTGGAATATTTGGATTACAAAATACAAATTGTCCATAGTCTTCGAATATCAGCGCAAATCTGGGCAGATATAACGGTTCCAAAGATACAAATGAGAAACATTCTGTCGAAGTACAGACAAGCAGTTTTGGTGAGTACAACTGATTATTATACTTTTAAAAAGAAACCAACCTCTGAATTATGACATATTATATGAATTACTTTTGTAAATTATTCTCATATCTCAATAAGTTCAACTTGTCAGATTCGCCCGTGAGCAAGAGTCAATACAACGAATTATGCGGATTAACCAATATAAATACCTATTTATTATTGCCGAGAATGACTGCTGTCGACCAGGAAAAAACGAGCAGTGATAAGTAAGATTTCATTGCAAAGTAGCAGCTAAATATTTGTGATCCTATTTGTCAGACAGCCGTTGACGGTTGTGAATGGCGGTGATTAAACTGTTTATCGGCTCGTCTCTTGAGACTGTAAAGCGTTTGCGGTGTAGTGAAGTAGTTACCATGAGCGTAATGTTACCGTGGAAACCAAAATATAAACATGGATCTCTGTCAATGACACATTTGTCAAAGACACAGGTCTGTATCACTGCTTGCATCCCATTACAACTTATTTATTTGATTCTTCAACTCTCAATTACATTTAATAGATTTTTGGGAGAGCTCGTAGCCAATATATCGAGTCTTGTTGAATATGCAATCAATATATTACTTAACAATATAAACTATACGGATATGTGTTTAGTCGTGCTGTTCATTGCCTTAAACGAAAATGTCTTTTTAGTGTCTTATATAGAGAAATGTTGACAACAGATTATGAACTATCTTCCATAGAAGAGTTCTTAAAGGATTACTATCTATCTTTCTATCTATCTATCTATCAACTGAACAAACCTCAGTACTGGAAGTGGGAGATAGCAGTGATTAATTTGGTGTATGCTAACTGAACCAGCTTTTGAGCAGAGAAAATTATTTTTTGAAACTCCACTGCACTTTTGTGCAATTCTGAGATAGATGGATTCATTTGATGTTTACTCAAGTTGAAATTGAGATGTTAATTATGTTTGTCATAAATTATGATGGGGAATTCTCCCACATATTTTCATATTTTAGCTATATTTTTTAATGAGATGCCATTTGTGATTTGTTTGACTTAAAATTGTTACATAAAGTTTAGTTTGGGAAGTGAAGTCCACAATGGACAATGTGAATAGGAAAATTAATCTGTTAACCCTGACCTCTAAGCAATAGCATGCCGGCTTAAACATTAGATCTGGAATCTTAGTTTGGTCTTGGTTTGTTGTTATGCAATTCTTATGCTGACGTAATCGTGAACTTGTGTTGACACAATGTAGGTTGGAAGATGCAAGAAAGTCATGGATTTGAATTTGATTGGATTAAGAGTGAGTAGAGATAGACGTGGTTTCAAGACTAATAAATCCACGATAGGAATTCTAGTCGTCATTCTTTGGGCGAGTGTTATTGCAAAGTCATCCCAGTGCACAGCGATGACAATGTTAGTCTAATTAAGTTAATTCATTAAATAATATTTCTTCAATTACTGAGTTGGCTTAGGTTTTATTACATTTGATTATTGTATTTAAAAAGTTGTATGACTAAGTGTTACGTATTAAATAAATGACGAAGATGACACAGCGAAATGAGACATTCGTACGAACTGCCATTAATTATTACGCTCTCTTCTGTTCTTGTACTAGCTGTACTGGCATCCAAACATGCGATTTCAGGGTGGGGTCGAGTGGAGAGGTGCGAGAGAACTTTATAAAATTAAAATTAAAATACGACAAAATGTCAATAATAGCATTGGTAATAATATTAGCTATACTAATGATAATAATACATTAAAAATAAAAGTAAAGAAAAGGAATGAAAAGAAAATAATATAAGCATTATTTCATTTTACCTGAAAATCAAACTAAATAAAAGCATAAAAGGGCCAATAAACCCATTACCAGCCATAACCTACCGTTTTCCCCTACCAATCCCACAACACCATATAAAAGCTGTTCTACTTTGCCTCGAAATCGGCATAAGCCGAAGTGTACCCCCGCCCACTACTTTCTGCCTGTACTCGCTACACGTCTGCCTGCTGTAAATTTAGTTTAAGCCACAAGTGATTAGTTTACTTGTTGTGTTTGTGTATGTTTGGCTAGCTAATGGGGCGTTTGATTTCTATAAATGTCTTATTCAAATTTATTTGCTTAATTTTATAAAGCTCTAGGTTTATTATTCCTAATGTCTGTTATTATCAGAACAGTATATTATTTGTAAGTATTTAGTTATTTGGCTATATGGAATTTAAAGCAGTGGTCGGAAGCTGGTACTCTCTTAGGCCACAATCAATCCTTGCAAGTAATTTCCTAAGTAAAATCACTTCATGAGGACACATCTCACTGTGACATTGTCACACGAATTTATACATACAAGGTGCTGCCTTCTAAGTACAGGTCTTGTTATCGTCATCATCTCCAATCAGAGAGATGTCCACTGCTGATGACGTGTAACAAAATCCAGAGGAGCGATATAAGTACGACACGACAGGTTATGCAAAGCAAACATGAAATTATTTCCTTTCCACATTCAGCTGCACAATGTCTTTGACAAATAATAGAAACTTAGGGTAATTACAACACAACATAAATTTAATTTTCAATGGAAAATTCAGTCCAACGAATACATTTTAAAAAAATAATAAAGAAAGGATATTAAATAATATACAACACAGAAAATAATTATGTTTTCCATGATTTAATGTTTACACAATTGTCGTCTTGTCACAATAATAACAATGATATAATTATATTTCATTATTAATCAATAAACAATACTGTTTCGTTTTATTTCCCAAAGTTGTAATGAATTTATATTTGTAAAAGTAGTTTTTGAACAATCACATTCATTTGAAAATACATTATGCACAACAAACAGACCAGAAAAATGTCATTTGGTTGAAAGACAAATGAAGCAGCAGACAGACCAGAAATGTCAATTGGTCGAAAGACAAATGAAGCAGCAGACAGACCAGAAATGTCAATTGGTCGAAAGACAAATGAAGCAGCAGACAGACCAGAAATGTCAATTGGTTGAAAGACAAATGGAGCAGCAGATAGACCAGAAATGTCAATTTGTTGAAATACAAATGAAGCAGCAGTCGAATGTTTTTAGACTTCAATTACAAGATTCAAATTTAATTTAACTCAACTGATTTACACACTTTTGTAGTCATGTAATCATGTGAATATTAAAAGTAAAATTAGTTTTGACACTCAGATATAATTGTAAATATAAAATAATAATACCTCCACATTTTGAAGACAAAATATAAGCAGAAGTAATACAAATATCGAAAAACATTTGTTTCCAACTGCAAATATCATCTGCAAGTCATGCTGAGTGATTACAGATTAAATAATCACATTTGTACAGGGAATAACATTCACTCACGAAAACAAACCCTGTACGTTTTTATTTTTATTTTTTTGACTGGGAAGACTGAAAGTAAATGCAGTCCTGGGAGATTGTAATATATGAGGTATTTATGGTAAAAGATAGCTACATAAAATTTATTGTATTTTTCACGGAATTGTCAAAGTATAAGAGGATTCATAGATATTCAAAAACAAATTTTACACACACACACACACACACACACACACACACACACACACACACACACACACACACACACACACAGAGATACACACACATAGATACACACACACATACATACACACATAGATACACACCAACAAATATACACACATATAATCACATACTCACATACAAATACATGCATAAATACACATATACACACATAATGAAGAATAAAATCAGTTTTAATCATTACCTAACGGCTAAAGATACTGGATTTTAGTAAGGATTTATGTCAGCGCGAATACTCATGTGACCCTGTGACAGTTATGTTCATAAAAGTGTCACAAAACTATAGCTAATTAGCTACATGATTTATAGGTCACATGCGACTCTATGCCAGAATCATTTGTTTAAACATTTAACTATTTTGTATCATTACTGAGCAGTACAAGAGCAAATCTTTAAGGACGAAGGTTTGATTACGTAGAGTAAAACCATCGTAAATAAACAGCTTTATTGAAGTAATTGAGCACTTGCCTAGACTGATGTCTCCTTGCTTAACATAAAATTACGACACTAAAATGGAAGAAAGTTCATAAATGTATGATTTCAAACTAAAATTAGCACGACTGTCAGTAATGACAGCGACAGTCTAGCAGACAAAAAATAATTATTTATATGAAAGCGTTCACTTTACTGTACAATAGTACCCAATCAGTTATTGGATTTAAAATCATAATTTGCTAATGGGATCAAACACAAAATGTAATACTTTTAGATCTTTCATGAACGTTTCATAGGACAGCAACAGGCAAGTGAAAACTGCTAACATGCATTGGCCTTGACATTGACGCATTGTTGGGAAAACCCACATAATAACTCTTTTTGGATGAAAAAAATAAACTGACCTTATAAGTTTGCTTACATGTTCAGTGGCTTAATATTTTCTTTAATTGCCTGTGAGTGGCTTAATGTTTTCTTTAATTGCCTGTGAGTGGCTTAATGTTTTCTTTAATTGCCTGTGATTGGCTTAATATTTTCTTTAATTGCCTGTGAGTGGCTTAATATTTTCTTTAATTGCCTGTGAGTGGCTTAATATTTTCTTTAATTGTCTGTGAGTAGCCTAATGTTTTCTTTAATTGCCTGTGAGTGGCTTAATATTTTCTTTAATTGTCTGTGAGTAGCCTAATGTTTTCTTTAATTGCCTGTGAGTGGCTTAATATTTTCTTTAATTGTCTGTGAGTAGCCTAATGTTTTCTTTAATTGCCTGTGAGTGGCTTAATATTTTCTTTAATTGCCTGTGAGTAGCCTAATGTTTTCTTTAATTGCCTGTGAGTGGCTTAATATTTTCTTTAATTGCCTGTGAGTGGCTTAATATTTTCTTTAATTGCCTGTGAGTGGCTTAATATTTTCTTTAATTGCCTGTGAGTGGCTTAATATTTTTTTTAATTGCCTGTGAGTGGCTTAATATTTTCTTTAATTGCCTGTGAGTGGCTTAATATTTTCTTTAATTGCCTGTGAGTGGCTTAATGTTTTCTTTAATTGCCTGTGAGTGGCTTAATGTTTTCTTTAATTGCCTGTGAGTGGCTTAATATTTTCTTTAATTGCCTGTGAGTGGCTTAATATTTTCTTTAATTGCCTGTGATTGGCTTAATATTTTCTTTAATTGCCTGTGAGTGGCTTAATGTTTTCTTTAATTGCCTGTGAGTGGCTTAATGTTTTCTTTAATTGCCTGTGAGTGGCTTAATATTTTCTTTAATTGCCTGTGAGTAGCCTAATGTTTTCTTTAATTGACTGTGAGTGGCTTAATGTTTTCTTTAATTGCCTGTGAGTGGCTTAATGTTTTCTTTAATTGCCGATGAGTGGCTTAATCTTCTCTCTCTCTCTCTCAAACACACACACACACACACACAGGCACACGCACACGCACGCACACACATACGAACACACTAATTTTTCTGCAGTTTAACTTCAGTCTTTTGATAGAGCTGTTTCTTTTTTCACATCTCAGACCTGCTCTACACATGACCTACACTCGGGCACAATAAGTTAATAAAATAGATTAGCTCGATTGTTCGACAGACACTCACGGTGAGAGCACTCTGATGATATCAACGCTCGCGTATCACAGGAGCAGGCAGCAAGGTTTGACCCATTGCGGTTAGCATCTAAGAATCGAGACAAGGATAGAAACAACAACCCTTAGAACACAGTCAGCCAACTGTGGCTATTTAGCAAAAGATTGAGACAAATGCATTAATTACGCCCGAGGGTAAGAAGGTGCTAAAAAAACCAAATGTTAGGGCAAATAAATAAATAAATAGGGCAACCAAGCGAATTTAATTTCACTATGAGATTCTCAGAGTCCTGTAAGACTTCCTACGGAAATTGGGACAAAATAGGACAAGTCTGAAATGGTAAATATATTTTGTAAATAATGATTCGCAAATTCTACTTATTACAAATTTCGAGTTGTATTTGTTCATGCAAATGTTTGTATTTTAATATGATTTGAAATTGTAATGTTATTCTTGGTATCGAGCAAACGCATGTAAAGAAATCCAAATGAGAACCAAGAATAAAAGTACAGACTTAACACTTAGTAAACCATGAGCTGATGTGCGCAAACACTTGTATATTTCACAGCTTCTGAAGTCAACAGTTCCACCAGGCAACATTCCATCTACACTGAGAGCTTCAGCTTTATCTTCAGCTTAGAGACCTTGGCCCTGATTAAACATTGGTCTAAAAGTACTGTCACTTGAGCATTGCCAGACTGCTGCAAGAAACCCTGTTGGTCAAGAAGACAATGGAAAAGGGGAGGCAAGCAGTAAACTTTACCCAAGCCAGAACTATTTGGAAAGAGATACAGAAATGCCACGTGGGTTACACATGACACAGACAAGATGTTCTGTGATGGCAAGGGTGATTTCTTCTGACATTAGATTGCTGTCTAGGAGATCAGTATTGGTACGTGAAATTCACCAGTGATATAGTGTTTCTGCCAAGTGGAGAAGTCTACAAATGGACGAACTAACAGAGTAATGAGTGACTCATATATTAAGTGCAATGAATGTAGATAGCTGATTTTCTGTGTAAGAATTCCTTTTGGATTGGAACTGTAACCCAGGACACTTAGTTAACAAAGTGCAATACCAGAACAGTGTATGTGTAACCAAGTTCCTGACAAAAACTGTAAATATTCGAACATTCCAGCAAAGAGTGAAATGAAAGACTTTTCCAAGCTTGTTCATCTGTAGCCAGCATTGCACACCAACCGACAGCGCCAGGCCATAAATGGAGACAATGATCACAAATTACATCAGGTGAATGCGTACTTATGCTTGTGTCATATGTCTGTAACTGTTCCTTGATTTAATGTAATTTCTTATTCTGATTCTTTTCTATAGTCTAGTTTATAGTTGTTACAGTCTGATAAAAATCTGTGTCATGACTTCTTGACCCACTTGCTGTTTTCAAAAATTAAATTTTGAAATTCCTTTGTTAAAGTTCTCCCATGATACATCAGTATTGAGAAGCTTCTAGCAAAGAGGTCAGGATGTTATGTAACTTTAGGCCATTGTCTAGATTCTCGAACCAACTACATACCACGTGACCCGTCACGTGACACGCTTTATGCATTTTAATAAATACGTGACCCTCGCCAAAAATTTTCACTCCGATCCAGAATGGCGACCGTCGTACCATACCTGTACCCGCCGCATTCGTGAGTCGATAAGAGGAACACTGACGCTATTTTGCTCTGAAGGTAACACTTCGACTTCTCGCAAAGGTACTGCATTTATTTAATTGTATCTTGCATTTTGAACCATGTATGTAATATTGTGCTATTCATGGCTACTTTAGCTTAAGCACGGTTCGCTTGTAAATGACAAAACCTATAAGTTATTGTATATAAGTTATTGTAACTCTTTTTCATTGTAACTTTAATTTATATAACTTTAAATTCACTAGTGCCAGGAGCGCCTGTGCACGACATGAATTTCCTATGTAATTCAAATTATTGCGTGTAATTTTAATGTTAAATTGTGAAGCGCTTTGCTTGATTTGAATTGTTCCTTTGTATGAACTCTAAATTTTAACGTTGTAAATATTTGGCAATTCATACCTCATGTACTGTTAAATGTAACATACGTGAAATCATTTATATCTTCGGATCTAAATTGTAAACGACGCGTTAGTTGAATTTCTAACTCAATGCATTTAAATACGAATCGTGCTTAGGTTGGGCGAACCTTAAACGCAGAACGATTATGAGAACATTCTTGTTTTCAGGTCAGTTCCTGGTTCCTAGTCTTTAGTTCCTAGTACCTGATTACGATGCCTAGTTCCGAACTCCTAGAGTTGAGTTCTTCTCCAATTACCATCCTACTGCCATTGTGTTGACGCGCAGGTCATCATACCCTTGTCTTCACTCACATTCTTCGTCCGGCTTGGTGACTGAGAGACAGTTTTTACCTATGCTAGTGTGCATATCGCCGACGATGATAAGTAAGGTGGACCGGCCTGGACTGGATTTGGAACTCACGCAGCATCAATCAAAAGCTGAGTACTAGTGGATTGACCAAAAATCACAGGGAACATTTCTTGGCATATTTCTCAAAGAACTGTAACAAGCATATATTTAATTGCTGAGTAGAATTAGACTTCGTGCTCGTATATTGATTATCGTGTTAATTGTTAAATCTTATTAAATCTTATTTTAATTGTTAAACCTCTTCGTAGTACATTTTTATGCATAATAGACCTAAAATTACATGGTTTGGATGGGGGCGATTGAGCTGAATGACGTAACGGATGCATATTAATTTAGAGGAATTTAACGACTCCAAGCCAGCTTTTGGACGCAAATTGTCAGTTTGTAAATCTGTTGTCTGCACTACAAGACGCATTTTTAAGTTAGTCAAATGATAATTTGGGCAACCAGTCTGTGTAGGATAGAGAGAAGGAATTAATTTAAACTATCATTTTTAAAGTCCTTAAAAATCCTAGGCAGGGTCTATAAAGAAATACTGGAAACGTAACAATAGTGATTATAACAAGATATAATTTTCTTGATCTTCATCAAATAGACCTAGTGATTGTTCTAGGCAACTTATTGAAACTATTCATTTTCTGACTGTATAATTTTCGAGTAATTGTTCTAACACATGATTAATATTCCAAATTTAAAGCTTAGAGTGATAAGCTTTGAGAGACCTGTGAATCTCTGATATCTCGCCTTGAGTGTAATTTAATTGTAATTCTATTTATAACTGATAAAATAATTACTCACACACACGCGCGCGCACGCACAAACACGTATATAAATATATTCTCTCACCTTCTTCAGTTTAAGAAATAAATTCCAAAAGTCAAACCAAGACGCCTACGTACTTCAACCATTGGTGAAATAAAACGTTTTACTCAGAACTCAGTAAAATCTGGAAAGGATTAATAGGCCAGGTATTAAAATAAGTTTATTGAAAATATATCTCAATAAGTTAAAAGACTGGCCCGGACTTTGAAGGAATACAAGGCTGCCAATGGATATTATAGTCTTTTTTGTCTTGTAACACTATCTCGAGTGTTAACTTCGTGACAATGTGACAGATTAACAATCTAGTGTCACGCATTATATTATGCAATATGTCGCTATCTTATTCACAACACAAGGAAGCTCCCGTTTGTACACGTGGTGCATACAACTTTAAAATACATCACTAATAAGTCTTCAAGAACGTTCGGAGTCTACAGTCGTGAAACAAACAATCGGTTGCTGACAGTGTGGAAGAGGACACAAATCTACCTCTGCAGCACATGTGCGGCAAACGACACGGTGATGACAGTTGAAGAGGATTGTGTTAATAATATGATTTCGACACAAAAGGCATCTTCTGCCCTGTTCCCTTCTTTCAGTTGGTGATTCCCAGCTGTATTCCTGAACAAGTTGTCTCCACAGAGAACTTCTTGTATCTGAAAAAGAGACAGTGGGTGTTTAAAATCAACGTCAGCTTGAACCGTTTAGCACGTGAATGCATTAGGTTTTAGTAATTGTGATTTAGAAGTCTTTTACTATCAGACACCCTCTTAAGAAGTGCAATTATAAGCAAACTATCTCATCAGTTTTCTCTGTTCGCATTGCCTTTTCACTTTATCGAACAATGATATTTATTTTGCATAATATATCCAACACATTCTTCACGCTTCTGAAATTTTCCACATTTTCATATATATATATATGTGTGTGTGTGTGTGTGTGTGTGTGTGTGTGTGTGTGTGTGTGTGTGTGTGTGTGTGTGTGTGTGTGTGTGTGTGTGTGTGAGTGTGTGTGTATTTGTTTTTGTGTGTGTGTGTGTGTGTGAAAGAATGCGTGCATATGTGTGTATACGCTTCACAGTCGGTTTCATGTTTATTTTCCATGCAGTATGATATTTTCGCACATCAAGATCATACTGGGATATGTGTGAGTTACGTACTTTCTCGCATTCTTCATATATTATTGCGTCTCTATTACTCACGACAGTGTTGGGAATCATAAAGCAGATTTAACACTTAATAACCTTAATTTATATTCTCCTCCAAACTACTAAATATCATTATTTAACCAGTATATATATATATTAAATAAAGGAAAACTAAAACTTAAATAAAAAAATAAAGGATATTTTTTAAGGAATGTTAAGATATGGATAATCTTATTAGGTTGTTGCAAAAAATACAAACGCTGTTTCTGATAACTAATTAAAACTGATATTATCTTAGGTTTGTAGAATGTTTCTTGAATGATTATTACTGAATGGTAATAAAGCAGGGTTTTAGTATGTTTTCTAAAATAATAAATATTAAATATTTTCCTCAATAAATGAGTGCAGTATTGAGAGTGGGTGTATTTGAAGGGAACCTTCAATAATTATGAATAATTCTGAAAGGTAACTGAAACATTTAATTTGTCAAAGTGATGTGCACACAAACTGTTTAGACTTCTTGACTCATCGGATCTTAACACATGATATCCATATTCTCTTTCCCGATGCCATCTTTCCTGTATCAGCAATCAATTAAATTTGCATGTCAGTCCTACTCGATACATTATTGAAACACTTGTTTAGTTGTATTATGGTTACTATAAATAACTTTTTCATTTATAATAATTCACGCCATAAAATTAAAACACCTTTCTTTACGAGATATGGGCATTAGTCATAGATTATCACTAAAAGCAGGCTTATAGATATGAATTGTCTGATCTTCGCACATCATTGCTTTGCTATTTGTGAACCTTTTAAAATTATTTTTTTCAGGTGTGTATGTTGTGGATGTTTCTTGCCATTGTTGCTGTCTTTAGATTGTGGTTGTGATTCTACTTGTTCGGAAGGGCAGTATGTTTTAAATAATGTCCAAGACATACGTAGCACTTCTAAAAGGGTCGAGTATATAATTGTCATGGGAAAGCATTCCATATAAACTCCAAAAGTACAACTGAAACAACAGCAAGCACATACGTTTGAATGATGCGAGAATTCAGAAGTGTTTTTGAACTATACTAATAAAATATATACAAGCACCAATATTTAAAAACAACGCAACATATTTTAAGAATTCATAAATGTTTTTGAATTATATTAATAACACAAATGTGGATGCACCACAGCAACAAGAAGCGATTTAATATAAAGTATATCATTTACTTTCATTGTTGCTGGATTCCAGAGAATCGTCTGCGGGATATGGCCTGTTTGCATTTAGTACTTGCATCTATGACATAAACCAGTGAAATTCTCTAATAATAACTTATTCTCATTTTAAAGAAGTATATTAAAGTTATTTAGTCCTAAAGCCGTAAAACACATAATTTAATGGAGCAAATTTTTATAATAAAATGAGACTTTGTTTTGGCATGTCTAGATTAATATATATTTGGAAAGGCACTCTATAACTCATAGTTACCAGGTAATTACAAATATTATTAAAATATTCTGGCTAATTTGATTTGCTTTGGTTTAATTCTAAAAACCTATCCATGCCTGTTCCATATTATTTTGATCGCTTACCTGGGATCGATATTGTACCGTGCTGGCACCTGTAATTTCACCTGGAAAAAAAAATGGAAGTGGAGTACATCAGAAGTGTTGTCTTGGAAATTCATGCAGACAATTGTTTATCTACTTAACATTTGCTCTTATAGTGCATTGCTATTGCATCAACATTACACGTTTCACATTAATTTAACTAACGCTCCTCATGGTTGAAGTCTAATATTCAGGTGCTTAATAAATTCACCAGTTTGTGTTTAAGCTCAGTTAATTTTCTTAACTGCCATACCTGTCTAAGCGAGACTCAGTGTGATGTGGGGTGAGTCATCTACCTGTACGGTGTGAGACCAACCCACATCAGTTTGTGCCTCTGTACCTTTGATGCTTTGTGCCAGACGAGTGAGTTCAGAATGTGACCCTGACACCCACAGCTGCATGCACGCTCTCATATATCATGAAATGGGGATTTAAGTCTTATTAAAACAAATGATATATCTGATGCATTAATTATTACTTAAAGGAGGGAAACATAGGAATTACATGATTTTTAAATTAGGTAGTATTCTATTGCCTAAATTGACAACTGAGTGGAAACATAAACTTCTCTTTAGAGGTGCATATAGTTAAGGGATACAAGTCTGAGTGAGCTAACGTTAGTTTGAGCAGTCAGCTTGATTAATGGTTGCATTGCTGGTCAGTCAGACAGGGACAGTACGAAGGAAATAATCACTGCAAGTCTATGATATAAGGATTATACATTTAGGTTCTGTAACAGAGCAGAGTTGTCTGTCTCTATCGTTTAATTAAATATTATATTACTTAGCTTAATGTCAGCGTGACACGATCTTCGGGTACTGTGTGTTTTGTAAGTACCAAAGTTAAAATAACAACTCATAAAGAGAATATGCTAGAACTTGCTGATGCAATCTAAACCGGTCTTATGTGGATGAGTAGTTGTTTTTTTTATTATCCGATGGTTAAGATTTACAATTAACAAGACCAGTCAATTGGCTGAGATAAAAAGTTTATCTGCTAATATTTATATATTTTCTAATCACTTTGAATTTACTGTGGCTGAAGTATGGTCATGAAAGGTAGCTGTTAGCTTAATGGTGGGTTAACTGATTGATTGAAATATAATGGACTTAGAAATATTTTGTGCATTTTGCTATTGATATATTGTACTTGTGTTTTATGGTAGAGATGTATAATGTGAGTAGACTTTTATCTTCATCAAGATGTAAATCATTATGCTTGTATGTAATATGTTAAACATATGACTTTGTTTTTAGTGAACACGTTCAGAAATTATGTTATATTTATTATATTATATGCATATGGCGAGCTACTAAATACTGTTGCAGGAAACTGTAAGTCGAGACTGGAATGTAAGAAAGAATGGAGTTAGAGATGAATAAACTGGAAAACTTAGCATTTGATACCTGATCCCATTTTACAGGGAAGAAACAGCCTTTCTAGAATTTCCAGAATTTTTGATTTTCTTCCTGGTTTGTGTTTTATTGGTTTATAAACCAATGGCCAAATAGTTTATCTGTTAATGTATGATGGTGAAGAATGCTCCACTACAACATGGAGTTTCTGGTAGAAGGAAGTTCTGCAATTGCTACATTATTGTTCTGCTTGAGGGAACTAATATGATGAAGGAGTGCCCAGATTAATCTCGAGAAGATCAACATGAAGAGGATACAGCGGGATTCCTGTATTGTCAACGTGAATGTATTAACAATAGAAAGAGCACAAAGAAAGAAATGCAGCATGTACAATTAAAACACTTTATGAATATGCCTTGTTAAAACAAGTAGCATACAGCAGGACACAGCAGCTATGCAGGGTAACCAGTGAAAGATAAAATGAAGAGCATATTAATAAAATATATGTATAATGCATCTGAAAGGATGCCAAATAACATATACACAGTTCAATGTAAATCAAAGTGTGAATAAAGAGAAGTACATTGATATGATTTTCAATTTACCTTGAACGTCCCTTATGTTCTCCTCCACATATTCCTGTCTCATACCACTCGACAGATCAACGTCAAAGTATGTCACGTGCATAGAAGATTGTCCTAACATTCGTGCATGCAGGCTGGGTCTTAACAGTTCTTGATCTTCATTGTTAGACACCAAACGACTCTGAGAAGTACTGTCATTATTGTTATGTGTTACTCGCAATCTAATTCCTATTTCACAAACCAAATTGTGTCTGTGTCTCCTACTGTTCTGTCTTGCCTCAGGAAAACTGGCTCTCGTATGCATAATCCGTTCAGTGGCCTCCATTTGGGCATTCACTTCAGTGGTCCCCAGATGGACATTTAGTTCAGTGGTCCCCACTTGGGCATTCAGTTCACTGGTCCCTAAATGGGCATTCAGTTCACTGGTCCCTAATTGGGCATTCAGTTCACTGGTCCCTAATTGGGCATTCAGTTCACTGGTCCCTAATTGGGCATTCAGTTCACTGGTCCCTAATTGGGCATTCAGTTCCATGGTCCCCATTTGAACATTCATTTCCATGGTCCCCATTTGAGCATTCATTTCCATGGTCCCCATTTGAGCATTCATTTCCATGGTCCCCATTTGAGCATTCATTTCCATGGTCCCCATTTGAGCATTCAGTTCCATGGTCCCCATTTGAGCATTCAGTTCCATGGTCCCCATTTGAGCATTCAGTTCCATGGTCCCCATTTGAGCATTCATTTCCATGGTCCCCATTTGAGCATTCATTTCCATGGTCCCCATTTGAGCATTCATTTCCATGATCCCCATTTGAGCATTCTTTTCCATGGTCCCTATTTGGCCATTCAGTTCCTTGGTCCCCATTTGGGCATTCAGTTCCTTGGTCCCCATTTGGGCAGTCAATCTAGTGGTACCCATTTGGGCATTTAGTTCAGTGGTCCCCATTTGGACATTCAGTTCAGTGGTCCCCATTTGGACATTCAGTTCAGTGGTCCCCATTTGGACATTCAGTTCCATGGTTCCCACTTGGGTATTCAGTTCAGTGGTCCCCATTTGGGCATTCAGTTCAGTGGTCCTCATTTGGGCATTCAGTTCCATGGTTCCCACTTGGGTATTCAGTTCAGTAGTTTTCTTTTCGGTATTCCATTCACATATTCTGGACCTTATTTGAGGAGTCTCTAATGTAATTGTACTTGTTGTAGATATCGGGGATTGTCGATGCTGTGTAAATTCTGTCGATAGAGAAAGGTTCCCATTTTGGGTAATTGTGTCTTGTCCAACATGTGCATTTATGGGACTAATTAAACTCTGGGGTGGTACTTCATTCTCTGGAACAGAAACGGATGGACTGTTGAAAGTGGGAATATTTTCCATACCGTAATCACGTATCCTATCAGTATGAACACTTTGTGATCCAACCAGAAGTGGTTCTTGTGGTACTGAGTGGTCGTTACTAACACAAGGGCCAATAACAGATGGAATCTTGTCTAAAGTTTCCCCTCTCTGGTTGTTCTTTTCTTCTGGTGTTATGCAGTCTGACAATTGCGAGCTTTGACCTGTATCATCTGACGAAGTCATCATGTTAACGACAAATTCCAAATTATTTTTCTTGGTGGGAATCTGATTTGCAAATGGGGTGTCGTAATACCAGTTCATCATGAAATCCTTCATGCTGTCTTTATGTGGAAGGTAAAAACTTTCATTTTCCTTTGAAAGTTTCAAATTGCACGAATGGAACTCAGAATTCAAAACCAACAATTTCTCACATTTATTTTCAATACAAAGATATTTTGATATCTGAGTATCATCGACCAAGTCAGGTAAAACTTCATCCTCCTCTAATTTAGAGTCAGGTTTATCAATTACGTTTCCAGAAGTTTCAGATATACTTGGAAACTGATGAGCACCAAGGCATTCCGAATCTAAACTTGGAAGGTCGTGACAGGATTGACTCAACGTAATTTGATTTTGAACCTTAGACATATCTATAGCATGCCCACCATGAGAGTCATTGCAGCCTTCGTATTTGTGCTCCTCCAGAATCTCGAAGGTTTTTGGCATCAACGCTTCAACGTCATTTTCAGGTGCTTTTGTGCGACTAGAGGTATCATAATTAAGTTCACCTTCGAAATGCGTCACCCTATCCAACTGCTGTAGATGTATTTGTCTGTTAAAAGGTTCGAATTCACGTGAGTTGCTACTTGGAAAATAATTGACATTTTTAAGTTGATGAACGGTCAATGTTTCCCCTTCAGCATTGAAACATAATTCAGTTGAATAATCATCCCTAGAGTTACATTTAAACAGACATGTTTCATTATTCAAAGCGCTTGTTTCAGATATGCATTCCATATCACCACTGCATGGATCTGGAGAAGAGATATCATTCAAATTGCGTGATAAGTTTTCGCTCTGTTCAAGTGTTAACCTATTCTCTGATTTTTGATTCGAGGCGTTTATACGAGGCATGCTTTCCTCAAAACTAAAACATTGGTCTGGTGAGTAGATGTCACTTAAAGTGCGTGATAAGTCTTCGCTCTGTTCAGATGTTAATATTTTCTCAGATTTATGTTTCTTTCGCTTGCTTCCTTTTGTTGGACATGATGGTAGATCCGTCCTCTCAGAACCTGTTGGTGAGCATACAACAGCAATGCATTTCGGGTGATCCGTTTCTTCTACAGTTTGTTTCCCAATGACGTTTGTGCTTTCTAGATCAGTACTCCTTAAATAATTTCTTACGTAATATTCATCTTTCGGGTATGTGTCTTGGAAAACATCCGATGTAATTTTTGTTGAGATATCAGCTGCGGACAGTACTGTTTTAAATGCGGTCACTAATGGGCAATTTCCAAACTGGCATTTCAGTGGCAGGTGACGAGACACTAATTCCGGTTCGCTTATCCTGTCAGAAGAATGTTTGTCCTCAAGCCCATGGTACTGACCGTTATGTGAATGTGGAGTAAATGACTTATCGCCGCCCGTCTCTGTACTATCGTAGGATAAATTATTTCTGACGCCACATTTACTATCTGAAAGTTGGAAAATATTCCTTGAAGACTTATTATTACACCCTGCGTCATCCAGGCGTGAAATTACTTTGTTCGTTACTTCACCTTCACGCGCCGCTTTTGGTTTTGCAGATACACAAGCCCTTTTAGTGCTGTATTCATTTGCTTCCAACGCACCTTCTGTCTTTATAAATAGCGTACGGTTAGTTTCATCTTTTAATCCGTTATTTTCAGCATTGCTTTCATTAACTTTCTCTTCTAAATTACAGCGTCGTGATCTTGAAAGCTGCTTATTATCCAACAATAATTCTTTTATGACTTCCTTTTCAATATCCAAAGTGACATCTGGAAGGATGTCATTGCTTGGAATGGATGCTTCCGCCATGAAGATTTTGTTAATCCCTTAAATGTGAGTACACGGATTCAATAGTTCTGAAATGCACTGGTTCTTATGTAGATAAATCGATGCAATTAACACCACCTAAAATAAAATGGATACGCAACCTTTTATATATGATATTATGTGTATGTGTGATTGCATTTATTCTCCTAAAATCATACATACATATTCGTAATATAAGCACATACGCACACACATAGGCATACAAATATATAAACTGACAATAAATAATTATATATATATATATATAGAGAGAGAGAGAGAGAGAGACAGACAGACAGACATATATTTATGTATAGTCGAATACACGTGTGTGTGTGTGTGTGTGTGTGTGTGTGTGTTGTGTTGTGTGTGTGTGTGTGTGTGTGTGTGTGTGTGTGTGTGTGTGTGTGTGTGTGTGTGTGTTGTGCTGATATATATACTAATGAAATATACAAGACCATATTTCGCTACCAAAAGTGCACTCCAGCATTAGGCTACCACAATATCTCCTGCTGCAAACGTTTAAATTTTGAATAAGTGCATTCCATGTTTCAGAATAATTATATTGCCCGTATAAGAAAAACGAACATCAACGACAAACACACTGTCATGCAGACCTAACAGGAAACAGCACAGCGCCAGCACAGTAAACCCCCACAGCCATGCTGACCAACACACAGCGCTAGCACAGTACACACAGTCATGCAGACCAACACACAGCCCTAGCACAGTACACACAGTCATGCAGACCAACACACAGCGCTAGCACAGTACACACAGTCATGCAGACCAACACACAGCCCTAGCACAGTACACACAGTCATGCAGACCAACACACAGCCCTAGCACAGTACACACAGTCATGCAGACCAACACACAGCCCTAGCACAGTACACACAGCCATGCAGACCAACAGGAAGCAGCACACATCGTTTGCCCAGTACACACATTGACGCTGCAGACAATATGTGTATATATAATTAAAGAGAGTAAACGCTATTACAAACGTACGTTAACGTCTGTACGCGAATACAAAGGCCTAAGCTTTTTACTTGCCTGCGTTCATTTCACAACCTAGTGACACATGATGTTACAGCCTTCATTACCTCGCCATATAATGTCAGTCGAATGTTGTAGCATTCCACTTCTGCCAGCAAGGTTTCTTCATTAAAAATATGCTTCATACGATCTGCCTACATCATTTGATGAATGCGATTAACTCGGAATGGTCTCTCAGATTCATGTGACCAGGGTTGTTCTTAGAAGGGTTTTCTGAGAAATGATATTTCGAAGATACGGTATTCCGTTCGGATCAAAACGGATAACTTTCAGTTTATTAGTTGAAGGTCTTCATATGTCCAAATCCATCTTGACTCGTGAAAAATCGTAAGAATGCAATTTGTAGGTAGAAAGTGTTTCAGGAAAATTCCTGTATGTTCTCAGCTGGAAATGTTGCATCAATATCGTGATGGAATTTGACAGCTATGTTCCTTGTAAATCACATACGTGCATATATAGGCCTACACACATGCAAGATCCCCGCATAGATAGATAGATAGATAGATAGATAGATAGATAGATAGATAGACGCAAAATATACACACGCTCTATTTAAATATATGCATTTTATGTGTAAAATATGAGTATAACAAGAATAGTTAATAGGAGATGTTAAATAATAAGTAAAAATACTTTTTAATAAATATTAACATTAGATTATATTATTAAAACAGAACTTGACAACTTACCAATATAGAAAATAAATCAATAAACAGTTATGGATTCAAGCATCGACTTACGACATTTTTAATATTAATTAATTGTAAACACTCTCATCAACAATGCATGTGAGATTATTAAATTGTTAGTAAATGTTTTCACAGAGAGAGAGAGAGAGAGAGAGAGAGAGAGAGAGAGAGAGAGAGAGAGAGAGAGAGAGAGACAAAGCCTTTGACACCCCCCTTACACACACTCACGCACACACATACACACACACATACACACACACACACACACATACACACACAGAGCAGCGGGTACAACAAGATAGATTACAGTTGGACATGAATTTTGAAGGAATTAAATACTCCAACATTGTCAAATAGATAACGAACTTATTGTTTCTTACCGTTTAGCCTTTTAAACAGGACAGTTAGATATCATGCTTTTATAATTAATTAAAATATATAATTTGTTTAATGACCATCGATACCACCATCTGACATGGCAACTACCGACGTGAGTTTAGGGACGTCCAGCATTTTGGTTTCTGCCGGCTTCTCATAATTCTTTAGTAGGCTATGTTGACGTTTTTTCATTGCTACGGACTCGACGAGTATAGGTCAACTCGACGGAGCAGCTATTACAGGAAAAGGCCCCTGCCAAGACACCTGAAGTTTGTTATGTGCTGGTAATAACGACAAAGCAGAATCATTGTCACAAAACGGGATGGCTCGTTACAAGCCGACCCGAGCTGAAATTAGAGATGCAAGGGGTGAAGTCTATTTTTGGCCTGCTCCGGTGCACCTCCAAGAAAAGCCCGTGACGTGTGCCAGTACTACGTCGCGTCAAGTTGTTACATAGACACACATGACATACACCATTGATGTTTGGGTGGGGCCCAATTTATTAATGTCATGCCAAGGAACGTTTTATTGGCGGTGTGTGTTGTGAGTGTGTATCATAAATGTGAATAAATGGACGAACAGACGAACGGTACAAAACAATAGTACAAATTCTTTCGTCCCTCTCAAAAATTATGAATAACAAGAGAGTTGAAAGATGTTTAAATCAGGTTATTTATTTCCCGATTTAAAAGGGGCACTACTCTTTCGCACAGTGATTAATCATTCATTCAACTTTCCAATGTCATACACTCTGTGGGAAATAAGGGGAGATGAAAATGATGAAATTCAAAATATAAAATAAAGATTAATTACACAATTCTTATGCGGCAAATGGGGCCGCTTTAACAATAGTTCACATGTAAAATAAGCATTACTTTTAACATTAAAGTTCTTATTTTGCAAACGATATAATAGTGTTCATTTTCTTCGAGTCCTAGAGTTAAGTATGTGCGCGTTAGCCGTGCTAATGATTACTCATTATTTATGTCAGAGTTCCAAGGAGATGACGTAAGCTCACACGTCACTTATAAGCGGCACTCCAAAGTGAAGATAGGACGCAATTGAGGCGTCGCATTACAGGTGAAGATTCTGCAGAATCTAGGCACCACTTTCAGATTATCACTGGGGAGAAATCTGAAATTTAGCTGACTGTTGTCAGCCTCGATAATTATCGTTGTACCGGTTGTCGTGGAAACGGACACCCCAACGACGTTTAGCATTATCGGGTGGAGTCGTCCAGTGGGATGTGTCGTCGCATTACATTGAGTGTAGAAATCCGGATATCTGTAAGAAAATCTCGGTGCTAGCCTCTCAATTTGCGGGATAGACTGCCAAACGAACTCAGACAGGGGGGGAGACAAAATTGGTCCCTCGTGTCGTTAACTGCATACAACCAGCGTCGCATGCATGGGTTTTTCTTGACAGTGAACTCTCCACTTTGCCAACAATTATACTGAGTAATTTTGCCTCGTTACTCAATATATGGCATCAGACGGATGGAAAACGGATGGAAAGAGATTATTGCAGCTTTCCTTTATGAAATCTCTGTACATGAGATAATTCATACGTGAAGTTAGACTGGCTTCAGACGAATCGACGTTTTCAACATTGAGAGTAAAATCTTCATTTTGCCTCTTATATAGCTTTCACTGAAGGTTTCCAAAACTTCCAGAAGCTATGTCCTGTGACATGATTTTTGCCTTGGATATATAGTGGTAATCGTGATGCACGCTTTTCTGTGGTCAATTCTAATGCGCACTGGCCATTTCTCTCGTCAACAACATGTGACCGTAGTGCGCAGTTGTCCCAATTTATTCAATATACATATCCTTCATAAACTAATACATATATTCAATATGATAATTAACACACACTGCGTCACGAACGTCTGTCTACTAAAGAGATCTTAGGTGACCGTTACTGGAAGTTACATGCTACATACGAAAAATAACAAAACTCGGGTTGCTTCAATTAGTTTTGTTAGCGGTTTTTTAAAAATGAAATAAAATATAATTTCTGTCCCTCATTTCCTGTGACAACCCCCTTCTTAAAATTGATTGGAGCTCACAGAGTGGAAATCAAATAGGAACAAAAAAATTTTATTTCACACGATAGTCCCCACAGGAATTATATGCGCATCTGTGGAGAGACTATCCTCTTTCTTGTTTATATCGCGGTTATGGCATGCCGGGATAATGCATCGGCACCCGAATTTTCTCTGCCCGCGATGTGTTCGACAACGAAGCTATACTCCTGTAGCAGGAGTGTCCATCTAGTTAGCCTAGCGTTATCATACATGCTAGTGCGCAGATATGTCAGCGGCTTATGATCGCACTGCAGGATGAATGGTTTAGAGTACAGATAAGCACTAAATTTCTTTAGTGCCCATACGATTGCTAAGCACTCTTTTTCAATCGTAGAATACCGTGTCTCACGATCTAACAGTTTCTTAGAAGCGTATGCTACCGGTAGGTATTCGTCATCTGTCTCTTGGAGAAGTATGGCACCGAGGCCTTCGTCTGATGCGTCGGTCCTGACTATAAATCTCTTGTCAAAGTCTGGTAACTGTAGGACGGGTTTACTGGTCAAGATGTCCTTCACTTTTTCGAGGGCGGTGCTACACTCTGCCGTCCATCGTATTTTCGTGGGTTGTTTGTTTCCAGTTAAGTCCGTCAGTGGTTTAAGAAGCGTACTGAAGTTTGGGACAAATTATCGGTAGTACCCCACTAGCCCCAAAACTGCCCTGACCTGTTTCTTTGTAGTCGGTAAGGTCATGTCACGAATGGCTGCAGTCAAGTCTAGATTTGGGCCTATTTGTCCGTCACTTATGATATGGCCAAGAAACTCAATCTCCCGAAAGCCCGCGCGTACTTTGGAAGGTTTCACGGTCAATTTATGGCGCTCGAGAATGTCAAGTAGACCACCCACTGAGGATAAATGTTGGTCCCATGTTCCTGTTGCTACCAGTATGTCATCAAAGAAATTCAATGCGTTAACGCTCTCTAACGGTAATTTTCGCATGAAGCGCGCGAATGTTGCGGGTGCGTTCGCTAGTCCGAACGGTAGTCGGCAAAACTGAAATAAGCCTAGCGGGGTTGGAAAGGCTGTTTTTGGTCTGTCGTCAATAGCAACCGACAGTTGCCAGTACCCTTTGCACATGTCAAACTTTGAAAAGTAATGTGCCTTGGTTAGTTTTGCGAATAATTCGTCCTGATTTGGAATAGGTTCCGCATCGAATTCAGTTATCTCATTTAACTGTCTGTAGTCCACACAAAAACGAAGCGTACCGTCTTTCTTTTTAACTAAGACGACCGGTGATGAATATGGGGAGATTGACTGTTCAATCACGCCCTGTTTTTGCATTTCACGCACCTGTTCTGCTATGTACTTTGTGCTCTCATATTTCTGTGGGTACTGTTTTAAGCGTATCGGTTTGTCACTTAAAAGTTTGATGCGGTGTTCAACCAAATCTGAATGGCCCGGTTGGTCGGTGAATATGCGCGCGTGCCTGTGTAAGAGTTCTGACATTGCGTCGCGCTGTTCGACCGTTAAGTTTGAGTCAATCTCGACTTGATCGACTGTAACTGCGGAGTTAGGCTGGGTTTCGGCGGACATCATGTCTGTCCTGAAATTGGAGTCTTCCAATTGTATCAGTGCGACATTCACGTTTTGTATCTGTTCGTCGCTGCGTTCATAGTAACGCTTGAGCATATTTATGTGATAGATTTTCTGCCTATTTCCTATCTGTATGCTATAATCGTTCTGCTTCACACGCTTAATAACGCGGTAGGGTCCACGCCAGTGCATTTGCATGCGGTTGTTATGCGTGGGCCGCAAGAGTAACACGAGCTGACCTGGTTCGAGGTCACGTTCCACAGCCGTACGGTCAAAATTTCGCTTGTATCGGGGTTGTTTTTCGCGAATGTTTTCCTGTGCTAAGTGACATGTCTCGGTCAGACGTTGACGTAGTTCGGCTACGTACGTGTGAACATCTTTACCATCGGTCACAGTGTCTCCCTTGACCCATGTTTCTTTTATTAGTTTAAGGGGACCACGAGGTTGCCTGCCGTATAGTAGTTGGAACGGTGAGTAGCCCGTACTCTCTTGTGGGAGTTCGCGATACGCGAAGAGTAATGGTGCTAGAAAACGCGGCCACTGGTCGGGTTGTTCCGAGGCCATTTTAATTAACATTTTCTTTATCGTACCGTTGAAACGTTCAACGGCACCATTAGACTGAGCGTGATATGGTGATGAGAACAACTGTTTACACGCTAGTAGATGCATTGTTTCAGCCATCATTGCTGAGGTGAATTGAGTGCCCTGGTCACTCAATATTTCTCGAGGTACGCCCGTGCGAGAAAATACGTCTATTAAAGCGTCTGCGACTTCGATCGCTGTGATGCCCTTTAATGCGACTGCTTCTGGATATCGTGTTGCAAAATCCACGATTGTTAGGATATAGCGATATCCTCCTTCGGCCGCGGGAATGATTGGGCCAATAATGTCTACTGCGACTTTTAGGAATGGTTCCTCTACTGTTGGTACTATCTCGAGGGGAACTCGACTGACACGCCCTCGGTCAATATGTTGTTGACACTGCGTACATGTACGAACGTACGAGCGAACATCCCTACTCAGGCCTGGCCAAAAAAAATCTTCGCGAACTCGCTGCTCAGTGCGCCGCGCGCCCTGATGTCCAGACATGATTGAGTCGTGTGCAAAGCTAAGAATCAGCTGTCTGAGTGGTGTAGGGGTAAATAAACACGTGGTGCTTCTAGTATCATTTTCCTTATAGTCGGTGCGCCGAAACGCTAGTCCGTCCTTCAGGAAATACGTAATTGTCGCGTACTTGCTGGATGTAATAGTGTTTTTCCGTGCCAGCTTTAGCATTGAGGACAAGCTTTTGTCCTCCTGCTGCAGGTGACTGAGTTGACTTGGGGTCAACTGCGGAAATGTATTCTCGACTATCTTTAGAGCTGGGGGTCCTTGTTTACTACGTTCCCGTTGTGCTCTAGTGGTTACGGGGAGAACAGGATAGATGACATCAGTGTGTGCGTCACACTGTCCGGGCGATAGTATGAATCCGAACTGCATGTCTCTTATTACTGCGGCGGTGACTGTACCGGAAAATACGGGTGACGTAACATGTACAGTGGCTCTTGGACATGTACTAAGGTGTCCCATAACACATCGAATGCGGACACTACCTCTTAGATACTGTTCTGGGCGTACAAGTTTAGCATTTATGCAGCTTATGGACGCGCCTGTATCGACCAGTATTTTGACTCTTTTTCCGTTTACTGTAGCTTGTTGGGTCCTTAGAGTTGCACCTGTTTCAGTGCATACTTTTACATCACGTGGACTGGGACAGTTCTGAGAACTATGCCCCTTCCCTTTGCAAGTGTAACATGTCATAGGCGGGGAGTCACGTGTGTGACGTCGTACGTCTTGCGACTTAGTGTATGTCCGTTGTACCGGTTCGGGTTTTTCCGATTTCGTCATTGGTCGGTTCGATTTCGGTGTGTACTTCTGCCGATTTGTAAGAGGAGGGCGTGGTGCACTCCTCGTAATTACCGGATCAGGGTAATCATTATACGTGTCTGCTAACTTCAACATATCACAGAAGTTAGTCGGGGGATTTCGCTGCAAATATGTCGTCATTGCAGGCGGAGCAATATGGAGAAATTGATCTCTTAATATCAAATCAAATAGGCCGTCATATGTCTTCCGGATGTCTGTCAAATCAATCCATCTATCAAGATAATGGCGTAACCGGGTACCAAAGGCTTGCATGGTGTCATTTGCTTTGGGTATGGCTCTCCTAAACATCTTCCTAAAGCCTTCTGCTGTACATTGAAAAGTACGCATCAAACCCGTTTTGAGATCTGCATAAGTAATAGCGGGATCGCGCGTTAGATCAGTAAATGCGCGCGAGCTTTCACCTTGGAGTATTTGACCGAGTTGTTGTTTCTTTTCAATGTCACTGTAATTAAAGTTGGCAATGAAACTGTCAAAGCGTGTCAAAAACTCGTCAATCGTCTCGACTTCAGGGTTAAAGAAAGCTAGCCGTGTACGGGGTTTATTTAATTCGGCCTGTTGCTTAGCAGTCCCATCTAACAACTTCTCTCTAGCCGTTACCTCTTGCTTAGCTAATTCAAGCTGTTCCTGATGTGCTCTAGCTTTTAACTTAAGCTTTTTCTCTTCTACTTCCTGCCTTTTATCTTCTAAATCCCTAGCTGACTGAATCTTTAATAACTCTATTTCTCTCATATCTTGGATTTCTTTCTCTTTAAAATCTCTCGCCTCTTTCGCTCTTTTTTCCTCTAGCTCATTTTTCTTATCCTCTAGTTCTCTAGCCTCTTTCGATCTTTTCTCTTCTAGCTCTCTCAAAGTTTGCATCTCTAGCTGTTTAGCTAACTGTCTCTTATCTTCTAGCTCTATAGCCTCTTTCGATCTTTTTTCCTCTAGCTCTCTCGCCTCTTTCGATCTTTTTTCCTCTAACTCTCTCAAAGTTTGCATCTCTAAATCCTTAGCTACCTGTCTCTTTTCTTCTAGCTCATTTTTCTTATCCTCTAGCTCTCTCGCCTCTTTCGCCTCATTTTCTTTCGCAACATACCATTTAGCTATCTCCTCATCCACGTATTTCTTTAACTCGGCTTTTTCATGCCCGAATTCTCTACCCATAGCCATGAGTTCTTTCTTTATGTTTACTAGCTCGGCCATTTTTAAAATTGCTAGTTATCACGAGTATGGATAAAGTGACTTAGAATATTCGCGGGATTTTGACCTCTGTCGGTCACAAGTGGTGCAGTGGTGTGCGTAGGAACACCAGCCACCACGTGATTAGGATTATGACAAACACGAATAAAAGAAATCCTAATCGCAAATTTGCAAAGTTAGCAAAACAACAAGTTGCTAATGTAGCGTACAAAATATCGATCTAAGTACGTCTAAACACGAGTTGGTACGCGTTAACGATAATAGCGTAAAGATTATAAAACTTATTTCAACACAATAATAAGTCTTATCAAAATCCAGTTCACCTAAGTCTCAATAGCAAAGCCCTAACATGCAATAACAATGCATAATGGTGATGAGACAGAAAAGCAGGAAAGAGATGACACTTTCTTACAACAACACAATTTACCTTGTCAGATCACGGTCAGTGGTCACCAGATGTCACAAAACGGGATGGCTCGTTACAAGCCGACCCGAGCTGAAATTAGAGATGCAAGGGGTGAAGTCTATTTTTGGCCTGCTCCGGTGCACCTCCAAGAAAAGCCCGTGACGTGTGCCAGTACTACGTCGCGTCAAGTTGTTACATAGACACACATGACATACACCATTGATGTTTGGGTGGGGCCCAATTTATTAATGTCATGCCAAGGAACGTTTTATTGGCGGTGTGTGTTGTGAGTGTGTATCATAAATGTGAATAAATGGACGAACAGACGAACGGTACAAAACAATAGTACAAATTCTTTCGTCCCTCTCAAAAATTATGAATAACAAGAGAGTTGAAAGATGTTTAAATCAGGTTATTTATTTCCCGATTTAAAAGGGGCACTACTCTTTCGCACAGTGATTAATCATTCATTCAACTTTCCAATGTCATACACTCTGTGGGAAATAAGGGGAGATGAAAATGATGAAATTCAAAATATAAAATAAAGATTAATTACACAATTCTTATGCGGCAAATGGGGCCGCTTTAACAATAGTTCACATGTAAAATAAGCATTACTTTTAACATTAAAGTTCTTATTTTGCAAACGATATAATAGTGTTCATTTTCTTCGAGTCCTAGAGTTAAGTATGTGCGCGTTAGCCCTGCTAATGATTACTCACTATTTATGTCAGAGTTCCAAGGAGATGACGTAAGCTCACACGTCACTTATAAGCGGCACTCCAAAGTGAAGATAGGACGCAATTGAGGCGTCGCATTACAGGTGAAGATTCTGCAGAATCTAGGCACCACTTTCAGATTATCACTGGGGAGAAATCTGAAATTTAGCTGACTGTTGTCAGCCTCGATAATTATCGTTGTACCGGTTGTCGTGGAAACGGACACCCCAACGACGTTTAGCATTATCGGGTGGAGTCGTCCAGTGGGATGTGTCGTCGCATTACATTGAGTGTAGAAATCCGGATATCTGTAAGAAAATCTCGGTGCTAGCCTCTCAATTTGCGGGATAGACTGCCAAACGAACTCAGACAGGGGGGGAGACAAAATTGGTCCCTCGTGTCGTTAACTGCATACAACCAGCGTCGCATGCATGGGTTTTTCTTGACAGTGAACTCTCCACTTTGCCAACAATTATACTGAGTAATTTTGCCTCGTTACTCAATATATGGCATCAGACGGATGGAAAACGGATGGAAAGAGATTATTGCAGCTTTCCTTTATGAAATCTCTGTACATGAGATAATTCATACGTGAAGTTAGACTGGCTTCAGACGAATCGACGTTTTCAACATTGAGAGTAAAATCTTCATTTTGCCTCTTATATAGCTTTCACTGAAGGTTTCCAAAACTTCCAGAAGCTATGTCCTGTGACATGATTTTTGCCTTGGATATATAGTGGTAATCGTGATGCACGCTTTTCTGTGGTCAATTCTAATGCGCACTGGCCATTTCTCTCGTCAACAACATGTGACCGTAGTGCGCAGTTGTCCCAATTTATTCAATATACATATCCTTCATAAACTAATACATATATTCAATATGATAATTAACACACACTGCATCACGAACGTCTGTCTACTAAAGAGATCTTAGGTGACCGTTACTGGAAGTTACATGCTACATACGAAAAATAACAAAACTCGGGTTGCTTCAATTAGTTTTGTTAGCGGTTTTTTAAAAATGAAATAAAATATAATTTCTGTCCCTCATTTCCTGTGACAATCATCTACTTTAATTTACACGCCTTTTGTTGTAGTGACGTGCATGATGCGGCCGAGCTCTTTTCAGACTGGAACGCGCGAGTTCGTTTGCCGTTTGTAGGCGGCCACGCAGCTCCATAACATACTGAAGAATAGTTTTAAGTTGATCAGGTGGTATCCTCTTTCATGCACAGCTGTTCTAGCGAGTTGGCACAAACCATTCAGCCATACAAAAGCTCGAAAGGGGAAAGTCCCGAATTACTGTGTGGAGTTTCCCATACAAAAGAATATCATATAACGGTCCCATTCGTCCGGATGGCATTGAGTGATGCGTTGTATCTCTTAACAAGACTGTTACACTGAGAGAGGGCGGACATGATTAGGGGTTAGGGTTAGAGTTAAACTTAGGATTAGGGTTAGAGTTAAGGGTAGAATACGTCGTCGCGCTTTTGTCTATCGCGATTTTGTCGGCGCGCATTTGTCGGTGAACCGGGTAATGAAATTGTTGCAGGATTTTGTAGGTAGAGAATAGTTGTAAGAGAAAAAGGAGTTTAGAGATGAGATGTGCCTGAAATTTCGTGCTGCATTAATTTGACTTTTGCATAGAAAGCTCGCCTTTGTTCCTTTCGCTTCAAGCAGCAGTGAGCAGTGTACTTGCTTGGTCACTATGATGTGTGAATCTGGTTCACCGACAAATGCGCGCTGACAAAATCGCGAAAGGAACAAAGGCGAGCTTTCTATGCATCATTTTTCTTTCTTTCTTCCCCCGTTTCCCATGGGTGCGAGTGTGGATGGCTGACTGACTAACCAACGTGCGAGAGGGAACCCATAGACCAATAAATTTGAATATATACTCTGACATTGGGCCTTTCTCCTGTCTATGGTTTCGAAAGAGCGATTGCTGTCGTTGTTATTCGTTGTGTCGTCTGTGCCGTCTACACTCCACCCTTACCCGTATGCAAGCACACATGCAAACAAGTCGGCAATACGTAACCTCCACGCAGAATAAAATTCGAGCCAAATAACCATCTTGGTGTTCTGTGTGTGGATTTGTAATTATATTTACGCAAGTCCTACGTGGAGCCGGCAAGCCACCCCCCTCCCCTCATCAGAGAGAAGGTGGGCGGCGACACAGGTAGAAACTTCTTGCTAAAGGAGTAATAAAAATCCGTCTTTTATTTATATTTAACGAGCCCCCCCCCCCACTATTACTCCTATATAAGTTTTAATATATGTGCAATAAGGTTAATAATTTTTTTTAAAATTTATTAAATCAACAGTCAAATATACAACATATAAAACTAATCAAACGAGCGCTGACATTTACATAATTTCACAAAAATGTTCAATTAATGCAGGACAATCATTATGTTTATCATAACATAGACATCAGCAGTCAAATTAATGTATATTTATAATCAAGTTCATGGACATAATTCATCATAGAAATGAGAGTGGAGTTTCAGAGAGATAATTATTGTCAATGTACATAACCTTTTTTAATGAGGGCAGTTGTCACTGGCATGTGTTTACAATCATATGGTTTGAAACAAGTAGCTTTCTTTTTTGTTAGGTGATGGTCCAATGTACCCATTCTAGGTATTTTCCACAACTGTTCCAGAATCACTCACAAAGCACACGTAGAGAATCATCTAGAACCTAGCATGCATTATCAAAAGCACATAAGGTGGAATGTTCTAGAATCTTCATGTCCACTACTCAGCACACCATGAGGAATGTTCATGAAACTTTTGTGAATTCTCAAGACCAAATTTAAGCCTCAATTTTTCGCCATATTGGTTCTCGAATGGAATTCATTGGAATCAACTTTACAGTAACACGTTTACTGATAAGTTTGATGAAAACGCTGGATACACACACCAACCTGATCTGGTAGAGTATATAGTAGTCACTGTAGTCTGAAGTAGGTACAAGACAACTAAAAAAAAAACGGCACGCTCCTTTCTGCAAAAGTCAAATTAAGGCAGCACTAAATTTCAGGCATATTTCATCTCTAAACTTGTTTCTCCCTTACACACATTCTCAACTTACAATCCTGCAACAATATTCATTAGCCCAATACACACGCAGCACACGAAATATAGCATCAATCAAAATCCACAAGTATAATGTACAACATAATCAAATTAGTGAACATAAATAATGGTTCAATTACACAAAGTATTCTTCAATTCAAATCATAGATCAATAGCGAAATGCACGAAATATTTCTAAGTTTATTCTCTCGTAATCAGTCAGCTAACTTACCATTAAGCTAATGGCCACCTCTCATGACTGGACTTTCAGCCACACCAAATCAAAGTGATTAGAAAGTACAATCCTTTTCAACAGGTAAACTTTTGATTTCAGCCCGTTGGCTGGTCTCGTTCTTGTAAATCTTAACAATGGGATGATAAAAAAAACTACTCAGCCACATAAAACCAGTTTAGATTATATCAGCAGCTCTAGCATATTTTTTTACCTGAGTTGTTTGTTTACTCCAAAAATATCATCATAAGCAGTGCCCAAGGCCGGGTCACGTTAACATTGGCAACAAATATATATATATATAAAATTATTAAGCTTAGAAATAGGGATAGATAAATTTGCTCCACCACAGTATGACATACGTATCCTTCTTAAATGAATTCAGACATGAATTCTGTTTAATTGAAATGTAAATGATTTTGGTTGGAAAATAGCCCTCTAATAAGCTCATCCTATCAAAGGGGAAACATTTTTTTTAATATTCGTGCAATCCAAAAGAAATATATAATTTACTAAAGAAGATTTTTAAACATTTTAAAAAGCAACATTTTAAATTCAACATTTCTGATTTTAAAACATATATATTGTTTTGTTTTACTTGAATGTTCTTTTCTTACAATTTACAAATGTTTAAAAAGTACAGTTGTTTTCTTTCCTCCTTTTTCTTAAGTTTAATTTGTTTGATCTTTTACTAAAACTTAAGCATACATATTTAATTCCTTTCTAATATGTATTTCTACAACGTGAAATTGTGGCAGAATGTTGCCCCTATAATCTCTGTACACATAATGTTGCCCCTATAATGTCTGTATTATATGATGGGGAATTTTCCAATATATTTTATATAAATTTTCATTATTGCATTGAACGTTATTGTAATTTGAATGATTTTTGTGCATATTGCATCATGTTGGTTTAGAAGTGAAGTCCTGAAGAATGAGTGTGCGTGGTGGTAGATTTATTGACCAGTGTTTGATGTTTGCGGCACATATGTGATCGAGTGTTTGTTGTCTAAGTTGCATGATCAATGGCCAATAAGCTAGCTAGAGATTATTTTGCAGCGCGTGTGTGTGTTTTGGTATACAATGGGAAGCATTGTTAACTAGTTGGGTGCGTGCGTTTAGAAGCTGTTAGAAAGCTATAATCGTATTAGCCCTAAGTAATTGGTCAGATCGAAAGCGTGTCTAAGAGACGCATGTGTGATTTTAAGGGTGATAAAAGGGGAATAGTGGATTTTGCCAGCACTCATTTCTGAAATTGTCTTTGGGTGGCAATTGGAAATCAGAGTATCTCCCTAGTGGGTCGTATATGAGATCAAAACCCTTGGCTGCATAAGGGTTTTTGACTGCTGTGTTTTTCGACTGCTTGTTTTATGTAGCTGCCTGGTTTTTTTTATCTGTGGCTGGTTACCATATTGACTGTCTCTGTTTTAATGTGATTATTTGTCCCTGGCTTGATTGGGACATTCTGATCTATTACATGTATCATATTCAAGTCTACCATACTGTGACGTCATTCCAGTGCTTTAAACTAAGTCCCGATCCAGAAAGTGACTCCAGTGTAGCAAAATTGACCTTGATGACTTTGTTACTTATAATTTTTATCTTGTTAACTTTTCTTTATTAAATTTCTTGTTATTATTTTAGCGTGTATTTATTAGTGAATTAATTTCTAACGTTTGTTTTCGTAATCCAAAGTGATAATCTAATGATTACGTCTTGTCCTCTATTCGTCAATTTATAATCATCATATATATTTATTCATAAACATTGATTCTCAGGGAGATCTGAGTGGTGGTGGAGCCAACGTGGTGACGTACCAGTATATCAGTTGTAGATATACATAAATAACCAGTGACCCATACTCTGGCACTTGTATATGTCTTCTATCATAACTAATTACACATATTTTGATATAATTCATTATTACAAAGTCACCCCAGAGTATAGCAGCGACAATCTATGCATGGAGATTATGATATTTTCTCTTTATCAGTGTAATAACTTCACGGACAATACATTGCCTTTCACAAACATTCAATAGGCCAGGAGCTTCATGCTATTTAAATGACAATCTGCTCATCCCTATTATTACAAACACAGAATACACCAAGTGATGAGGTAAATGTAACAGTGGACGACAATGGACAAAATGTTACAACAAAATTATGGCAAGCATACAACAGACGGCACAGCAACAGATGACTAAGTCGACAGCCCTTTAATTGGTATCTCTGAGTCACATTATAAGAAAAACATTTTCAGATACAAAAATCATAAAATATCTGGATACAACAAAATCGCTTACAGTATCAAAGATATAAATATCAAATAATATAATCCTTTGTTAATTCAAGATATATATAGTAATAGCATTGTGGACAAAGTATTCTCAGACACATTTGTGCAGACAAAAAAAAAACATGGCAATATATGGTGCAATTTAAACAAAACACAAGCATTTGTTGATAGTGATATTGTCATTAAAATACATACTTTGTAGAAACACTGCATTATTTATTCAGCATCATTACATCATAATATACAATTCACTGCTTACAGGAAAATATCTACACAATTCTGAAATTGTGGATTTCTTGGTTGCAAAGTGGACAAATCTGAATATGGTGAGCACACCAGTTGCAGACAACAGAGTGACCACAGTATGCAAATGCTGTGTTAATACTGTGTTGACCACATGTCCAACAAGAATTTCTCCATTCGTTTCTTGATACTGGCTCCTGTGCTTCCAGAAGTCTGCCAAAGTTGTGAACCCCTGAAAGCACAGTAATAAAATATTGTTTGAGATACACAGAAGCAAACTGGTTCTATACTGTTTGTCAATCTCTGAAGAGATTGATTCATTTATCCCTAGGTACATTCAAATAAATGTTAAAGATGCATTTTAGTCATTAGTTGGAAGTAAATAAATGCTAAATAACATAGTGCATATAAAGTCAACTATGTACTTTAAAAGCTAAACATAAGCAAGATATTTCCTCGTAACTGCCATAATAAGTGTGAATGCAAATGTTTCAAGATTGAATGTCTGTGCACAAGTACAAATGTTTAAATGCTGGACGACAGTAACACCAAGGAATTAAGAACACAAAATCAGAAGTAATGTATAGCCTCTGTCAAGCAGGAGTACCATCCTTCATAAAAGAGAGTAGGCCACACACAAAAGTTCCATTTAATAAAGATGGAAACCAACTTGTTAGTGACGAAAGTACAAAGAAAGTGCATAGTGTACATGTCACGTGACAGGAGTGAAGTCATGAATCAGGACAGAATATGCAAGTTGCTTTTCTACAATTAGCCAAGGCAGATGGGTCTTGAAGAGAATAAGTTTGATGCTACTATTGGGAAATCTTAGCGCAAACATGTATGAAGTCATACTGACTTTTTTTTTTAATTAGTGAATTTTAAGAAAAAGAATGTGAAAATGTCACAGACAGTGTTTTCAAACCCTTTTTCTGGCAGGACTGATTGTTATGTTATGTGTAAGGATATTATTTAAATGTAATAATGTTTATGCTAATTTGTATTTCTTTTTCAGCGTTAGAATAGTGAATATGTAACCCAAGAATTAGTCATTAGTCATAATTACATTTGTAATTAAATAATTTTTAGGTTAAATTTAATACTGCAACAATTGGATTGCAAAGTTTTCTTTTTGTTGAGGCTTTCAGTTTGGAAAGTCTAGTATGGAGATTTTTTGTTGGTGATCTCAGTTGTAGAGTCAAGCTCTATGTGGGAGCATTGGTAGAAAGAGAGGAAAACAGAAGACGCAGACAAAAAGGCAGTATGTGTAACATTAGGGCATTATTGTGAAATGGTGCTGTGGGCAAGATAAGTCACCCAATTTAAATTGCATCCTTCGCAGAAACCTCTAGTGAAAAACATGTTTGTGACAAATATTTTCACCCTTTTCTCTATATATTTTGCGTGAAATTTTATGTTAAAATATAGTGCGTTTTATCCTTGTTAAATGTTAATGTAAGCTCTGTTAGAAGTAGATGTTGTGCTGTGCATGTTAAGCACAACATTAAGGAAAAGTTAGCATTAACAGAGCCATCATTAAAGATTCTATGTACAATGTAAGCAGAACATTTTGTCATGTATATGTTAATCTATGTTGCCTTTCCAATTCAATGGAATTGTGATCAGAGAGAAGTTTAACCTTGACACAAAACCACTATCAATTTCATTGCAAACAAATATGCATTACTACATTATTATTTTGCAGGGCTTTGTTCCTGTTTTCATTTTTCCTTTATTATTTCATTCTGTGTGGTACTGGTTAAATCCCATTTGGTTTTGGAATTACTCCAATGGCCTAGGCTAGAGTCTAAGTAATTTCTTAGAAGGCTGTGACAAGTTTTATGACACATGGCTAAGAGCAGACAATGCTTCATGACGTCATCCACTTGCTGTGTGTGTGCAGTAATGTGGAAAGAAGCAGGTTTCCAGACAGCTATGAGCTAAGTGCACTAAGACCTATATTGGCCATTGTGTACTCTGGTAACCCAAAAACTCTAGTAACAAACTGTTGCATGTAGAAGTCTAAACAAGAGACTGAGAAAAGAATTATAAAATCTCTTAAAATGTCCTTGGGAACAATTTTAGAAGACAGAAAGACTAACTGTAGGGCAGGTTAAAATCTCTCTGAGGTAGATAGGTTAATAATTTGGAAGTCTAGTTGTGGATTGTAATTTGTTTCTATATCTTTTATTATTTAATTTTATAATTTTAAACTTCTATTAAGTTTTCACTCATCCTTGTATCATTTCTTATCCTCTTCACTTTGTGTTAAATCAATAAATGTAATGCTTGTGTATGTCTTTTTTGTCATTATATGTGAGCGATACATCACCCTGGGGGCTCGTTAAAGCCACTGGAACTGTTGACCTCAATGTGTTGTGTTGTTCTAGATTATTCATTAATTTATGGGCAACCAACATAGTGATGTACAATTGCAATTCACTATAATATTGATTTAACGCATTTTATTAACCTTTTATAAATATTATTATAAATTTTCATTCATTTCTTGTCTCATTCTTTACCATCCTCAGTTTATATAAAATTCACATTGTAGTGCATGTATTGTCTTTTATCCTTGTTATATGTTTGGCAGATAAAACTTTTACCTAGGGGACAATTGATGAGCCCCCGATTGATTCACTTTCCCGACACTCTCAATCAATCTTCAGTTTTAAATAATTAGGGTCGCGACATTTGATATACACAGTATATAAATTACTCATGTTATGTAAAGTCAGAAAAGACTATTTTGTAATTAGCCATATTACTGTTAAGTGGATTGATATTTGGTGAATGTAAGACTTTAGTTGTTCCAGAATACTCTCCATTTGCAAGTCCATGATATTTATATTTTGTAGAGTACTCACTTAATTATAGTGACTATCGTCACTTAACAAGAGCTTTACTAGTTATAGAATTATTTAAGTAGACATTGCGTATCTGTTGCACGCACGCACGCACGCACACACACACACACACACACAGAGTGAGAGAGAAGGGCGTGGTTGGAAAAAGGAAGGTAGAAGCTGTCACAGTGGAACGATTCAATATTTTCTTGATTGTGCAAAGAACTGTAATTCTGGTTACTTGCATCAAGAGAAAATTTGCTGAGCCAGACACTACAGGTTAAAAAGTTACTTTAATTTATTTTAAAACAAAGAATATCATACATACTGAATGACGTTATAACTAGAATACACAACGTATACAGTAAATAATTAATGAAGTATGTAAGAATCTCACTTCTGTTCACGTTGAGACTCAAGAAGTCTTCAGAAGAAATGGGAGCGTCATCCATCAATATCTATGGACATAAAGTGTGGATGCGTATGTATGACACACAAGTAAACTGTGTGGACTTAACGTGTGGATACGCATGTGTGACACACAAGTAAACTGTGTGGACATAACGTGTGGATATGTATGTGACACACAATTAAACTGTGTGGACAACGTGTGGATACACATGTGTGACACACACATAAACTGTGTGGACATAACCTGTGGATACGCATGTGTGACACACACATAAACTGTGTGGACGGACATAACGTGTGGATACGCATGTGTGACACACAAGTAAACTGTGTGGACGGACATAACATGTGGATAATCATGTGTGACACAAGTAAATTGTGTGGACATTACCTGTGGATACGCATGTGTGACATACAAGTAAACTGTATTTACAAAGTTGTGGATACCCATGCAATTCATTCAAGGAAAATATATGCAAGGAAGTTCATTTAAGTGCATTGGTATGTGATATGTAATTCAGAACTGACTGGACGTGATAGATAAACAAGAGAAGAATGAAATGCATAAGTCGTTTCAAATAGTAAATTAGAACAATGAAGTACATGAATTGCCCACAGCCCGTACTTAGAGTACTATTTACAGATTATTAGTTTCATATTGTAATAAAGTTATTAACGACAATGCACATTTTAACATGCGATCGTCTCTGCTATTGAATGAGAAACATATCGGAGACAAAATGTAACATACCATTTCTTCAGGTACGCTGCTGTTCCCGTGGACTAATATATCAACAGAATCTGAAAGCAAACAAAATGTCTAAGTTTACTTAATGAACTTAATAAATAGTAATTGTTTTAGCAATAAATGTAAATGAACATCAGTGCGAAACTTAAAGAAACAATATGTAGATTAATATACAAGTACAGTCTATGTTTGAATTAAACATACATCTATTACTATACAGTTTCAGTCTACTTTTCTGTCAGCGCAAGTCATGAAATGCATGCAGTTTAGTCTTCTAAACATCAGAAAGTCATTAAGTGTGTATTGTGTTTGGATGATTAGCTTTGTTTAAAACTGCATACAAAAACATAGATATCGTGACGAGCCTTTACTTACGTTATTTAAAATGAAATTGAACGTTACTATTTTAACATCAACAGATATATGTTTAGGATAATCCTGTATCATGAGAATAGAATTTCTCTCATTTGTCAATAGGCGATAATTTATAGCTTCGATTTATGAAGTTAATACTACGATATTTATTAACTGTATAACTCATATCACATTATTTTATAAGTCATTCAATCCTCTCCTCACTTTTTTTCAGTCTGGTTTTATTTCCTGGTAAACTCCTATATTAGAGAAAACCATTTCTGTAGCTAAGACAGTATTTGTCATAGAATAATTTCCTCTGAATTCAGTGAGTCACGCAATGGAAATTAACTAAAGTAAAATACAACACATCACTTTGACTAAATATCTATTTCTATTGTCATTTCAACCTGCTGCGCTATGTACAATTTCACGCGCGGACACAAACACACACACAACATGCTCACTTAGCGCAAAGACTATACAGTCAAACGCTCCTGACATGGTGTAGATATAAGAAAATTATATATATTCATGTGTGTGTGTGCACACATATGATAGATAGATAGATAGATAGATAGATAGATAGATAGATAGATAGATAGATAGATAGATAGATAGATAGATAGATAGATAGATAGATAGATAGATAGAAGTTGTGGTGGAAGTACAAATTAATATTTCCTTTTACATTCTCACTTTACATATAGAAATTACAGAAGTTACTAGGTGATAAACACAAACACACACACACACACACTATATATATATATATATATATATATATATATATATATATATATATATAGAGAGAGAGAGAGAGAGAGAGAGAGAGAGAGAGACAGAGACAGAGACAGAGACAGAGAGAGAGAGAGACAGGCATAAATAAGGTGTTGATGTATATGGCTAAATAGCTCCCTAGCTTGGTAACTAGTTGTAAATGTAAGTGGACAAATAAGATATATAGATGCATACAAAGTAGATACAATACGGTTAGACAGATAGACAGAATAATGTCAAACATATATACAGAGCTTATTCATGTTTAGATGTAGGATTACCTAGGCGAGTGAAGGGCATGCATTAGATGTAAAAAAATAAACCTGCTGAATACGCACTACAAGTGAGAGAAACAGACACAAACTGAATGATGGAGAGAAGTGTAGTGTGGCAACCATTAAGACATTTTTTGCTAGTTAGAAAATAATGTTTAGGTTGGAAAAAATTTTGAGATTACATAGATTATAAACGATAATAATAATGGGGGATTTTACCTTCATTGTCGCCAGTGAAATCTGCATCAGATTCATTTATCTCCACAACCGAACCCGAAGACAGATCAACCACAATGATAGCCTCAGCAACTGGATCAGTGTCTTGTCCACGAAACACTGGTTCTAGCAACATAGTATGGTGGCCAGAAGTTTGCTGAAAAGCGCTGGCATTGGTTTCACTCCGGTCTTGTGGTAAGGGTACTGAGATACGTACCCCTAAGTCACCTACTAAGACTCTTGTATAGCGTGGGTGTATGCTACCCGCGCTGTAAGAGAGAGGACTTTCGTGATGGGGTGAACTAGCTTGGTGATCATCGTGTTCGTTTGTTTGGAACGTCTGACCTTGTCCTTGCCCTTGTGAATATGTACCACATGCTCTCACTTCCTGCGCCTGGCCACGCAGGCCCACACACGTGTTTAATAAAGTCCCATCTTGCAAAACGTTAGACGAATCAAGAGAGCTGATATTAAATGAGGGTCGACATTCCCTTCTCCCTGCTGGTGTGTCAAAGGGTGCCGAAGGGCTCACGTCTTCTGTATTCGGGTTACTGAGAGAATGCTGAGTCTCATCCACTGATCCTTGTAGGTTGTCAAGCAGTGCAAAACAGCCTGAGGCAGTTGTAGGTGTGGATTCATTAACACACCGCTCATCAGAACTGAGACTATCAGCAATAGGCGTTTCAGTCCTAAAGCTGTCTGTACTGGGTGTAACAGAACTAGTGCTGCTAGTATCTGGTTTAATAGAAATGGATATATTTGTCTCCCCTGTGATATTATGGTTGTTATCTGTATTCGGTGTGAGAGAACTACTGCTGTCTGTATTTGGTGTAATAGAACTAGAGTGATCTATAGTAGGTGCGACAAAATTAAGACCATTTATATTTAGTTTAACAGAACTAGAATTATCAGTACATGGTTTGAGAGAACCAGGGTTATCTGTATTTGGTATATCATAATTAAAGTTTTCTATATTTGGTGTGAAAGATCTGGGGCTCTCCATATTGGGCACAACAGAAATAGGGTTATCCGCATTTGATGTGAGAGAACTAGAACTGTCTGCATTGAATGTATCAGAATTAGGGCTGTCTATATTTGGTGTGAGACAGCTGGAGCTATCCATATTGGGTGCAATAGAATTAAGGCTATCTGTATTTGGTGTTTGAGAACTAGGACTATCTTTATTTGGTGAATCATAACTAGGACTCTCTGTATTTTGCGTAACGAAACCAACGCCAAATGTATCTGGTGTGATACAACTAGTGCTATGTTTATTTGATTTAGCAGAACTAGATCTATCTGTATTTGACGTGAGAGAACTAAGGCTGTCTGTATTTGAAGCAGTAGAATTGGAACTATCTGCGTTTGGTGTGAGAGACCTAGGGCTATTCTTATTGGGTGTACTAGAATTAAGGCTATCAGTATTTGGACGTTGAGAACTAGGGCTATCTAAATTTGGTTTAACATAACTAAAGTTATCTGTATTTGGTGTAACACAACTAGCGTAAAATGTATTTGGAGTAAAAGAACTATGGTTATCTATGTTTGATGTAATAGAAGTAGAACTATCCGTATTTGGTATGAATAAAGTAGAGCAGTATGTATTTAATGTATCAGAATTGAGGTTAACTGTATTTGGTGTGAGGGAGCTATGGTTATCCAAACTGGGTGAAATAGAATTAGAGCTACTTACTGCTGATGTAAGAGAACTTGAGCTATCTCCATTTGATGTAACACAATTAGATCTCTCTATATTTGATGTAACAGAACTACATTTATCTCTGCTTTGTAAGTAACAAACAGGGCTATCAATACTTGGTGCATTTAAACCAGATCTGTATCTAGTTTGGGTGAGAAAATTAGAGTTATTTGTATTTGGATTGACAGAACTAGAGCTATTTGTATTTGGTGTGAAAGAACTAGAGCTACTGGTATTTGGTGTGACAGAACTAGAGCTATTTGTATTTCGAGTGACAGAACTAGAGCTACTGGTATTTGGTGTGACAGAACTAGAGCTATTTGTATTTCGAGTGACAGAACTAGAGCTACTGGTATTTGGTGTGACAATACTGGAGCTATTTGTATTTGGTGTGACAGAATAAGAGCTATTTGTATTTGGTGTGAAAGAACTAGAGCTACTGGTATTTGGTGTGACAGAATAAGAGCTATTTGTATTTGGTGTGACAGAACTAGAGCTATTTGTATTTGGTGTGACAGAATACGAGCTATTTGTATTTGGTGTGACAGAATAAGAGCTATTTGTATTTGGTGTAACAGAATAAGAGCTATTTGTATTTGGTGGGACAGAACTAGAGCTATTTGTATTAGGTGGGACAGAATGAGAGCTATTTGTATTTGGTGTGACAGAACTAGAGCTACTGGTATTTGGTTTGATAGCACTAGAACTATTTGTATTTGGTGTGACATAACAAGGAATGTCTCTATTTGATCTAACATAATTTGGTGTAAGCAAACTAGGGCTGCCTATATTTGTGGTAACAGAACTATTGCTATCTAAATTTGATGCGAGCGAGTTAGGGCAGTCTAGAGTGGGTGTTTTAGAACAAGGGCTATTTGTATTTTGTGTGAGAGAACGATGGCTATCCATATTAATTAGAAGAGAACTGTTGCTATTTGTATCTGGTGTGGCAGACATTGAACTATCTGCATTGATCGCGAAAGAGATAGCGCTTTCTATATTGTATGTAAGTGGACTAAGGTTATTTGCATGAAGTGTGAGAGAACTAGGGTTATCTCTGTTGCATACTTCAGACCCTGAGCTGTCGACATTAGGTGAAACAGAACTAAGGCTATATAGACTGTGTGCCGAAAAACGAGAGGTTGACATGCCAACACGAATTTCTTCCAACTTAATCTGAAAGTAACTATTGTTCTTGTTCAATGTCGGATACCCTAAACGCTGCTGAAAGTTGTTGTTACTAGTTGAAGTACTTAGATTGGATTCAGTGGGTTGTAGTGTAGGCTTATTTCCTGCTTTTCTTTCTGGTTCGTTGTTGTTACTAGTTGAAGTACTTAGATTGGATTCAGTGGGTTGTAGAGTAGGCTTATTTCCTGCTTTTCTTTCTGGTTCGTTGTTGTTACTAGGTGAAGTACTTAGATTGGATTCAGTTGGTTGTAGAGTAGGCTTATTTCCTGCTTTTCTTTCTGGTTCGTTGTTGTTACTAGGTGAAGTACTTAGATTGGATTCAGTGGGTTGTAGAGTAGGCTTATTTCCTGCTTTTCTTCCTGGTTCGTTGTTGTTACTACTTGAAGTACTTAGATTGGGTTCACTGGGTTGTAGTGTAGGCTTATTTCCTGCTTTTCTTTCTGGTTCGTTGTTGTTACTACTTGAAGTACTTAGATTCAATTCACTGGGTTGTAGTGTAGGCTTATTTCCTGCTTTTCTTTCTGGTTCGTTGTTGTTACTAGTTGAAGTACTTATATTGGATTCAGTGGGTTGTAGTGTAGGCTTATTTCCTGCTTTTCTTTCTGGTTCGTTGTTGTTACTAGGTGAAGTACTTAGATTGGATTCAGTGGGTTGTAGAGTAGGCTTATTTCCTGCTTTTATTTCTGGTTCGTTGTTGTTACTAGTTGAAGTACTTAGATTGGATTCACTGGGTTGTAGTGTAGGCTTATTTCCTGCTTTTCTTTCTGGTTCGTTGTTGTTACTAGGTGAAGTACTTAGATTGGATTCAGTGGGTTGTAGAGTAGGCTTATTTCCTGCTTTTCTTTCTGGTTCGTTGTTGTTACTAGTTGAAGTACTTAGATTGGATTCAGTGGGTTGTAGAGTAGGCTTATTTCCTGCTTTTATTTCTGGTTCGTTGTTGTTACTACTTGAAGTACTTATATTGGATTCACTGGGTTGTAGTGTAGGCTTATTTCCTGCTTTTCTTTCTGGTTCGTTGTTGTTACTAGTTGAAGTACTTATATTGGATTCAGTGGGTTGTAGTGTAGGCTTATTTCCTGCTTTTCTTTCTGGTTCGTTGTTGTTACTAGGTGAAGTACTTAGATTGGATTCAGTTGGTTGTAGAGTAGGCTTATTTCCTGCTTTTCTTTCTGGTTCGTTGTTGTTACTAGTTGAAGTACTTAGATTGGATTCAGTGGGTTGTAGAGTAGGCTTATTTCCTGCTTTTCTTTCTGGTTCGTTGTTGTTACTAGTTGAAGTACTTAGATTGGATTCAGTGGGTTGTAGAGTAGGCTTATTTCCTGCTTTTCTTTCTGGTTCGTTGTTGTTACTAGTTGAAGTAATTAGATTTGATTCAGTGGGTTGTAGTGTAGGCTTATTTTCTGCTTTTCTTTTCGGTTCGTGGATGCTGGCAGCAGCAGGGGTGTCTGCACTGGTTACAATATCTTGAAGAGCAATCTTTGGAACTGGATGTGAAATCTTAGACGAACTTATCTCGTATCTGTTAGACACAGGCACGAGCTGAGCACATTCTAAGAACGCTTGATCTGGTTCCATGTCGCTTGCACCTTTATCCGAAATGGATAATTTAGGATCCAGTATCGGGAACGTTAACGAGGCAGGTGAACTGGACCTGCTGTTATTATGCATGATGACGAATTCAAAGATCTGAATTGAAGTGCTCAGGTCTCATTGCTCTGACTCGCCAAACGTAAATGATTACTGTTATAGTTTTAAAATTATTGTAATCTAAAACAGTGTCATCACTCACTTAAGATTTACTGACAAATTGTCAAAGGCCACAGAATGTCATTATGGCTGTGCACTTTCAAATAACTGGTATCGTATTCTGAAACATAAATCGAAATAAGTGTTTAACATTTAATTTAGTATCTCCAAACTGAAATGTAACTTATTTAACACTTTAAATTAGAGATCTATCTATCTATCTATCTATCTATCTATCTATCTATCTATCTATCTATCTATCTATCTATCTATCTATCTATCTATCTATCTATCTATCTATCTATCTATCTATCTATCCATCCATCCATCCTTCCATCCATCGATCCATCAATCCATCCTTCCATCCATCCATCCATCCATCCATCCATCCATCTATCTATGGAAGCTTTTAATGAACTTATAATTCAGTATTATATTATTAGTAATCATGAATAACCTAATGTTACCAGTGGTTTACTAGATTTTAATATTACGTTTCTTTCAGTGTGTTTATATTTATTTATATTATTCAGCGGGTTTATGTGTGTAATGTATGCACACACACACACACACACACACACACACACACACACACACACACACACACACACACACACACACACATTTTTATTAGTATTATTTTATTTATTAAAAGTCTTTTATATTTTTTCGCTCCAGAAGAGAAATTAAATAGTAGCAAATTCAAATAACAAAAATTGTTCACATTGCCCAAGCACCCAAATGTTATCTTTGTTTTGTTATGAATACAAGTGTGTAGATTCACTGAACATGTGGACTTCTTGCGCAGCTATCCTTTTGTCTACTTTAGCCATCTTTATTAAAGTATAAATATATCTTTTATGAAGGAATTTCTTATTTTCGTACATATCTATTTGAGAATGAATTTGAGATAAAGGAAATCACTAATATTGTTGTCTTCATATACAATTGATGAAGGCTACTCCGACATTTTAATGCAGAAAAACTTAAATGAGAGACTAGTGGGGCTAACCAATTTACATGAACAGCGCAGGGCGTAGTAACTAGTTTAGAATTCAAGAGACTAGTGGGGCTAACCAATTTACATAAACCACCCACTCCTTTGATCGGTTAAGTCCAGGAACCTGCATTATACTAACATAAAATAAATCAGCTAACACATTTCTGTATATTAATATTACTGCTGAATGATCTATGTTTAAAATTAACATACACACACGGACCCCTAACTGCACATTTGTTAATGTGAAAACATAATTATTTTTTATACAGTAACAAAGCAACAGTAACCAATGTCACGTTATAATAATGTAAATATATGCTAACTGTAACACTGAGTCTACCTAGACGTCTTGTCAACGATCTAATGAATGTGCACATTTAAAAATCACAAACCATTTGTTAATACTTTTAACATCTATTTTCTGCATCCAATCAGATCTGAAGCATTGAAAATATCAAACAAGAATTGCGTACTAACAACAAAAAAAATCTTCATTTAGTAATTACGTGTGATAACAACAGGATTTGGCATCGCTGGTAGGCTATATAAATAAAGGTTCACAATAAGATAAGTATTGGTTAGATTTAACAAATTCTACACTATTAGTCGTAATATTTTTTAATTGATTTTAAACGTTGCTTTTCAACATGTGAGATGTGTTCAGAAATATTGCTCACACTGTAAACGTGTGTACTTAATAATAATCTTTGAAATAAATATTTCAAGTTACAATCGGTTGTTTAATAAAATATTGGGCAATATATTTGCCTTACAGTTGGGTATGTGTTCTACATTGTAACTGAAAACTTTGGACGTTACCATCACCACCACTACCACCACCATCAACACCACCACTATTACCACTATGGTATTAAACGAAAACAAAACAAAATTATTAAAATACAGTCAAGTAATAAGAACTGCCTCCTCGCATTCACCCACATACTTTCCCCAATATAAACAAACATAATTTACGGGTGTATGTGTGTGTGTTCATAATTGACATGAAGTATGATCATAAAGTCCATCATTTATGGTGTCTGATGTTTTAATGGTATGCGGTAACAAGTGAAAGCATACAAAGCTACTTAGATTTACAACAACTGGTGATTTACAGCTTCTCAAGACAGGCGATATTATGTGAAAACATACATTCGGTGTACATCAGAAAATTTTAATTGGAAATTGGCATCAAAATGATTTGTTTTGCATTGCCCATTGCTGTTGTATTTAATTAGTTCCTTATTTAAGAACATTTGAAATATAGAAGGATACCAGACTGCAAAGTGACAGAGGAAGGAAAGAGAGAGAAAGCAAGAGGACCTCAGTGTATAAGTGCATGTTTCTACATACCTGATTCCGTACACTTGTTCATGTACAAGCAGGAAGTGCGACGGCCATGTTGATTTTCTGTCTACAGACAACAAGTGACCGAGTAAAGGACTTAGACTGTCGCAAGTATTTTTTCCCAAAAAAATAAATTAGATGTTGATTGTACAGTAGCAACAGTTACAGATCCCCCCAAAATAAATTATATATTGAGTGTATAGTAACAACAGTTAGAGAGATATCTAAGTTAAACGATTAACTGTTGTGCCCACCGGTTTTGTCAAAAATCATAACTGACCTAATTTCTGAGAAACAAGGAAGCACGGCGACGATGACGTAAGTATGCTTGATGAGTTTTGCCACAGTTCAAGTTTTGAGTGAGCAAACTAAATTTGCTTAGTCATGCTTTGGTTAACTCAAAGCATCTTATGAATATGAGCCAGGCTACGATGCACCATCTTCTCTCCAAAGCACCTCCTTGAGTGACACAAGAGTACCTCACCTCTTCAGAGCATCCTTATGAACGACGCTACGAGGCACCATCTATCATCACCTCTTTGCAAGCATCCCTTGTGAGTGACGCGACAGATTACGTCATCTTCACTTCGAAGTATCTTATGAGCCAGGCTACGATGCACCATCTTCTCTCCAAAACATCTCTATGAGTGACGTCACCTCTTCAAACCATCCCTTATAAGTGACACGTGAGATTATGTCACTGACCTTCAAACTTTGACAGTACTGTGAATAGTTAATAAAATTAGAAGGCAAAAGCGCACCTAGAACTGAGAACATTTAAAAAGCTTAGCATACCTAGAACTGTTAGGAAATAGAAACTTTAAATTGTACGTTTGATCGATCAGAAATTTATTATTATTGCTATCATTTTTGTGAATAGAAATTCACTATTGATTTTGGATATTTGTATACAATGTGAATTTAACACGATGGCTAATGTAGGCCTATTTTGTATACGAATTGTCGATTATATGATTAACTTTTATTTTACATTTTTGGAATATTATCATTTTCATCTCCCCTTATTTCCCACAGAGTGTATGACATTGGAAAGTTGAATGTATGACTAATCACTGTGCGAAAGAGTGCCCCTTTAACAGGAAATAAACAACCTGATTTAACCATCTTTCAACTCTCTTGTTATACATAGCTTTTGAGAGGGGCGAAAGAATTCGTATTTGTATTGTTTTGTACCGTTCGTGTGTTCATCCATTTATTCACTTTCATGATACTCACTCACAACACACACAGCCAATAAAACGTTCCTTGGCATGACATAATAAAACTGGGCCCCACCCAAACATCAATGGTGTATGTCATGTGTGTCTATGTAACAACCTGACACGACGTATTACTGGCACATGTCACACGGGCTTTTGTTGGAGTATGCACCGGAGTGGGCCAAAACAGGCCTCACCCCTTGTATCTCTAACATCAGTCCATAGTCGGCTTAAAGGTGCCACCACCAGCCAGTATTTTTGTGACAACTGGTGACGGGTGATCCTTAACAAGGCCGCGTTTATGACAGGCAGCAATAAACAATGGTTGAATAAAACTTGAATTGTGATCCAAACCGTCAAGCATACACTAGCTTCACGCCTTGATAAAGGTACATGTAATAACATTACTACTACATTCCCCTTGCCGTCGCCTCGATGTTTATATAGTATAAGTATTTACTTTAAAATGGCAAGTGAACAACGAGTGTTCTATTTCGTACACTTTCACATACAGGATTACAACACTCGCCCTCATGCACAAAGACATCCACAACATAAACATGATTGGGTGTTGCTTAATAAGACATTGGTATCATAATTGAAAGCAAAACAGAATACACACCCACGCACAAAGACATTAAACGCACGCTCTAAATTATTCATTTATTTCATACACCCACACCCAATTGATTGCTCTATAATCGCTGTTCTTGAAAGAATAGAATTATGAATTATACCTAGTTCTTTCTCACTTAAATTATAATAATAAAGTAGAATTAATTACAATAAACATGAGGGATTTGCACTTATTGGTTTAATTTTATATAAAATGTTCATTTTTCTTTCGTATCATCAGTCTACAAAACATATAGCACAGACCAACATTAAAGACAACTGAATTTATAAAATAAAAACAATAATAATTAAACACAAGGAACAAATTATGAATGAAAACATAGTGATGTAGTAATTTACTAATAAGATATCCCTCATCATTATATATGATTCTATTAAAAATAATTTAGAAACTGATTTCTAAATTCCTGTTATAAGGAAAGAAGAAATAAATACAACTTACAAACCACTAAAGCACTCCTCGCTATCGAACGCATGAGTAGAGATATTGCTAGGGATAAAAATACTCTTGTGATTTCAGAACTGACTAGTATATCTCAGTTATACATATATAACTGACGTGTAATTATTACGTTTGATTCAAACTATTCCTGTTTATTCGGTAACCACAGTTAGTCCCAAGCTGTCACCCATAATGAAAAAAAAATATGTAGTAGTAATAACAGGTAACAGTTATTGCTGTTCCTTTCAATGTTAATTATCATCCAATGCAGTATAATTTGTTAACACACCAACAACGAGTACCCAACGCACTTCTTTATTTAAATGCCTATGCAATTGTTCATCCTAGATCATTCCTGATTTTTAAAAAATATCTTATTAACATTTTGTCAGAAATTTATTATCATTCTCTTCCTGTCTTGGGCTTCTACTTTCCATGCAACTCTATTTATAATTAAAACAATAATCCCATCAACAGGTATGACCACCTAGTTGACAGAATTATTGTTTTTGGTATGTTAGCAACAGGTATTAAGTTGTATGTTGACATAAGATGGAATGTTCTGTAGTAAACAGGTATTAAGTTGTATGTTGACATAAGATGGAATGTTCTGTAGTAAACAGGTATTAAGTTGTATGTTGACATAAGATGGAATGTTCTGTAGTAAACAGGTATTAAGTTGTATGTTGGCATAAGATGGAATGTTCTGTAGTAAACAGGTATTAAGTTGTATGTTGGCATAAGATGGAATGTTCTGTAGTAAACAGGTATTAAGTTGTATGTTGGCATAAGATGGAATGTTCTGTAGTACACAGGTATTAAGTTGTATGTTGGCATAAGATGGAATGTTTTGTAGTAAACAGGTATTAAGCTGTATGTTGGCAGAATAACAGTGTAGCAATTTCCAGTAACTTCCTTGTAACAGAAATTCTACAGTGTAGTCGAGCATACTTTGCCACCATACTCAACAGAATGCAGTGTATCTTTACACTTATACACTGATGGTAGACACTTCTCGAATCCACTATGGTCGTAGCAGTTCATAAATCAATAAATTGGGAGATACTTGTAAAAATAAAAAGGCTGCTTCTTCCCTGTAAAATATAATAAGGGAACAAATGCTACATTTTTCAGTTTATTCATCTCTAACTCAATTCTTTCTTACATTCTAGTGTCAACTTACAGTATTTATTAGCCCAATACACGGTTACACCATAATAAATACAACATTTCAGTTTTTAAACGGGTTCACTAGAAAGAGTGTCAAGTGTTTACCATACTCCATACAAGCATCATAGGCCAAAATCTGTAGAAATAATATTCTACTCACATATAGAGTATACATATGTAAAATTCAAGTACAACACTATCACTAGCTAAATGCACGAATATTTCTAAGTCCATTTTCTCTTAATCAGACAGTTAACTCACCATTAAGCTAAGAGTTGCCTTTCGTGAGCGGACTTTTGCCACTCCAAATTCAAAAAGTGATTAGAAAATAAATTCTTTTCAACAGGTAAACTTTGATCTCAACCATTTGTCTGGTCCCATTCTTGTAAATCTTAACGATTGGATTTTTTTCCCTTTAATTCCTTGTATTGTGGCTGTTTTGCAGTGTTAATCCTGTTTTTATTGTGTAATATTTATCGTACTTTCTTTGTTTGGTAATGGGTATATTGTCCTTGTTTTGTTAGAATTGAGAGGTGCATGTTAAATTCTGTTTCAGATTGGTAGTTGTTGATATTTTTCAGTGTTTAAGGGCCAGAGTTACTAGCATTAAGTGTGAATGAAGGATATCTGTTGATCTCTTAATGATATAGGGTGAGATGCCTTTTATCAGCTTAGGGAGTGGTAGGAGTTTACTGGCCAGGAAGCTAATATGACGGATCTTATTACGGCCATGTGTTAGATGTCTGCTGACTCCACTTTGTGTACTCTCAGGCATGTCTAGGCATGTGCGGAGCCGACAACTTTAGCTAGTTACCCATTTGTGTACTTGTTTGTGGACAAGAGTGTTGTGTATGCTGAGATGGATGCACATTAGATATTTTAAGTAATTATATATTTAATTTGAATGCATCATGGTGGCAGATTTGCTAGCTCATGTTATTACTTTCATCAGCAAGGATGCTGTTAATATTAGTAGCGAGAAATGTGGAATGCGTGTGTGTGTATGTGTGTGTGTGTGAGTTATGTGTGTGTACAGCACTTTTGTTTCACTGTAGGGACAAAATGAGGACAGCGCTCCCTTTGTTTAAGTTGTGTGGCACTGTACTGAGTAAACTTGTCAGTGCTAATGTAGTGCTGTGCATGTTTTAATCATTGTAAAATGGCTTTAGGTAGTTATTAACTAGATTTAACTTTATGTATTTAGATAGGGAGTGGCTTATAGTTTATATTAATATATTTTATATGTTAGTTTATATTATTTTCTTTGTGCATTTTATGATTTATGTGTGTAAGAATGGTTCCTTCAAATCATATGAATATTGCTATTTTATTTTATTATGTACTTTATTTGTAAATTATATGGTAGGAAAGAGTTGGATTTAAAGAGTAATTAATATAGTTTCTTTAGATACTATAAGCATGATATAATCCTTAGGTAGTTTAGGAGTAAATTATAATATGTAAACCAAACTAAGAATGCACAGAGGAGTCAATTAACACCGGTTTCAGTTGTCTGTATCTGAATTGTCTACTGCAGATCTCCTGGACGCCGGCGCTTTCAGAATAAAGATGGATGAGCGAGTGTGTGTCAAAGGACAGTACAGAGCTACAGAGAGCTGTGTAGCTAAGAAGAGAGAGAGAGAGTTTGGCAGTGAGCCGCCATGAATAAAGACTTCATGTAAGCTGTAAACACAGTGTTGCGTGATGTCATCTTTAGCTGTTGCTGTCGTCAAGCATGTGACGTTTTGTCCTCTCCATCATCACTGTTTTCATCTCGCATCCAGGGATGACCCATAACCCACTACACCCGACACCCTATCACAATGACAATAGCACTTTTATTTTTATTAACATTTTCTACTGAAATGGGTATACCCGAATGAAAGGATAGTGCCTTTATTTAATAGTTTAATTAGGGTTGTTTTCCAAATATATTAAATTACTAATTTTACATTTTTTCTTCATATAATGCAAGTTCACACATGAACTAAATTATTTTTCTTCAATTGTAAACATTTAAGATTGCTATCTTTTGATATTTCTTATCATGCAAATCTGCTATGAGAAACAAAATGCGACTAGGTTACTAAATCTGAGCCTAGCTACAGAAAATGTAATAAATAAATTACGAAAGAATATAAGGAAAATATTACCTGCTTAACTTGTTTTGAATTCCAGTCTCTGAAAGTGCGATTAATGAAAATAATTACAATCCTTCCGCACTTTCACCGGATAATTCAAAATGGCTGTTCACAACAAACTTTGCGGAAGTAAGACAACTTGCATTATCTCTGTAACCTATTTTATAATAACAACAATTATAATGTTATGACTAGTCATATGCTGCGATTAAGTAGAAAAGCTAATCCATCATTAAACCGCTTGCATTTTGAATGACAAAACAACAAAACTATCAACAAGAGCAAAATATCGAACATAAGTTATGAACAATCACTGAAAAGCACATAACACAAATTTTAAATATATTAACTCTGACTTCAATCCAGTGAGGCAAACACTGTAGAATGGAAAATCTAAGAACAAAAGTGTGTCTAATTTATTGCAGGCTCTGGGGATTAAATGAACATCTTCCATTTGATCTTGAAATACTGGAATTTGTTCAATTTTCTTTTTTGCCCTCACAACATTGTTTTCGAGATACATGCAATATACTACAAACGATTATCCTTGCCAATCATAGCCAGTTACGTAACTACATAGTTAAAAATGTGTCCTTTTATCTGTTCACAAACACAAGTAATGACAACACAAGTAATGACAACACGTGATCTGACAGATTGATGTAACTACATACTTTAAAATGTGTCCTTTGACCTGTTCACAAACACAAGTAATGACAGCACCTGATCTGACAGATTGATTTTTTTTTATCTATTCAACAGTGTGCATCACATTTAAGTTCGACTAAATGAAGAAGTACCGAACTGCAGGGCATTTGTGTACGTCAGTTTGTCTCACCTATACATCATACCCCATCATCAGCTTTCAGGTGGTGGAGAGACAAAATCGACAACCGTACAAACGGTGCACATCAACACACGATTACCATGTGTCAACTAATCAGTGTTAACTGCAAGAACGGATCCTTATTCACTTCATTTGAATTAGTCAAAACACACATGTTCTTGAAAACAAAAAATCGGTCACTTATATTTGCATGTTCTCTTAAACAATACACTAATAATGTATTTATTTAGTACACTAATAATGTGTATATTTAGTGCACTAATAATGTATATATTTAGTACACTAATAATGTGTATATTTAGTGCACTAATAATGTATATATTTAGTACTCGAACATATATTTCAACAAACTTCAATCATAAAACCGCATTACAGACAAAAAGCACGTAACTTCTCTGGACTTCAAACAACAATTACGACCGTTCTCTCTATACGGTCTTCAACGTTTTGCTTTTAAAAAAGATGTCACGAATATAGAAGGACCCACAACCAAACCCACACTAACTTCCACACCCGCGCCCAATGTTAAAGTCAGACAATGAGAAAACACAAATTATAGTAAATATTTTTCTTTGGTTGAAAGTTCATATACAGTTCTGAAAGTCACCAAATCATCACTATCACTTTACTATGCATGAGGTTAGGAGAAATTAGGTGGACACTTATCAATAACCAAACTTTTACACATTGCATTGTAAGGACGTTCCATATAATTTTTTAAAAGAAAAACTGTATCGATACAGAGGAAATAACGGAGCTCTCGATAATCGATAGTTTACACCTCACTTATAATCAACAGTGACCGAAAAAAGTGAGGGTGGTGAGTGGTTAGTATCCAATTCTGTTACAAAGTGGCGATGGTATGTGCGCTGTAAATACACATCTATAAATAGAAAATAGATCAAAACTACTCTACGCAATCAATGACAAGGGAAAGCCTTGAGTTATGCAACAAATTGGAATATTAGCTAGGAACGTGGGACATACCACTCATTGGGATGGGAAATGATGTGACCTCGGAATGAGGCTCTTGAAAATTATAGAGTAGGCTAAATTTTATTGTAATTGTTGTTATGATATTGTTTATTGTTTTCGACAAACCAGTTAGCATAAAAAATACATTAACATGTCTTTGGAATAACATTAGAATAGTTTGTTATCTGACAACACTCAAGTGATGTATGATGGTGATGTTTTATGCAATTCTATATTTTAATATATATTCAGATAATATTTTACAAATTAATCTTCAGACACATTTTAATTAAATTTCGAGTTGTAAATATTTGTTACAAAACACATAAAGAAACAACGATCAAAAGTACTTTAGTTTCAAACAAAGCTGTTATCACAAGCTACAAACCAATTAGTAACTTGTGCCAATCGGAAAGTTTATAATTTGAAAAATGTTCATTTATATAAATATTACGATGTTCACTTATGGAGAAATTTAAATTTATTTTTATGAGTAAATCGAAGACCTTTAATAACAATTTACAATAGTAAGTGGCCTATCATAATAGATATATATTGTCAATCTCTTCATAGATCAGTTTATTAATTTAGCCTGGACGTATCAAACAAATATTGGAATATTTGGAAAATATGCAATTAAATGTATGAGGTGGACTGCCATTAAAGATAAAAGACTTAGTATACACGTTAAGTTTAGTAATACAATTAAAATTAAAACCGGACCGGATGTTTTTTCAGTCAGAATCCAGTATAGGGCAAATGGAAATATTTAAAGTAAACTGTCTTAACAGGTAGATATGACTCTGACCTCAGGAGGGAGTAAAATCCCAGAGAGTATCAATGAAAATCAGAAGTCAGTTAGCTGCAGTCGATTTTAGTGGATAGTCCAGACCACGCCTCCACCTATGAATGGGTGTGCATACTTCCACCTATGAATGGGTGTGCGTGTAACAAACATTTTAGCTCAAGGTCAGCGGACACATAAGTGTCATGTAACAAACATTTTAGCTCAAGGTCAAGGACACGTAGGTCTGGTGTCATGTGACAGTAGTTAAGAATGTAAATTGAAGTAAGAGTTAAAATCAATTCTCTAATACACGAGACGTCACACCTAGTAGCAGAGACAGTCCGATTCATCAAAATCGTAAAAAATTGTATGACTGGGGTCGTACTGACTCAAAAGAAAAGAATAAATGATTTATAGAAATGGAATTCAGAAATCATCAATATAGTCTTTCTTTTACCCTTTGTTTATGCAGAAACGAAAGATACAATAGTTTGTTTTAGTATTGTGAATGTGAGAAAGTATAATATTTTAAATCTTGTTTTCTTAGTAAGATATGAGTATTGCTAACTGTAAAGTAAACAAAATATTAAGATTTGACAAAATAATATATATATCTTCTCATTTATAATTCTTTTTTTCAGTATAGTGAAGCATGTAACCTATGGGAACAGATTCACAGTTACCTATTTGTTGCAAAATATATAATAATGCATCCATTTATTGCAGTGTGTGTGTGTGTGTGTGTGTGTGTGTGTGTGTGTGTGTGTGTGTGTGTGTGTGTGTATGTGTGTGTGTGTAGGGGAGAGGTGTCTTCATTTCTGGTTTCTGGTTTAAGTTCTTGCTCAACGTTCTAGTTCCAGTTTTCAGTCTCACTTCCTTCCTGGTTGGAACTGAATTGTAAAAGATTGTTTGTGAGAATCCAGTGAAGGGATTTCACACATGTTGGTGTGTTGTTGGTGTGTGCGTGGAGTCCTTGTTACATGTTGGTGGGTGATCCACATCTGCCTGGGCACTAAAACGAGTTAAAGGAAGTGTGCGTCACTCGTAGTTCTTGACCTATATTTTAATTAATATATATGAGTGACCTATATTTACACACACACACACACACAATATATATATATATATATGGGTGTGAGTGAACTGTTCCATTTGTGGTGACATATTTTGCTGTGTGCTTGGTTTTATACATTTTATACATACAATAAAGAGTGAAAAAAACAACTTAATCCTTCTGTGCCTTTGTTCATCAATAGTGTACACTGCAAAATAGTGGATGAAGGTCTTCAACTGGGATAACTGGCTGAGCAGATGTTTTACATTTGTGGAAGTGTCAGGGGCTTGCTTTCCATGTATTTGAGATTTGATACAGTTTTATCAGACTCCCATTTTTCATTTTTTTTAATTTTCTAGACATAGCATTATAATATAATATAATGTAATATAATAATATAATATAATGTAATATAATATAACTGTCTATCTAACTCAGAAGTGCCCACTATCCTCCATAAAACCTTGGATCTCCCAGAATCTTGGTAAGATTCCGAGACCTTGGATCACAACCGACAGTCAAAAACAGAAGTCGTGAAAAGAGGCTGAATAATAATAATAATAATAATAATAATAATAACCAGTAACAAAGGCGTGCATGTCATATTTACCCTTTCATAATTAAATTAAAGAAATATTTACTCCTTCTAAACTAAAATAGAGAACGTGCCTCGACACATCAAAGAAATATATAAATCAGGCAAACGTTTCCACCCTTTAAACAAATATGTAAACCAGGAAAAGTTCACTCTTTTCTTTCAGATTTAAAGAAAGCAAAGCACCTCAAATCCTTTTTAAGATGTCAAGCAGACTGTAAGTACCCGAGCGTAACAACAAATTTTGAAATGAAAGTCCACGAACCTAACAACAAATCTTGCAAATGAAAGTCCACGAACCTAACATCATATCATGCAAATGAAAGTCCACGAACCTAACATCAAATCATGCAAATGAAAGTCCACGAACCTAACATCAAATCATGCAAATGAAAGTCCACGAACCTAACATCAAATCATGCAAATAAAAGTCCACGAACCTAACAACAAATCTTGCAGAACGTAAGAGCATGAACAAATAGAATTTCGGCAACGTGATTACAACTAGTTTTATTTTTGTCTCTCTGACTAACGACTACATAATTTCGATTTCTTTTTTTCTTGGACACATTTCGCTGTTGTACCTGCATCGACCAGAAAAGAGGCATGACCATGTTGACCATTTTAATGATTGCCTCTGGAACCTGCCTCTTAGTACTCGTGAACGCTTTGACGCTGTATGACACCCGGGTGCAAATGGGCAGAGTATAATAAGGATGGACTCTTCTTAGATGTCAGCAGTTTTGACATCAGCAACCATTCTTGTCCCTGGGATTTAATTTTATAGCAAGAAGCAGTCAGTTCGTAGACTTAAAATAAATGTAGTGACTCATTACGGTCACGTGACTCAAACATGACCTTGCGTTGTAGTTCATCACAAGCAGGGCATGGTTCAAATGAAAGTCTTGTAGCACCGTTTCAAGAAAACACCACTCAAGACAATATAGCAGAATTGACGTCAGTGGACGGTCCGCTTCAACGAATCACTCGCAGCTCACGTCCAGTTTGATTAATGCCAAGAAAATTCTGTGTGCAAATGAAATCAAAGATTCTGCTACCATAACAAACCCGTGTCATGAAGTCTTCAATTCAAGCATTCGATGGAACGATATGTACATCCCAACTTTAGGCATTGTGGGTATCCTTGGTTTCACGCTGTCGGATGTCTGCCACGATTCGAGCATGTCCACAGTGAGGATCTCCTTGCTCGCAGCCACCCACCCGTCTCTGCACCAAGACATCCTCGTGACGTCAACACACTTGGGAACTGTCACAGGTTGCTTGACATCACTGCTGGGTTACTTGGATTTATCCAAGTAACCCAGTTTCTCAGCGACAGTTTTTTCGACGCTGGAGCCGCCTAATGCCTTGTGCAGAGCGTGATCTTGTTGGCGTTCTGTGTGCTGTTGATCGTCTGCTTGCTCTCCACTGTGTCTGAACGCATTCCAGCGCAAGACAGGGGTCATCACGGTAACCTCTCAACCTTACAAAGAGGAGTCGCAGACGACGAGGACGACGAACTCCCGAAAGGAGAGAATTCAATGCGTTGCAAGCCTGGTATAACATTATAAAATGCCCACCCCCACCCCCACCCGTTTACATACGCTTGACTGTGACGCAGAGGCCGGCAAGCCTAGAAGAACCCCATATAGACGGATTTGTTCGGTTTTCTGGATCAGAAGCCTCGTTCTGTAAGAAGCATAATTGCATTTTGTACAATCTCATTTCAAGGTCTCGTATGCAAATATTCCCATTCTGTCTTCGTTAAGAATTACGTCGCGAAAGTTATCTACCGCGGTGACCCTTACGGTGACCCAGATAGCCATGTGTACGCGGATTACGTGGAAGGGGTGCACATGGGGTTCCTGGGTGTGCTCGTCTTCTACTACATCTACGTCATCTTCAACCTCGGGCAAAACAAACTGTTTTAGAAAATCAGTAAGTTATAAATCAATGCATTAGAGGGGGATGGGCGGCGAGAGAGAAAGTAATTTGTTAGGAAAAATATATGTTGCCAATAAATTATGTCGAAATAATTGAACAGACAAAAGACAGAAGGAACGATATGCAGGAAAAAGGTGGACATACAAATACGCACATATATAAATAAACAGTGATAGATAACGAGTCATTATGACAGAGAAATGGAAAGAAAGATGAAAAGGAAATTAGACACTACATAAATAAAGATTCAGAGAGCTTACACAATTCTGTAATTTAATATAATGGAATGTGGATCAACATGATAGACAGACAAATAAGTGACAGATAAAATATATGACAGAAAGTGATTCTACCGCTCATATCTAGTGACGATATTCAAAAATATCTGATAAACACATACTACTATTAACCGTAACATTCATGTACCATACCTGTAAGTGTGGGTTCTATAACCATACTTGTAAGTGTGTGCTCTATAACCATACCTGTAAGTGTGTGCTCTATAACCATATCTCTAAGTGTGTGCTCTATATCCAGACCTGCAAGTGTGTGCTCTATAACAAGACCTGTAAGAGTGTGCTCTATAACCATACCTATAACCAGACCTGTAAGTGTGTGCTCTATAACCAGACATGAAAACCGAATACCTGCTGGCCAGTGCACGCTGTGGAATCCTGATGATAATAACTCTTTTATTAATTGCCGGAAACGTCGTATTCTTTGTCACTGCAATCACCATGGCAGTCTTCGGGTCAATCGTGTATACTATTCCGTATCTAATGGCAACCAAGTCTGTTCAGAGCAAGGTAGCTAGAGCAAAGAGCACAAACCACATAAAATGATTAAATTAAAAATTGACTGCCGGATGGCGGCGATTACATTTGGTAATTTTATGTTGAAGTAACATTCATGTAATCAGAAATAACGAACCTCCTCCCCCCCCCCCCGCCTACTTCCTGAACCATAAGAAGGAGCAAAATTGTAACTAAGTAAAATGTGTGCACATTACACCAGTAATAAGATTAGGTTTTAAAATTGTTGCACCTGAAAAACCCCAATCCTTTCAAATATTAATCTAAGTTACTATAGCAATTGAAAATGATAACGTAAAACACTTGTTCAGCAAATCTTGGTTGATTATTTCATTATTGAACTGAAAGAAAATTGTTTGATTAAATCTTTACATTTTGAATAATAATATTTAAGATACAAAACTTGACGCAAGACAAATTTATGAATGCACAGGTCGAGTGACTATCATATGTACGCATGAGTATAACAGCTGTTACACTGTTCAGACTAACACTGCATAGCAAAAACATTAGCAAGAACAAAACTGGAATTCTGAAAAAGCAGTTATATGGGCGATGGGGAGATTATTAAAGTTATTACTGTGCACACAGAACGATTACATCCCTTGAAACTAAATAAAAGTAAATTATTTATGTTAAACACTCAGATCTCGAAGTGTAAAGTTGTTTTTCCTGACAATTCAAAAACGTTAGATTTCTGCTCTCCAGGCTGTGTAGAACCAGAGACATACGTTCAAGGCTTTGAAAAGAATGTGTGTGTGTGTGTGTGTGTGTGTGTGTGTGTGTGTGTGTGTGTGTGTGTGTGTGTGTGTGTGTGTGTGTGTGTGTGTGTTTCTTGAAATGTGCTATAATGGAATGAAAGTAAGATGCAGTAAATATAATCTGAACTTTTGCATATCAATCCTTAAACCTAATCAAATTTAGAGTGCACTTTATCATTATATACTGTGTGTAGTTTAAATCATTTGACAGGAGTGGCAAAAGTCCAGTCAAGAAAAGCAGCCATTAGCTTAATGGTGAGTTAACTGACTGATTGAGAAAGAATGGACTTAAAAATATTTCGTACACTTGCTATTGATACATTATATTTGTAATTTAATGTAAAGATGTATTATGTGAAAAGACTATTATTTCTACTAATTGTGAACTATGATCCTTGTATATAATATATTAAATACTTGACATTGTTTCTAGTGAACGTGTTCATAAAACTAATGTGTTCTATTTATTATGCGATGTGTGTGTATCGGGTTAATAAATACTGTTGTAGGAAACTGTAAGTTGAGACTTGAATATAAGAAAGAATGGAGTTAAGGATGAATAAACTGGAAAGATTAGCATTCGTTCCCTGATTATGTTCTACAGGGAAGAAGCAGCCTTTTTGTTTTTACCAGAATCTCCCGATTTATTGATTTATAAACCAATACGATGGTGGTAGATTTGAGAAAGTTTTACCCTTAGCGATGTAAGGATACACTGCACTCTGTTGATGTATGATGACAAAGTATGCTTAGCTACATCGTGAAATTTCTGGTACAAGGAGGTTACTGGAAATTACTACATTGATTCTGCTTGAGGAAACTAATATGGTGGAGCTTCCAGATTAGTCTCGAGAGAACAAGGCTCATGGAACATTCTACAGCATGCTAGAGAAACAAATGGAACTAACAATTCTATATGAAATATAGAAAATATGTGAAAATATTTTTTAATCAAGCGATTGCATGCAGGCTATTTAGATTTCATCACACAATTTAATGTCAGTAAGATCACATGACGAGCTATTGATTTTCATGAAACAGATTGCAGTGGGCAAATCTTTTAAATGATTTTTCAAAACGTTAAATCAACATTCACAGACCCAAAATCCTTCTCATGTGTACTAAGACTATAAGTAAAATGCGTAATATGCAGTTATAGAACAAATGTGTTAGTACACATAACTATATTATAGATTTTGTGAGAGAGAGAGAGAGAGAGAGAGAGAGAGAGAGAGAGAGAGAGAGAGAGAGAGAGTAAGTATTTAATTATTTCTAACTAATAATTCAAACTAAAAACAAATAATTAATTATGGTCCACCAAATGCAGAATGTCCTTATCCAATGCCTCTCATCCCCACCCCCCGCGACGCCCGCTCCCCCCAAAGCATGTAGTTACATTTTTTTGAAATTGGTAAAACTGTTGGTATTCCACAGTTTAAGTAAGTAATATTTCAACATTTATAAAGATCATTATGTATTTTCTCAATTACTAATAACCTATAAAGAAACAATAACTGTCAACTTTTCAGTTTCTTGCAGCTAACAGAGCTGCACTAAGAATACCTCTCTCTCTCTCCCTCACCCAATATTTTTGCACTAATACCCCGGTTAGAGATGGGTGTACACTCCCAGCAAGTGGCGCGCTAACCGAAACAACTATGGGATCATTTATAACACTGAGAGAGAGAGAGAGAGAGAGAGAGAGAGAGAGAGAGAGAGAGAGAGAGAGAGAGAGAGAGAGAGAGAGAGAGAGAGAGAGACGAGAGAGAGAGCGAGAGAGAGAGCGAGAGAGAGAGCGAGAGAGAGAGCGAGAGAGAGAGCGAGAGAGAGATGCATTCCAATTTGATATTTGTACCTTATATAAGTGAACAATGATTAATAGACTACCTTTACTAAGTAACTGTGCACACTGCATAGTACTGAGCTAGGACTGACAATCTTCATTTGGGATGAGGGTCTTTGGCTAAGTAGATTTTTATACTAGGGAAAGTGTCAGGGGCGTGCTAAGCCAAGTGCTAGAGGATTGATGGCCAGTCTCAACGCGGTGATTTGGGACTCTTGGATTTTCATAATTGTATTTTATTTTCTAGACAGAGCATTATGATGAATCAGCGTTACACACGGCTGCTTTAACGGCGGTGTAATATAATCCATCCTTCCATCCAACTGTCTATCTGTCCAAATATCTTTCCATCCATTTCTCCATCCACCCATTCCTTCCTATCATCCCACTTATATACTCTTGTAATTGAAAAATAAATAGTACGTTCTATGTTCTTCAGGTACGTTTCCACCTGTATGAAACACTCCACTATATAGTGGATAGATAGTATATAGTAGATGTACATCATATATCTGTACTTTGAAAAAGTGAGAGTAGTTATAAAAAGAATAGTTTTACTATACATCATTTTCTGCAAGGTAAAAGTCTATTTATAATGCTAATCATAGTGAAAGTCAGATTGTCTCTCAGTGTCCATATTTAATAGAGTGATACATTTCAGCAATCTATTTTATTTTATTTTTTATTTTATTTTATTTAAATTTATTTTAAAGAAAATATTAATGAAGAAGAATAAAGATTGCAAGGAAAGAGGAAAAATATGATTGATAAAAGTGTAAAAGTGTGTACAAGTAATGAAAACACCTCTTGCAATAACATGATTTGTAATGTGACGTTTGTATAGCCTAGCAAGGAATCAACTGTAAATTGAACTCAAGCGTCTAACACTGGCGTCAGCTGCAGCTGAAACTTATGCATGTATATGCGAGATAAAATCTACATCTATAGAATGAAAGGGCAGCTTATCGCGTAAATTGACAATGGTTGTTAAATAGAGACAATGATAACTGATAGAAACACGATTTTTATTAAAACGAACATTTTTAAATGTCCGTCGAAGTCTGAAAATATTTTCTTTTCCTGCGGAACGATCAAATTTCACGTCATTTGAATAGTTTCAACTTGTTCACGGTGCTACGCCTGTAATTCTGGGAGCTTGGTGACTGACAGATAGGGGCGCTACGCCTGCAATGCTGGGAGCTTGGTGACTGACAGATGGGGCGCTACGCTTGTAATAATTGGAGCTTGGTGACTGACAGATGGGGCGTTATACTTGTAATACTGTGAGCTTGGTGACTGACGGATGGGGCGCTACGCTTGTAATACTGGGAGTTTGGTGACTGACAGATGGGGGCGCTACGCCTGTATTACTGGGAGCCTGGTGACTGACAGATGGGGCGTTATACTTGTAATACTGGGAGCTTGGTGACTGACAAATGGGGCGCTACGTTTGTAATACTGGGAGCTTGGTGACTGACAGATGTGGTTTTATACTTGTAATACTGGGAGCTTGGTGACTGACAGATGTAGTTTTATACTTGTAATACTGGGAGCTTGGTGACTGACAGATGTGGCGTTATACTTGTAATACTGGGAGCTTGGTGACTGACAGATGTGGCGTTATACTTGTAATACTGTGAGTTTGGTAACTGACAGATGGGGCGCTATGCTTGTAATACTGTGAGTTTGGTAACTGACAGATGGGGCGCTACGCCTTTAATACTGGGAGCTTGGTGACTGACAGATAGGTGATGGTGGTTACGCTTACATTTTTACGTCTCCACTGGAGCTTTCGTTGATCATTTCGTCTCCAGGGGGGTGGGGGAGTACTTTCTTTATCTATTTATTATAACTCGTCGTATACATATAATTTTGTGTTATGAAAGAAACCTCACACCATATTGCTTTAAACTGTTTACATGTGTTCTCTTTATTTTTATTAAGATTATTTTCGATGAAAACGTGTAGGGTGCAGACTCATATTTTAAAAATTTGATCAGTTGACAGGAAGCGATCGATAAGAGAACAGCGAATACAAGTCGACAACCATATTGACCTTACTTGTGCGCAAGTCGCGCTGCACCCGTCTTTGCTTTGAAGAAATTATGATCGCCTTTGGGATGTTGTGATTTTGATCAATACCAAGGTTCAAAGACTTATTTTTGTAATTAGAAACAGTAAATCTGAGGTTTTGAAAACATAAATTAGTTGGTCGCATTCTTTCCATTATAAAGGAGGAAATTAGTATTTATTAAATTATTCCATTATTTTTCTTTTGTCTTGTGAGATGTGACAAGCTTCTCTGGACCAGAGGTAATGTATAAATGCTTTACTCAATCCTGTAGTTGTTGGAAATGAAATACCACAAATGCGTTCAGGTTTTGCTGCAAAATAAAGCGGTGAGAGATCTAATTACAAAAGCTGATTGCCTGTAGGAGAAGAAGCCGAACTGTTTTATTTATATTCGATCATATTATTTCGTTATTAAAGTCACAATACTTGGCATGTAGAATTATGGACTTGATAAGCCCATACTTTTAGTTACAATTTTATCTACTCCGGTGAATAGTGACAGTCTGTTCTCAATTCTGTGTGATACAGATCTCTCTACCCTCATTACGTGGGCGAAAAAATAGTGCAGAACGAGAAAAGGTACAGAAAGTGGAAGGATGAATTAGTGCAGTCTTAGTGGTGACTACATTTGCTGTAACTGACACTTAATGTGCTTTAACCTAGGTAAGTGACAGCTGTAGAAAGTGTTATAGTTAGAATTGTCTCGAAGCTTTGGTATGGTATTCGGGTCACAAATATTCTTGGTGTAGTGGTTTAGTAACAATTGTTTTATATGTTAATATAAGTTTTGATTATATAACTACCTATTTTAGTTAACCCTTAGTGAACATTGCTGTGTACGTTTCATTGAAATTGGCGTCGTGTGTTCTGTATGGTGTTCTGTAGGGTGTTCTGTAGGGTGTTATGTAGGGTGTTCTGTATGGTGGAAGAGAAAACAAAAGAAACTATTCAACAAGTTGAGTTTATGTTTATAAATATCTAGACAGTTTATCTATTAAATAATTCTCACGACTTCTCCACTAATAGAGTTAGTAATTTGACATATATAAGGAGGGGTGCTTTCCTATATACAATTTTATCTTAAAAGAATGAAATAACTGTGTCTGCAACATTACGATCACATTATATTTAGACAGGATTTGACTGAGCGTACTCAGACAGCTTGAAGTCTGAGTTTAGATGTGATGTAGGTATCCTAGGTCTTCATTCTTCAATATCAACTTTATATTTAGGCGAGTGCCATAATTGTGTTTAACATTGCTAGGAGTCAAAGTCTATTCAGTTATTAGTTTTATGGAGAAGCAGCGGAACTGTTTATATCAAGGAATGAAGAATTTTGTCTACAATATCAAGACCACATTATACTTAGACAAGATTTTAATAACGCTATCAGGGGTTTGAGTTTGAAATTTGATGGGGGCACATCACAAGTGTTCTCCACCCTTCAAGTTCACTCAAGATTTCATGGTGTGACGTCAGCGCCACCTGTTAATGGTTACGATTATTATTAATTAATCACCCCTAATTAATTACAAGTAATGATAATCTTAATTTATGTTATGAATAATTCTCCAACAGACACACTCATCTCTCTCACTTGGCGGATATGTGGGCGCTGTAAACGTTTTCTCTCTTCCAAAACATTAAAAACAAACATTTACCGTCACACAATGTTTCCGAAGTTGGAAAACGTCGTACTAAAGGAGAATACAAATCCATCTGTAATCTATATTTAGAGAGCCACAATCCACCCACTTTCTTCTCCAAATTATGGTTATCAATATGAGTAAGAAGGTCAATAAATTTAACAATAAATTTATTAAATCAACAATCAAATATACATATAACAAATACACTGAAATAGATTACTTGACATCAATATTTCCATGAAACCATGTTCGAATAATTTATATATCTATACAGTGTTATATCCTAAAACACAATTCAACAATTTAGTGTCAATATAAATCACAGGAGAGTCCTTATCAAAGAACAGGAAAATGAGTTATTAGAGATAAGTGATAATAGTTTGTACACAACCTGGTTTAGAGGTGTCTCAATAGTCCTTTGTGCACTTTTTCCACAAGCTTATTGTTCACATTTCTACTGTCAATTCCACCTGATTCACTTTTCACATTGTAGAGCACTGATTAGCTGCTATTCTCTTGAGGCTAACCTGGGCGCTTCTTCACCGTATTAGCTCCCTCAAGCAAAACAACAATGGTAACAATTTACAGTAACTTCCTTGCACCAGAAATTGTTCAATGTTGTCAGCAAACCTTGCCATCATACATCAACGGAGTGTAGTGTATTCCTTACACTTACACACTGTGGCAGATACTTCTTGCGTCTACCACTGTCATAGTGGTTTATAATCAGTAAACAAGTAGCTTCAGATAAAACAAGGAAAGGCTGTTTTTCCTGTAAAATATAATCAGGGAACAAGCACTAAGTTTCCAGTTTATTCAGTTTTACTCCATTCTTTCTTACATTCAAGTTTCAAGTTACACTTTCCTGCAACAGTATTTATTAGCCCAATACATTCATGCAGCATAATAAATATGGCATAGTTGTTTTATGAGCAGGTTTATTAGAAACAATGTCAAGTTATTAGTATACTGCATATAAGCATCATAGTTCACAATTTCTAGAAATAATAGTCTACTCATATAATACATCTTTAAAATGTAAGTATAATATATCAATAGTTAAACTGTATGAAATATTTCTAAATCAATTATCTCTCAATCAGTCAGTTAACTCACCATTAAGCCAACATCTATCTTTCATGACTGGACTTCTTACCACATCAAATTCAAATGATTAGACAGTGGAATTCTCTGCAGCAGGTATACTTTTTATCCCAGTCAATTGGCTGGTATCTTTCTTGTAAATCTTAACTAATCGATAATAAAAACTACTCATCCATTGGGAACTGGTTTGGATTGCATCAGCAATTTCTAGCATATTCTCAACTCGAGTGTTTACTCCAACTCTGACACTTACACAAATACCATCATAAGGAGTGCCCAAGGTCGGGTCACTTCAGCGGGGTGCAAAAGGCGTGAATGTACACACTACCAACATTCACTGTTGATTTCCCTACCAGCTTTACGTCACACATGTCAAATGACTCTTCGGTATGTTCACGTGACTTGCAAATGACTTCGCCTCAAAGCTACAAACACTGCACGGTCGAGGAATTCTTTCGTTTTTTATTGCTTTCTTGAATTTTGGTTTTCACGTTGGGCACATTTTATGCGTAGGAAAGAAACATTTCCTCTAATAGCTGATTTCCAATACCCACCAAATAAAGTGTTTAAACCAGAATCAAAATCGCGAAACAACAATGAATATTTTCCGAATACAATCTAACAAGAACAAACAAATAAGCAAGACAAATGTAATTTCTTGTTTCAAAATTCTGACACAAATTACCTTTAAAGCAGAAGCATAACAACAACAATTTTCTCTCCCGGTACATCCCTTAAATCTAAACAAAAAGAAAATGATCCCCTCCCAACAACAAAAATAAATAAAACAAAATAGAATTCATTCAAAATGCTCCTAAAAATAAAACTATCACTAAAAAACAAGCGCTTAAAAGCCAATAATCACCCAACCCCCAAACCATACAAAAACTAACCAAACAATAAAGGAAAAAGAATATTAAAAAGAAAAAGCTTCTGAATACAAGAGTTTTAAACACTGTCTAGATGTTTCGTATTTTCATATGTTGTGTGAAAATATTGATATGTTTATTTTTGTTCAGTTATTCCGAAATAAACCGATGTTACAATGGAAGTGAATCAACCTGCTGGTCAAGATGGCAAAGAAGAACACTTGATGTCGAAAGCAAAACAGTTTCAGCTTTGCCTAGCAATGGTGGCCTTGGAATCCTTCATCAGCTTCGAAGAGCTGTACATGCTGGCAACGTTGCAGCGAGTCAACGTTCCGAAATCGTTCGTGTCTTCACCTGGGACGTTCTCCAGTGCGTTCGGGATTTTCTTCATCCCATTCCTGGGATGGGCAAGCGACAGGTAAGAAAACGGATTAATTGACATTTGTAAAATGAAAAGCAATTAAATACAGGACAGAAACGCTAGACCTAAACAGTTAGCATACATTTCGATTCTGAAGAATGTCTGACATGCATTGACATGAATTATTTTTTTTAATGTTTGAATAAATGAATGCTTGCTAAGCATTCTAGCTCTAATTCTTGACGTCATGTATTAAAAATTGCTGACGATTAATTCTGCAATCCCCACGAAAAAATGTATCATAAGATTGCTTTTTTATTGTCTCTGTCTGAATTCTTTTGGTAGATTTGAATGCTGTACTTGTATTGGTCAAAAACGGACATTCGCTGTACTGACTGCAATGCTCTTGACCACAGGATCCTGCCTCTTGTTGCTCGTGAACTGCTTAACGCTGTATGAAACACACAAATGTAACCAGACAGGAAATTACATGGGTAACGCTGTTAACTTTAACAGTAATAGGGATGATGAAGCTGTTCATTTCAACTATCTCAATCTCATCAAAAGCAATCAACATGCAGATCTTCAGAAAGGTAAAGATAGTCCTGACAATGACTATATTTGGAATTCTAATGCAAACAATACCTGGCAATCAGGTCCAACTCAAATTGTTTACGAATCCAGTTTGAATAATTTAAGTGTCAGTTCTACAGGTGTTGCTTTGATAGAAAACGTGACTCAAGAAAGTATAACCCTCCCTACCGGACATTATTTCAATCAGAGACCCCAAAACACTATTCAAAATCGATCCAGTGTTCACACTTCTACTCAGATACCAGCAATGGATGCAAATGACGATTTTAAAATGACGTTCTGTCAGGGTGTCGTCAGAGAGGGTGGCAATGACGCTCACATTACAGCGCTAGGTATTCTGGGTATAGTAGGATTCTCGCTCTCGGATGCTGGGTACGATTCCAGCATGTCCACAATGAGGGCGTACATGCTCACTGTCGCCCACCCATCTCAGCACTCGTCAACCTTCGTCACCTCGACTCTGACTGGCGCTGTCGGAGGATGCCTAACGTCATTGCTGGGTTTTGTGAAGCTGTCAGTCATATTTCAAGTGACCAACGCAATTGACATCGTTATAGATGAAGGAGCCGCCCAGCGCCTTGTGCAAAGCGTGATATTGTTGACGTCTATCCTGCTGTTCACCGTTTGTTCACTTTCGACGGGCTATGAAGACAGTCACAAGATTGGCGTGCTGTCAGAGACAATGGCGAGACCCGAGCCTAGCGGTGAGGAAACGGAAGCGGAAACAGACTCAGATAAAATTCTATTAGTGAACACCAGGAATGGTGACACTGCATCTCGGTATAAGACATACCAATCAAACAGTTTCATCTCCTCAAACGTCATCGATAGAGTCGGTGAAATAGAAAGAAACATAACAAAACCACGTGTGCTAAAAAAGATACTTCCACCTATAGGCACTGTGCTTGTAAAGTACAAGAAAATGATGGAGATTTGCGCTATATCATTTCTGGGCCTTTTTTGTAACTACTCTTATTTTGTCTACGTCACGAATTACGTAGCGGAAACTATCTTCAAAGGTGACCCATACGGTGACCCAGATAGCCAGGAGTACGCAGATTACGTGGAAGGGATGCACATGGGGTCCCTGGGTATGCTCGTCTTCTACTGTACCTACGTCATCTTCAACCTCGGGCACAACAAACTGTTGGAGAAAATCAGTAAGTTTGAAGACTTTGGAGTAACTATAATTGAACTTGTATTGCTGAAAGTCTTGAGATATTGCTCATTGCAAATGAAAAAGCCATCTTCAGCATAGTGATTGGTAAAAGGTCGAAATGAAAAATCAAGAGCAGGAAACATAAGACGAAATCGATATCAAAATGCTCAAATAAGTGTATTTGAAGTCACAAATAATAATATTATAGTTTAAGTAACGAAGTATAGCAATCACATTTCAATATGGTTCAAGTCAAGCCTGCTGAAGTATCGGGCACTGCTTAACCTTAAAAGCAGATAAATCAGCGTCAAGTAGGGTTTCGGCTTTAAACTCGGGTATTGCATTTAATCTCAGAGGTCAATACAAACACGGTGACTTCCATCACTCTTGTGTACTAGCACTAGTGGGGCGCCTCAAGGGAACCACTGACAGTGGGTCTAGGGCATTTCCTTATATGCAAAGAGGGCGGAGGGAAGATATTTGTCCCATTCTTCCAGTTTATATTTTGCCAGATGTCTTAACATTTCTACCGGTGAATGGTTCCATCATCCATTGCATTGCGGGTGGTGGGGTGGTGGTGAGCTGCTTGGTAAATAACAGGCCATTAGCCTACCAGTAAACTGAGAATCCTGTCTGTAAGTACAGGTTCAAAGAAACCAACTCACGAATTGCTTCAGCAATGTGTTTACGGTTTATCATTCTTATGGTGACGGCTTCTGGATAGTGGGTTGCATAATCACCTACGGTTAGTATGTATAAATTCTTACAAGCGGTGCGTGGGAGGGGTCCCACAATATCGATCGCCACAAGCTTGAAGGGGGTATCAACCAAGGCGGGTTTTCTCTAAGGGGTACCCGGGGTTATGCTGCTTTTTGATGCATGCTTCTGACACGTAGCACATGACTTTACATAGTGATTTATGTTCCTTGACATATTTGGCACGTAATAGTGGTGTTTAATACGGTCATGACTGTTGCAAGAACACAATGTATAAACACAGCACACAGTGGTTTAAAGATTGCAAGAACACAATGCATAAACACAGCACACAGTGGTTTAAAGATTGCAAGAACACAATGCATAAACTCAGTACACGTTTTTCTTTGTCAGGTATGAAAACAGAATACGTGCTTGCCAGTGCGAGTTGTGCTGTCATGATGATGTCTCTTGCACTGACCGCCAACATCGTCGTCTTCTTTATCAATGCGTTCGCGATGGCTATCTACCGGTCCGCTGTCTATACAATTCCTTTCATTTTGGCCAACAATTCTCTTCAGAACACAGTAGTAAGAATAACCTTTAACCATTAACCCTTTCGTTTCGGACAGCACTTCTCTTCAGCTTAGGTTATGCTAAGTGTAATTAAGTAGTGTCATTCCTAAAATAATGTTTCCCATTTATCTCAGAAATCTAATTTCTTGAATCTCCAAGTCTTATCTATTTTTCAGTCATTGCAATTTAATCCTATCACCTCAGACAAAGTGACAAATCTATCTACTATCTATCTATCTATCTATCTATCTATCTACCTATCTATCCTATATATCTATCTATCCATCTCTCTATATATCTATCTATTCTATCTATCTATCTATCTATCCTATCCATCCTACCTATCTATCTATCCTATCTATCTATCTATCTATCTATCTATCTATCTATCTATCTATCTATCCTATCTATCCATCTATCTATCTATCTATCCTTTTCACTACATTAGTGTCCTGTCCGTGTATCCTTCAATCCATCTATTAAACTGTTTAATAAGCACCTGCTGACACATATGCACAGACATACACGCACAAAGTCACACAAACATACACACATTTTCTATGAGTATTATTTCTTTTTTTATATTTAATCAGCTGCAGGCTAAGGAGAACGTTGATGGTACAACAGATAAGTCTGCTCCCAAGGCCGGTTTTGTAATGGCAGCCGTGTCAGCCATGATTCCAGCCAGCTACTTTACAGTCAGCCTCGTTATGGGTCCTTTAATGCAAGTCACCGGAAATACCGGGACTCCGATATTCATTGCAAGTGGAGCCTGCCTGTTAGGTCTTGTTATGATTATGTTAGTTAAGTTTGACTAAGAAGAATTAATTGATCGCAGATATAGCAAGACGAATCCAACTCAGTTATGAAAGACCATTAGTGACATAATTTCTTAAGTAAAGTTTATTTCGTGAGAGTTATATATCCCCTATTTAAAAATGAACATTCGAAATTTAATTATAAAGAAGATACAATATATGTATTGAGTGATGCTCTTTTACATTCGATGCATGTTTAGTATTTATCAACAGAAGAAATGATGAATTACACCCCATGTGTGTTTTCATTTATTATCAACAGCAGGAATTGATGTATTACACCCCATTTGTGTTCAACAGCAGGAAGTGATTTTGCATACAGTATGTTCTGTCCTTGTAAAACTTTCATTGAAAATTTAAGCCCAAATTATTACAGATAAATTAATTATCAGCAAGACCCTAGAATTAAATGAGAAAATAAATTTGAAAATGGAAGAATTGGTATAAGGCATTCTTTTACTTGGAATTCTGCAATAAAGGTCACGAACAAACACAGTGATCCCTGTTTTGTCTGAGAGAATGATTAAATTTTGTACTTAATTACTGGTATTTTCTTGGTTTTTATGAACAAATATATCTCACATAAAGCTATTTTAAGAATTATTTTTCTAATAGTTATAGCACCTTTAATTTTTGTTTTGCTTTTATTAAGTGGAAGGAGTTACATTGCTTTAAGCGACGTTGCCAAAGCATAGCAATGAACATTTGCCCAGCAATTAAATTAGAAAGCTAAATAGAAATTGACTCTGTCCTTAGCTAATTTTTTCCTTAGAAATTCTTTGCCTATCTTCATAAATTTGAGACAGCAATCTTTTAATAGAAGACATTTTTATAGACTTTGAACTGGTCTCAACATATGTTTTAAGTGATACAAATGGCATCTTACATATTTCAAGTGAGAAACTAATCACGTGTCCTTTGAACATGTGGAATCTTTGCTGATTTGAATTGTTTATGTCGTCTGCAACTGTGACGTGAGATGGAGATGGCAGATGCAGTCGTCCAACAAAGACACCGACGACAAAGTCATAGCGGCACACGGAAAATGATCGCATCATCGTCCGGCATAAATTGACTATGTCCGGATTTTCACCAATTTTATGAATTATTTTAAGGCCTGCTGAGGACAAAAGGAAAACATCCTACAGATATCCGGGTTTTTATTTTCCCACCCGATCAAGTGAGATCAGGGGATGGAAACCTAGCCCAATCGGAGACAGAGAAAGCAACCAGAGACTGAAGACTGGGTGCTGGAGAAAAGAGAGAGAGAGGAAGAAATCGGACACTGGAGAGCTAATTAGGTTCATTAAATTTCTAAAATATTCGATCTAAGATAGTTAGGTGAACACGTACAAACAATAACGGTTGAATTATCCATAGACATTTCGCTTCTGGCAGCTATCATCACAAACTGCCAGTAACTTCTATCATAGCAAAGTGAAGGAAAATATCTCTGAAAAATATAATTACATTAATATAAATTAATGACGTCATGTGTGGTGTTATATTCTCACAAATTGTTTAATTATCTTCTTGATCATTTTCAGCTTGTGCTTTTTCATTAAGTTTATTTTGTTCAAATCTGGTTTGCATACATCACGCAGCCATTGCTAAGTAACCCAGCATTTTATCTTGATTAATTCAATAAATTAAATTCTAGAACTGCTGGTACATGCGCACTTATGAAAACCCATATTTCGATAGAGACAAAACATTTTTAAAATTAAACAGGGCTGGTTGGATAAAGTTTGTCATAAAATAGCAATATGATTAAATATTCTCACATAAGACATATATTAATTTGTATTTACGTCACTGTCACAGATCTCTGGTAAAGTCCTCCACCGTATTTTTAATTTTTAAAATGTACTCTGTGTGTGTGTGTGTGTGTGTGTGTGTGTATAGTTTTCACCTTATTCGTCTCATAGGGCAAGGGAGATTATCACGTATTGTACATAAACGTCGTGTACATCGTATTTAATATTGAATCATGATGTAATATATTAGTAATAATTCTTTGAAATGTTTAAGATTTTAAATGCTCGAATAAAAAGGGGCAGCTATGATTATATAGTATATTCATGTAAAACGTGCACTGACGGTCGCGTACTGAGGTATTAGGCAGGGTGTAAAGTATGTTGCTTGAACAGCACGTGTGACGTCAAAGACGAATAGCAACCTAGTTTAATTTTTAGTTGATACACGAATACACACTTTTAACCAATCAAACAAAGCTGAAATCCTATCTGTCAGAGGGCGCTAGAATGGAATTTGACTATATGAAGTTTTTTTGGATAAAGACAACAGGCGACCAGGATTTCTCGTTGACACTGCATCATCCATAAGGGCTTGCAAACGTCACTATCTTTCATTTTGCTTTTATTTTTTTCGAGAGGAGACGCCATTTTAATAGCCATCTCTAGTTGATTTTTTAAATCAACTGGGTATTTTAATACGTTGAAGTTGATTGAAGAAATGTCCCATGTCCTTGGCTAGATCGGTAATCAAATAATAAGCCATTATTGTGAACTGCTGAGACAGGTCAAATCAGAAAGCTGGCGTGAACTGCCAGGTCTTAGACTTCAGCATGATTCCAGGCTGGACTGATTACATTTAGGCACATTTTTAAAAGGAAATATTAGGTCTGATGACATTTCACTGACAGTAGAGTGAGACAACAATCTGTGACCAATGTAAAGAGGTAGTTCGGGGAGCCACCCAACCGCAAGAACTGGCCCATTCTTGGGTTGTCATTTTGTTTTGGGATAAAACCAGGTGCTAATCTGTCACAAAGGAAGGTGTCATAAGTTGGGAGGGAGATCCATGATCGAGAACCTCCAGAGTGAGAGTCGTACGACGATCTGACAACACAGCAGTATATATTTGACAGATGAGTGCTTTCCGACTGCATATGTATTTTACCTATTTTTTTTTTTTTACATTTTCATTGCATTGCATGGGAACTGCTTGTACCTGACTGTGAATACCCAAGGACACTCAGCGTATTAATCTTCATGGTGCCCAAACCTCGTGAGTGTAAAATTAGTCTAGTTAAAATCCCTAGGGCACATAAAATTTAAAATAAAAGTAGATAGTTTTATTTTAATGATAGGTGTGACATCTCTGGGTACCTTTCACCCATTATGGTTATTATTTATGAATTAATAACATATACCTAATTAGAAGTGATCGAAATTCTTAATTTATATTATTAATAATTCTTTGACAAGACCAAACTGTCTCTCAATTTGGCAAATTATAAGGGTGTCGTAAAACTTTACTCTGTCCACAATAATAAGATAGACGTTTTACTGTCGCATAATGTATCTTCAGGTGGAAACTTCTTACTAAAGGAATAATAAAAATCAGTCTTGTAATTTTTATATTTATTGAGCACCCATCCACCCACTATTATTCCAATATAAGGTTTTAATACATGTGTAAGAAGGTTAATAAATTTATAAATAAATGTATTTAATCAAAAGTCAAATATACAACATATGAATATAATCTAAAGAGCATTGACATTTACATCAATTCACATTTTGATCGTGAATCCAAAGGGAAATAATTTTCACAGGAACACTATTTCAATCAGAATGACTTTCCTACTGAGTTACCGCCTCTAGACTTACGACATCATATCTGAAATAAATCAAAATAACAGCAAATCTACTAAGAATGAAAAACATTATTTTGTAATTTAAATCCACAACAAACGTTATGGTTAAATGGTAAATGGTCAGTTACAATAATTATTCGCTTGGACATTTCAAACGAAAAATAAAATTAAAAAATATTTCCAGTTCAAAAGCCATGATTGCTCGCTGGTTCCACTAGTGTTTATATCTGTAATCAAACCTTTTGGTTTGTTGTCTTTCTTGATGAACCAATTAAAACATAATGCACTAAAGATAATAAGCATTCACTTTAAAAAATATTAATAGTTTTCTCTTCTTATCGGATGCATTTGGCGACATGATTTTCGTCACATAAACGGACACTCGCGGACTTAGTATGTTGTGACCTTTGCGTACCCACTCTACAAGAACATCTGATGTGACTGTCTTCAACAAGAAGGTGGCTTCGTCTGGCGTCCCCCCCCCCCGGCGGAGGGCGGTTGAGGGTGTGCACCAAACTGGTGCAACCTGTTTCACCCCCTTCCGCCAGCCCTCTTGCCCTCCACCTCAGCTGTGGGGATCCCTCAGAAGCAGACCAAGACTGAGAACATCGTGAAGATGAAAGGTCTATTGCGGCTTCTGGGGTGAAGTGAGAGCGAAACACACAAACTGTCTTCAACAAATGTCTCACACACACCCCATTCTTTCACTCCCACCCATAGTCTTCCTCACCAGAGGAGAAATTCTTATTGCATTCTGTATTACAATATTTAATAATAAATGTATACTTGACATTTAAAGTGTATAAATCGCCGTGCGTACGGAAAAACAAGTATACAAAAGGTACGCATTTCTTGTCTTACTTTCTTAACATTTGTCGTATAATTTATCTTTGTTCTCGGTGTCTCACTCCCATATCTAAGAGAATTCATTAAACCAGCCGAAAGATAAAGTAAAGTATGACAAATAAACGAATCAGCGGTTGGACATCTCCCTGCATTTTAAAAGCGCCAGTCTAAAAATAGATGACGTCCTGACCACATTACGCCATAGATTAAAGTGACCTTGCTAGCTATCTGTCGTTTGTTAGTGCAACGGTTTTTGTTAAGAAGCGGTCTTGCCAGCTAACTGTCGTTTGTTAAAGTGCAACAGGCTTTCGTTTAACAAGAGGCGGTCTTGCCAGTTATCTGTCTTTTGTTCAAGTATAAAGACTCTCAGTAAGCTCCAGACTTGGGTTTACCTTACAAAGAAAAATGATTGTTGTTTACATAATATTAATCCTTGAATAAAGTGTTTCTGATACATTGCCCTAAGTGCTGCAATTGTTGGTTACTGACACTTATATAATTTAATCTAAGCTATGATGTCATTTCATGTTCTAGAATATAATATACTATGCTGAGCTATGCTATGGTATACTATGCCAAGCTATGCTATGGTATACTATGCCAAAAAAAAGAATAGACTATAATGAATACCTCTAGTATTAAAACGATACTTGCATTCTATAAAAATATATATCAAAGATTCGATCTGGGTTAATCTATTTTGAATACCAATGGTCTTGTGTAGATAACATACACCCCTATACAAAATACACACACACACACACACACACACACACACACACACACACACACACACACACACATGCACACGTACCAATCTTAAGAATAAGCAAAGGAGGAGACATTATTCTTATTAGCATACTGTTTCATTCTTTTCATGCCATTACTGTACGTGTAAATATATATGAATACATTTATCTCGGGTATATACATATCGTGTATATATATTGAAAGATCTGTATATTCATTATGTATCTGAATAGGTGCACATATTGTGCACATGAATACCTATATAAAGGTGAACGGTAAAAAAGGGGCATACTGCAATAAATATAATATAACTATCCAAATATTAATAAATCTGAACAAAATCGAAAGTGTTTTTAATAATGACTACAGATGCAAATTTTTGTGAAATAGCAAACTGTAAATAAATACACAAGGGACTCCACAGAGTTCTCGTGCACTTAATCACTTTAATATCTTATGGTCGTGTGAGATAAACACGTTATATAAAATGCACTGGAAAAAGAAAGAGAGAGATTTATTCTAGTTTTAACACCCATAACTCCCTTCTGTTAAGAGTTATCATAACCTCCATTATTACGTACACTAGACGTAATACGATTTGGGGTTCCACGAAAACGTACGCCATCTTTGTTTCAGTGAAAGATATTAATTGTATCCGTTATCTTGGTACGAAAAGCTACTAAAGAAGCGGGTTTTGAGGAGTAAACAACACTTTAAACGTTTCACCATAGAAAAAATCTAACGGGATTACACAAACACGCGTTTTTATAGACAAGATAAAAGAAGACAGGCTGTACTGAGACTTTCCTGAATTACCACAGAGACACGCGTTTTATGTAGACAAGGTAAAGAAGACAGGCTGCTACTAAGATTTTCCTGAATTACCTGAAATTCATACTGTGCAGTATTCCTAGCGGAAGAAAACATTCAACACCTTACTGAATCACCTTTTCATAACAAATGACACGCGTTTTTTCTGGATTATTTCCTAAGGTTAATTTAATAATTATTCCATCGCTTTCAATAATTTACATTTTAATAATTATTCCATCCCTTTCAATAATTTACAATTTAATAATTATTCCATCCCTATCAAAAATGTACAATTCCACCCATTTCAATAATTTACAATGAGAATCACCTTTGAGCAATTCCTTGCTGTACGCGAGCAGTCACGTGACATGGAGACAACAGAGAATGCATTCAGAAATCGCTCGATGTGTAGAAGGAAAAAGTTTGTTTCCTTACTTATTGAATACTTTGACAATGGCACAAAGCTTTATCTCCCAAACAACTGCTTAGGTGTGTGACGCCAACGCCACTTAGTTAATGATTATTATTATTATTAATTAATTAAATAATTTCTAATTAATTACGAGTGATGATAATCTTAATTTACTTTATTAATGATCCTCCAGCAGACACCACTCATCTCACTTGGCGGATATGCGGGCGCTGTAAACGATTCTCTCTTCCACAACATTAAAGAGAGAATTTTTTTACAGTCACACAATCTTTCGGTTGGTGGAAAACTTCTTACTAAAGAAGTCCGTTTTTAATCTATATTTAGCGAGCCCCCATCCGCCCACTTTCTTCTCAAACAAAAGCGAGCGATTTCTGAATGCATTCTTTGTTTGCCGGTTGGAATAGTTCGCATTATATCAGCAATTTCTCGCATATTCTCCACTTGGGCGTTGACTTCTAACTCTGACACTTTCAAAAATACTGTCATAAGGAGTGCCCAAGGTCGGGTTACTCTGACAATTTAACAATTTATAAAAAAAATTAAATTTTAAAATAGGGGAGGGGCAAATTTACTCCACCACAAGCAGTAAACGCTGTAATACCATAGAAAGGATTGATGTTATGCAGTACACTTTATAAGTAATGAAATAGAAAGGATTGATGCTATGCAATAAACATTATAAGTAATGAAATAGAAAGCATTGTTCTAATGCAATAAACGCTGTCAATAATACAGTAGTAAGGATAGTTGTAATGCTGTGAACGTTATACATAATATGTTAATATGACACAGAGAGAAAGGAAATACAGTAAGCACTATAAATAAAATATGTGAAATAATATGTTAATATGACACAGAGAGAAAGGAAATACAGTAAGCACTATAAATAAAATATGTGAAATAATATGTTAATATGACACACAGAGAAAGGAAAGCTGAAATACAGTAAGTACTATAAATAAAATATGTGAAACATTTGTAAAAGAACATTTGCTATACGTCAGTGCGTTCATCTTCAAGAGTGGGTCAGCATGTTTACTGACATTTGTTCTCACGAAAGATAACTCCTCTTGTCTCGTCTGACGAAAAGATAACTGTCCAAATACAGTAAAACCAAAACCCCTGCCTCTCCTAGACTCCCACGTTTGTTGCTTGCTGTCTTTGAGTACCATCATGTTGTAGTTTAAAGTTTAAACACGCAAAATGCAAAACAGCATTTATGTTAAATATCTACGAAGGCAACTTTAAAAAAAATGACAGCTGGCATTTTAGTAAAGAAAAGCCACATGTATGAATTTGTTTTGGTTTTAACAATGCAAATATTATATTTATTATTTCCAAATACTTAGTATCTTAAATGTACTGTATTGCTGGAAATCCTCTGTATATAAATATATGTATTGCATATTTCATAATTTATCAATTATAATAATAATAATAATAATAAATAAATAAAATGCTTCATGGACAAAAATAAGTCACATGAAGGCAGAACCCTAACAGGAAGGCTGCAAAACAACAAAGCTCTAAGGACAGCAATTGAGAATGCAAATGAAGTACTAAAACGTATCCCCACAAAAGATATCACAGAAACCAACAGTCTAATATACGCCACCGCAAAGGTAATTGAAAGATATATAAGGCCAGACATAGTACAAAAACAGAAACCATCAGTACCACCATGGAAGAAGAGAATAGAAAAGAAAATAGAGTGTACTAGAAGAGAAATAAGCCAAATGACAGCAGCAGAACAAAATAAGGGAAAACTGAAAGCAAGATTGGATCTCCAAATACCATCTCAACTGCAGAAGCACTAAGTCTGCAATAGAAGATGCAAAGCAAAGACTTCAAGGACTCAGTCACCGTCTGAAGAGATACACTGCAAGAGGTCAGCAATTCCAACAGAACCAAAAATATTCCGAACTGACCCTGGAAGACTATACCAATAATTTATAGGAAATTCCAGAACAGAACAAAAAATACCAAACTTCATGATACCAGGACCTTCTGGGAAAACATTTGGAGCAATCCAAATACGCATAACACCTCCGCCAGATGGATTCAGGAACTGAAAGATGATCATAAAGAGACACCTGAACTATGGCATAAAAACCCTAGAAAGAGCATGGATGCACCAACCAGAAGCAGTCACCGAAACAGAAGACAAGAACAGATCGGCTGATTCCTGCACGAAGACCAGACATTGCAGTTCTCAATAAGTCCAACAGAACAGTAACAATCATTGGTGTAAACAGGCAGCCAGTGTTCTGAGTAGAGTGAGCAAGCAGTCAGAGTAAGAGAGTGGAGTGAGCAAGCAGTCAGAGTAAGGGAGTGGAGTGAGCAGTCAGCCAGTAGAGTGAAAAATCAGTCGTTTTAGGGATTTGAGTAGACAGCCAGCCAGGAAATGGAGAAATGTTTGTTGAGAGTATCCCACGCAGTCTAATTTATAAGCATAGAAATATCAATATTGAACTGTGTAGAATTCACTCATTTTTAAATCTAGGCAGCACATTCCTTATTTACTAATTATGAATGGTTGCGGATGTTTTATGTCCGTGTATATGCGTTATGTGAATGACTGTGTCGCTTCGAATTTTAAAGTTACGTTAGGACAGCATATAAAAATATTTATGTTTGTTGTTTTAAAGTTTGCACATCATTTTGTTATTGTTTCGACTATAAAAGCGATTGTCCACAGGGATCAAACAAAAATAATTACTGGTATTCTTTCAAGATTGTGGGTGTGGCGAGTAAATTTACAATTCCCTATTTCTAGACCTAATTGTTATTTTAAAACATTGTTAAATGTCAAAGTGACACAACCCTGGGCACTGCTTGTGCTGATATTTTTAAGTGTCAGAGCTGGAGTAAACAACTCAGATAAAGAATATGCTAGTGCTTGCTGATGCAATCTAAACCAGTTTTAGGTAGATGAACAGTTTTTATTTTCCACGGTTAGGATTTACACGAATGGAAGTTTACTGTTGAAAAAAAATTTATTTTTTAATCACTTTGAATTTTGAGGGCAAGAAGTCCGGTCATGAAAGGAGGCCATTAGCTTAATGATGAATTAACTGATTGATTGAGCGAAAATGGGTTCTAAAATATTTCGTACACTCACTATTGATATGTTATACTTGCATTTCATGTAGAGATGAATTAAGCGAGTAAAATATTATTTCTTCAAATTGTGAACTATTTAGCTTGGGTGTAGAATGCTAAACACTTGTTTCTAGTGAATACGTTCATAAAATTATGTTATATTTATTATGGTATATGCATGTATCAGATGCAGATTAATTTTCTTAATTCAAACGCAATTATAACTAAAACATTATTTATTACATATGTCTATCTATCTACCTATCTATCTATCTATCTATCTATCTATCTATCTATCTATCTATCTATCTATCTATCTATCTATCTATCTATCTATCTTTCCACCTTTCTATCTACTGTAACGATGTTTTATTTCATTGAAACATCATTTGTGTGCATTGCTGACTTATTGCTAAATTCGAATTTCAAGATTTTTAACTAAGATAAAGTGCTGACCTGGCTAAAAGCATAAGTAAATTTCGTTTTTTAAAACTTTCATTTTCTCAAATAACGAGGGCCAAAAAGAACAAAACGTGTCCAAAGCTCCGAACCAGCTCGAATCATAATGTATTCATTTTATCTTGTAGGCAGACTTCTCTGATAATGCTTCAAGAGTGCAAAATGTCATTTAAGTGCAATAAAGGGTATGTCGTGTATAGGCAAATACTTTTTAGATGTGATAGCAGCGACCACTCTTTTATCTGGTTATGAGCAAATAATAAATATATAACAAATCTTTAACTGCATGCATATATGTATGTGCATGTATGTGTGTGTATGTGTGTGTGTGAGTGAGAGAGAGAGAGAGAGGGAGGGAGAGAGGGAGAGTGAGAGTAAGAGAAAAATATTAAGTGTTTCTGCCATTGTGATGCTTAAGAATATAGAGTCATTTGAACAAACTGCCAGAATCTCTTCACAAGTCTTATGCTTGGATCGGTGACTTGCCTGGCATATGTAAAATGCTAACTGAAGCAGAGCTTTTCCAAATCGACATAAAAATATATTAAAGATAAAAATGTCTTGAAACTCGTACACCATAAACAATAAGAAACTGTGACAACCGACTTTGGTGTTTGAAAGAAAGAAAGAAACAAAAAAAAACAAAAACAAACAAACAAACAAACAAACAAACATACAAACAAACAAACAAACAAACAAACAAACAAACAAATAAACAAAGAAAGAAAGAAAGAAAGAAAGAAAGAAAGAAAGAAAGAAAGAAAGAAAGAAAGAAAGAAAGAAAGAAAGAAAGAAAGAAAGGAAGGAAGAGCTCTTTATTATATATCTTTAAAGGGCATTGGTCGTGAATTTATGGACTTTGGACTAAATGAATATTTTGTGCCAGACAAAAGAAATATTTTTTCTATGCTGTGTTCACTAGAGAGGTTAAGGGTTGAAGGTCAAGGTCAAAGTCGTGAATAGATGAGAGCACAGTCAAAACGCGTGTATATAGTCGCAGTTTAGTTCCAACTACTCTCAGTAGTCATCAATTGTCTCCAAAGCAGTCATCGCCATGAAATTACTTCTGCTACTTGGACTGGTGGCCGGGTTGGCTGTGGTAAGCTTAGTTCGCTTAATTATTGTGTTGTTTTAGCGACCTTATGTCTGCTCCAAACGAGCCACGTGATATGGGCTGTGCATATCAAATTGTTCGTAAACCCCATGGTGCGTCATAGAGTTGCAACATCGTTTTACAAGAATAGTGATGGGTCAAACTTAGAATAGTCACATGGATAAATTTTATTGTAATTTTTAAGTTTTTTCTAACCAGTGTTTCTTCGTATCCTATTTTGGGTGTCCTTTACATATAATGTTCTAGTATTTTAGTCAAAGATGGTATTCTCCGTACCCTAATTTAGTGTCCTGTTCATATGATATTTTTATATTATTGTCAAGGATGGTAGGTTCTGTACTATACATCAGTATGGCTTACAAGCAGTACTCCAGTGTTCTTTAAGTATTATAGCTCCTAATACCTTGCTTAACGGCGCCGTTTACATACCATTTCCAGCGTCATTTCTAGTGTACTTTACGTATCGTTTTCGCATAAAGTTTACTTTTAATTTTTGTAATGTAGCACAACAGTCATCTGAAATTCACAATTGCAGATTTCTAAAGAAACACACGATGAAACAAAATCGCATTTAATCACTGGTTCAATTAACCATCAGATTTTAAAATGTCTCCTGACCCTCTTACAATTGATTTCGATATACTAGACGAGCACATAGATTTCTTGTCCCTTCCCTCCCAGCCCCAGCTTTTGACAATTTTTGCATGACCCTCAGACAAGCATGTCTTTTCTTTTAAATGTTTGTCAACAGGCCCAACACAGCCATGGCATGGCCCATTTGGTGGACTACTTAGACAGCCTGGTACTTGAACGCCTGCACAACTGGCGTTTGGAAGATCATCATGGCGGTGTATGTATATAACTACGAACTTACCAACTTATTTTGTTCCCTGTCAATGTCCTGTCTGACGTCAGTAGAAGTTGTATGAATACTGAGGTTTCTTTTCGTTTTCTATTTTACGACAGCAACAAACACATAAGTTTAATTTTTTTTTAATAATGTCTATAATATGTACAAAAATTAGATTATGCATACAATAATATCGCTACTGAGAGATGTGATATGGAGTGTGTATAATCAAATCATCCTGATTATTGTAATATTTACGCTCAGATAAAGTCTCTGTTTACAGTTTGATTATTGCAATATTTACAGTCAGATAATTTCCCAGTTTACAGTTTGATTATTGCAGTATTTACGGTCAAATATTGTCATCGTTTACAGTTTGATTATTGCAATGTTTACAGTCTGATTTTTATATTTTATTTTTACAGTCAAACTATAAATATAATCACACTGTAAGAAAATAAAATATGATCATATATAGTCAGACTGTGAATATTGAAATATTCAGATTGTTTCTCTTCTACAATTTGACTATTCTATATATTTACAGTTTTATTATTTATATTTTTACAGTCAACTTATTTCTAGTTTATATAATCTAATTGTAACTTTTATGTTATGTCAGATAATTTCTAATTTTACAGACTGACTACTCCTATTTTCACAATCTATTTCCATTATTACAGTCTAATTATTTTTGTGCGTTTACTCAGTATTTATATATGCTGACAGTCTGTTTATTCCCATGCTTACAGTCCAGTTGTTGTTATGTTCTCAGTCAGTTTATTTGCTCTGTTTACGAGTTTCTTCCCTTTTTGCAGGATGTCCATTTCTTGCTCTTTATCAACGACATGCCCCAACAGAAGTACTGTTACGTCATCGTGGTCAGCCACACCTGGGACTACCTTTTGCAGGACCACAGCAATGTTGACAGAATAGCAGTATGTACACTGGTAGAACCTACATGTAAAGAGACTGATACAATAAAGTTCACATGTAGAATGCACACCAATAAGACCATCAACATCGCGCACTGGTAGAAAGTACACCAGAAAGATGTTGAATCAATAACATGAACTAGTAGAGCCTATACCAGATATCACTGAAACAGTAAGGAGCAATATCAAACTTTTATCAAATGCCACTGGAAATATATTCCAGAGAATTGCAGTTACGCTTAACGTTTCAATTCAGATTAACAAGAATAACGATATATTATTTGGAAACTTGCGTAGTTAGCTTAAGAAAAAGAAAACTTAAACGCTTAGAAACAGACGAATATTATATATTTTCACCTCTCAAAACCAGTTCAACAAAACATAATATAATTCATTGAAATATAATGTTCTACTAAAGTATACTAAAGAAAACGATCACGTCTTCATGTTTCCTCACGAAAATGCTTTGTTACTACTGTACTGGTACTTAGAGAAAGTCTACCTTAAGGAACACTTTATTACATTGCACATATACGTATCATGAGTCGAGGCACGTTGAAAAAATGTGCGTCTTGTTTAGGCCTATCTTCATTGGCGACAAGGGAAACACTTTACTACTTATATATGACCACAGGATGTATTATTAGGATGTTCTCATAAATAAATGCACTCATCAGGCTAGTTCTGAGATGTACCGATACCTTTAACTAATTATTCCCTAGTAGTTAACACTAGACATCGCGGCATTCTGCACGCGATAAGGCCTCAATGGGTGCCGCAATTCGGGTGTAATATCCACCCACAATACAATCCAAGCACCTTAATTTATATAAGTTAATCCCTCCCCGCTAACTAAACTGGTGCTTGCAGTCTGTCCTACTCAGGAACTCACCTGGGTATGAATTGGGAGCAAGTGTCGGGTTATATAAACCGATGTATTTTTCCTGGATGAGATCTATGTCACAACCCATTTTTTTAATATATGTATATGTTTGCGTGTGTGGGTGTGGAGAACGGGTATATGTGTGTCCAATGTTATGCATTTAAGATTAAGTGGAATGTAAACTCTCGGTTGAATAGAAATAGTTTTCGTCACTAGCCCATGTACCCAGGAGGTCTATTCTTTTTTTATATACCGTCTGTACCCCTCAGGACTACCGCCCCACCACAGTCCAGGGCCTCACAAAGTCACAAGACTAGCCACCTACAGTAATGATTGGGTGGATCACCTCAGTGACAAAACTTTAACCAGTTAAAATAAAATAATGCAGACAGATTTATAAACAAAATCACACTCCCGCTAGCTATATTAACCTGATCAAAATCCAACTTCTAAAAGCAGTAAAAGTGCTAGAAAAATGAAATAAGAGAAACAAAGAAATGACACTATAAACAACTACCTGAGACCGAACAAACATAGAGAAGACATAGCCCATCCACCCGCCTTCCAAAAACCCCCTCAAAATCCGTCCCACCCCCAATCCCCAGCGACAAATCTGCCTCGACCGGAAGCGCTCCCCATAAAAGACGTAATTAAGTAGTTAAGTATAAATGCTTCCGTAGTCAGAAGTAAAACACTGTAGCACGTATTCACTAATGCCTGATGACATTTGAATGACAATGTCACAACAACTTCTAGCAGTAGAAGCCTGCTTCAAGTAAAACAATACTTTGAATTTTTTTTTTTTTTAGTTAATTACAATATATTTGAGCGCGCGCGTGTGTGTGTGTGTATAATTGCAGAATGAAATTTTGAACATGATTGAGGATCCCAACCATATAGAGGCGCCACTCCACCCCGGAGAACTTGCAGATCGTTTCCAAGACTGGATCGCTGCCCGTGAGTGTCGGGGTCACGCCACCTACCAGGTGTTCTACACGCCATCTTTCTTAGAGGACGTGACCGAGCCGGTGACAGACGTTAAATAAAATTCGTCGTTGTCGTTCTTATTTCACTTGGCTCGAGTGTTTCAATAAATCTGGAAAAAAAAATGCTCGACTTTCTTCTTTATTTTCCTTTGCTTACAGAATGATTGCCCCTTGTTATCTTATAATTGTACAAAAATAAATAGTAACATTTACACTTATATTTTTTTATTCGTAAACAGAACTCCCTGAAATAGTAATTTCCATTTTTCGCTTTGGACACCCCCTCCTACCCACGCAGTTTTAAATAAGATTTAATATTAAATCTATTATATTACATGTTACAAAAATACTTCATATTAATACTTTAAACTTATTCTACCTAAGAAATATTAAAGTACTGTGTAGAAATGTGACGACACTGATCTAAATATATATGCATATTGTTAATATTGTGTACCATATCTATTAAACTAATTCTTTACTATTCTTGCTACTTTGTAAAACACATTTAAAATACTGAAGGACTGCTAGATGCAGCAACCTCTACCCATGCCTCAGTTTCGGATTGATCAAGAAGGAAAGAATTAAAGAAAAGAAAGAAGAGAGAGAGAAAAGAAAGGAAGAGAGATACGAATAAAAGTAATAGAAAACAAAATAATAACAGAAAACAAAGAATAAGCTTTGTGGTTTTTTAAAGAAGCAGAAAAAAGAAAGAAAAACAGAAAATAAACTATAATTACAAAGAATGTGTGATTTTTAAACAGAAAAATGGAATAATGATCGAAATTAAAAATAGCAAAAAAGATGAAGAAACGAAAAATAAATAAATAGGGAATTAAAACCAAAAGAACATGGAGAAACAAATGAACGAAGAGAAAGTAGAGAAAGATGGAAAGAACACGATACGGTGAAAACTCAAACTAGGTATGTTTTATTAAAGTGTATTTCACCAACAACAAAACACAAAGAGAAAGATGGAAAGAACACGTCACGTGAAAGCTCAAACTAGGTATGTTTTATTAAAGTGTATTTCACCAACAACAAAACACAAAGAGAAAGATGGAAAGAACACGATATGGTGAAAACTCAAACTAGGTATGTTTTATTAAAGTGTATTTCACCACCAACAAAACACAAAGAGAAAGATGGAAAGAACACGACACATTTAAAGCTCAAACTACGTATTTTTTTTTATTAAAGTGTATTTCTCCACCAACAAAACACAAAGAGAAAGATGGAAAGAACACGACACATTTAAAACTCAAACTAGGTATGTTTTATTAAAGTGTATTTCACCAACAACAAAACACAAAGAGAAAGATGGAAAGAACACGACACGGTGAAAGCTCAAACTAGGTATGTTTTATTAAAGTGTATTTCACCAACAAAACACCAACCTCTAACATAAGAGGGATACTATTTGCAAGCATGTCATTTGGCTGGAAGAACTAATTTTTTAAGATAATTTATTCCTTATTGTACAGCATATGTAGATTTTAAAAAAAATAACTAGTAAACACCTCAGTGAAATGTGACAGGTGCCTTTAGATTATAACAGAGAACAGCAAACAGCAGAGGTACATGAATATGAGCACGAACACACTCACGTTACTCATGTAGTGCATGGCTAGACGTGAGCTGATTGCATGCACATTTGACATTGTCACACGAATTCTTTTGACGCTGGTGTTTCTGTTCACATGACGATATTGCGCGTATATACTTTGACTTCGTTACACGAATTCCCTTGACACTGATATTGTTTTCACGTAACTGTGTTGTAAGTTTGTATTGGACATTGCAACACGAATCCTAGTGAACATTGTTCGTATTCTCTAGACATTAGTGTACACGTGTATGTAACTTGTTGTAGGCATACACTTGACAATAGTAGTAGTACATATCTGAGGTTAATATAAGAATTCATTTGATGTTATTTTACGTGTATACGTGACATTTTTATACACAAACGTTTGACGCTAATAAACAATTACGTTTGACATTCGTGTACAAATACATTTGACGTTAATAAAAGATCGCATTAATGTTATTTTACGCATATATTTAATACATATAGTACGAATGCACTTGACATCCTGCACGGAACCAATATGCATTATTGTGCGAACGAAACCTTATGACATTGTTGCATGAATTACCCTTGACACAAGTACCTAAAATACTTCGTAAGCATTGCATGTAACCTTATGACTATGAGCTGTGACATGGAACTTTATATTATTATGACGTTTTTCTGACGAATGAAACACTTTACTGCACGAAATCAACTAATGCTTGTGTACGAAAGAAAATGAGTTGTAAAGAAATATCGCATTATTAGTGTTTCTTATAAATGCGAATACTAAAAGCGAAGAAATTATATAATCTGGTGTTTATTTTCCCGAGTCTGTGTGTCTGTGGCAAGGTAGAATATGCTTGAAACGAAAATTAATCGAAGCAATTAAAATCTAGTAATAATTTCTTTGAAATGTGCAAACACAATTTATGTAATCGTTATTTAAAATGACAAGAGATGATTGTGATCGATATTTCTATCAGCAAAATGTCCACATTAATATAGTGTGAAAATAGCTCATTTATTTTATAGTAAAGAGTTTCCAGTTGAGCTATTTTATTTTATAAAATAAATCTTTTATTTACAAAATGATTATCTTAATACAGCCTAGTAAACTGGTGTTTCTTAACGTTTATGATTTATCTTATGACGTTGACTAAGATCTATTTCCAGATTGTATCGATTTGACGTACCGCGGTTTACATATGTAAACAGCTTTATAGCTAATGTGGAAAATATTATTTCTTTAATGAAAACTCTATAAAATTTTATTCCAGTCATTTTGATACAAAAATATAATTAAAATTTTATGGTTATTAAAAAGTTTTAATTTATTTGCTTCACGCATATTTTATATTTCATAAACCATTAGGTGTTATTATTATTGTATCCATTTATTTGAATGGAATGGTTTATTGGAAGTGAAATGAATTAAATGTTCTCTAATGTTGTTGAATGGTTTATTGGAAGTGAAATGAATTAAATGTTCTCTAATGTTGTTGGAATGGTTTATTGGAAGTAAAATGAATTAAATGTTCTCTAATGTTGTTGGAATGGTTTATTGGAAGTAAAATGAATTAAATGTTCTCTAATGTTGTTGGAATGCTTCTAAATGTCAGTTATACGTACTGTATGTTTCTTTAAAAATAAATCTAAAGTTGTTCTAGTTACTGTATGTTTCTTTAGAAATAAATCTAATGTTGTTATAGATACTGTAAATTTCTAGAAATAAATCTAATGTTGTTATAGATACTGTAAATTTATAGAAATAAATCTAATGTTGTTATATTTACTGTAAATTTCTAGAAATAAATCTAAAGTTGTTATAGTTACTGTATGTTTCTTTAGAAATAAATCTAATGTTGTTATAGATACTGTAAATTTCTAGAATTAAATATGTTTTTATAGATACTGTAAATTTCTTTATAAATAAATGTAATGCTTTATACATATTGTAATTTTCTTTAGAAATAAATCTAATGCTATTAAACATTCTGTCATTTTTTAGAAGTAAATATAATGTTGTTCTAGATACTGTAAGTTTCTTCTATAATTAATCTAATGTTGTTATAGTTACTCTATGTTTCTTTAGAAATAAATCTAATGTTGTTATAGATATGTAAATTTCTTTAGAAATAAATCTAATGTTGTTATAGATACTGTAAATTTCTTCAGAAATAAATCTAATGTTGTTATAGATACTGTAAATTTCTTCAGAAATAAATCTAATGTTGTTATAGATACTGTAAATTTCTTCAGAAATAAATCTAATGTTGTTATAGATACTGTAAATTTCTTCAGAAATAAATCTAATGTTGTTATAGATACTGTAAATTTCTTCAGAAATAAATCTAATGTTGTTCTAGTTACTGTAATTTTCTTCTATAATATATAAGAACAAAACAATAGTTTTATAGATAATGTAAGTTTCTTTTGAAATAAATCTAATGTTGTATACATACTGTACGTTTCTTTAGCAATAAATCTAATGTTTTATAGATACTGTAAATTTCTTCTTTTAATAAATCTAATGCTGTTATATATACTTTAAATTTCTTCTTAAATAAATATGATGTTATAGAAATTGTTTCTTCTAAAATAAATCTAATGTTATTATAGATAATTTCAGTTTCTGTTGAAATATATCTAATGTAGTTATAATTAATGTAAGTTTCTTCTGTAATAATTCTAATGTTTTTACAGGTATTGTAAATTTCTTTTGAAATAAGTGTAATTTTTGTTAAAGATACTGTTAGTTTTTTTTTCGAAATAAATCTAATTTTAAAGACACTGTACATGTCTTCTGTAATAAATCTAATAACAAAATATCATTATTTCATAATATGTTTTAATGATTATATTAGCCATCTAATATTCCGTTCAGCTTTAATTTTACTCTGCAACGGATTATCCATTTCGGTCGTTCGTGGCGATCAAATTTATACGGACATTATTTTTATTGTGAGTAATAATCTATTGTTTATCAAACTTATGTTGTAGAAGGCAAAACTTACTGTCCCTGTACCATGGAGACCAAAATGCATTCAATATCTTGAAATTCTTCAGTGTTGAAAACTACGGGGTTTGGCGGGAACGTCATCAAAAGCATCAGATGTAGATAGGTTTAATGACATCGATCGTTTCTTCTTTCTACAAGGACACATGCTCGCTGCGCCAAGATAAGATAAAGCACAAAGAAAGTGGAAGGAGGGGAGTTAAGCGTGGAGGTCGATAGGGCGGACCCATGTCTTTAAAGGCGGGGCGTCATCTCTCCTGGTCCGAGACCCTGTCCTCATCTTTTCTGGCGAACGTCATGAAGTTCCTGGCTGTGGCTTTCTTACTGTGTGGCCTGTCTGTAAGCATTAGCAGCTTTACATGTTTAGTTTATGCTTAGTTTGTGTTTATTAACCTAGTTCTGTTTCCAAGGAAAAGCAGCTAGGATATTATTTTACTGTCTGTAAAGCTACGTTTCTTAAGCACACTTTATACTTGTTGTTTCTGAGGTTTGCAAAATCCAATATGTTTCACACTTCCTTGAAACACTATTACGTGTTGCTTCCTTTCCTCTTTAAGACTCCTCACTAAAGTCCATTCTGTCTCTTTTTCTAATATAATCATTTCTTATTGTCTTCACTCTCCGATTTTTTTCATTCCTATTGTTAGCCTTTTCTTTTATTATTGAAACATTTGTCTGTAATTTTCTTTTCTCTTGAAATTGTTGTATGTAATTTTTTTCTTTTTCTTTTGAAATTGTTGCCTATCTATTATTGCCCTCTAAAAATTGTTGCCTGTCTATTATTGCCCTCTTGAAATTGTTGCCGGTCTATTATTGCCCTCTTGAAAGAATTGTATGTCTATTATTGCCCTCTTGAAATTGTTGCCTGTCTATTATTGCCCTCTTGAAAAAGTTGTCTGTCTATTATTGCCCTCTTGAAAGAGTTGTCTGTTTAGTATTGCCCTCTTGAAAGAGTTGTCTGTCTATTATTGCCCTCTTGAAATTGTGAGCTGTCTATTATTATCCTCTAGAAATAATGCCGATCTTCTCACTATCTTTTCGACGTCCATTGTGTCTCACAAAACTTATTAACTCAATGGTTGCATTATTTTATTTTTTATTTTGCCCATTGTCTGCCATGTTTACTTTTAAAATTATTGACAGTTCTTTCTCACTAAACATTTGGTCTCGTATGAAAATCAGTAACTTTTATCTAAATATTTTCCATTACAAACAACCTCTATTGTTGACTTCTTATCATTTAATATTTCTTCTTTTATTTGGGATTTTTCATAAAATAATTGTCTGCATTTATTTCCTACACCTTTTATTTGGGATTTTTCATAAAATAATTGTCTGCATTTATTCCCTACACAGTTGCATTTTAAGTCTGTTTATCTCATTAGCCTAAGATCTGGTGGTTTTGCTCACTAATTTTTAAAACTTAAAATTTTGGATTTTCTTTACTGAAATTGTATGGTATGTTGGCAATTGCTTCTTTGAAACATTGCCTGTCCTTCCTGTTTGCTATGCGGGCAATTGCTTCTTTGAAACATTGCCTGTCTTTCTAGTTTACTATGCTAGTGATTGCTTCGTTGAAATATTGTCTGACTTTGTTTTTCACCTTAAGACCATTGTATATTGTCGATTGTTTCTTTTAATTAAACATTGTTTATCTTTCATATTTTGCCGTAATGATCAATGTATATTTATGTCTGCTTCATTGAACAATTGCCCGGCTTTCTGTTTGATTAATCACCATAATATGTTTTGATTACATCATTTAAACTATTGCCTGACTTTGTTTTCCGCCTTATAAGACCATCTTATTTCGGCGATTGCTTCGTTTACATATTGTCTGTCTTTCATATTTTGCCTTAATCTTCATTGTATGTTTCGTTTGCAGCATTTCATATATTGCTTGTCTTTTTATTTACAAAGCAATTGTATAGAGGATTTTATATAAAACACACATTACATGTCCGATATTTTTTACTAATCTGCTGTTTTGGAGGTTTTCAACTAAAATATTGCTTGCCTTTTCTCTCTTACAAACTAATGTCTATTGGATTATGTTTAACCAAACGATAGTTAGCCTTATCTCTTAAAAATATATTATATGATTTTAGTCTAACTACAACAGCCAGCATTTTCTCCCTAAACAAGCTATTGCTTGCCAGGTTTTGTCTACCTAAAGCATCGCCTACCTTTTCTATTTTACAAATCTGTTTTTGTCTGCCTAAAGCATCGCCTGCCTTTATTTTACAAACCTGTTGACTGTTTTTGTCTGCCTAAAGCATTGCCTGCTTTTTCTATTTTACCAAATATGTTGTCTGTTTTAGTCTACCTAAAGCATTGTCTGCATTTTCCATTTTGCAAGTTTGTCGTCTTTCATTGACTAAGAAATCCGTGTTTGTCTTTTATAATTTACAAACCTGTTGTCTGTTTCTGTCTAAAGAAATCATTGTCTGCTTTTTCTACTTTACAAACCTGTTGTCTGTTTCTAGCTAAAGAAATCATTGCCAGTCATTTCCATTTTACTAACCTGTTTCCTTTTTCTGTCGAAAGAAATCATTACATACCTATTACAAATCTATCAAGTTTTGAAAAGTAATTAATACCTACCTAGTGCAAATCTATCAGTTTTTTCAAAAGAAATGACTGCTTACCTTCTACACATGTATATGTGTAAAACTTATTGCCTGCCTTTTACAAATATATCATTCTTTTTCTTGAAAAAATACATTGCCTGTTCAAATTAGTCTTACAAGGTCAGCAAATCTACATGCCTTTATTTCCTTACAAATTTATTATCTTTTGCATTTTTAAGCTAAAATGTAGGCTGTGATTCTTTATTTAAACCTATTCTCTTTTGGTATTTCTACTTGAAGTATTGCCCGTTCCTCTTCTCTTACAAATTTAGTGCATGCTGGTTTTCACCATTTAAAATGTCTCCTGTCGCCTTCCCTTACAAAACCTAGTATGTGTTTGTGATTAAAAGAAAAGCATTGCACATCTTATTTGTCTTCGAAACCAAGTGTCAATTGACAGTAACAAATCTACTAACAAAATTATTTCCTGTCTTTCTTCTCTTAATAAACATTCTATCTGTATGATTTTGTTTAACCACAATAGTACTTCGCCTCTTACAAGGCTGTTATTGTTATTTTTTCTCTTGTTGCTTGTTTTTTCTTCTCACAAATACTCTAACCCCATCTTTTGTTTTAAATTAATTTAAATTAATTTTATTTCTCTCTTTACTGTCTCTCTAATTTAAATACACAAGTAGCCATTAATTACAAAAGTGACACTCCTTGAAAACAGGCAAGAAGTAATCTTTCGTTGTCCAAACTTAAATTAAAATAAAGTAAAATATAAACGAGTTCAAATATAAGGGAGGGAGGAAAACCATAGCAACTCAACAAACGTTTCCAGACAGCTTTTAGAAATGGCAGTTTTCCTACTTCAATATCGGCACATTAGACTTGTTCTCATTCAATTTTCCAAATTCATTATCGGCACATTAGATTTATTTACATTCATATTCAGTTTTCCTACTTCAATATCGACACAATAGATTTATTTCACATTCATATTCAGTTTTCCTACTTCAATATCGACACAATAGATTTATTTCACATTCATATTCAGTTTTCCTACTTCAATATCGACACAATAGATTTATTTCACATTCATATTCAGTTTTCCTACTTCAATATCGACACAATATATTTATTTCACATTCATATTCAGTTTTCCTACTTCAATATCGACACAATAGATTTATTTCACATTCATATTCAGTTTTCCTACTTCAACATCGACACAATAGATTTATTTCACATTCATATTCAGTTTTCCTACTTCAATATCGACACAATAGATTTATTTCACATTCATATTCAGTTTTCCTACTTCAATATCGACACAATATATTTATTTCACATTCATATTCAGTTTTCCTACTTCAATATCGACACAATAGATTTATTTCACATTCATATTCAGTTTTCCTACTTCAACATCGACACAATAGATTTATTTCACATTCATATTCAGTTTTCCTACTTCAATATCGACACATTAGATTTATTCACAAAAATTCAATTTTCCTATTTCAGTATCGACAAATTAAATTTATTCACATGGATTTTCCCCTCAGTACTTCTAAAATGCTTAAATATTCTCTTCCAAAAGAGTCCGTACAAACGGTGAACTACTTTTTCTCCGAGGAACAACACTTAAATCTGATAGTCACACATGTCCCCTAGTCATCGCCACTATACATGCACACAGCGCCACTATACATGCACACATCGCCACTATACATGCACACATCGCCACTATACATGCACACATCGCTACTATACATGCACACATCGCCACTAAACATGCACACATCGCTACTATAATGTAAGTTTGGTCATTAACCTTGCTAGAAGAATACTTATCTATCTAATCCGTAACCAATAGCATTATCTGTTTCATGACAAGCCAGTCTCTATTTCTTTTCTAAACAATAACGCCACATGCTTTCATGCTCGTCCCGTAAAAGGGTCTTTCACCTTGGCCTAATCAAGCTCGGTGCTTCCTGTCTCTCCAGTCATTTATTCCCGATACCGTTATCTGCTTCGTATCTATCCCATGACTTTTGGAGAAAAGTCACTGACCAATATATTATCTGCTATGCAAACGTCCATGAACTTTTTTTTTGTCTCATTTCTCGCCAAAAATACTAACGTTATGAGGTCTCTAAAACTCCTTTCTTATCAATTAACGTCAATGTCTTCTGTCTCTAAAAAGAATGACTTTATACCTCCCTGAAAAGGTATGTTAGTAAATTCACATTTAAGCAAGGAACGACGCGTTTATCCACAGATGAGTTACATTTACTATGATATGCTCTGGTGACTGATGATATTTGTTACAGATCGTCATTACGGCTCATAACCATGAGCATGAAATGGGTGTGTCTACACTCTGATGAGTTACAGTCACTATTTCATGCTCTGGTGATTTGACGTGAATTGTTACAGATGGTCTTTGCCCAGCACGACCATGGCGGGTACGACCCAGTTCTGCTGAACAACCTGCTGACGTCAATAAACCAGGTCATCGCAAGTAACTATAACCAAAATGACACCATCGACACAGTTAATGGCATGCGTTTGGTGGATCATCATAACATAGTATGCACTGTTTTGTTTCATTTTGTTTTAACTTCCTTCATTTTCTTCTTAACAATAGCAACAGAACAAACCACAACAGACAAAAGGTGTGTGATAGACACGGTTAATAGCATGCGTTTGGTGGATCATCATAATATTGTTCGCACTTTCTTGTTTCATTGTGTTTTTTAATTTCCTTATTTTTTCTTCTTTACAAAACAACAGCAACAAAACATTCATAACAGACACAAGATGTGTGATTTATTAGACTGAGAAACTGCCAAAAGCTTAAGTTGATAATAATGTCGATAATGATAATGTACATAACGAAATGAATAAATTGTTATCTGTTTGTACGTACGTCTATGAGTTTCTGCTGTGTACATTTCAGTGTAACTATTATTTTAGTCAACATACTGTCATCGTTCTTATTAAATGTAGAATACGTGCGCATGCCTGTGTTATTGCCTGACTGCGCATGCGCATACTTGTGTGCACGTAATACGCATGTTTCAGGAACAACTAAAGTGCAAGATGAGAGGCTAATGCAATGGTGATTGATTCATTTATTTTAAATAACTCCTGTCTCCCTTCCCCACCTCTCCACCTATCTTTCAGGACCATCACCTGCTTCTCTTCATTAATGACAACCCACAGGAGTTGTTTTGCTACGTCATAGTCATAAGTCACTCGTGGGAAAACCTACTGACAGATCCGGCCAATGTGGACAGAATAGCGGTATTATTCTTGACCTTTGTTTTCTTTTAGTAGTTTCCTTAAGTTCTCCAACCTCCTCCACCCTTATCAGTGTCATCAATTATTTTTGAAACAACTACGTCATGGAGAATCGCCACCACTTCATGAATGATTACTTGTTTGTACTCATAGTAATAGCATGATAATTGCATTTTATTAGTTTCTTGATGTTGTATTTATAGCATTTAAGTATTGAGCATTTGTATTTCTCTCAATTCATTAACTGACGAAATATTCTGCCTTCTGACTGTTTTTTCTTAGTCATATAGATAGACTATGATAGATTAAGATTGTAACTATAATCTAAGTGCGGACAATTCGTAACCAGCCAAACTATTTGTGAGAACTGTGTAATTAATTTGTAAAATAGTTACCTAATTAAAAGAGACACTTGAGGAGGAAGCTGGGCAGTTGAGTAGTTGATAGGACATAACATTTCATAAGTAAATAAAGTGTAGATAAATGCTCTATTGCAGAATGAGATCTACGCAGCCATCAATGATCCTAACCGAGAAACATATCTTCAAAATCAGGATCTCATAGAAACTTACAATGACTTTGAAGCTGCAAGGGAGTGTCAAGGTCATTCAACATACCTCGTGACGTACACTCCTTCATTTCTTGAGACATCTGCCGTTGGAAAACGAACATATTAGAATAAAACTATAAAATAAAAGAGAAGAGAGCGTTCACACGTGTTTTTCTTTCCCTGAAAAGCAAAAATAAACATTTTTTGCCGCCACAACGATCAATTATAACATGTTTTTCTCTCGTCTGTTGGATGTTTAATGTTGGTGTAGTATTCTTAAAATGTATATATTGACACAACGTGTTTTTCTCTCGTCTGTTGGATGTGTAATGTTGGTGTAGTATTCTTAAAATGTATATATTGACACAACGTGTTTTTCTCTCGTCTGTTGGATGTGTAATGTTGGTGTTGTATTCTTAAAATGTACATACTGACACAACGTGTTTTCTCTCGTCTGTTGGATGTGTAAGTAAAGGAAGTCGATAATTTACCCTGTGAAATTGTAAAATTCTGATTACAATGCTGTTTCACTACCAAGGCCGCAAATCCAATGAAACTGAAATATCAGGGGTCCACAGTCATTACTGTGTTTCGCTAAGTGACCAGTGTTACATTTAATCACGTGCTGCATGATGACACTTGGACTGTATGCCTTTTTCAGAGCACAAGGCTGGACTTCTCCATGAAAGTTATGTACCCTTCATTTCCGGCTAGTGAATACAGGCAGGAAATTGGCGTGAGATTTATGTGATGTAGCCTAGGATACAAATCAAAGAATACTTGAGTCAGTTAAAACAATTATTCGCACATTAAAATATACGTTTCTCTCTCTCTCTCTCTCTCTCTCTCTCTCTCTCTCTCTCTCTCTCTCTCTCTCTCTCTCTCTCACGACGGTAGTGTTTGACGCTTAACGATAACTGAATGGGTCAGTGTGCTAAAAAATTTAAAGCGACTGTAATTATCAATGGATTTTAAAAATTTAAATTACTACCTATTATAGACATAATAAGGAATCTTAAAAGTATTTTTTAAATTTTTTTCGAATTCAAAAACAAAGAAATAATACAAAGATTTCTTATCTTTTTGTTGAACTTGGGAACATTTTCACCGTTTTTTTTTTTTTACTAGTCTACTAAATAATTAAAAGCAAGCATAATTCGTACAATTCTAAAATGATTTTCAAAATAAATATTATGGGGGACATTTTAAAAATATTTATTTAATTTTTTAACGTTTGCTTATTATTATTTTAAATTCAAAAATAAATAAATAAATAAAAAGTTTTCTTACCTTTTTCTTGTGTTGACCTTCGTCAATTTGTTAGATGTTTCCTTGAATAAAATCCGAAAGAAAACGATTTTTGTTGATTGCCATTTGAATATATGGTATAAATAATAATTTATCTTGTGTAAATAAATATTATTCTGGGGAAATTGGTTGATTTTGAACAAAACGAAAGAGTCATATGAAAACCACGAGGGTTCGGTTTGAGACTGATCGGTTTTTTTTTTTTATTATCAAATGGTCACATCCAAAAATTCAGTAGGCCTGTCGAATTTCATCTACAATATATTAAATTAATTTACACAATAAAGTTCTTTAGGTAGGATCAGGCAATCAACTAAAAATCGTGTTTGAAACGTGCAATGTATAATTCCAAACCGGTTCAAAATGGCGGCTCAGCTTCTTTACAAGCGAGGGGTGACTCGGGATTTTTGAACTTTGTAATGGAAAATACCTTTCTAAAATTAGTTAGCCAATGATAAAATTAGAGCAGATTGGCTGCTGAACACAAACATATCTTTCTCCTTGACCTTGATTGGTATTTTTTTTAAAGTGGTCATCGATAAAAATAGTATCATAACGACGTCATAACGACGACCACGAGGGTTCGGTTTGAGACCGAACGGTTTTTATTTTTTATTATCAAATGGTCACATCCAAAAATTCAGTAGGCCTGTCGAATTTCATCTACAATATGTTAAATTTATTTACACAATTAAGTTCGTTAGGTAGGATCAAGCAAACAACTGAAAATAGTCCTTGAAACGAGCCATGTGTAGTACAAACTTCGGTTCAAAATGGCGGCTCAGCTTCGATAAACGTGAGGTGTCTGGAGATTTCCGAACTTTGTAATGGAAAATACCTTTCTAAAAATAGTTAGCCAATGATAAAATTAGAGCAGATTGGCTGCTGAACCCAAACATATCGTCTGCTTGACTTGATTGTTATTTTTTTTAAGTGGCTATCGATGTGCGCACGCGCATGCCTTTTAAGGCCCCCTTGCGGTGAACGGGTTAAAACTGAATTTTCCCACAAACCCCTGTAGAACCTACTGATCAAACGACTGTTTTGATTTGATTGCCAGGAGTGCACTGTTTTCTCCAGTCGGTGTGGTTTTATTTATGAACTCATTGCTGTCAGACACATTAAATAGGTCATTGAGTTATGAACTCACTTCGGTCATACATTAAAATCATGATGCCAGCAGAGCCTCGCTTTCAATAGCTGCCAACAAGCACATAAGATCTAATCACGAAAGAAACAGAGATATGACGAAAGCATGACGATCAAATCAAGAACGTCAACACAGAAAAATAATACGTCATCCTTTCACTGTTGCCTACAACCATTCAGTCACTGCTTTGTGTTAAAAGGTGAGAGTCCATATTTGCAGTACGTTTTCGAATATCTATTTCTATCGAAATATCTGTAAATTTATACCAGAAATGTAAAGCATATACTAATACTGCATAGAAATAGTAATTCTGATCTCAGTTAATCTAAATGAGTAGACTAAAAACTCTCACACTTAGTAATAACTCTGATCTCAGCGAATTTAATGCAGAAATAATTAAAAACTATACACTCGAACACTTAGTAACAGATCTCAATTAATCCAATGTATAAATAAGTATGACCGAACACACTCTGATCTTAGCTAATCACTTGCATAAATAATTATGACCGAACACTTAGTAACAGATCTCAATTAATCGAATGAGTAAATAATTGTGACTAATATTTCGGACGCTTAATAACTAGTAACAGTAATTTTGATCTGAACTAATCTTAAAACCTCAAACACTAAATAACACTGATCTCAATAATTATGACTAAAACCTTGAACTAAATAGTATAATTATTTTATTATGTGAGTACATTGTCCTTTTTCTTCAAAAATGCATTAAATTGATATTGTCAGTCAAATATAACCCGGACTCAAGAAATTAAAAATATTTACTTTGTGATCAAAATTGATAAATGGTTAATGCACCTTGCCTATGATTACTGACATCCGAGTTGACAAGATTTAAATCCTCTCTCTTTCCTTTGATTTTATCTGTAGATTGAGATTTTGTTTTTAAATTACGACCACCCAAGTTATGTTTGCTGAGCTATGTATCTGGTTGGCTCATAATTCGTCCACTCAGGTCACTTTTTTATATCCAAAATTTACATATCGGTTGAGATCAGACTCTGTTTATGAGAATATTATAAGACAACCTATACATTTATGAAAACATATATGAATCTTATAAACAGTAAATGACCCAACAAGGTAAGTTATGTGGTATTTCAAACTTAACAATACACTTCACTTTCATTTATTTATCTCACACATTTTGCCTAGTCATCTGCTCAGTCGTGCAGTCGATCTTCACAGCAGACGATAAATCAGTTCTTGAAATCCCCATTGCAGTAAAATTGGTTCTTCTTAGCTGCTACCTTCAAATACACTATTGTCTTTAGGTCCTAGGGCGAGCTTGTTATGATGATAATTTCCTATTTGTGGTCTCCGTGTTTTTAATGTCTTTGCAGAGATGTATGTAGGACAGAAGATTTGCAAACAACTGCAGTAAGAAGTCAACAAGGAGAAAAAGATGTCGGAAAAACAAAATATGCAGGGGGACGAATACCACAGAAATCTTGGAGAATCGCTCAATACTGTCTGTGAACAGCTGACTCAGGTCAGTTTGACCTATGAGCATCGAGATGTCAAATAATTACGTCAAATGACAGTCAATGATCGTTACGTTTTGACAAGCCATGGATCAATTCTTGTGCTGTTGTATGTTCTGTTTCAATGGATTACATAACATTACACATACAACGCTTGATGTTACCCCATCTATCTGTCCGTCCTTCCATCCATCCATCTATCTATATCTATCCATCTATCTGTCCATCCATCTATCCATCCATCTATATCTATCTATCTGTCTGTGTCTGTTTATCTATCAGTCTGTCTATCTGTCTAGCTAGCTAGCAAGTTTCACCACTAGACGAACAAGCGGCCGCCCAGGGCGCCCAAATTTGAGGGGCGCGCGTACCATGAACGAAGTCATCGACTTCAGTTGAGTTACGGGCAGAAAAAATAAATATATACATAAAACATGGCCACGTTCTGGAAGGTGAATTGTATTTACTTTCTGCCATAATCCACTTGTTCGTGCTTTTTATCTACCGGTTTCGCAGGGAGGTAAGGTGATGATCATACCATTGTAAATCTTGCTCGCTTTGTAATTCCTCTTGCAGATTTTAAGCACCTTGAAACACAAAAATCAAGACGTGACTGAGAACAGCGCTTTGATGACGCAGGTTATGACAGTGGCAGGATACAGTCATGAAGTTCTGCAATCCGTGGAGAACTTGAACCTCTTCATAGAACAGCAAATCCTTTCCCTCGAGGAAGACCTCAAGCAGCTGGAAGCGAGAGAGGAGCTCCTCTCACGGGAGAAAGGTATCTTACGCAAGGGGACATAATTCACTGAGTTGTATAGCTTATTGGATACACCTCGCAAACAATCGTCTTAGAGAGTAAGGTATTTTAGTCGGAGGAAACTGTCACGGGTTATCTTGCTGTCTCTGTCAGTTTAGAGTGAAGCACTTTAGACCACTGCTAACATCGCGCTAAGATTAAGGTATGCGTGTGTGGTTGCATGAAGATGGATGGATAGCGGAAGGGACGATGAGGTGATTGCAGTGTGTGTTTGTGTGTGCGTGCGTGTATGTGTAAACGATGACGGGCCATCTGGCTTGCAAGTCACAACATATTTTGCTTGTGTGCAAGTGTGTGTGTGTGTGTGTGTGTGTGTGTGTGTGTGTGTGTGTGTGTGTGTGTGTGTGTGTGTGTGTGTATGTCGGGTGTGTGAGTGTGTGTAGTTGATGACAGATCATCTCGCTTGCAAGCCACAATGCACAATTTGCTATTGTACTAGGGATTAAATCATCGAATGTCTTAATTATGGAAATCTTACTGCCTGTGGTTACGTTTGGGAGTGTGAGGATAAGGGTGTGTGTGACGGTACAGAACAGACAGTATAAAGGTGTTTTCTCAGGGGTGTGTGACGGTACAGAACAGACAGTATAAAGGTGTTTTCTCGGGGGGGGGGGAGGTGTGACGGTACAGAACAGACAGTATAAAGGTGTTTTCTCAGGGGTGTGTGACGGTACAGAACAGACAGTATAAAGGTGCTTTCTCGGGTGGGGTGGGGGTGACGGTACAGAACAGACAGTATAAAGGTGTTTTCTCGTGGGGGGGGGGGGTGACGGTACAGAACATACAGTATAAAGGTGTTTTCTCGTGGGGGGGGGTGGCGGTACAGAACAGACAGTATAAAGGTGTTTTCTCATCTCTTCACTGCTCGTTGATTGTGTTCTGTGATTCTCAGACAGTGTAAAGAAGAACGGTACACTGCTGCGTTAGTTAGTTCGTTCGTTCGTATCATCAAACACGTTAAACAACGATCATGTGTGCAGTCTATATCTAGGGTGGGGTGGGGTCATTGCTATTTCACTAGGTTTTTCAGGTGCCTGACGGTTGGTATGATAGTAGTGAGCTCCGAGGATCAGAGCTAGATCCGGCCTGGTAAGGCTTGCTGGCCCTATGATTTCAGATGGATGACTACCGTAGGAGGGGGGGGGGATAACTGGAGACACTGTTATGCTTCGGCTTCATGAAAAAACGTGTGAGAAAAATTATGTATTGGCAGGGGGAGGAAAACGTTTACCGTGATTTGAAAGTAGAAGAGTACGATATACATAATTTGTTTATAAAGTCACGTCACAAACGGCTGGTGGATGACTTATACACAAAACACAAAAATAGTAAGATAATGAAAACCTAACCAAGTGTTTTAATCTCTTAAAGTTCTAAACGTTTTACAACAATTACACAATTAAATTACTTTAAACTAAAAACACATAAATATATATATGTGCAGTTTTCCCTCATTACTACATGCACTTTTACTTCATTATATGTTTCGAAGAGTCATGTAAACACATTTTATCCCTTCGGTACTTATTTTTTTCCATGAATCTTCATCTTTATTGTCCATTGTCAAATTAAAATTATAATCTTCTAGGTATAAAAGGAGAACCAAGGCATCAATATTAATCTTTGAAGGTCGCTAATAAAAGGAACTGATTTTTTAAAAATATCCTTTGTAGTTATTATTAATTCTGTTATTTGGCTTGAAAGTCATCTACTTAAAGATGTAATATACCTTTTATACTTTACTTTTAGCAGTTCTAAATATTCTATCTACCGATACATGCCATATGTCAGAAACAACAAATTCACAAGCAATACAGGACGCTTTCGAAAGAACACAAAAATCATTAAGCATTCACTTTTTCTTATTGGTAAACCAAGTAGAAGTTCAGATACATGTTTTGTTTTATTTCTAGACGACCTCTGTGCACGCGGCCATGAGCTTAATTGGCGTGGAAACTGCCGCCAGCTGGAGCGCACTCTAGCGGACAGTTTTATATCTCGAGAGCACTGTCTGAGTGTGGACAGTGCACGATGTTTCAGAGGTAAGTCTAGCATTACTGCAATCTGCTAACATATTATCAAGCAACGAGTGTCAACGTACTTTCTACACAAACAAACAACAACAACAAATAATAAAGTTACTTAATGTTCCAACGCAACACACTTTCGATTTACATCCTCACACACCTTACACATTCACTCATCCTCACACATAAATTCTCACCTACCACACACATTTACCCAGAACTGCACACACACACACACACACACACACACACACACACACACACACACACACACACACACACACACACACACACAACCACCACCACCACCACCACCACCACCTCTCACATATAGGGCTGTCTTAACAGCATTATAGGCCCACAGGCAAACTACACAACCACTCACAGGAATAAAAATTGACAGCAAGTCACAACATACATAGATTAGCATGGGGTCCCCTGGCAACTGTCCAGTGTGCTCATGTGCTAAGATGATACTGCTCAAATACATATATACCGCACACATACACAACCTCACCCTCAACTGCACAACAGCACACACACACACACACACACACACACACACACACACACCACTGCACACTTATACACAATCTAATACCACTGCATTCACACACATACACTCACCCCTAATACCACAATGCTTAAACACACTTACCTCCACCACAGGCACATATACATGCTTGTTATAGGATGGGGAATTTTCCAATATATTTTATTTAAATTTTCATGTTGCAATTTAAAATTGAAGCTATTTGTAATTTGAATGTTTGCTTGTGTTTCAGGGTTTTTGGCTTTTGGCTTTTTGGCTTTTGGCTTTTGGCTTTGTTTTTTAGTGTTGATGTCCATGAGATTTGAAATCTATTCCTGATGTGATGTCATGTACTATTGAGAGCCTACCAGAGTGTGTACATCACTCCAGCGCATGAGATAAGTTGTGATTGTGAAAGTGACTACAGTGTAGCTCGGAACTTGCCTATGATGAACTATTTTACTTATATTTCTAAATCTTGTTAACTTTTCTTTATTAAATTTCTTGTTATTATTCTTTAAACGTAATTTCTAGCGTTTGTTATCGTAGTTTGAAGTGATAATCTAATGATTACACCTTGTTCTCTGTTCGTCTATTTATAATCGTCACATATATCTATTCATAAACATTGATTCTCAGCGAAAACTGAGTGGGGGCTGGAGCCAACTTGGCGGCGTACCAGTATATCGGTGTAACAGTTGCAGATATACATATCTAACCAGTGACCCATGCTCTGCATCGGCACTTGTAGATGTCTTGTATCATAACTAATTACTCATATTTGATATAATTCATTATTACAAAGCCACCCAGGGTACAGCCGCGACAACGCTCATCCACTACGTGTGTACCTACCACTATACACACTTACACGCCATATACATTTACACTCATACTTATCAAACGCATAAACACACACACACACACACACACACACACACACACACGCACACACACACACACACACACACACACACACACACAATCTTATTCACTTTATTTACTTTATTCTGGAAGTGACAATTCTTATCTATCACATATTTAAAATTACTTTCGGTTATCCAAAATTGAAACAGTTTTTTCCAAAAAGAATTGTGAAACAGCATCACAAGACAGGCATGTCAATCCTAATGCTAACCTTTGATTAACTAAAGTAAGAATAAGTACTAATCTTCAAAGTCAGAAAAGTCCCTTTCTAAAGTGTACGGAAGAGTCCCTCTACAGGGCATATAAAGCAAAGATTTGCTACGAATGCAGGTATCTCATGCTTACTGTCCTATCATTTTGACAGATGAAGCGACAGAAAATTTGTGCCGAACTGGAGACATGATTCGAGTCGCTGAACTGAGATCTTGCGGGCTGGATAGTCAGCTGCAGGCAACAATGGTGGGTCTCACTGTTTGAATGGCATATATGTAGAGCTTATGTACTTATGTGAGTAATAGTCTGACACAGTAACAGAGAGGTGTTTGGATTGTACACGAGTAACTCTGACACACTGACAGAGAGATGTTTGAATTGCAAACGAGTGACTCTGACACATTGACAGAGAAATGATTGAATTGCAAACGAGTGACTCTGACACATTGACAGAGAAATGATTGAATTGCAAACGAGTGATTTTTGACACACTGACAGAGAGATGTTTGAATTGTAAACGAGTGATTTTGACACACTGACAGAGAGATGTTTGAATTGTAAACGAGTGATTTTGACACACTGACAGAGAGATGTTTGAATTGTAAACGAGTGATTTTGACACACTGACAGAGAGATGTTTGAATTGTAAACGAGTCTACAGCTGTGTTACGGTGACATTTTCTTCTGTTATCGCGTACAAAGAAATCGATTGGCCAGTTGCTGGAAAAATGGCGCCAGGAGCGATCAGAGTCGGTGGACACAATTGATAAATTCGCCCAAAGACAGCGGGATCGTATCCTCGCCTGGCTTCAAGGTGCACAGACTTCCTTTTACAAAATACCAATTCTTTAGTCTGTAGAGTAGTAGATGATTTATTTTCTTCTGCATTAAAAAAAACAAAAAACAGGTGCTATAGCGTGTACACATTTTTGTTGTTGATATATTATGATGTGTTACTTTTTTCACTCTATTACAGTCAGTTTATTTCTATGGCAGAGTAAATTTGCCTATCCTTATTTTAAATTTAATTGTTATATACATAACTAAATTATCAAACCCATCCTGGGACACTCCTTATGACAGTATTTTTGAAAGTGTCTCAGTTTGAAGTAAAGCTCGAGGCGAGAATGTGCTAGAAAATGCCGATGTAATGCAAATCAGTGAGTAGTTTTTATTATCCAATGGTTATAATTTACGAGAACGAGACCAGCCAATAGGCAAAGATTAAAAAGTTTCCTTGCTGTAGAAAATTCTATTCTCTGATCACTTTGAATTTGAAGTGGCAAGAAAAAGTCTGGTTCGAAAGGTAGCCATTAGCTTGATGGTGAGTTAGCTGACTGGTTGAGTGAGAATAGTCTTAGAAAGATTTCATGTATTTTTACTATCGATATGTTATATTTGTGTTTTATGTAGAGATGTATTATGTGAGTTGACTTTTATTTCTACAAATGCTTGAACTAAGCTGTTCGCATTTAGTGTGCTAATACTTGTCATTGTTTTGATATGCTGTATCTATTATGCCATATGCATGTATCGGGCTAATAAATACCATTACAGGAAATTGTAAGTTGAGACTGGAATATAAGAAAGAAAGGAGTTATAAAGTGATAAACTGGAAATATATGTTTGTTATATAATTATATTTTACAATGAGCACGCAGCCTTTCCAGTTGCCTATTTTCATGTGTTGTTTGAGTATACTGGTTCACTGGCTATGGGCCACTTGATCTGGGGGGACGTGGGAATCATATGCTGCAGTGTGTGTAAGTGTAAAGAGGATACACTACACTCTATTTGACATATGGTAGTAAAGTATGCTCACTACATTGAAAAGATTTCTAGTGTAGGGAAGTATTAGAAATTACTACAATTACTGTTCTGATAGAACAAACAGGTATGGCTTGAAAAAGCTCATGTTGACTTCAACAGAACATACAGTAAATATGTTTCAACTTGAGGATGGAAATTGAACTGAACTATAATTTGTGATGTTGTGGCAAAGCACATGAAGGAGTGTTGAGACTGCATTGAATCATGTTACATAAAGACTATTATGGTTTATCTCTAATAACTCCATTTTTGTTTTCTGATAAGACTATCTTGTGATTTGTATTGATTTTATTGTTGAACTGTATTGTATGCATAAGACAGTGAACTATGGAAATTATATGACAACATGGGTTTGTGGAAATATTGAGGTAAAGTCATCTTTTTCATTGTATTTGTCATATGTATATTTGATTGATGATTTAATAAATTTATTGTAAAATTTATTGACCTTATGCATATTGATAATCTTATGTTGGAGAAGAAAGTGGGTGTATGGGGCTCGCTATTATAGATTAAAGTCAGATTTGTCTTCTCCTTTAGTAAGGAGTTTTCCACCTAAGGAATATTGTGTGACAGTAAATGTTTATCTTTAATGTTGAGGAAGAGAGAAAACGTTTTCAGCGCCCATATATCCGCTAAGTGAGAGAGACGAGTGGTATCTACTGGAGGATCATTAATAAAATAAATTAAGATTCTTATCACTTGTAATTAATTATGAAAGATTAATTAATAATAATCATCATTTTTATTAAAAATGTGGCTTTGGTGTCACGAGTTCATACGGAAATTTATACATAGTTACTAGTTTGCAACTATTGTATGTGAAATTGGAATGATATTGCTCTTGAATCTAGGCCATAAACTTAAATTTTATTTATAAATTGCATCTTTATATTTATTGCTAATTTGATAACCCCAGAATGCGTGTGTGAGAGAGAGAGAGGAGAGAAAAATAGTTTGAACGAATTTTTTTTAAATGTTGAGATTAATTTTATTTTAAACTGAAGTTTTATAGAATTGCAATAGGTACTATGTTATTGAAAGAATAACTTACTAAGTCCGACGATATGTCTCATAAAAATATACAAAAGAATGCAGCCCGATTGATGTTATTTATACGTTTATAAATGTATTATTGGTATTTACAAATTGGTTGAAATCTCCCTTTTGATTCTTCTTTACATGTGGCTTTTCTTCTTTACATGTCACTATTCTTCTTTACATGTCACTATTCTTCTTTACATGTCACTATTCTTCTTTTATGTCACTATTCTTCTTTTATGTCACTATTCTTCTTTACATGTCACTATTCTTCTTTTATGTCACTATTCTTCTTTACATATTGCTATTCTTTTTTACATATGGCTATTCTTCTTTACATGTGGCTATTCTTCTTTTATGACTCTATTCTTCTTTACATATGGCTATTCTTCTTTACATATTGCTATTTTTCTTTTATGTTACTATTCTTTTTTACATGTGGCTATTCTTCTTTACATATGGCTATTCTTCTTTTATGCCACTATTCTTCTTTACATATTGCTATTCTTCTTTACACGTGGCTATTCTTCTTTTATGTCTCTATTCTTCTTTCAGACCCAAGAACAGAAGAGCAGCGTCGACGTGGCGAGCAGGCGCTGAACTATCTTAACTTAGCCCGCAGTGAACGCCATCTACCTGTTCAGGTACACTGACCTATTGCCTATCCTTGTATACTGACCCATTGCCTGTCCAGTTATAATGACCCCTTTTGTCTGTCTAGGTACACTGACCCATTGCCTGTTCAGGTACAGTGGCCCATTGCATGACCTGGTACACTGACTTATTGCCTGTCCAGAAACAGTGACCCATTTCCTGTCCATGTATACTGACCCATTGTATGTTCAGGTACACTGTCCCGTTAAATAGTGAATATAATATATTGCATGGCGTTGGTTTCAAAATTAAAATAAAATAACTTTTAAAAAATCTATTGGTAAAATCTATCTCATCTCGACATTGTGAATCCCAACTGAATCTTACGTTTATAATTGTTCAAACCTCTTAACACATTTCCCGTTATGCATTATGCTTGAAATGCTGTTCATCGTTATCACCACCATCACAGCAACATTGATCATCGTCGTCGTCTTCATCACAATCCTCAACATTCGTAAGCATCATCATTATAGCCACCATCATCATACAGAATCCATCACCCATTACACCATTATTATTATTATCAACAATACTACAGTGGCCTTGAGCTTAGTATGTCAAGGCTTCTGAGAAAAACCCTAATGCAATTTTTTTCCAAGGATTATGAAATTAAAAGCCTATGTGGACAAGTGAGTAATTTCCCCCTTTGTACGTCTCCAGAGTACTAAGAAACAACATATCCTCCGTTTTGTTTGTCTGTGACCGACAGGTATATTTGTCTGTGACTGACAGGTATATTTGTCTGTGACTGACAGGTCTGTTTGTCCATGACTGATAAGTGTGTTTGCCCCTGACGGACACTTCTGTTTGTCTGTGACTGAAAGTTCTGTTTGTCCGTGACTGACAGTTCTTTATCTGTGACAATTCTGTTTGTCCGTGACTGACAGATCCTTTTGTCGGTGACTAACAGTTCTATATGTGACTGACCATTCTGTTTGTCCGTAAATGACAGGTTTTTTTTGGTCTGTGACTGACAGTTCTGTTTGTCCGTGAATGACATGTCTTGACATACAGTTCTTTTTGTCTGTGAATGAAAGGTCCTGCAAAGCGCCCTCGGCATGAACACGTTTAACGCGTCTCTGGAATTCGACCATATGGCCAACGTCAAGCAGCTGCGGCAGTTGGAGGAGCTGCAGAAGAAACTGCACGCGGTACTGCAGCTTCCCGGCGCGAACGTGCGAGCGTCAGTAGCCACCACGGATATCCTGAAACTGGTGCGTCCCAGTAATAAGGTGGTTAACTTATTTGTCTTGTTTGCGTTCGAAGATAATTTGTTATGTGCGTGTACGTCTGTGTTTGGGCCGTGCGATTGGGGAAAATATTGTCTTGGAGATTTAACTGTTGATGGACATTAGCAGATGAGAGACCATCGACCAGTGGCGAGTTGTGTAAATGAAGTGATATGCTACAATGTATTTTTTTATATCTGGGTTGTAGTGACTGTATTGCTAAAAGTAATATCTTCTTTTATTGCCTTCTTAGATAATGTCATAATTCCGACTATAGCAAGCAAACACGGTTAATTTAAAACATATCTTATAGATTCTGACTTCGCCAGTAGGGCAGTCTTAAGTGCTGAGAATTTTATTAGGTCATTCTCTGGTCTAACACAATGTAATTTCTGATTTCTGTTTTCTTTTAAACAAATGTAATAAGCATAATTTTCGCGTGCACTTAAGGACTGTTGCTGAAGATAAACAGATAGATAGATAGACAGACTGGCAGAGAAACAATAGGACGGATAAACGAAATCTTAATTTATATTTATTAATAGATTTCCCAAGAGACACCACTCTTCTCTCACTTGGAGGATTGTACAGGTGTAGTAAAAGTTCTCTTCCTTCCACAATAATAAGACAGAAGTTTTACTGTCACACAATACTTACGTAGGTGGAAACTTCATACCAAAGGAGTAATAAAAGTCCGTCTTTTATTTATATTTAACGAGCCCCTATCCACCCATTATTACTCAACATAAGGTTTTAATATATGTGTAAGATGGTTAATAAATTTATTAAATCAGCAATCAAATATATACAACATAAGAATAATATCAAAAGAGCATTGACGTTTACATCACTTCACAACAATGTTTGATTAAACGTTTTACACTTATTCAGTTTATCCTAGCATACATATCAGAAGTCAAATTCACAAATATATATACATAATCAAGTTCATATAGATATGGTTTCATCATAGAAATGAGAGTGGAATTATAGAGAGATAATTATAGTCAATGTACACAACCTTTTCAAAGATAGCAGCTGTCCCTATAATGTGTTTACAATCACGCGGTTTGCAACAAGTAGCTTTCTTTATTATTAGATGATGTTCCAATGTACCCCTTCTAGACACACTACACAGCCATTCTAGAATCTTCGATTCACAAAGCACACCCTGGAGAATCATCCAGAGCTTTATATTCACTATCAAAACACAAAACTTGAAATGTTTCAGAATCTTCATGTGCCCTACCCTAGCACTCCACAAGGAATATTCAAAAATCTTTGTGGATTCTCAAAACCAAACTCAAACCTCAATTTCTGTCAAATTGGCTCTTGAAAGGGATTCTAAAAAATCAACTTACAGCAACACGTTTACTAATAAGTTCGATGACATTGATAGATACACACCAACGTGATCTTGTAGAGTACAGTAGTCACTGCAGTCAGAAGCAGATACAAGGTTACAAAACATTGAAAGCTTCAAAAGGCATGCTTCTTTCTGCAAAAGTCAAATTAAGGGCAGCACTAAGTTTCAGTCATATTTCATCTCTAAACTCCTTTCTCTCTTACACACATTCTCAACTTACAAATGCTGAAACAATATTCGTTAGCTTGATACACAGACAGCATAAGACTTCAGCTATCCATCAAAATTCACAAGTATAATGTACAACGTAATCAAATTAGTGAAATAAAAATATCAGTTCAATTACATAAGCATTCTCTAATTCAAATCATAGATCAAAAGAAAATATTTCTAAATCCATTGTTTCTTTAACTTATCATACGTTAACGATCGCCTTTATGATCAGACTTGAGTTACATCAAAATCAAAGAGATTATAGTGTAGAACTTTCTCCAACGAAGAAATGGTCTATCCTCATTGGATGAAATTGTTATGAACAAGTGTGAGACAATTAGTCAGAAAAACTACTCATCCAGTTGGAACTGGTTTGGAATGCATCAGCAAGTTGTAGCATATTCTTTACCTAGTTGTTATCTTAACTCTGGTATTTATAAAAATATCATCCTGTGCAATACCCGAAGGTCATATCACGTTTGACATTTAACAAATTATACAGCAATTAAGTTTAGAAATAGGGATAGGTAAATTGACTCCGCTACACTTGAAAGTTTAAATTCTGCAGGATTGATTTTAAGAATGGGAATTACTCATTTCATACGTATTCATTCTTATCTGCGGGTGACCTAGATTCCATTTCACTTGCTCTTTAACTCCACATTGTTTCCCAAGTGTCTGAAGATTCTTGAGAAAGTGTTTTGCGTCATACGTTCATTCTTGTGGTGCATGATTAATTACAATATCATATAACTCTTTCCTCCCTCCTCACACACATTGTTTATTGAATAACTTCATGTCAATATAAGTCATAGTAAAGCGACTAATTAATGAATTACAAAACATAAATGCATCAGGTAAGACATGGATTTAGCTCTACGAAGATTATTACATATTAGAACAACTTATTTTAAAATATGTAGTAGACCTTTCTTGCATGTTTATGAGTGCTTGCATGTATGTATGCGTGTGTGCGTGTGTGAGCGCACGAGTGTATATTTGCAAGTATGTGTGTACGTCTGCAGTAGGTGTCTTTACATAAAAGTAAGTGTCAGTGCGTAAAATAGCTCTGCACGAATTAATGCGTGTGTCGCTATCCATCGGTCTAATACATGTACTTGTTTTCTGGGGCAGAGTCTTTATACTAAAATGTCTGCCTGTATCAAATATTGTTGACATCACTCAAATGTATCTGTGCCACACCCGTGCAGGTAACGTTGTCGATGTGAAATGAATGCAATGTCCACGTTTAACTCGAGCGGTGTTTATTTGTCTTCACAAGAAGCAGCAGCAAGAGGCAGGAGATATGTCCGAACCAATAAGCCCGCCGCTAGTATCAGGTTTGAATCCCGAGCACTACGTCATGTGTCACGAGGGAGGAATGGCCTTGCACCGCTGTGGCAAAGTGATTGACCTAACTCTGCAACACCGAGACAGTTCGGCGAACGGGAAACAGGGGAATATAGTGGGTATAATATTTTGGGTGTGAATGATGCTTAAGCGATACAACAAATGTAAAGCGTCCAACTGTTTCCCTCAGGACTTTTATTTGAATTGATCTACTTTTTAAAAAAAATAACATTTTTTTTTTCACGAGGGCAAAAAAAAATGTACAAATTTGTCTTGAAATTGCAAGTGTTCGGAGCGAGATGCATAGAAATTATGTTTGAAGTTTTAATTGACTTTCATTTGTTTGAGACAGTGCTTGAAAAGTGGTTAAAGAAATCACATTTCGATGTTCAACGTAATCGTTGCGTCCGTTATCAATGAAAGCTGGTGTTGGGAAACTGCTTGCACTCATGCTATGTTCGCTTGCAATTAACGAATTAATTTTATAATTTATCTCAATAGTATGTTACAGGTTAGAAAATCAACCAAGTGGATTCATAACTTAGACATAATTTTAAAAAGCAGGTTAGAAAATTAACCAAATTGATTTCATGATTTATCTCAATCATGTTTTACAATTTAGAAAATTATCTAGTAGATTCATAACTTAATAGTATATTGCAGGTTAGAAAATTAGCCATGTGGATTGCATAATTTATCTCACTAATATGTTGTAGTTTAGAAAATTAACCAAATGGATTTTATAACGTATCGCAGTATTATTTTGAATTCAGAAAATTAACCATGTGGACTTCCTAACTCATATCAATAGTGTTTTGCAGTTTATAAACTTAACCAAATGGATTTGATAATTCTATGATATACTTTAAATAAAATATAGCTACTTCTGTATCGAGACATAAACTATATAAGAATTTGCAGTTTATAAAATTAAACAATAATTCCATCATGCTTTTAATTATGTATAGTTACTTTAGTATCGATAAACTATATCAATATTAGCAGTTTATAAAATTAACCAAATGGATTTTTTTATTTCATTTTATACTTTAAATGATGTAAATTACTTTAGTATCAATACATAAACTATATCAGTATTTGCAGTTTCAACCTAATACAAATCTGGGAGATTGACAATGTTCAGAGTTTGATTTTCTTCTATTGCTCTTCCCCCATCTCCCCCTTCCCGCAGTACCCACAACTAAAGTGTGCAATGTGTGAAGCCCTTTCATTCATTCCGCTGTCTTTACGGTTTACATACAGTTCATATGTAGACACGACAGAACGTCAGGCTGTTGAAATAGTAGAAAATGCCCAATGTGTGCTGTGTCCACTGAAGTTAACGCTCTTGTCTTTGCTCGGTAGAGTCCTACCAAGGACAGTGTCCGAAACAAAGAGACCGTGGCCGATGATGGACACGGGGGGAAAGCACTGCACAAGTCCAAAGCAAAGATCGATTACCGCCGGTCAAGTAAGAGCAACGATAACTTCGAGAGTGATGGCAGTGACTGCGAAAAAGAAAACGACTATCTGGTGAGACACACACACACACACACACACACACACATACACACAAATAGTGATAGCTAGTACTTTAAATAGTGCAAAATAGCGATCATTGTTATTAATGACTTATATAATGTCATTTGGTGCTCATTATTATTATTATTATGACAGAGTAAAGTTGCCTCTCCCTATTTTAAATTTTAAAATTTAAATGTTATATAAATTGCTAATTGTCAGAGTAACTCGACCTTGGGCACTCCTTGAGGTGTTATTTTTTGAATTGTATGAGTTGAAATAAAAAAGCTTGTGGCAAGAATATTCTAGATTAATGATTTAATCGAGCTGAGTCATAGTTTTCTGTTAGCCAATGATTATGACTTATGAGAACAAAACCAGCCATTGTGCTGCGATTAGAGAATTCATTTGCTGTAGAAAATTCCACTCTCTAATCACTTTTGAAAATGGTGTGGAAGAAGAAAGTCCAGTTTTGAAAGTTATTCATTAGCTTGATGGTGAGTCAAAACAGACTGGTTGAGAGAGAATGGACTTATAAACATTTCATGCATTATCACTATTGATATATTATACTTGTGTTTATTTAGAGATGTACTATGTGAGTTGACTTTTATTACTACAAGTGTTGAACCAGGCTGTTCACATGTAGTTTGCTAAGAAAACATGACATTGTTTGATATGCTGTATTTAATTTACCATGTGTGTGTGTATCAGGTTAATAAATACTGTTGCAGGAAATTGTAAGTTGAGGATGGAGTGTAAGATAGACAGGAGCTATATTGTGATAAGCAAGAAACTTAGGTTTGTTCCTTCATTTTATTTTGCAGTGAATAAGTGACCTTTTTGGATTTGGGTTTCAAGCTTTGAGTTTGATTTCTAAGTTTCAAGTTTCAAGTTACCCGTGTTCACCAGTCATAAACCTGTACAACCAGGAAGGCATGGGAACATCTGTTATGGTGCCTGTAATCATGATTTAGTACACTATACATCCTTGATATATATGCTGGACACATTGGGAGAATTCTATTACATTGAAGTTGCTAGAATTACAGTAATAATCATGTTCTGCTTGAAGGAATGGACATGGTAATGAGAGTGATCAAGTTCGTCAAGACTAGAACAGTGCAGCAGTGGTTTCCACATGTGTGTCAGAAGACACTTTTTAACATTGTTGCATAGGCCAGGTCATGTACAAAATTACAATAACTTACCTCTAATAACTACATCTCTATTTTCTCAGGTTGTTAAAGAGTATAAAGGTTCTTTGATCAGCGTCTTTCGTCAGGCAGAATCAAATTTGTGCAATCTTGACGTAGGTGGCTTTTGCTGTATTTTTCAGGAAGTCTTCCCAATTGACCTGAACTCTCTACTGGGCTCAGCAGTGGAGTTGCAAGAAACAAGCGCAGAGATGACTCTGGATGAACTGAATCCACACCATGGCAGCGAGCTATTGGCCAAAGGAGACACTGACTCCAAGCTGGACCTTCAGGTGCCCATTGCCAGCAGCAATAACCTAGAGAACACACCGCACGGCGCAGGTGAGCTGGACGGGTGAGCACAGAGTATATATATATTTTTATCATTATCATTACTAGGTGAGCTAGACGGGTGAGCACAGAGTATATATATTTTTTTATCATTATCATTACTAGGTAAGCTAGACGGGTGAGCACAGAGTATATATATATTTTTATCATTATCATTACTAGGTAAGCTAGACGGGTGAGCACAGAGTATATATATATTTTTATCATTATCATTACTAGGTGAGCTAGACGGGTGAGCACAGAGTATATATATATTTTTATCATTATCATCACTAGGTAAGCTAGACGGGTGAGCACAGAGTATATATATATTTTTATCATTATCATTACTAGGTAAGCTAGACGGGTGAGCACAGAGTATATATATATATATTATCATTATGATTACTAGGTAAGCTGGACGGTTGAGCACAGAATATATATATATGATGGTTAAGTGAACTGAAAGGGTCAGCACTGAGCATGCACATACACCCACGCACGCGAGCGCATATATATATATATGAAATGTAGTATTTATTAAAATAAATCACAGTGATTGATGGTCGGAATAGGAAGTTGTTGTTTAAGTGTAGAGTTGGTTTGTGTGTGTGTGTTTCTGTCTGAGAGTGTGGTTTGCATTGCATTCTAACTGTGAGTTGTTTTTGTGTGTTCCTGTCTATTTGTGAGTGTGTTTGTAGATGTTTCTGTCTTTTTATGATTGTTTTTGTTTGTATGTGTTGATATATGTGAGCTTGTGTGTGTTTGTGTTTACGTTTGTTTCTTTTTGTTTCTGTGTACTTGTGTGTGTGTGTGTTTGTGTGTTAGACTGACCGTGGGGTGGTGATGATCAGTGATATATTTGAGTGATTTATTTCTCCGAAGTGGACTGTCCTCTGACTACACAGTAAGCAAAATGAACTGATATATAGCTGTCGCGGACAAGAGATACGTTAACAAACATTAGATATTCGTGTCAATTTTTACAAAGAAGAATAAAGGAAAATAGAAAAAAAAACTCTGCTTAACTCATATTACAATTTAATAAATAAAATTACTTTTCTTTAAACTGTGGAGGAATTGATACTAGTATAAACGGTTCTAATTTTGAAAAGTATGATGAAAAGAAAGATATACGCATAATGCATTTATTAATTGTTTATTTTTGCTTTATCAACATTCTTTGCTGTCTCTTCAAGCTTTGAGATCAAAGCGGCAAAGAAAATACCCAATTTTCATGTCGATAAGTTTAAACTATTTTACAAATTGCTACGTGCTTAAATATTTAAGTAATATTGTACTATTTACATATCCTTATCATGTCTTACATACTTATTCTTTGTGTATGCATGCGTGTTTGTTTGTGTGTGTGCGTGCGTAAATGTGCAGCAAGGGATCCGTTCCTTGTACGCCTGCGCAGACGATTCTCTTTCACGCCTCGCAGTGAAAGCATGACAGATGCGTACCTTCCAGATGAAATCAAAGTACGCACTTCCGGAAGTGATCCTGCGCAGTCTCCTTAATCTTAAGACGTGTTAAGGGCGACACGAGAGCCTCGTTTTACGACATATTCGTTGTGCAATGAAAAAGTTGTCTTGTCACTGTCAGCAACAAACATAAAAAATTAAACAAAACCACTTTAAAAAGTTTTTGCACGTGTTATTGTTTTTTATGTCGTGGTTGCAGCATTCCAAGCAGAATACTAAATTTTATATCGAGGTCTTGAGCTATTTTGTATTTCTCTTCTGAGAGACATCAGGCCAAGGATCAAGCAATTTGTCATCATTACATCATCAATGATATAGAGCTGAACATTAAGTCACGTGACCACACTCTTCTATACTGTAACTAATGTTGCGGTCATTCTTCTTCATCGAACATTATCGCTGCGCAGTGTAACGCATTGTTCCTGTGATTATGTGTCATTTTGAAAAATCATCACTGATTAATTAACGCTTTTGATTAACTGAACGAAGTGACAGTGGAATGTTCTAGCACGGATTAACTCTACCATTACATTTATTTAGGTATCAGACAGGAGATAGATAGATAGATAGATAGATAGATAGATAGATAGATAGATAGATAGATAGATAGATAGATAGATAGATAGATAGATAGATAGATACATACATAGATAGATCAGCATATTCAACAAAATGTTTGACTGATAAATGGAAAAATAGATAAATATTTGGGTCGAAATTATAAACATCAGATATTGTAAACAATTTAAAGGCCAGGTATTTAGCCCGGTAGATCCATGCTTCTACCATGTTATACTTATCTATTTCTGACTAACGTTTGTCAGTTCGGAATTGGTATGTAATTACTCGGGTCTCTCTCTCTCTCTCTCTCTCTCTCTCTCTCTCTCTCTCTCTCTCTCTCTGCTCTGGGTGATGGAGAGTAAGAACATCTGAAAAGACCCTGAAAACTTTTGGTATCTAGATTATTCTAACTAAAATTCCAATTACATTTATTCTCTGTTTGACAAGTGTTCTATTACTATCAGCGCAGAGTCCACACTACTTCAACTGTTCTCAGAGAGGGGTGGGGAAGGGTGTATTTAATAGTTCTTTATTACAGTAAATACCGAGATCTCTACACTTCTAAGTATTTAAGAAGGCAACTTAAAATTACTGTGTGACAGACAATGCAAGACTTCTCCCAATTCAGAGTATTTAAGACAGGGTATTTAATACTAGTTGTTACTGACAATACTCAGATTTCTGCCAAATCAAAGTACTTAAGAAGATGTATTCAATATTACGTGTTACAGACAATGCATAGACTTCTCCCAATTCAGAGTATTTAAGACAGGGTATTTAAGATAGAGTATTTAAGACAGGGTATTTAAGGCAGAGTATTTAAGACAGGGTATTTAAGACAGAGTATTTAATACTACTTGTTATTGACAATACACAAATTTCTGCCAATTCACAGTACTTAAGAAGATGTATTCAATATTACGTGTTACAGACAATACACAAATTTCTGCCAATTCAAAGTACTTAAGAAGGTGTATTCAATATTACGTGTTACAGACAATACATAGATTTTTGCCCATTTCAAAATATTTAAGACGGGTGTATTTAATACTACTTGTTACAGAAAATACATAGATTTCTGCCAATTCAAAGTATTTAGAAGGTTGTATATAAGTAAGGTCCTGGAAAGACACTTAATGTGCTATTATATCAGTGATGTCCTAAAGAGACACTAAAATTGCTATTATATATGTGATGTCCTGAAGAGACACTAAAAGTGCTATTATATCAGTGATGTCCTGTAATCAGACTTAAAATGCTATTATATATGTGATGCCCTAGAGAGACACTTAAAGTGCTATTATATCAGTGATTCGCTAGAAAAGAGTTAAAGTGCTTTTATATCAGTGATATCATGGAATGGTACTTAAGGTGCTTTTATATTATTGATGCCCTATAGAGACACTTAAAGTGTTAATATATCAGCGGTGTCCTTGACAGACACTTCACGTGCTATTATATCAGTGATATAATGTAAAGACACTTAAAGTGTTATCATTATATCAGTGATGCCCTGAAAAGGCACTTAAAGTATTATGATTATAGGTGTGATGCACTGGAAAGGCACTTAAAGTGTTATCATTATGTCTTTGATGCCCTGGAAAGATACTTAAAGTGTTATCATTATTTCTGTGATGCCCTGGAAAGGCACTAAAATTATCATTATATCAGTAATGTATTCGAATGTCACTCATATCACCATTATAATGTCATTGAAGTCATCATATGATACACACCGCTATCATTATGTCACTGAAATTATCGAATGGCTCTCAAAGTACTAGCATTGCATCAGTGATGTTCTCAAAAGACACACACACTAACACAGTATCATAAAACTAATCAGTGATGTAATGGTAATTATTTATTGGATTAAACTTGTTACCGACAGCGTTTCGTTGTCGTTGCCAGATAGCACCACGAGCGGCAAAACGGACCAACAAAAATAACAACTAAAAATATTTAAGAAATGCATGACTAGGTTTTCGGGGTGAGAGTGTACATGTACACGTATAAGTATACACAATTCATTCAAGTCGAATACGTCACAGCTATATACAGCGCTGGAGTTGCTTGCCCTTCATTCTTTATTACGACCCTTTGTTGTTACGCGGTAGGATTTCGGCTTCCATCAGACAGTCGCTAACAACATAATTATAACCGATGACAATCGAAAATACTGGGTGACCTGATTACTAAGCGCGTATTCTGATCACAAGTGAAGGTGTCAATTGGCAAGAGAAATCACTTGTATTCTAACAGAAATGGAAAACATTTTCACTGAAACGTGGTCATTTATAAAACATGCATCGAGTACATTCAACCATTTATTTACATTTCTATTGTCACCCAATATCCACACAAAACATTTTTTTCAATTATTGAGAAGCACAGATCTACGAAACTTGCAAGTATCTGATTGCACCAACTATGCCGGTCGACTCATAGCACGTACGACAAGTTATTTATCCACCAAAGTCAATGGAGCGTTCTCTATGGAAGAGTACAACTCTCCTTGACTGGCAGATGCCTGCTGACCTCCGGAAATCTACTCTTGTCCCTTTAAAAGACGGGTTCAGGAGTACTGGACTAGTTTGAATCGTGTTTCTTGAAACATCATGCGTATGCTGTCAGACTGCTACATCCACAGGACTTGCACCCAACTCCCCCCCCCCCACACATTCGTGTCACTGTCACCAACAACATCTGCTTTTATCCACATTCTCTGTGGCACCGTGCACGTGCAGTCCGGACCCTTCTTGCCATAAGCGTTCTTTGGCGGTGTTGTTGGTGTGGTGGTGATGTTTCTTGAGCAGGTGCTCGCTGATCGCCGTCAACGCCTCCTCGATTCCCTCACCTACAGACACGGCAAAGGTGAAAGATGGTAAATGGAACTTGTAAAAATAGTCGTAGATCCTTGGTGCTATTGCCAATCGAAATATTCGTTATTAGGCCTTCTTAGACAATTATTACATTTTAAACGATAAATATAGACAATGGTTCTAGTGGGCTAATATTAGTAAAGGAACGACCCGATTATACATTATCTGGAGTAGCAATGACCCGACAACATATAATTTAGTAAAGCAATTATTCAACCATACATTATTTAGTAGAGCTATGACCCGACTTTTTATACATTATTTAGTGAAGCAATGAGGCTATACATTATTGTTAATGAAGCAAACATTGATCTGATTATACATTATTATTTTAGTGAAGCAAAAGAAAATGACCAAATAAACATTATATAGTGTAGCAATGACCCGACTATACATTATTTAGTGAAGCAAAACATGGATTAGATTATATATTATTTTAGTGAAGCAAACGAAAAATATCAGATATCAGCAAAACAGGACTCGACTACAGTTAGTGAAACAATGATCTGACTATATATTATTTACTGAAGCAGAACACGGCCCAGTTATATTTTTTGTTTTTAAATATGACCAGACTGCACATTATTTAGTGAAATAAAAGAGGCCCGATTATATATTATTTAATGAAGATGACATGATGTCCACACTATTTAGTGAAGCGATGACATGACGCCCACACTATTTAGTGAAGCGATGACATGATGTCCACACTATTTAGTGAAGCGATGACATGATGTCCACACTATTTAGTGAAGCGATGACATGACGCCCACACTATTTAGAGAAGTGATGACATGACGCCCACACTATTTAGTGAAGCGATGACATGATGTCCACACTATTTAGTGAAGCGATGACATGACGCCCACACTATTTAGAGAAGTTATGACATGGCGCCCACAATATTTAGTGAAGCGATGACATGACGCCCACACTATTTAGAGAAGTTATGACATGGCGCCCACACTATTTAGTGAAGCGATGACATGACGCCCACACTAGTTATGACATGGCGCCCACACTATTTAGTGAAACGATGTGCATGACGTCCACATAATAACTTGAAGCAATACTGTTGATAATGAAGAGAAATCACAGTCAACTTTAAACCCAAGAAAAAATGTTTAACTGTGCATAAAATGCACACATTCTAGAATCACTGATATAAAAGAAAGAATGAATTGACCATTTTTGTGGGTATGCAATAGGTTGAACACTTCAAAGAAATGATAAATCAGCTGAGCCCAACTGCATCCTATGATTTCAGGACTGTCAGCCCACCCACCGCCGACAATATGGATGTAAAACTGGACATGATAAAAGCAGTTATTAATGCAATTAAAGCATTGAAGCACAACAAAGCTACTGGCATAGATCTGGTCAGCTGAAGTGAGTCATGGTGGAAGCAGCATGATGAAAGAATTAACATGGCTGCCAAGTGAGTGCTGGCGAAATGAATATGCCCCTGACGACTGGAGGAAAGAAGTAAGCATCAAGCTTCCGAAAAAAGATGACGTCACCGACTGTATACCTGGAGATACATCACTCTTCTATTTTTTCCTGGAAAAGTCTTGTGCATTGTTATACTGTGATAGCTGCAAAATGCAGTGGACAACAAGCTGCAGGAGAAACAAACTGGATTTCATCATGGTTGTGCATGCAACGAACAAATCTTCATTTTGTAATATCATCGGAGAGTGCATCAGTTTCTAACGACCATTGACTATGAGTTTCGTTAACTTCAGAAAAGCATTTGACAGCAAGCACAGAGATTCATTAGTAGAACATTGCTAGAGGTTACGGCATCCTTGGTCATTACATCAATATTTTCAAGAGCTTCTGCCAAAACTCCGGCTGCTGCATTAATATGATAATGTTTTCTTCAGCACTGACGTCGGCTTGGGGCACGTTTCTATCATCTCGCCATTCTTATTCTTCCTAGCAAATGATTTTGTCAAGAAGTCGATAAGCAGGCGAATGATGTTATTCTATGGAAGGACCAGATGCGCTCACAGATTTCGAGAATAAAATGATGATAACGGAGACAGTGAAATTCTACCGAACTGGAATCAGAAGCTGGCAAATTTGGGCTGAGTAAAAGTAGAAATAAAAAAAAGGTCATGCAGATTGGCAACTCTCCTAAGAACAAACAGATCAAAAGTTGAACACCAACCAATTGAAGAAGGGCTACCTCGGTAGCTTACTGTGGTCACATGATGACAGTGTTGACGCGATGTCAGCTAGCAAAGCATTGGCAGTGTTTCAACGACTGCGGCCAACTGGTCTGCACAAACCATCGACACTACGACAAAATGAAAACTACACAACTATCAAAATTGCAACAACAGCACAGAAGCTCAACGTATTCCACCAGTGATGCCTATGCAGAATACTCTGTGTCACATGTCACGATCGAATTACTAACGAAGAAATCGTGTGGACAAGTGTCTCCAGAAGGCTGCAAGACATTGTGACAGAACGTCGAAAACGCCTTGCCAGCCATGTTCTTCGACTACCAGATCAACGGACATCCCAAGATTGAGATGCGATAGGCGTCACCTGGAGCAAAGTGGAAGATGAGCAGACCACCCAAAATTTGACATTCAAAGAGGGCCTTGCAAGTACATCAAATAAGAAGATACTGAAAACATCACGGACAGCAAGACACATTGAAGAAAACTTGCTGCACGATGTGCCCAGATGCACAAGCAAGCTTAAGTCTAAGACACCTTTGTATATAAAACAAAATGAAACGATTGCATTAAACACTGAAGATTTTAATTACGGGAGGTTTTTTTTATTTATTGTGGAAGCTGTGTAAAAGGAAACTTGTGGAAACCGAAGTCCACTGCTAATTAGTGTAGCAATGAAAAAGAACTGTAACCAATGATTTTCCTAAGTGAAATAACATAAGGGTTTGGGGAGAAATTCTAGAATCCAAAATTATAAGAAGCCAATAATTGCGAAGAATAAAAGGGTCCCAATAGATAAGAAACAAGAGAAAGGCTGATGACTGTAAAGAATGAAAGAGCCCCAGTAGATATGACATAGGAGAAAGGCCGATGACTGTAAAGATTGAAAGAATCCCAGTAGATGTGGCACAAGAGAAAGGCCGATATCTGTAAAAAATGAAAGAGCCCCAATAAACGTGACACAAGAGAAAGGCCGATGACTGTAAAAAATGAAAGAGACTCAATAAATGTGACAAATGAAGAGGCTGATGATTGTGACGAGTTCAAAAGTATGAAATATGAAGTAGAAATGAAATAACTTTATGATCGCCGACACATGACAAGTCAGCCAGTTTTAATGGGCCAGATAAATGAACGGGTCTTAACGGATATAACAACGTTTGCATAAAGCCTAGTTCAAACCAATTAGCTCACTCCACACCGTCATAAATCAGAGCCTATACTGCACCTGTTTTGGCCGACGTCAGAAACGCTGCTTGACAATCATGTGCGGAGGCAAACGACTGTATTGATTCTGACGTCACTTTCCTCTCTAAATCGGCTTTACTGCCCACCAGGAATGCCAGAGCTATAGAGAGAATAAATAATATCATTTAAAGACAGCCCGATACTGGGCGATTCTCTTATTTCCATTCCTCCACACCTACATGAAAGGCTGACAAATTTGAATTAGAATTATTCTTAAAGATATTTATTTTATTTATATATTTGGTGGGTAGTTAGGTAGGGGAAGCACTAATCAACAACAGCTAAGTACAGTAATTTGCTTAGTCTTGGCTTGCACATACCCAAACTCCAATACTTTTTGATAAAAACACTCCTCACTTGTTGGTGCTGTCTCTCTAACGTCATGAATCCAGCTGGTCAATTGATATAGAGAAGAGGAGTCGTTCATGCTAAAGACTAACAGGGCAGCTTGCGTGTTTCGGTAGTAGTTGCGCGTTAGGGTTCGAAACCGCTCTACACCAGCCGTGTCCCACAGGTTGACCTGCATTAAAAAGACTTTAATTATTTACAATTATTTTTAAAGTAAAATAACGTTAAACTTTACAATCAGCGATAAATTATGACGGTACAAACATTTCTCTTTATAATAAAAGTCATTCAAATCTTTGCATCTTGAAAGCTATAAATCATGTCTTTATCGTCTTTATATCATGAGATACACAACAGCGAAAAATGATAAAAGCACTGAATTAAAATGCCGAGCTAATTTCTTGATAGACAATTTCTCTTTCCCTTTACCCAAGTCTTTTGCAAAGCATATAAATGACGACTAAGAACATTTAAGTAGAGAATTACTCAAACTAAAATGACGCTTTTGTGAAGTTCGAGAGTATGCATGCAGCTATAGAAGCTTGTGTTGTACGTCATCCAGCACACATCCGTAGCTTAGTGTAGCACATACAATCTCAAAGCGGCATGCTTGGTAGCACACAGGAAAGACTGATAGATAGGGGTGGTTTCGACCCAAATCACACTACCTCACGCCTAGACAAGTATAAATAGTTGATAAAGAGTGTGCGACACGAACTGGATACATTTATATGTAACAGGGTAGATTTAAACTAATAGCTGCATCAAGATTTTAAGCCGAAGACAATACAATGTTACAGTTGGCAGAATAGATCTGCCGGGTCTATGTAAATAATACTCTAACCAAAGTCAACATAATGTTACAGTTGGTAGAGTAGATTTGCAAGGTCTATATAATACTCTAACCAAAGATAAAATAATGTTACTGTTGGCATACTAGATTTGCTGGATTTATGTAAATAATACTCTAACCAAAGACAAAACAATGTTACAGTTGGCACAACAGATTTGCTGGGTCTATGTAAATAACACTCTAAAACACGATATAGTGTACGTATGTATAGTGTATGAGTTCACTACATAAAGTGAGCACAAGCTGATGAGAGTAAACAGGTTTTCACTCGCTTAACGTAACCTGCAGTGTATTGTCTCCACTGGGGAGGATATATCCAGATCAACTGTTGTCTGTCTGGTATATGATATCTACTCATTCAGGGTTGATAGCTGGGGATGTTACAAGCAGGTTGGTCCATGATGGAGTAGAATGGTAATCAATAATGATAGCTCAGGTCTGGAATGTAGCAGGTAGCAGGTGTGGGTCAAGCAGGAGTGAAACTTCTGTATATACTCGTACAACAGCGTTTCTTCAGAAAATAAAATCTCTAATTCAGTATCCACTGTAAAACATTTAGTCTCACATTAAATGCTATATCCTTTTAACGCTGTACTCAACTACTACAATGTAACATCTTAGAACACTAGAACAATGTCACCAGAGAGAGCACACTTGCTTGCACTCACTGTCACAAAAGCACAGTAACTGACATAATGTCTAGTACGTCTGTGCTGGGTGTCTTATAATATTAGCTAAGGTTATAATTATAGTACACAGTATATGTACACAGTCTCAGAGTAAATTACTCGTTTTATAAATCTTGTTTTTAAAGCTAATTACATAATCGAATGGCAGAACATATATTAAAATGGGGTATTAAAATGAGAAATTTACTTACATATAAGCAGAAAGAAATGCTCTCCACTTAGAAAACAGCTAATTACATAATCAAATGGCAGAACATATATTAAAAATTAGAAATTTACTTACATATAAGCAGTAAGAAATGCTCTCTACTTAGAAAATAGCTCAAAATGCAATAGCGAAAATTTTTTAAGCATTTCATCTTACCTCACGAAACTGTGAAATTAATGACTCAGACAATTACAACTTGAGCCTCAAATACATCCTCTATAAAACATCAAGTGTCTCTTCACCTGGTCTAGGTACCTATATGCATTTGAGCAAGGATTCCTTGAAAATTTCCTCTGGCAATTTCTATTTTTATTACTCAACAATGGTCAGTAAACACGGGGTAATCAAAAAGTAGAGTGCAAGTGCCGACCCATTAAAAAATAATGGTAAGTGGACATTTTTCTATCACGACAAGTGCTTCGGATCTTTCAGAAACAGAGAAATAGTATTCGAGTGCTTTGGAACTTCCGAAGACAGGGAGAAATAAATACGTGGACCTTTCCTAGACTGGGAGAGATAATACTGTCTGGACCTTTTAAAGGCGGAGAAAGATAACATTTGGACCTTTTAAAGGCAGGGGAAAACACCTGGACCTTTTAAAGGCAGGGAAAGATAACACCTGGACCTTTTAAAGACCGGAAGAGATAGCGTCTGGACCTTTATAAAACAGGAAGAGATAACACCTGGACCTGTTGAGGACAGGGAGAGATATAACGTCTGGACCTTTTGAAGACAGGAAGAGAAGAGACAGCACTTGGACCTTTGGAAGGCAGGAAGAGATAGCGTCAGGACCTATCGACGAGAAGGAGATATAATGTGTCAAGGTCAAGCCAACTGAGCATTCCAACAGAAAGGGTGATGAATACATGATGTCTGCCTTGCGCAAAAATAATGTCCACGCACTGAATTGGGGCGGGTAGGGGATGAAGAACACTTTTCGACACTAATTTATATAAATAATTCTCTCATTTATAAAGAACAGAAGCTTTCTTTTCTTTGAAATTTTAGGATTAAGCGTGGGTTATATCACAGATTTAAATAAATGATTTACAACAATAATAGCTTTTAATAATAATTTTATAATTTTCCACGATTTTTCCAAGTTAAAAAAAAGAGGAAAAACCCAGCAACAAAATAAATTCTCTCTGTGTGTGTGTGTGTGTGTGTGTGTGTGTGTGTGTGTGTGTGTGTGTGTGTGTGTGTGTATGTGTGTGTGTGAACAATTTAATTTTAGGACATTAGTTCTACTTGCATGGTCATAGTAATTAAATTTGGAATCATACCAACACTATTTTTAAGCACTTCGAAAAATTAAAATAAAATAATCATTGCAAACACTGCACATCAATCCTCTCTTTTGACTCACCTTAAAACGCTAAGTTTAGTTATCGAGTCTGTAATGTGTTTACTGACCTCAAAACGCTTTCAATTACCGAAACTAATGTGTTGACTCACCTTAATACGCTTTATAACCAACCCAACCGCCTCTCAGTTGTACTCTAACCTAAGTTTATCATTTGTTCTTCATTCAGTTATTATAAAGTGATAAGGAGTCAACTTTTATAAACATTGGCTAGGAACCGTAATTTACAGATCCTGCATTTTAGTGAGCAGGCTGCTTTTCTCCTACAGAGTACGTACGTACGTTCACTGTTTTGTCCAGTGTCGCAACAGGTCGCTTGCAGCAGTCCGTCCCAATGGTTGACGGCAGTGTTTCATGCAACACGTATCTGTCGTCCCGCGCGCGACAAAAGAATGACGTCTTGCCGACGCCGGCTTCTCCGACTAGAATGACCTTGAAAGTTGGGACACCAGCATGAGCCGCCATCTTGCGTTTGTCGTGTGGCCTCGCCCTGCTGGGCGTCTTCAAACGATCCGTCAACTCGCGTAGAAAATAAACAAGTGGACCAGCAGACACTCAGCAGTTTACGCTGCATCTGTGCGCCATTGGGGTCATTCCACTGCGCTCAACTTTTCACTTCCGGGAAAAGTTATCCACAATCATTTTTTCCCATTGCGCTCAGAAAAATACCTTTAAAAAAAAAAAGTGGTTTAGAGACGGTAAACTGGTGTAGTTTTGATGAAAGAACGTGTACGGGGACCTTAGAGATGATATAACTTAGATGTGATTGAAGATATGTTAAAGAAAAAAAGAAGCAGATGATTGTTAATGACGACAACGACAGTGATAATGATATTAAATGATTCTTTAACTTCATGTTACAATGTTACATGTTGAGATACCTTCAGATCTGGAGAAATAATTCGAGAAAAGTCAGGTGTAGTCTGTAACATAGTTTATCGCCTGACATGGCGTCACTCCCGCAGATATCTTAATGAACACAGTTAGTTCGCATCCAAAGAGATTCAGCAACATAAAAACTTCATGATTCTCCACAGAAATGACACCTTGACCTACTAAGTACCAAGCGTGCCCCTGCTGTTATCTCCCTTTAAATTAATTCGTTGTAGTAGCAACTTATCAAATGAACGTTTCAGTTTGTTTGACACACATTGCCATGACTGGGCATTATTTGCCATACGGTCATGCTGCTGCATATTTCTTCATCTACACACACACAAACACACACACACACAAACACACACACACACACACACACACACACACACACACACACACACACACACTACAGTCAAAACTACCCTTATGTGTGAACAAAAGAAAAATAAACCAGAATATAAGACAAAATAGATGGAGAAACATACGAAATGAATTAGACGGAGGTTTACAATACAAAGAGTTTTAATATAATGATGTTGCACTCATTACTAAGCCGGAAGTAATCGATTAGGAAAATGTACAAGCTAACAATTGTACAGAGACAAAAGACACAAATATGACCGTAAACAAGAAAAGTAAGCCATTGATTAATGAAATAAGGAAACGAGAAACAGAGGAAGAGGAAGGGTGGACATAATTATTTTAAACTGCTAGCCTACAGCAAGTGAAACATTTTCCTAGCTGTTAACTGCCACGTCGTATTTAATCGAAACATAATATGCACATTATATCTCATAAAAGAACCAAGAATTACAATGAATACAACGATAGCAAACCTAAAATGTGGCGATGTTGGTATTTTTAATGCATCATAGCGATTAGCAAGCAGTCTTGGTGTACAGTGAATGACGATACTTATATACACATTTATTATAACTAGTAACTCATAGCAGACTAGCAGGTGAATGACGATACTTAAATACACAGTTATTATAACTAGTAACTCATAGCAGACTAGCAGGTGAATGACGATACTTAAATACACAGTTATTATAACTAGTAACTCATAGCAGACTAGCAGGTGAATGACGATACTTAAATACACAGTTATTATAACTAGTAACTCATAGCAGACTAACAGGTGAATGACGATACTTAAATACACAGTTATTATAACTAGTAACTCATATAGCAGACTAGCAGGTGAATGACGATACTTAAATACACAGTTATTATAACTAGTGACTCATAGCAGACTAGCAGGTGAATGACGATACTTAAATACACAGTTATTATAACTAGTGACTCATAGCAGACTAGCAGGTGAATGACGATACTTAAATACACAGTTATTATAACTAGTGACTCATAGCAGACTAGCAGGTGAATGACGATACTTAAATACACAGTTATTATAACTAGTAACTCATATAGCAGACTAGCAGGTGAATGACGATACTTAAATACACAGTTATTATAACTAGTGACTCATAGCAGACTAGCAGGTGAATGACGATACTTAAATACACAGTTATTATAACTAGTGACTCATAGCAGACTAGCAGGTGAATGACGATACTTAAATACACAGTTATTATAACTAGTGACTCATAGCAGACTAGCAGGTGAATGACGATACTTAAATACACAGTTATTATAACTAGTGACTCATAGCAGATTAACAGGTGGCAAATGTGTTATTGGGGGTGGGGGAAGAGAGAGAGAGAGAGATGGAACACGCTCATTTCGAATCAGTACAGTTAAAGGGGATACGTCTAACACTAGAATCTTTGACTATAAATAATCCAAATCTGGTAATTATATGGGGAAGATAACCACGGATTGATAACATGATAGTCTGACAATATATAAATTATAAAATTTTCATTAAATTTGCTTGCAAAATTCGGGGCTTGATTATTTAAAAAAGGAACAGTACTATTGATACAATTATAACACGAATCTAACACTGATTAAAGGTTATTAAAATGTAAAAATAAAACACGTTCTTGCTAGAAGTATACCTACCTGTGAAAGACTGGAAAACTTTTGCTTTGATTGGTTTGAGTCACAGTTCAGTTTGACTGGTTGTTTGCGTGTCACAATTCGATTTTCATTAGGAATGAAATTTTTAGCAAGCCAACATTCTAGTTTGATTACACAGACACACACCCAAACCCTAACAAACAAACAAACCGAACTGTGCACAAACCCAAGTGCCTTATCCTTCATAAACACAAGCTACCTTCGACTGACCTACATAAAGCGATCGCGGCATTCTGATAGGCAGCAAATGTCATTGACAGTGGGGTGTGTGCGTGTGGCAGGGGGTGAAGTATTTTTTCTTCTTGACAACCGTATTAGTGCAAATCCGAGAGTGAAAGCAGTCTGACGCAGAGAAGTTTGTCAACTAAATTTGATGTAATCGGACTGAGCCGACCAAACAACGTGTATATAAAAACCAGACACCGTTTAAACAGAAATCAGACATTCTAACAATAACTGTAGTGATTTTAATATATTTATTATTACTGGTTTACAAATCGTACACTTTTTTTTTCTTTCCCAGTCATTATCGGTTCATTGTTTTATTAACAACCAATGCGGACAAATTTAAAATTATGAAAAAAAAATACACCAAACATGCGAGGATTTTATATTTTTATAATGAAATGATGAGACGGTGAGTATTTTGAATGTAACAACATAAATGCAGGCACATATAACATTATGGAAGGCTTGGTTTGAGGGCATTCGTATATGACCACTACCAGTAACAAGAATATATTGCGATAGAAAGAGGTGTGTGTGTGTGTGTTTGGAGTGAGGATCACAGAGTAATGCTTAGCCATTCATATAACTTTAGCGAATTAGGCAACGGTACCCCATACAGTTTAATGACTTGGAATTTCTTTCAAAGAAAAAACTACGCTATTTAAAATCGAAAGTGTTGTAATACGATATGCCTTCACAAATCCTTGACGCTGTTGCTATTTTTATTTTCGTCCCTGGCTGTGACCTGCCATTAGACCATCACTCAGGTCACGTTGACTTCATCATAATTTAAAACTGTATAGTATATACAATGTATAATTCTTCAATATTGGCGTTTAAAATCACCAGCAAATATTTAAATTTATCATACCAGTAAATTAAGACAGAACAAGATTAATTCAAGTGCCTACTATAACAACCTTGCTGCTCTCCGTTCAGTCTATCATATTAATAATGCAAAAGTGAACCAATTTCTGAAATGGCTTCTGAACATTTGTTTCCCCTTACCTTCCACAGCTGAGGATTAGCTTCATCCTGCTCAAGAGTGACGCATTCACCTCCCTTGATGGCACACTTATCAACCAGAGAATAACGCTTCGCTTTCCGATTCAAACACACATGATGACGATTGCGATCAGGAACGTTTTAGATTTGATTTTGTCTCAACACGAATCAGAATATCATTTATTTGATTCCATTGGCCAGTTTTATTGTTAACGCCCAAAACGCTTTGCACTGACTGACATGTGATGCAAACGAACAGTGATTTAACTTTTTTTTTTTTTTTTATAAACGATTAATACAAGTTTGACTTTAAACTTGTATTTACTGATAATTTTTAGCTTGCTATTAGTAGGATAATATGCCAAGTCAAATATCCGGTGTTGAATTATTGTACTTTGACTTGTACTGCACAGAGACCGTTCAGTGCACTTTATCTCACGATCTACTTGGAAATAACTTAGTAACAGTCTCAGTCACATCATCATCACATAACTTCCAACACAAGTGGCATGTGACAAGGAAACAGGAAAAGACAATCTTACCATGTTTTGTAGCTGTGTGAGTTAGTGAGTTAGCACAAATCCCAAGTTGTGAACCAAGTCAATCAGAGCAGTTCCCAGCTGACAATACAAACATTCGATTACCTATTGATTTGTCGCAGTGCTACACACGGCCATGATTATCGCGAGGGGTTACTCCGGGTTGAGAGTGTTGATAATGCTTAAAATAGTGACTGGGGAATTCCCAGGAAAGATAACAGCCACATTCCACTAAAATAGCAGCTCGGAGGCTTTTCTTCTCTCTCTGGCTATTGAACACTCACCAGGGAGTAATTCCAGCTGACAGAATAGCATCGTTAATTTTTAAATGCTTTTATTACGTATTGTGAGCGTGTGGACGAACAACACGGCACATAATTGTGTAACGAAAACTTTCCTTAAGAAACAATATGTGGGCTTGGCTCTAGATCAAGGCCATCCTTTTTTTCTTGGGCTGGGGGTGGTGGTGGTGGTTGTATCTCGATACTAAAAATCACAGATTTGAGGACTCCTAATGATAAGAATCTAAAAATAATGCTGACTGTGTATGTTGTTTAACCACAAGCACATTTATTTTTTTTTAAAATAATTATAATTAATCGTTACTCCTAGTAACATTATGCCCTAGCAAGTGATTCAGATACCAAAGGATGATACACGAATTAACGAACATACACTAATTTAAAACAATGTGGGTATTTGAATGGCATACGCCATAAAAGTCACATTATGTGCAGGACAAATAGTTTCAGCAGTCTCTTAATGTAAACATTACAACCACTTTCATTTATATTTTGGGCAAAACTCAGCAAGCGAATGAAAGGGCAAGATTTGATCTAAAATTCAGAAGACACACACACAAATGCCAGAGCATAGATTTGGAAACAATGGACAGTGACTGAACGCAAGGGTGAGACTTTATCTTACTAAATAAATAAAATAATTTTATTTTAAAAGCCCAAGACAGAGGGTTGCTGAAAACCTTCCAAACTTTCATCGTTTTGCTTTATTTTTTCTTGCAAGATAATTTATCACTGGTTGAACTTTTACAATAAACAACATTTTAAGAGGCAAACAAAATAATCTGTGATTGTGAAATGAAGTAACAAGCAAATGTCCACTATGATGGTGAAATGAAATTACAGGAAAATGTCCACTAAATGCCAACTAAGTGGCACATCTATGATAGTGAAATGGAAAGTAGCAAACAAATGCCCACTAAAACTCAATTTAGTAGCAAATCTGCAATGGCAGAATAACAAATAAATGCACAAATAAGGGTTAATTTGGTAGCAAATCTATGATGTCAATTCAATGACAAACCTGCAATGGCAAAATGGTAAATAAGAAGGAAATGCCCACTAAATGTCAATTCAGTGGCAAACCTGCAATGGTGAAATGGCTTAGTGGCAAGCAAATGCGTGATTATAAAAGAGAAAAATAAAAAAAAAAACAGTAGAAAAATTCCTTCAAGCATTCAGTTTTAAGAAGGAGTGAATTAATATCAGCTGAGCTATTTTGATCTATTTTCCTCTTCATAATTTTATAAACTAAAGCAAAGAAAACTTGATAAACAAAACAAATTTCCAGACATAAAAATAGAAAAGCACTTGCGAATCTCCATGTACCAAAATCAAGAATAAAAATAATTTAAATGTGTTGTCAGTTTCCTTGACTGCTGAAGCACTAATCATACAGCTAAGAACAAAAAGCTATCATAAAAGTAACATATACTTGAATCAGAATGAAAACAGGAGACGCTGAGACACAAGGAGATAACTAGGAGATGAATGAAGATCAATAAGTGAGAAGCAGTACTAAACAGTACACAAGTAACAAGTATTATTTATGTATTTTTTTTTTTTTAAAGTAAATCTTTTTTGTTTGCAATCAGTGTTTAATACTTTCATCAAACAGAAATCAAATGGAATTGTCATTCATCATTTTTTTTTTACTGTGTGAGGGTGATGTGCTGACAAACTGCATGCCAAAGACATGGACACACTTATGTCTTGAGTCTCAAACATTTTCTTTTCCATTCTCCTTGTAATGTGACTCATTTACCTTATTGGTACAAAAGGCAAGAATCAACTATTTCACTTCTGCAATGACTGTATAAATGCATATGATGATAATGATAATAACAAAGATAGTGTGTCTGGATACAGACAAATCTTATGTTTTTTGGGAAAATCAACCTATTTCCATACAGTATGCATGGGTTACAAAAAATGTTTATGTACAACACCTATGTTGGGTGTTCTGACACAGAACAAACACTTAGGTAAACAAATCAAACAACAATGAACTAGATAGATAGACAGACAGACAGACAGATAGATAGATAGATAGATAGATAGATAGATAGATAGATAGATAGATAGATAGATAGATAGATAGATAGATAGATAGATAGATAGATAGATAGATAGATAGATAGACTGACAGGTAGAAACACAGATAATGAGATATATATATATACCCAAACCAATATATATTGTTGCACAAACTGTGATATCAAAATAAAACATTATATAAAATTAAAAACTATTTTAGTACAAAATGTTCATCTTGCTGAATCAGCATGAAGCCTCTAATATAGCATAGCAGTAATATACTGTTTAATATTGGCTACTTAGCACACTGTAAAATGTAAAAACATTGTTTAAAAAAGTATAGAATAATATTCTATGAATATTGCAGGTAAACTACAACTAACATCACAAAAATTAAACACACTACTTAAAATAAAATTAATTTAAAAACTAAAAGAAAAAGAAAAATAATATTAATAATAATAACACCAATCTGAGACTCTGTATTAACATATGAAATAATAGTAAACAATCTTCTTTTTTATAATAATAGCACCTATTTGAGTTTCTGTATTAACAAATGAAAATAAAGTAAACAATCTTCTTTTTTATAATAATAGCACCTATTTGAGTTTCCGTATTAACAAATGAAAATAAAGTAAACAATCTTCTTTTTTATAATAATAGCACCTATTTGAGTTTCTGTATTAACAAATGAAAATAAAGTAAACAATCTTCATTTTTATAATAATAGCACCTATCTGAGTTTCTGTATTAACAAATGAAAATAAAGTAAACAATCTTCATTTTTATAATAATAGCACCTATCTGAGTTTCTGTATTAACAAATGAAAATATAGTAAACAATCTTCTTTTTAAATGGCACAACCTATCTGACATTTGCTTTAATACAATAACCACTGTCCATGTATAGTAGCAGCTTTATTGTAAGAACTATTAAGCAATAGCTGTAGGTGCAGAACACAGCCTCAAATAAGTCATCTTAAGTACTCCAAGTTCCCTTGAGCAAATGTTCCAAAGCATTTCGCAGAACTGGCAGAACATGAAGAATAAAGTCAGGCACAATTCTTCGAATGTCACTGGACAGCTTCAGATTCATGTGGTGCCAAAGCAATGGGTACATTTTCTCCTGCAGGTCCTTGAAAGTGAAATCTTCAGTAGACAACATAAAATAAAATTTTTTTAAATTTTTAAAATAAATAAAGACAGAGTTTTTCAAAAAATATTTTTTGCATATGTATCATAGGAGTGCATTTTAAAAAACATTTATGAAATATTTTGGAAAAGAAACAAAAAATGTAAAGGTGGAAAGTCATTTCCAATCTCAAATTAATCATTAAAACATATAAAACAAATTGTGTTAGCTAGTATGCAAAAGACTAGCTTAGTAGTCAAATGACTATACTTGGGAAACAAAATTTCTAGGTTAGAAACTATGGCTGGTAAACAGACTAGCATGTATTTGACTATAATTTGTAAACAAAAGACTAAGTTAGTATGCATATGACTATGACTGGTAAAAATAAAAGACTAAATGAGTTTGCAAACAATTGTGCTTGGTAAGCAAAATTCTAGGTTATAAACTATGGCTGGTAAACAATAGACCAAGTCGGTGTACAAATGACTGTGCTGATAACAGAAGATTAAGTATACAAATAACAATGGTTGGTACTCTGTAAAGATTATGACTGATATACACCATAAACATGGCTGGTATGCAAAATAAAAATGTTGGTAAACAAAAGACTGTGGTTACTATGTGTCAGATATTTATAAATCTTGCCCGGATCTCCTCAATAAATATTAAAAAGAAATATAGGAAGAATAAAATGTAGATGTAAGAAATGTGTAAGTAATAAAATCTAAATGCAGATGTAATAGTGAGTTTAGAACGAATAGGGATTTTTTTCTGGGTCAAAGATAAGTAAGCTAGTTAACTAATGTATTTTTTCCAGCAAGTCCAACCTTGTTGTGAACCATAATCAAGCAGAAATCCGACCAGTCAATTATAGTAGACATGCATAGTGAGAGACGACCTTGACTGTAAGTGTGCCTGAATGAAATTGGGGTAGGGAGATGGTTTTTTGACGTACCAGAGTTCAATAGAACAGAAGATCGGAAGTTCGTTGTTAATCCTATGTGTGAATGAAAGAGCTTGGATGCAGCACTGCCTTTACGTCAGCTGAATAGCCTTTAAATAGGGGAGTAAACCCAAGCCATATGCTTTTTCCCCACAGTAAATACACATGTCATGTGTGTAGCTGAAGCCAAGATTTTGACGTAGTGTAAATCTGAAAGTCTGTTTGAATGAAAGCCAAAAGACCTGAAGAAAAGCATGTATGAGATTTTTAAGGAAATATATATGCTGTTACAGATGACTTCTTATCCTTGGTTTTGCTGAATGAAGGTACAGAGTTGCATTTACAATATTTTGTGATTTATAATTTTGTGTAAAATGCAATTATGACAAGTTGCCATATAAAATTAATTTATGTTTATTTCAAGGTAGTGAAGTTGTGCTCAGAGAAATGACTTAGCCTTTCTATAAAGAGCACTATGTAGTTAATGTTAGCAACTCTGATTGCTGTATTTATAAATTGTAGGATTTTGCCTTTCTATAAAGAGCACTATGTAGTTAATGTTAGCAATATCTGATTGCTGTATTTATAAATTGTAGGATTTTGCCTTTTTATAAAGAGCACTATGTAGTTAATGTTAGCAGACTCTGATTGCTGTATTTATAAATTGCAGGATTTTGCCTTTCTATAAAGAGCACTATGTAGTTAATGTTAGCAGACTCTGATTGCTGTATTTATAAATTGCAGGATTTTGCTTTTCTATAAAGAGCACTATGTAGTTAATGTTAGCAGACTCTGATTGCTGTATTTATAAATTGCAGGATTTTGCTGCATATTGGTTGCTTTGCATCTTGGTAGCATTGCTTCATGTTGGTGGTATCAGTTTGCTGAAGTGTATCAGCTGTTAGTTTGTATGAACACCATATTATGTCGCTTAGGAGGGGAAGTGTACATGGACTCAGCCAGCAATGACCCTAGACTCCACCAGTGTAACTAAGATGTGTGAAAATATTGCATTTGGCCAGGAGTGTGAGAGCGGTTAGAAAACCATGTATAAACAATAGTGAACTATTGGGAACTTTGCGCAAACCTTTTGATATTGAAGAACTGAGAAGAAACTATATGAACTTGGTCAGGGAAAATCTAACTAGCTAGGGAAGGCTAAACTTTTCTCTGATAGACATTATGAGAATTGTGCTATGTGGATTTTGTAATTGATTGTTGTTTCATTTTCTTTATTTGTTTAATTTTTTTATATAAATATTTTATTAAATTTCATCTGTCTTGTGTCACTTTTATACCATCTTCATTTCATGTAAAATACATTTAATTACAGTCATTGTGTCCGTCATTGTATCCATCATTGTGTCTGTCTGTCTTATATGTGAGGATCTTCCGATTGGGGGCGAACAAACCACTGGAGGGATTGACCTCAATTGTTGTGTATTTTGTATTGTCCATTTTACAGGGTTACCAACACTGTGTAAAGATTATGACTGATATACAAAATACAAACATTGATACACAAAAGACTATGGTACATAAAGACTATGATTAATATACAAACTATAAACATTGATACACAAAAGACTATGGTTTCTATGTAAAGACTATGACTGGTTTACAAAATACAAACATTAGTAATCAAACGACTATGCTTACTATTAATGTCAAGACTATGACTGATATACACAAGGACATGACTGGTATACAAAATACAAACATTGGTACACAAAAGACTATGTTTACTATATAAAGACTATGACTGATATACACAAGGACATGACTGGTATACAAAATACAAACATTGGTACACAAAGAGTGAAATCAGCATGAAAAGGTTTGTAAATGGTATACAATAGATAGCTTTCAACATTCTATGGTTAATATGAAAAAGACTATGATATGCTTATAACCATGGATGGTTGAGAAGGACTAGTTGGCTTATAAAAGACTATGACTGGCTTGCCAAAGACTGGTTCATATGACAATGAATACAGAAGGCATATAACCATATATGGTTTATAGATTATACTTTGCAGCACAAGCCTATGGCCAGTATGCTATGTTTGGTATGCCAAAGACTACTTTGGGTATGTAAAAGACTATGGTGATGGATTAATTTACTCAGGCTTTCAACAACCTGCTTCCTGACAGACTAAAGTAGGTGCATGATGGGAGTAGCTCAGAAGAATTACATATAAATTTCTATTTATACATGTATAAGTATAATTGATTTTTATTAATAATAATCAACAATCAAACATTTTTTTCTTCAACATAGACACAAGGCAAGTTTTGCATGATCCAAACTAATTCAAATAAAAACATTTGAATTATTTTTTACCCAAAATGCATAGTAGCTTCAGTAGGTTCTACATTGAATTCAGCTACAGGTACCCCACGTTCTGCCACCTGGGGAGCAAACATGGCTGCAGGATAGACAACTGATGATGTACCAACCTGGAGACAATGAGAGAACTTATTCCTTTATCTGAAAAAGGAACATTTTTCCTATTTCCTTTCAATTTTTCAGGCTCCTAATTTATACTGCTGCACAACAAAAAGTGAGAAAAATAAACTAACATTTAAAATATCACTGTAAAGTTATTAATCAACAAAAAAGTATTTGCTCCAACAATAAGAAAAAGACATTTTTCCCTCTTCTATTTGAAATAACATATAGCAAAACATTTTCTTTCTTCTCAAGTTTAATTCTAGAAGGAAATTAAATACTTTTATGTTTAATGTTTAATTTAAACAGCAAATCCTCTTCTATTTGAAATAACATATAACAAAGTGTTTGTTCTCTTTCTTCTCAAGTTTAATTCTAGAAGGAAGTGAAATACTTTTATGTTTAATTTAAACAATAAATTTTCTGTCTTCCTGGGACAAAAATAATAATGGAAATATGTATTGGTGTTTCTCCATTTATGAATTAAATAGAAGCATTTACATGAGATAGTCTTGGCTAATAAACCATTAGAGAATCTTGAAAATAATATTCTTTATAAAAATAATTTGATCCTACTTGGAGAAAAATATCTAGTTCAATCTCAAGCAACAGTAAACAGTAATAATGGTTTGATAAAGAACAGTTAATGTTTTCCCCAAAAAGTTAGTAAGACAGCAATTTTTAAAATAGAATACTATTTTTCAAATAGAGTACTGCTTTGTTTGCATAACTGAAAGCAATTAAAAAAAAATATTACAGGAAATTACCCAAGTACTACCACTTGACTGTCAATTGAAAAGCTTCCAAGTAAACAACACAGTTTTGATGTAATTTAAAAGACATTATTATGCAGACAACTAAATACATGTTTTATATATCATCCACATCAGATGAGTAATCCATAGGCCAGAAGTTAGTGAAGTAGTTAAAAAGAGTGCACATAACAGCAACATTTTATATTGTATTTAAAATAAATCACTGGGGTTTTTTTATATTTTACTACTTTACATTCTAAATGAGAAATAAAACATATTCATTATACAAAGCAACTTTACAAGAGCACTTTCAGTATTGGGAATGAAACAATAAACTGAATGATAACCACATAAAAGGATATGCTGATTTAAGTGAGATGCTGAGTTACTGAGGTCAAACCTTTTCCAGAACTTCTGATATCAATGATTAGAGAGACTCAGAAATAGGTTTTCAAGTTGATATGATCATGGATTGTTTTTGTGGATTTTTTTTTCCCAATAGAGTTTTACCAAATATTAATAAAAGGATGGAAAAAAATCTCAGAAAAAAATTTATGATGACTAAAAGAGAAAACAGAATAGGGTATGACATTCAAATAGCAGTGATGTTGGGACTGATCAGGTTTACATGAATGGGACATATTTTTTTCAGGATTGTTCCTAGGAAATCCACATATATTGTTCAAAATATGAAAAGTAATTAATGAAACTGTGAACTGCAGTAAAGAGAGGCAGGTAAGAGAGAGGAATAGTGTCAAACTGATATCTAATCATTTTCACCTTTGTACAGGAAAAAATTCTGTAAACTGATTTGGTACACTGCCTACAGAGATTGTAGCAGGCAAAGAAAATATATTTCTTTTTCCCAATAATATATCTATGAAGTGAAAGAAGTGTTTAAAGCTAATGCTTTCACTGATCTAAGTCATATAAAATTAAGATTTTACTGAATGAAATACATTTGCAACATTCTTTTTGGACTGCTTTAATATAAATTTGCTGATTTCAAACTGATGATGCCCATCAAATTTACAGTAATCTCTCTTGACTCAGCAGAGATTGTATGTTAAACTGATGATGCCCATCAACTTTACAGAAATCTCTTTGGCAAAGATTGTCACTTTTACAGCTGTACCACAGAGGACATTTCTACACATTTCTATATGAGGGTTGCTGGGGAAATAGTCAAAAATTGTAATGTTTCAGCAATATGATTCTTCAATGATGTTAGTTGTAATCTAATGTCAATATTTAGTAGAGGTCTGTTGATCAAGCTCAGGTTTCCCCCAGAAATGCAAATTGATGGGAGATCAGGGACAGATAGATCAAGCTGACATAGTTCTGAAGTGGCCAGGCATAAATTCATGAGAGTCAATGGAAATCTTGCTTGGGGAAAGGGAGATCATTCAAATCTTTCGTTGATAAGAACAAAATGGAAGACAAATGCAGTTGTGCTGTTCATCTATGAACTAATATGAGCAAGAGTTTTTCTACTTCCTCTTAAATACAATTTTTAAAATGTGCATATATAAATAAATACATTACTAATAAAAATAAATGAAATATGACAATAACAACAATAATAGTAATAATAATAACGATGATGATTATTATAAAAGCAAAAGAAAATTAAGATAAATGAAATAAACAAAATAAAATAACAATATATAAGAGTAAATTTAAATAACAATAATGATAATAACAGTGATGAGAAATAATAAATATAAGTTTAAAAGGACTTATCCAAAATAAAAATCCTAGAGATATTATCTACTTGACTGAAAAAGGGAAAAAGAGAAAAGGGACACATAATATAACACCACAACATTTACATACCACAAGGCACAAGTCACACTTCTCCAATTCATCTTCAGTCTGATTCAATATTTTTGAATCCAGTGATTCTCCAAACCACACCACATGGGGCCTTAGCAAACCTCCACAATTTGGCTGAGAGCAGCGTGGTAATTGTGACTCAGGAATTCTAGCTTCTGGTGTGTTGACATCTGGTAAGCTGACATTACAATTACAGTAAAAGGAGAAATATGTTTTCAAAGAACAGATTAATCATAAAAAGGCTTATCCTTTATTAATGACATAAAATTATTACAAAGTTTAAGAACTGATAATGTGCATGTTGGTACAGTTACAAAATGTCCAAACTGATAATGTGCTTGTTGGTACAATTATGAAATGTCCAAACTGATAATGTGCATGTTGGTACAATTATAAAATGTCCAAACTGATAATGTGCCTGTTGGTACAATTATAAAATGTCCAAACTGATAATGTGCATGTTGGTACAATTACAAAGTATCTAAGTGAAAATGAGTGAAGTGACACAATTGCAAAGTGTATAAGTGATAATGAGCTAATTGTTACAATTGCATTTCTGAACTGATAATGTGCTTGATGGTATAATTACATAGTCTGAATTGATAATGTGATTGTTGGTACAATTATAGTGTCTGAAAAGATAATGTGCTTGATAGTACAATTATAAAGTGTATGAAGCAAACTCACCCCTTGCCTTCAAGAGCTGGGCATATTGGACTATTCCTGTTCTCACGGACATCTTTACACTTGGTGCACTCTGTCTTGAACAGACTGCCTGCACATTGAAACAATCTAAGCCACTGATATTCCAGATTATAAAGTTAGATCAAATTTGTCTTTAGTTGTAACTAGCAGGCTTACAGCACAAAATATGTAATATATTTATTTGAAAGTCTACCTACTAGAGATAATTATTTAAATTAAAATATAAAAACAGCCAAAACTCTACAAAACACTTATAGAAAAATAATTGGAAAATGTAAGAATATTGCAACAAGCAGTTTAAGGTCATTGAAAGTGGCACTGGTTTACTAAATAAAAATATATTTATTCCACTTTCTCTCATGTCTCCTTATAGTTATAGTGCAGTATTATACAAAGGTCTTATTGCATGTTAATGCAAATTCTATGTTATGCACAGTGGTCAAAATGTTATAATAAATATAAGTAATATGTGTCCTTAATGCGTTTGCACTATGGACATAATGTAATCTTTTGACAATGCAACTTAAATGAAAATTCAAGGCTTAAGTATATAAATTTGTCATTAGCTGTAACAACAGAGTGATTTTGGGGTCAATAGAAAAGCCCAGACTTGGGTCACATTTCTGGGATATCTGCCTTAATAACTTCTTTGATGAACAGTGATGATGTCAAGTCTCAAGGGTACCAGGGAAATATTCAAAGAACACTAAGGGTCATATACTAAAACAACAAAAATCAGAGATTGTTAATAAGTAAAAAAAAAAAAAATTTACAAGGCAATATTATGTCAATTTTTCTATTATTCATGCAAAGGAGACAGAAGCATCAACATTGACAAGACAATATTATGTCAACTGCTTCATTACTCATGCAAAGGAGTCAGAAACATCAACACTGACAAGGCAATATTAATTATTATGCCAAGTGCTCCATTATTTATGCAAAGGACACAGAAACATCAACATTGACAAGGCAATATTGTGCCAAGTGCTTCATTACTCATGCAAAGGAGACAGAAACATCAACATTGACAAGGCAATATTAATTATTATGCCAAGTGCTCCATTATTTATGCAAAGGACACAGAAACATCAACATTGACAAGGCAATATTGTGCCAAGTGCTTCATTACTCATGCAAAGGAGACAGAAACATCAACATTGACAAGGCAATATTGTGACAAGTGCTCTATTATTCATGCAAAGGAGACAGAAACATCAACATTAACAAGGAATATTGTGCCAAGTGCTTCATTACTCATGCAAAGGAGACAGAAACATCAACAATAACAAGGAATATTGTGCCAAGTGCTTCATTACTCATGCAAAGGAGACAGAAACATCAACAATGACTAGACATGTAGTGGAAAACTGATATTTTGCACCACTGATACATCAGATGACAAATTAAGAAGTGCATGCACATATATGTAGCAGAAAATAAATCTGATTAAATTAAAACCATAATAAAGAAAAATAACATTTTATTAAAATGTAAATCTGTGAAATTTTTAGTACAACCTAAGTTTCTAAAAAGTTCCTAAGTTTGCGCCTAACTGGATATAAAAGTGTCATTTGGAACAGCCACTAGGTTATGTTTCATTTGAAAATAAGAATTCCAAACATCTATCCCACAATTCTTGTCTCTAAAAAGAGAACTGGTTAAAGTTTATCTAATGAAAGCAGTAGTTTTAGTTTTTAACAGAAAATTGATCCTTTCTTCATAAATAATGGACATTGATTTGTACTAATTCTTGAATGAGCTCTAACTAAAATCTAAACTCAACATTCTTAAGCAAACTAGTTGGTTAGAATGAAGTTTTGAAGGGAAAAAAACAACAATAACTGGGCTTGGTCAAAATTTATAATCTGTTTGTGAGACTAGTGTCATTGACTCATCCACTGAGTTCCTCCATAAAGAGAGGTATTTACTAATATAGGTAAAGAGTTAGACAAATAAATAGACAACACATAAAGCAATGTTTCCTGTGTATGTACATCAAACTTAATTTATTTACACTGCACAACAACAAACATATACCAGCATCTACAGAACTTAACATCATCAGACTTGTTATAATTTTTATTATCAACCTTGATGTTATCAATGATGTTCATCTTGGTTCAGCAACAAACAGCTTTTAAGTCATAAATGAGAATTATAAACAAAATAAGAAGGAAATTATGAATTTTTAAGTTGAATTTAAAAAAACAACAACAACTAAATGTAGATCTTCTTTCAGAGCATTTAAATCTTAAAAGATAACTGCTGACACATACTTCATGGACCAGTTTATAAAACACTCTCAACAATCATTATGTATTCACAATAATTGTGTAAACCAGTGTAGGAGGTTTTCCAGAAATCATGAACATTCTAAATTCAAAGTTCAGTATTATTTTCTGATTAAGAAAATGCCTATTTCAATCATGAACATTCTAAATTCAAAGTTCGGTATTATTTTCTGATTAAGAAAATGCCTATTTAAATCTAATTCACCAGTGAGTTTAATATTATTTTAAAATGTATTTATTGGCTGCCTATAGAGACCATGAAGTTCAACAATATGCTCTAAATAATGAATGAAATTAGTTTTGAAATATTTTAAATCTGTTTTTGCACTCACCATGAAGTTCAATGATGTTTACTGAACCAGCTCGCTTATGCAGTTCATCAATGTTTTGGGTAATGACCACCAATCGTCTCCCTTGAGTTGCAAGGCGCTTCTCACACTCTGCTATAGCAATGTGAGCCTGTGGAAATACGGACCATCTTTTTCAGTTTTTCAGTGTGTGTGTGTGTGTGTGTGTGTGTGTGTGTGTTAAGATAGCAGTTTTATGTCACCAGAGGAGCTAGCATTGATCATTTCATCATCAGATGTTCTCTGATCTAGAGTGCCCCAGTGGGACCATTAACACACACTTGTGTTCAGGGTGGGAGGGCTGGCAGAAAGGAGCAAAGCAGGTAGCACCAGTTTGGCACACACCCTCCACTGTGCTCCATCATTAACCTAGGTGGGGTGGAATGGGGTTGATAGCAATTTTAAGTCACCACTGGAGCTTGCATTGATGATTTCATTATAAGACGTTCTCTATCTGGAGTGCCCCAGCATGACACCACAGCCTCATACTTGTGTTCGAGGTGGAGGGTGGGAGGGCTAGCAGAAGGAGGTGAAGGGTCACAACAGTTTGGTGCATACCCTCAACTGCCCTCTGGGATGGGAGAATCAAGAGCAGTTTTACATCATCACTAGAGTTTGTGTTGATCATTTCGTCATCATACTTTCTCTTACTTGGAGTGCCCCATTGGGACCCCACAGCTTCACACTTGTGTTCAAGGTGGAGGGTAGGAGGTCTGGCAGAAGGGGGTGAAAAAGGTTGCACACCTTCATCCATCCTCCGTAAGTGGGTCAACCACCCTCTGTTGTACTGTTAACTTCTTTTGCTCCACAAGAATTGCATGAAAAGTTTTCATCTTTTTTAGATATTCTCAGTTTTTGTTTGATTCCTGTCAAACACCTTTTAAAATTGACAAAGACATGATAAAGGTTTTGTTGGTGCTGGAGGTACTTCTCACATAGCAGTCCCAGATTAAAAATATGTGCAAGGCCACCAGCGCAGTCTGCTTCAATAGCCAATTAGGAGATTAGTTCAAAACAACAGTGAGAGTCAGACAAGGATGCTTACTTTCACCTATTCTCTTCAACATCTTCCTTGAAAGAATCTGGAAGACCATGAAGGAACTGTCAGTATTGGAGGCAGAACAATAACAAACTTACACTTTGCCAATGACATCAATGGCCTTGCAGGAAATGAAGAGGAGCTAGCTCAGTTGGTGGAAAAACTGAACAGGACAGCTACTGCTTTTGGTATGAAAATCAGTGCACAGAAGACCAAATTGATGACCAACAACACCAGTGGCATTGGTAATGACATCATGATTGGTGATCAGAAACTGGAAATAGTTAATAAATTCAATTGCTTTGGAGCCATCGTGACAGACAGGGGATCAAAACCAGAAATATTGTCCAGGATTGCACTGACAATAACAGCAATGGCAAGGCTGAAGACATTTTGGAAAGACAGAAACACTTCAGTCAGCTCAAGATGATGCGCTCCTTGGTTGTATGTGTTCTTATGTGCATGTGAGTCATGGACCCTCACAGCAGATCTCAAAAGGCATATACAAGCTACTGAAATGAGATGCTTTCGAAGGTTGCTTAGCATTTCATATAGAGATCATATTACGAATGAGAAAATGGGAAACTGAATTAGGCAAGCCATTGGGCCCTATGAAGAGTATTGGCCATTCTGAAAAAGTGCAAAATGAAATGGTATAGACATGTCACACAATCAACAGGGCTTGCCAAGACAATCATGCAAGGTACTGTGCAAGGAGGGCAAAGGAGGGCGAAGGAGAGGAAGACACAGAAAAAGATGGAAGGATAACATCTCAGAGTGGACAAGACTGAAACTGAGCAATACAGTAAGATTAGCAGAGAACAGAATGGAATGGAGGATACTGGTTGTCAGGTCATCAGTGGTGCCCCAACAGTCAACAAGACTAATAGATAGATAGATAGATAGATAGACAGACAGACAGATAGGACCTCTCCTTTGAGTGTAAAAATGAGCATATGTAGATATTAAAAAAGCTGTTGTGTTCTTAAATCTTAATTTAATACAAAATATATTCAGCTTGTCCAACTTACATTAATGGATATGCTGTTTTCATGGAACATAAACCTTGTACTAGACATAGATTTACTGATTCAAATGTCTGCTTTCTCTTTAGTAAAGAAGGGGAGATAATGAAAAGGAAAGAAGTAATTTTTAGGAAAATTTTCTGGCAATAGTTGCAAATCTAGGAATCTGGTTTTATAAGATTATCAACAAAAACATAAATAATTATTTCACAATGTATCTGTCAGCCAAGTTTTAAGAATGAATTTAAAAACTGGACTATAATCAGGATTTCAGAATACTACCAAAGTGAGATCCACCAGATTCAAGATACCACAATATAAAACTTGAAAGGTTCATAATAATGCAGAAATGTTGGTCATCAAATTAAGAAAAATGCAGAATATTGTCTTACACTTTACAGGGCCCAGAATAATGCAGAATCTGACTCATTATACTCTGAATAACATAGAAACATGACTCACTGGGTTTGGATGCTTGGAAAGCATGACCTCACGGCGGTAATGGTAAAATTCCCACACAAGAGAAGGGTCTCTTCTAAATGCCTCAGGAGTCGCCAAATTCTTTCAGACAGAATTATACATATTAACACACAGTATGAAGAAACAATAGTGTATTATGTAAGTCAGCAATTTATAAAAAGAACAAAACCAGTAATATATATTTTAAGTCAACAATACATGGAAACAATAATATGGCAACAATAATTTATTTTTCATGATCAAACTAAAAATGAATTTATTGATTTTCAGTTTATTAATAAATTATATATTTTGCTGTATTTTTGTTATTATCATGGATATAACTTATAAGTCTAACAAAGTAGTTTTAATTGCTTGCTGTGTTTAAAATTTTTTTTTAAAAATAGAAGAAACCAAGGGAGATAACCTAAATGGCTGCGATCAGTGATCAATAAAAATGTACTTTTGCATTATAGTTCACATTCTTCATCAGTTTATTATCAAATAAAGAGATTTAACGGTTTTCAAGAATAAGATAATTTCTGAATGAATCCTTTGTTCTTCAACTTATAAGTGTCTGAAAGATCACACAATTCTTTGCAGTCTTGAAGTTTTAACAGTACATATTACTTAATATAAATTTTAAAATTACACTATAATTAGTAAGCTAAGGTTAACAATGATATAAACTGCCTTAAAATGTATTGCCTTTTTCCAGCAAAAACTGTGAAGCTTACTGGATTATTAAAACTTCAAATTTCATATTAATGTTAACAATAACAGAAATTTAAACTTCTTTATTACAATAATTAAAATTATTTTTTTTACCATTATTAAGATATTCATTTCAATTTTATATACATATATTAAGTGACTTCAAACCTTTTATCTGGGCCCTACTGTAAAACTTCAAGTTAAGAGAGTTTTATTATAAATATAGGCATAAAGTTTAAAATATTAAAAATGTCTCACATAACATGAAACAAAAGCATTATTTTTTATACACACATGCATGTATGTGCACATACACTATAATTTAATCTGTCTTGTATAGTACTGAATAATAAATGTGAGGAAAAGAAGGTTTAGAAACAGTCATCCTTGTCCTAACAGAAGTAGTAAGAAATGAGATAAGAAAAGAATGGGAGTAAGTTCCTCCTTAGCTCTATCAGCACAGCATTTTTTTGTTGTTGATCCTACAGAAAAATCACAAAGACTTAAGTCAAGATTTCAAAGACACCTATATTGATGACCTTTGAGGTGAACAGTAGTGATGTCAAACCTTGTGGGTAGATGAAAAACTCTTGATTTAGCTCATGGAACATTAAGAATCAAATATAATAAAACAAAAATCAAAGTCTATCATTTAATTTTTAAAATATTGGGTTTGCAAGGGAATAAGATCTGTCTTTACTCGTACAAAGGAGAGCAAGAATAATGTCAAAATTTACTAGTTATTCAGTCAAGCACTGATTTTGTTGTTGTTTGCATCACTGATATATCATAACAATATCTGATGTAACATTAAAAAGCACACTATAAATAAACCTTTCTCAACCTTTTTTACACTAGAGGAACCCTTGAAATAAATTTCAGGTCTTGGGAAACCACTGCAAAATCACAATGTCTCAGAGAACCCTAGTGTCAGTAAGGAACCTCACTGTAAATCTATATGGTAGATTGTACAGCTAATTCAATTTAAATTAAAACAATAACTGGTTATACTATAGTAATGTTTATCAGATTTAAAGTTTGAAGAGTGAATTTGCTCCTACAAGGATATAAAAATACCCAGTATGGAAATAAAAATTTAAAAAATTTAACCAAATTCTTATTACTAAAATGTTTGAGTAAATTCACCTATGACCTTAAAATAAAGCCCATAATCCACAGACAGTCCTGGGTACCAATTTCAAAGAATTCTGGTCACATGTTGTGTTAAAGGTATGTGAACTAGTAGTAGTACTGTAGTAGTACAACAGCAATAATTTTGAAACAGCACTTGAGCAAAGAATGTTTATAGCTCTGAGTGGGAGATTAATTTTAATAATTATAAAAAAAATAATGAGCTAACAATAATACATGATACCTGTGCCTGGTATTGTCGCCAGAAGCCTCCTGCACCACGAAAAGTGGGGACTCCACTTTCTGCACTTACCCCAGCACCAGTCAAAACAACAATATGCTTGGAGTTGGCAAAGTGCTTTCGAAAGGCCCCCATATCAGAACTGGGTTGCTGTCGAGCCTATTTTACATTTAAATAAGAACAAAATTAAGAATAAGATATAACAGACCACCTTGAAGTCACATTCATTAGCGCTCGAAATATTATTAGAACATGTATTAGATTATTTATTAAAAGTGCATTTTATAAACAACTACGGTTGAACATTCTACATACACTTTAGTTACGATTCATAATATTGGCATTATTAATCACAATAAAATGTCAATGTGATTTATAAAGATAAGGTCGGAAAGAGAGAGCTTGAGTAAACGATATTTAATTACCATTTCAGTAATGTAGAATTTTCTTAAAATGCAGAGTTTATATGTTGTCGAAGGATATTTTGTGTACGGAATGAAGTACAAGATTTCTCGGAAAGTATTCGCAAGAAGTAACGACATTAGATCTTATAGTTATTAAACTAGTGCTAACAGAATGGCTATATTTAACTTCTACGCGAAGTTTGACTGACATTCAGATTCATCAACATCCTGATTTTACTTCTTGTGTGCGCGAGTGCTTATGCGTGTTGTTTCAACTTTTTTAGTACTTCCTTGTCGGTCACTTTCCTCTGATTTGTCATGTTTGCACGTTCGTTGTACAGTACTTCCTTCTAAATTTGTACAGGTTTGAATCGATCACGTTCACCTTGTTTGATTTAAGAGAGAGTTACTTCCCCTTTGCTGGTGTGGCTACGCCCTCCCTTTATCATGAATATATTTTCCCTTTAATAATGCATAACTAATTACAAGTGGTTGTAATTCTCCTTATCATGCCTGAGGAGATGGGGGGTGGTGGAAGGGCCGGTACATTGTTCCGTGGAGCTCAAAGGGGGCCCATGAAAGAGGAAAATTTTTACAAAACCAAATTTTTAAAAGAAAAACAATATTAGATATATACTTGATACGTGTATAGGAAAACCGCCTTGCAACCTTGTTTGACATAACCTATGAAAAAACACGTGTGTTGAACTTTGCATAAGGGCCCACACACCTTTATACCGGGGCCCGGACTTTCTCTCGGCGGCCCTACTCATTATATATATAAATAAATTCCCGGTAAGACACCAACTTATGTTCCACTTGGCGGATCCCCTGGCGTTGAACTATTTCCTAATTCCCCCCCCCCCATATATATATATATATATATATAGAGAGAGAGAGAGAGAGAGAGAGAGAGAGAGACGTCCTACTGACAATTTCCTGTCGCAGGTGTAACCTCTTACTATAGGAGTAATTTGATCCTTCTTAAAATTATATTAAAGAACCCCTATCTACCCACTATTACTCCCAACCTACAACTTGAATAGTACGCGTAAGAAGGGTAGAAAAAGTTAACAATAAATGCATTAACTAACAAAACGAATACAGTTAAAGATCCAACACACTTATACTGTTACTAAGGATAAATGTTCAGATAAAAATGTCTACCACTTGTGCAGTCTGTACCCTAACAATATGAGATCAAGATAACAGTCTCTGCTAGATTTGTGAATTTCATCACTGAAATAGAAGTACTAAAAAGACAATGGACAATAGTTGAAATTTCATGACCTGTTTCGCTGTCACAGGTGCGCAGTAGCAAGTTTTCGTCACAATCGTTACCTGTATAATAGTGCGCCTCAAGGCCTGCTACCGAACTGTTCAAAAAATTCTGCCTGAAGTTTCCCACGACCTAGTCAGACCAGCCTTCGCTGTATTCATTCCCGAATGGAGGTTACTGTAGAGCAGGGGTCACCAAAGCTAGTATTCCAGTCTGGGCTTTTAGTTTACCTGTCAGCTTGGGACACCATTGTCAACCACCTAGGTCATCTACCGCTAATTTTACTACTCAGCATCCCGATGCGTGGGAAATGCTGACTGCTTCACTACATCCCACGCATTAGATATTGCATTAACTATCTCACATTTGTTTGGGCAACTGTTCTTAATTCAAATTGCAGAATGATTAGGCTATGAACGTGAACTTCTGAATGCTTTGAAACAAATCGGAAGTTAGCAACAGCTTTGCTAGTTTTCACCATGTATTGGCAGTTGGCTTGGCTTTTTGGCTCACTCCCCTTCCACAGGACCGCATCCAATCTGAATCACCCGAAATTAATTTGAATTGAATTTCTCATCTCAAACAGGACATGCTTCTTTCTTCCTGAGACATGAGACACCACTACGACCGCAGACTCACCACAAACTCCAATTCATGAAACGCAAAAGTCTATACGAGAAAACGGAAAGAATGTCACCACACGTCATCTCAGCTGCCGTTCGGCACCAAATGCATAGTCTATCCAATCAAGGACTATGGAAGCATGACGTACACAGCACCAACAACCCATGCATCGACACCCTATAAGCAATACAAGCAAAGCATTATGCACATGCTTGCACGCACTGCCAAACACCAAAACAACAGAACTATACAAGCAAACAGGTCATCTCGCACTAATAGAAAGATGCAACAAATACAAACTATAGGCAAACAGAACCTCACACAGATTCTCTCCCCACAAATACCCATCTAACAATCACAAAATGGGATTTTAAAAAAATTTGATACATCAGACTTACCACAAAGTCGAATACTAGGCAATGAAAAAAAAATGGAAAGACAACAACCACCCTACCAGCTGTCAAAATGACTAATGAAAACAGCCTAGACAAACTGCAGACAGAACCCACCATGGACAATAACCTCCCCACACACATAGATTTAACATTACTACAAGGCCCCAAGAACAAAAACAAGCGCCCACCCCTCTCACTCAAGCAAAAAGCCCTTGAGCACATAACATGTCGCTACCCCAATCACTGTAAGATATTCACTGATGGCTCCAAACAGAACATAGGGACAAGTACATCGAGCCACACCCACAGGAACACTTACCTACAAACTAAACAAAGAACATTCGATTCTAACAGCCAGAACTAATATCCCTCAAACAAGTCCTCAAACAAGCCCTCAAACAATCTTAAGCCACCACCCTTAACAACGTAAAATACGTCCTCATACCAACTCACTCACATCACTCAAATGCCTAAAAAAAAATCCTCATAACCAGAACTCAAATCAAGAACTAAGTCAAACATTCTCCTAAATTTTAGAAACGAAAATTCATGTAAATCCCACGTCACTGTAACATTAGCTGGAAATGGGAATGCAAATGGGGGAGGGGAGGGCAAAACTCGGAATGAAACTCAGAATCAAACACGGCAATAAACAAAAAAATACCACCTCTGTTTTACAAAAATTAAATACATACACTGAGGCAGAGTAGATTTGTCTATCCCTATTTCTAAACTTGTTATATAAATTATTAAATTGTCGAAGTGGCTTGACCTTGGACACTCCTTATGATGGTAATTTTGTAAGTGTCAGAGTTGGAGTAAACATTCGAGTTGAGAACATGCTAGAAATTGCTGATTCAATGCAAACCAGTTCCATCTGGATTAGTAGGTTTTTTTATTATGCAATGGGCTGAGATCAAAAGTTTACCAGCTGTAGAGAATTCTATTGTTAAATTACTTGAATTTGGTGTTGCAAGAAATCAAGTCTTGAAAGGTGGTTGTTAGCTTAATGGTGAGTTAACTGACTGAGAGAGAATGGAGTTAAAAGGAATAAACTGGAAACTTAGCATTTGTTCCCTGATTATATATTTACAGGGACAAAGCAGCATTTCCTTGTGTTATCTGAATCTCGTGGTTTACTGATTATAAACCGCTATAACTGTGGTAGACATGGGAAACCTCTACTGTAGTATTTAAGTGGTGGCAAGGTATGCTGACTACATAAATCAACTCATCCCCATTCCAATGATGGAATCAAACAAAGACCACTCTGATGCGAACTCTTACAGACATATAACCCTCCTACCCACCCTAGCAAAGACATTAGAGATGATCACAAATTAAAAAGTCTGACTTATCACTTAGAGTCAAACGACCATCTCTCCCCACCACCACCACCACCACCAATATGGTTTTAGTCAAAAAGATCAACCATCAATGCCACGAACAAACTTATAGACAACATTATGATCAACAGATAGATAAACACCCCATGGCTATATTCCATGACATCTCCCAAGCCATTGAAAACACTTCTTACTGTGGTGGGGTGACCTCTGGTGTAGAGAGTTATGGGTCACCCAGGATGCAAGATGAAAACAATGATGATAATGTAGAGGACAATATGTCAGCATGCTTGATGACAGCCATACCAGAGAGATGTACACAACACGTGTTCACAGCTTACATGGGACTTTATTCATGATGACGTGCAGCCAACTCATTCTCTCTTCTTAGCACAGTCACATCAGCCCACACTCAGTCCTTCCTTCCTTCATGGCTACATGGTTCACTGTATCTCACGCATTTTGACACTAGTTCACATGGGTGGTGGTAGTGTTTACGATAGCAATTTAACGTCACCACTGGAGCTTTCGTGGATCATTTCGTCATAAGACGTTCTCTGATCTATAGTGCTCCAGTGGGTCATGTTCCCCTCACGAGTGTTCCGGGAGCTCTGGCGCTGGTGTTGCAGTTGGAGGTTTGGTTTGGTGCTTGCATAGTCCTGGCTATTGATGTCTGGCACTAGTGTTGTTGGTGGGGTGTTCTTGTGTACTCTGGAGGCGCGACCTGTGTTAATATTTTTTTTAATGTGTTTTAATATAATCTTAACTTATTGCCTTGTGGGATCTGTTTATGAGATGTAGTTGGTTTGTGGTTGTTTTCTTGTTTGAGTAGTATTTTTTTAAAATGGTATTGATGGTGTGTGTTAGTTGGAGGTTGAGTGTAAGGGCTTTAAATATTTTTCTTGCATGTTTTTTTTGGGGGGTAGAGCAGAGTGTCAGATGTGAAGGGTAGTTGGAGAGTTATGATTTCGTTTTTGAATTCTTTTCTCTTTAGGTGATGTAAACAGGCAGTGAGGAAGAGATTCACTGTGTTTTCAGTGTGGACATAGTTTGGGTTGCCCGTTTTGGTGATGTAGTCTGATGGTGGTATATGACTCTAATGGCTGTTTTGTTTTTGGTGGCAGGGAGGCTAGGGGTGTTTATCCTTAAGTGTTTGTTTATAGCTGTCAGGATTTCTGTAGTGTATATGGGGGTGGGTAGGAGGAGTCCTTGTGATGTTCTTTTTTTGACCCCTTCATCAGCTGCTTCATTGCCTGTAATTCCTTTGCGGCTGGGGATCCCTAGGAAGGAAGTGTTGTTGTTTTTTTTGTTGGAGTTTGTTTAAGAATATTCTTATTTCATTTATTTCTTGTTTTCGATTGACTGTGTGTTGGATGGCAATTGCTTGTAGGGATGAGTAGGAGAGTAAGAATCAATATGGAGTATGGTGTGCGGCTGGCTGATAGTGTATTAAATAGTGCCATTTTAATTGCTACCCCTTCTGCAGTCATGATTGAGTGGAGTGGGTGGAGTTTGTAAGTGTACAGACAGTTGGGAGTGAGGCAAATATACAATTGAATGTGTTGCTGGACAGTGCATTGCGAGTTTCAAGTCGAGATACATACAATTGAAAATGTTGCTGGACAGTGCATTGCGGGTTTCAAGTCGAGATACAATTTTGAAAGTGTTGCTGGACAGTGCATTGCGAGTTTCAAGTCGAGATACATACAATTGAAAATGTTGCTGGACAGTGCATTGCGGGTTTCAAGTCGAGATACAATTTTGAAAGTCGAGATACATACAATTTTGAAAGTGTTGCTGGACAGTGCATTGCGGGTTTCAAGTCGAGATACATACAATTGAAAGTGTTGCTGCGCAGTGCATTGCGGGCTTCAAGTCGAGATACATACAATTGAAAGTGTTGCTGCGTAGTGCATAGCGGGCTTCAAGTCGAGGTACATACAATGCCAAATAATCTTTTGCTCGTGGACGGCTGACAATGCAAAACGCCCAAACCCAAACACAGCAAAGGAGTGTGTAACTCTGTTTCGTAGTTTATCCTGCTCGAAGTGTGGCTCTCATCTACGTTAGGGTTATAACCATTTCCAACCAATGAATTCAGTCAGCATGGATTAGAAAATGAAAGGTGATTTACGTGATGTAGCTCATGACAAGAGCATTAGCAAGTTTCGCATTGTTAGAGCAACAATTAAAGTGGTTAATTATGTACTTTTCTTTCAAGGAGTCTGTTTGTTTTCAGGTGTGTTCCGTTTCCTTCAGTTCAGTCAATGTAAGAGGAATCTGAATAATAATAAAAACTTAACTGAACAGACACCCCCCCCCCCACCTCAACAACAACAACCCAATATAAATGGCAACTCTGGATGGATGGCAGCCCTGACTTCTATGCAGATAAATCAACTTTATAACGCCATCTCTGGTAGTTTTTATCTTCTTCATATCATTGTTTTTAATAACTATTGTCCCGATGATTACTACCTAGCCCAAACGTTGACTTTGTAACTGTTTTGGGTGTGTTTAAACTTATAAAGGTTTTAGTATTTTTGTCTTGCTTATGTTTCTGTTTTGACTCCTTGTATATTGTTGAATTATAAGAATTATGCAACCTAAATCATATAGCATGAGTAACTGTTCAGTGAATGATGCTAATTCTTGCAGGTCATCAGCCATGTGACCAAATAGTTGTACAGGTTTGGATTATTTATCAACAAGTGTACTGTACCATTCAATAGCAATGTGATCAAATATTTGTACAGGTTTGGATTATTTATCAACAAGAGTACTGTACTATTCAATAGCAATGTGATCAATAAAGAGGGGGCAAAGTAAAGGTAATTATGAAGACTGAATGGATATTAAGCAATAAGCTTAATAAAAGAGATGACATCTAAGGATAAAATTGCAGAGTACAAAGTTGAAAGAAAATTCTATGACAGAAACAATACAATTAACTTAACAAGTCGAGTCAAACTTAAATACTATACCCATTTCACATATTAATATTAACCCTTGCAAAATAATAATAGACTAGAGACAAGTAATAAATAAATATTAGAGATTCACCTCAAGAGAGAGAGAAGCAAAAAGGCAAATCTATTTTAAATTAACAATATTTTTTCCTTCCATCCATTGACTGTGCAGAATATTCAAAACACCAAATTAATTTTTTAGCATTTTATTGTGTTCATAAGCCAATGCAACAAGCAAAAAGCATCTATAGAAAGTTATCACACATTTAATATGATTCTTATCTGGTTATCAATGATGGGCAAGAAGCACTTCATAATGAAACAAGGTTTGCCGTTAGTGTTTGTGTATGTGCACACGTGTTGTGTGTATTTATGAAGAGCATGAAATTTCATAAAGACTTTTTAAAAAAAAATTAAATGTGAATATATTATAAAATTCATGTCAATGTGAATATCAATTTACTTATAAACTTTTTCAGATTTTACTAATTTCATTAGAAAATTGGAATTTTGTTTAGTTTTGTAACATTCATTAGTATAAATAAATATGACAGAAAGATGCTCTCTATGACATTAAAATTAAAATAAACCATTTGATAATAGTAATAATATTATTTATAAGTAATAAGGAATAGAGATATGTATTGCACTAAGATTTTATAAATATATAATAAAAAAGCAACAACAACAAAAAAAAAAAATTTGTAAAGCATCAAATAAAAACCACTAGAAATTTGAGCAGCATAAATATGTAATTAAAGCAATTTAAAAAAAAAGACACAGGCATGTAGGTGCTGCAAATTGTGATCAATGGCTACTGGAATCATCTGCTGCATAGAATAAAATTCAGAGAACAGATCTAAGTCAACAAACTACATCATGCTTTTTTAAAAACTATTTATTTGAATAGATTTCTGGTTACATGAATAAAAACAATGTATTATTTCTTTAACATTAAAATTCCATTTCATCCAGTTTATTTACTGAGCATTTTTATTACACTAAATCTTAATTTTCAAGAGAGGGATATTTTTCTTAAATGCCCTTCTATAAGCACTACACTATTACACTTCTGACTTCCAAATATTTCACTCCCACATTTATAACTTCCCAGCAGTATTCAGCCTCTCTGCTGGACTCCAACACTCACCTAACATTCAACTCCAACACTCACCTAACATTCAACTCCAACACTCACCTAACATTCAACTCCAACACTCAACTAATATTCAACTCCAACACTCACCTAACATTCAACAATTGTATTATTCACTCAAACTCTTCCATCCTTAGCTCTTTCCATTCATCACAAACTGTCTGAAATAATCACTTTCCATTCATCACAAACTATCTAAAATAACCACTTTCCATTCATCACAAAATATCTGCAAATAAACGATTTCCCTTCATCACAAATAAGCTGAAATAATCACTTTCTATTCACCACAAACTATCTGAAATAATCACTTTCCATTCACCACAAACTATCTGAAATAATCACTTTCCATTCACCACAAACTATGTGAAATAATCACTTTCTATTCATTATAAAATCTTGAAATAGTTACTTTCACTGACTACAATTTTTGTCTTAGCAGTGACAGTTCAAAGTAAGCTAAAATCAATGACTGTTTTGCATAATTACAAAATACTTTGGGTTATCCTTGATGATTGTGAAAAAAATATCTGGATAAATCCACTATCAATATACAATGAATAACAACCCCCACAAGAAGTACACCATTAAAAAACCATAATACATAGAACTGATTGATTTTGTTTAGTGTCTGTTCTGTAGAAAAACAACCTTTCCACATTTTGACATAATCATGTATGGGTTGTTTTCAAAGTGTTGAATTAAATGAAAAGAAAAACAGCAAAGTAGCATGTGCCCATTACCCATGATTGAAGCTGTGTTATGGTGTCAAACTGCTTCTCTTGGGCATTCATCTTCTTGGGTCCCAAATGTCATATAAATTGTCATGCACACAAGAAGTTCTTCTCATATTTCAGTTAAATCTGATGCCAATAGTAATATATATTAAAATATATATTAAATAACTTACAAGTTACATAAAGAGTGAAACATTAATAGCGCAACAATTACAAATTAAAAATTGAATATCTACAGGTCTTTTCACTTCTAGCCATTCACATTTATTTAAAAAGCGCTACATAAGCACATATGACTATTTAATGTGTACACTAATTATAGTGCAGTTTATTTAATTTTTTTCCTACACTTTAGGTGCTATACTTTGTTTGCTCATCACAAAAATTACTTAATATAGAATCAAACTATGAAACACAAATATGATCACAATAAGCACTGCCTAATTCATGTGAGTGTGTGTGTGTGAGCATGTGTATGTGTGTATGCTATGCATGTGTGTGTCTGTATATGTATATTATATCCATAATTATATATTATTCACCACTCCTCTTAGAGTCTATGAGAACTTCTTAACACTAGGCACATCAGTTATATAAGTATATAAGCCAACAATGATGAAAGCAAACACTTGGGGATTACTTTGACCATTCCTTGTGAAATAGTATTTGTACAAGCACCTCAGTGTCCCAGTCTCTCACTGTTAGTCGATGACAGCTTTAGGCCTGTTTGAACGACTGATCTCAGCAGAATACGGTGGGAGACAACAAAATAAAAAGTGCCTTTAAGAAATATTTTGCAGCATGGGCCTCTGTGGTGAAGCATAAGCAATACTAAAATTCCAACTATAAGTGTGTTGGATGTGTACCTTGATTTGGCAGTTTAACTGTTGTATTGAGCGAGTTACTGACAGGCAAAATTGCTCTGCAACTGACTTGTCTCAGACTCGTGAGGTGCTAAGGCAACAGGCACTGTTTCTCCAGCTCGGCCTTGAAAATGAAATCTTAAAAGAACAAAATCAAACAAAAGAGGTTTTTTTACAGAATCATAATGCTAGACACTTTTTCTAAAGTGTGATTTTTGCAATAATAACCACTGATTCTGGTATCAAATCAGTGTCAAAGACATTTTTTTGTGACTAGATTTATGCTAATCTCTTTAAATTAAATGTATTACAAAACAAATTCTACATCATGTAAGTTTGTTATGTTACTATTTCAACTCACTGTCTATAACTTGTCATGTGATAAAAATAATTTTAATATTTATTTATTAAGTACAAATATTAATTCAAATGCACAAAAAAAATTAAGCCAATTAAACTTTAAATCCAAAAATACTTTAATCATTAATATTTCCCATGCTGCCCTTGCATAATTCTCTGATGTAATGATATTCTATACAGTCATTAACAAGCAAACAGTTAAAGAAATGCTAAAAAAAATGGTGGGTAAGATATGAAAAGAAAAGAAAGAAGTACTCCATTAGTTTCAAAATCTCATAACATGTCCTCTTGTTAAATTTGCATCTTGTGAAAGGATACTTACTAACTTTAGTTACAAAGTGATATATATATCTTTAACCCAGTTTCTTCCAAAAGAATACTTACTAACTTTAGTTACATAATCTCAACTTTCAACTTAGAATGAAATGCTTGCACAGTTTATCGATCTCAAGAAAAATATAGTGCAAGAGATCTAAAATAGGATAAGATAATCTAAAATAGGATAAGATAATCTAAAATAAAGATACAAAAAAATCTAGTTAGTAATGATTATACTGAATGTTTTCCAATGTTTATATTTGTATGGAAGAGTAAGCTAGGAATGAGTAAAACAGCTAATAGAATCTAAATATCAGTGATTTAACTTGCATGGCACTGTAAAGTACACAAAAGATATTATACAATACAAGAGATAAGGACATCAGTAGTGAAGATTCTGTGTGTGAACAATTAATTAAAACTGCTATAAAATGGTCAAAACAGAAATTTAAAAAAAACTTCAATTGCTTCATACAATATACATACTTTTCTTTAGTTAAAGGAAAAAAAATTAAAATATAAAGCAAATAAATTGAATTGTAGAATAATATTCCATTTTGCTTATCAATGCAATTCAATAATGCCAGCAAATTTTTCTGATTTCTATTTTAGATATCTTTTTCAATCATTTATTGTACTCCAAAAGTTTTCAGACAAGTTTTGTTTTGAAAAAAAAATTGTTTGTAATTATTGACCATTTTCAAGCAAACAGACATTGGGAAAAGAATGAAATAATATCACTTCAAACACCACACAATCATTTTGGTACTCAATATCTTTGGAAAAATACCATTTAAATTTAAGATATGAAAAGTTCAATAATAATTTAATTAAAATTAAGCTAAAAGATGACTGATCACTCAAATGTTTACTATGACAACATTATTTTTTTACATTAATTGGGGTATATTCACAAACACTAATAAATGTACATGTACTGAAAAATATCTGAATCTCCATTTAATCATTTTACCTCTCCTGCTTTGTGCACAATTTGCACTAAACGTGGATTCAGGAAACTTAAAACATATCTCAACGGTTTAATTAGTGACCTCATAATATTAGATACCATGCTTCTGTAAGTCAAGTGAAGATTTAAAGATGACTATAGCTACAATCTTGTAGATGCAGGTAAGAGTATGAAAAGCAAGTATTTTTTCACACATAAGCAAACTTTAAAAAAAGAAATGTCACTTCCACTCTGGATTGAAATAATTAAAGTGAAAACATATAAATTACTCACCCAAAGCTTTTAGTTGCTGCTGTAGCTTCTAGATTAAACTCTGCTACAGGTATACCACGTGTCGCAACTTGAGGGGCAAACATATTGGCCGGATAGACAATCGAAGATGTGCCAACCTATAAATAATTTTATTATAACTAGCTAAATCATTTTTATTATCAGATTAACATATGATACTATAGACAAAATGTAAATTAGCAAAACTAATTTATCTAATAAATTATAATATATGTAGTAATAATAATACTTATCAGTACTGATATTACAAGAACTCTTAAGTTACTTACAATATAGATAATAAGTTTAATAATCTTTAGCTTGGGACAGAGCAAATCAGTTTGGAAAAATCTTAAAATCGATCTGAATTGTTTTGAACCCTCAGCCCTTTACATGAGAAACATATGCAGATATCCACTGCACAATTACCAAGAAAGAAAGAAACTCAATAAATAAAAACAACGAAACTCAACCACAATTAATTCAGAGAAAATGGTTATTGAGTTATTCCCCTTCGATTGTTCAGCATGTCTGACAAATTATTTTGATAAAAATCATCTGAACAAATGTCTATCTTGATGGTAAGAAAATGAGAGCAAAATATAAAATAAACCCATCATGTGCACTACCACATAAGTATGTGCTGCACCAACTTACCACTAGACACAAATCACAGGCCCCTAGTTCATACTCCGTTTGCTTCAATACTTCAGAATCAAGTAGTTCTCCAAACCAAACCACATGAGGCCTCAACAATCCTCCACAGTCAGGCTGAGTGCAGTGAGGTAAATGAGATTCTGGAATATGTGCATCTGGCGTGTCAACATCTGGTGCACTGAAATAACATAAAGTAAAATTTTACTGTTTATGTCAGAGGCTTCTTCTTTAGTAAGGAGTTTTCCACTCCTGCAAATATTATGTGACCGTAAATGTTGTTTTATGTTGTGGAAGAGAGGAAACATTTACAGTGCCTGCATATCCACCAAGTGATAGATGAGTTGTGTCTGTTGGAGGATCATTAATAATAAAATTAATATTCTCATCACTTGCAATTAGTTATGAAAGATTAATTAATACTAATAATTTAACTATGTGGCATGCCCATCACAGATTACATTATCAAGTTTCTAGCACATTTTCCACCTGAGTTGTTTACTCAAACTTGACTAAATATCATCACAAGGAGTGCCCAAGGTTGGGTCATGGTTAACACTAGCAACAAATATATAATTATTAAGTTTAGAAATAGGGATAGGCAAATTTACTCCGCTGCACATTGTTTGGGACTAAAATGGATGAGAGATAGCATAGTTTGGGACTAAAATTGATGAGAATTTTCAAAAAGAAAGAAAAGGCATTAAAAAGAATATCTGCTTAATTGTGTCAACACAAAGACAGATTGATAAAAATGGCTATGTGCACCAAGAAAATCATGAACCAATTTGAGCAGACAAATATGAACTCTGCTATCATAATATAAAAATATATTCCAAGTTGATTTGTCACTTTAAAAATAAATATGATGATTTAATATAATATTAGTAACTGATTGTATACTAAATATCTGCCAGGTTTCCTGTCTTTTATCCAGTGATCTCTTTGCATTCAATAACCCTAATGAATTTTTCAACTTTTTAACTTATTTTTCTTTTTTGTCTAAATCTTGCACCACTCTAATTTGCAAATCATAAAGCAATGTTTAAACTCCTAAAAAATGCGGAAGTACAGAACTCACCCCTTGCCTTCAAGAGCTGGGCAAATGGGGATCTCCTTGTTTTCACGGACATCATGACACTTTGTGCAACGAGTCTTAAACAGATTGCCTGAAAAATTCAAATAAGACAGGATGAAGACAAGTTTGTTTTCATCAATCAATTCATTAATTCATTCATCCATCCATATATTTTTAATTCCTCATAAATCCTTACAGTGAAATTTAGACAAGGATCTTCTAGAATGTGAGAACTTCATTAGCTTAAAAGTCTACTTCAAGAAAGAATGTAATTTAGAGAAGCTTTGTGATCTGCACCTAAGAAAAGCCTAACTTTGGAAATGTCCTAGTATGCATGTCAGTATCAGACAGCATTCTAGAAAGTATGAGTTTTCAATAAATGATAATTATAGTATGTTAAATAATATACAAGAGTATCTTTTAATTTTTTAAAAAATTATTAGAGTTGACTTGTTTACAGTCATATTACCGTTTTATAGATTTATTTCAATATGGTTTAACCAGTACACATCCAAAATTTTATTATAACCAACTTGTGCTAATCTGTTTAAATAAATGGGAAAATGACTATCCAAAACTTCATACCCCATCAGTTCCAGATAACAAATATGTTGCTTTATTATAATTTCTGGGTTGAAGCTTTAAACAGCTATATTAATACAATAATACATGTACTTAGTTAACTTGTTCACTGGTATCAAAGGATCAATTTAAAATTTTAAAAATTAAATCAATATCTAAATTCTCTTGTTTACTGAAATTCAACAATATGTTCTATATAATTAATTAAATTAGTAAGAATTATTTTAAATCTGATTTTCACACTCACCATGAAGTTCAATGATATTTTCAGAACCAGCTCGTTTATGCAATTCATCAATGTTCTGGGTAATGACCACCAATCGCCTCCCTTGAGCTGCAAGGCGCTTCTCACACTCTGCTATAGCAATATGAGCCTGTGAACATGCACACATATTATAACATGATACTAAATAATGCCAATAATAAATAGACAAGCAATGTATGAATGAAATGTTACCTAGTAAATCTCAGTTTTTATTATTTATTTATTTTTGAGAAAATATTCTAATGCTTAGTAATAACTAGTAATAGCTAAGACTAAGAGCTAAATGAGAGCAATTTATCTAAATCTACAAAAAGTAACAAGAGGTTACATTTTCTTTGAAAAGCCACCTAAGTCCCTAATTATGATTTGGTTTGATTTGTGAGTTTCCCATGCCTCATTATGCTTCAGTATAAAATAATTATTTTCTAGCATAGATTTAAGATAACTAAACACAAGGAGAATGACAGTTCACTTTTTCCCAGTTTCCTTCTGTATTTATTAATTTACTGGAAAAATAAGAGGGATTTACTGTTTTAATATTTCAATGATGAAATTAGGTCTCAGCTTGGTTGTGCAATCTAGCCAAACAGGGTTGTTTGTATTCCATACTGAACATGTAAAAACAGTGAATATTACACTTAAAACCAATATAGTAAAATTTTAATGTACGTGGTAAGACGATAGGCAGCTAAATATACTCATTAGTTTAGTGACAGATGACTTTCTATCCAGAAAGAAGGATTAATACTTTGGTGACAGGAATGGGTTAGGTTATGCATGAAAAAAAAATGTGTACATTAATTAAAATTTGTGACTGAGAACTTTTTAAATCTACCAACAATATAATTTTGCCTCATTGACTTTTGAATGAAAAGAAAAATGTTATCAACGGATTTTAGAATACTATTATACAGATAAAAATGTAATCTACACAATTTTGGAATGCATACAAGTTGACCAAAAGATTTCTGAACTAATGTGAAGCTTATGATCCAGATCTTTTAGAACAAAACAAGATGTGACCTACATGATTTTGGAATTAAACTATAGCTAAAAAGATGTGATTTACATAATTTCAGTATGGATGGGAAAAATAAAAGTGAATTCAGAATGAAAGCAAAGGATGTGTCATTATTGATTATATGATTTCATGGAAGAAAATAAAAGATGTGATTTTTGAATGAAAGCAAAGTGATGTAACCTATACATGACTTCAGAATAAATAAGATTAAGAACACATTACTCACTGGGTTAGGATGCTTGGCCAGCATAAGTTCACGGCGCCAGTTATAGAATTCCCATACTAGAGATGGATTTTTGTTAAATGTTTTAGGACAAGAGAGTTTCTAAAAAGTAAAATACAACATAAAGAATAATAAATGAAACAAGAAATTAAGAATACAATTATCATAAAATGTTTAAAATGAAATTAAAAATGTCTGTTAAAAGTGTTATATTTAAAGGAAGAAAATTGTCTTAAACAGTGTATGTTACATTGCTGTAAGCAAAGGGTGTAATATGCTACTATTCATGAACTATGAGAATCAATATCAATCAAAATAAAAACAATACTCTTTTCAACTTCAAGTTAAGTACAGATTTTGTACATTTTCTCTAATGAACCCATAAAAACTAAAATTTAGGTAAAAATGCCAACTTTATTTATTACAGAATAAACTGAAATACAAGCTTGATTAAATCACATATACATATGCACAAATAATGATAATAAGTAATTAAAATATTCTTAGCAAGTGATTTTTTTTGTGCCTTGGCTTATGATGCTGATGCTGATAAAGTGATATAAAATAAATGCTTGTTGATAAATTAATGAAATACTATATCACAATGGTAATGAATTACTCTGAAAATTATTCCCAAATAAATGTAATTACTGAACTAATTTCAATACATTAGTGTTGCTATGACATCATCAATAACTTTTCTTTTTAAAATAGAGCTAGTCATTTTAGTGGTAGTGAGTAATTTTATCAGTGCTATCTAAATTTGTTACATTTCATACAAGAGTTATTACTTAGTTACCACAATAAGATTTTGCATATGTTTAAAAATAAAATATCTATAAACTAGTAGTAGTATGTATGTATTTTAAAGAGATGGAGCTATTTAAGGATTTCAAAACTTGGAATTAGAGTGATGGATTTACTCAAAAGCTAATCCAAGATGTAGTAAAAGTAGTAGAATAAATCAAAAATAATAATACAAACAGCAACTTATTAGTATTACAGAACTCAAATGAAAACAGCTCTAATTTAAGCTCCCTGATATAGAAACACATACATACAAATACAAAACAAAGCTGACACTATGCAAAAAAATGACAGTCATCATGAAAAACAATTAGGACCTACAAATTATATTTATTTTAATATTTATAACAATAGTAATTATAAATGGGTTAATGAATATTATAAGTAACATAAGTAACATTATAAGAAGATACTTTACCTGTGTTGGATATTTTCTCCATATCCCACCAGCACCACGGAATGTAGGGACACCACTCTCTGCACTAACACCAGCACCAGTCAATACAACAATATGACTAGATTTGGCAAAGTGTTCTCTAAAGGCAGCCATATCAGAGCTGGGCTGTATTCGAGCCTGTTTTAAACATTTATATGTTTTAATTTTTGATAAGGACTAAAATAATTTTGACACAGTTAAATCTATTTACAATAGGGCCTATACATCAAACATGAATAAATCTCTATTTAATACATTTCTATCATTCTACTTTTTTCTAGACTGCATCTATCCAAGCAATACTATTACAGTATTAGTCTGTGAATTATTATATGGGGGTAGGGTGGGGACAGGAAAAAAGTATAAATAATGACATGTCCAATATTTATTTTTAAAAATTATATTCTTAATATCATAATCAGATAATGTCAGTCATTAAAGATTATGTAGTAAGAATAAAAGGGAGAAATGACATAAATGATATATACTGATAAATAAAAAGAATAATGCTTTTTTTAAAATTGCAAAAAAAAGACAATCTATATCTGAATTACATTAAATGCAGGCAACATAAAAAGAAATAAAGAGTATTTTGGGCAGGAAATATCTCAATTTTGATATATAAAAACATTTAAATAAATTATTATTAATTAATAATATTTTTAAGAACCGCTTAAAAATTTGCGAAAGGTTAAGTGAAAAATACTTATAATACTAATATCTGAATAAATATTTAATTACCATGTTTGCATTTAATGCTATCGTTTTCTGCAAATGCGAAGTTTGTTGACGACGTGTTGATATTAAAGAAAATGCCAAAATCAAAAAAGCAAACTATTAGGTATTTTATTGAAAATACGTATATTAATTTTATTATTTGTAGCTTTTTAAATTAAAATTTTAAAATGTGCTATCATTTTAAGTTGAAACAAATAATCGCCTTTCAATGAGGACCGACGGTGTCAACAAAATGCCGGTCATATGTCCTGTTTGTCACACGGGTTTTTGAATAAATTACTTCGCTTACTTTACAATCATTATAGTTTGATCTTTCCTGTTTGCACATTCAAAGTGAGCACTGTTTTCAAAATGTTATAAAAAGAATGCACCCCACAAAGATTATGCAGTGTTTATTAAAAATTCCTCCGATTGACTGTCGTCACTTTTGCAAGATTAAGAGTAATCACCCCTATCGCTCTAGTTTTTTGCTTTTTTGTATAGAACAAATAAAATTAGAAATACAAATAGTCAATGCTGAAGTTACAATACTGGTAGATTGTCTCTTCATTACTAAGATCTTATGAGAAGATTTTTTAATGATCCCCACTGAATGTTGCTTAATGATTTCATCAATTTTGATAGCTCCGTGTAACTTTCTTGTCAAGGATCGCATCCGGTGTTCCGTGTTACGATGATGTAAACGTACTCTTCCTGCAGAATCTGATTTCATCACTTTCGATTTTGCTTCTCTGTAGCCGCTGTTCTAGCCCTTTAATAGAGAGGGAAGGGGGAGAGTGAAGACTGATAAAAGGAGGGGCGTAGGAAGATTTTGTTTCATGTTGCTATTTATAGCCGATGAGATAGCACCTCTGATCATGTGACTCATTGCAAGGTCGTATCAACACAATGTCAATAATTATTTCCCCAGCCCTATGTCGTGACAAGTGATTTCAATATTTTACAGACTCCGCATATTCAGTTGTTTTAGGCATATTCGTCCGATTAACTGCATTTTAGAATACCATTCGAGGCATCAACAAACGACAAACTGGGTGATAGTGGATACAGATTGGAAATCTGCTATTTGCTCCATAAACAGTTCTTTCAAACTATAGAAATTGCAAAGTAAATTTGATTCGGCTAAAGTGTTTGATACCTGTATTTAAGTTCGCATGCAAGTAGCAGCTGATGTAAATTTTAATAGTATATTTCCCCCCTCCCCCAATCAGTTTAATAGTTTAAAAACAGAAACTAACTCAGACGCAAGTGTTCACAAGCAATAGTCTCAAATAGCGTCCACAATCACAGATCTAGAACAATAACCACAAGAACAACATGCTACATAATGCAGATGCTCAGTGGACCTGGATTCGATCTCAGCCCGAGGTGAAACTGATTCAAAATCTCATTTCAATATATTTTCTCCCAAGAAGTGTGCAAATCGGTCCGTGATGGCGCTGATTTCACATTCCAGTATTAGTATCATTAGGCCTACATCCTTCCGAGATGTATGCTTGCGCAGTTAAAATCCACCCTAAAACTTTTGCGTGAAGAAAGAAAATCGTTAATTAAAATTTTAAATTACTTTAAAAAAAAAATTAGTTTTTGAATAATGGTTTGTGCCTTATATCTCTCTCATTATCAAGATATACTGCCAATCACATTTTTGGCTGGTGAGTGTGTGCTTATAATTTGATTTTTTTTCCAGTTCTTTCTATCAAGGTCTCTGAAGAAGTATTTCTCACAAAATGAAATCATAGATGCATTTTAGTTTTAATTTTCATGCATGCACACACACATACGCACGCACACACACACACACACGCACACACACATACACACACACATACACATACACACACACACACACACATACACACACACACACACACACACACACACACACACACACACACACACACACTTCAAGCACTACAGTGCACTATAAAACATTCAACGTTTCAATTTGAATTTTTTTTAATGTATTTTATTTGTCATTCTGTGGTGGAGTAAATTTTCCTCTCCCTACTTTAAAATTTAATTGTTATATAAATTGTTAGATTAACCCGACCGTGTGCACTCCTTATGATGGTATTTATGAAAGTGTCTGAGTCGAAGTAAACACTCGGGCTAGAATATGCTAGAAAATTGCTGATGTAAACCATCTCAACTGGATGAGTAGTTTTATTTATCCATTGATTATGATTTACGAGAAAAGACCAGCCAATGGGCTGAGATTAAAAAGTTTACCTGTTGTAGAAAATTCTATTCTCTGATCACTTTGAATTTGAAATGGCAAAGAAGTCTGGTCTTGAAAGACGGCCGGTAGCTTGATGGTGAGTTAACCAACTGGTTAAAAGAAAATGGACTTAGAAATATTTCATGCATTTTGCTTTTGATATGTTATACTCTGTTTATGTAGAGATGTATTATGTGAGTTGACTTTTATTTCTACGTGTTGGAACTAGGCTGCTCACATGTAGTTTGCTAGACACTTGACATTGTTTGATATGCTGTATTAATTATGCTGTGTGCGTGGTCTAATAATTACTGTTGCAGGAAATTGTAAGTTGAGACTTGAACGTAAAATAGAATGGAATTATAAAGTGATAAACTGGAAAACTTAGTGTCTGCCCCCTGATTTTGTTTTTTCAGAGACAAAGTGTGCCTTTCACATGCTATATGAATCTACTGGTTCACTGATTGTAAACTGCTACTACTGGGAAGATGCAGGAATCGTCTGCTGCAGTGTAAGTGTAAGAGGAATACACTGCAGTCCTTTGATGTATGGTAGCCAAGTATGCTAATTACTACTTGAAGAAAATGTCTGGTACTGGGGAGTACTAGAAATTACTACAATTGCTGTTCTACTTGAATAAACTGATACCACGGAAAAGCCCAGGTTGATTTCAAGAAAGACAAATGAGAAGAGAAACACGTGGAAATTGAAATTAACTATAATTTGTGACATTGTTACCAAAAGCACAAGGACTTTTGAGACCTTGCCTAAATCAGGTTATATAAAGACTATTATCATTTATCTTTAATAACTCCATTTCATTTCTCCAATAAGAACTGTCCTGTGATTTGTATTGACTCTATTGTTGAATTGTATTTTCTTTAAGAGACAGACTGCATAAAACATAGAAAGTATTCTAACGTGGTTTCATGGAAATATCAATATCAAGTATTTTATTTCATTGTATTTGTCATATGTATATTTGATTGTTGATTTAATAAATTTATTGTTAAATTTATTGACCTTCTAACACATATTGATAACCTAATGTTGAAGAAGAAAGTGGGTGGAGGGAGGCTCGCTAAATAAGGATTAAAGACGGATTTGTCTTCTCCTTTAGTAAGAAGTTTTCCACCTACGGGATATTGTGTGATGATAAATGTTATGGAAGAAAGAACTTTACGGCGACCGCATATCTGCCAAGTGAGAGAGACAAATGGTGTCTGCTGGAGGATCATTAATAAAATTAAAATAAAATTAAGTTTCTCATCACTTAATTAGTTTTGGATAATAAATAAATAAATAATAATAATATCCATTAATTAAGTGGCTTCGGTGTCACACAATCAATAATCAAATTATGATCAATTTGTATTATTTAATTAACATGCATGTTTACTAATGGTTTTGCTAGTTATTTTTAATTATGAAAGCATTAAAGTCACACACATCATACACACACGCACGCAGTTTAGCTTCACGCCTCTAAGGCATAGCAAGACAAGTAAAAGCTCTTACATTAATTGGTTTGATACGGAAATTTGACATACCAAAGATTAAACTACATTATACTGATACCTGTTAAAGAAATATTCCCCATAACATTATAAATAAATATATAATGAATCCGTCGCAATATCTCTTTACTGAAAAGAAAATCTTTTTTAAAAAAAATATTCAGAAAGGATTGATTTTAAATTGTTCTGATCGAAACACCGAGCTATATATAAATGGAGGGGGCATCAGATGATAGTAGGCGTTGCCGATGTGTCGCTAACGGAAGTTTCAGTGCGACCATTTTGAAAATACCAACCTAATATAACAGTGCTGAAGACTACGTGTCGACAAGCATTCATTATTTTCAAAAAAAGCCATAGTTAACACGACAAAATAGCAATGACAACTAAATATATGCGAACAAATATCAGGCATAGCCTTTATTTAGAGGAAAGATTAGACTATGACGATATCAGTCCTAGACAGAATCTCTGTTTAGTTTTCCAATTCAAATTATGTTTGTCCAATGGTGAGAAACACTAAAGCATCCTTGACGTTCGAGTTTGTTGAGCGAGCCGGCTAAAGCGCTCAAGGACAAACCTTTGAGCACATAGGAGTTTTCACACGACCAGCATTATTGTATGTTGTATTGTCGCGTTCACGACATAGAGACAACATCAAAGTACTCATTTAAAAAAAAAAAGATGGTCAAGGCTAAATGAAGAGGAAAAGAGTCGATATTAAGATTTTTGTTATTGTCCTGTGAAAATAAATAATTCATTGCCTCTCAGTTTATTCGGATCTTTCTGAAAACAATTCTTTTACCGCCATTATTAACACTGGAACAAAGTGTTGTAATAAAACTAATTTATTTTATATAAGAAAATGAATCGCTAGGGATAAAATTGTTATATAAAGCATACATTAAAACCTTTCTCTTTCTAGCGCGAAAGCGGCGGAAGCCGGGAGCGCCCCCTACACTCACACACACATTTCTCTTTCATAATGCCTCTAGCTCAAACCTATTGGTTTATTAAAAATAAACATTGAAGATATTTAAATTGTCCACATCAACATCGACAACACGATTAACCATGCGGCTCTTTTGTCCCACACCGAGAACTTATCGGAGACGGCTGATAAATGACTAATAATACCACAAAAGAAAGATAAATTTTAGTCATATAGTGGATACAAAGCATTTGGGAGTTTATTATGTAGAGGAAAACAGACAGGAAACTAAATGTCACGTGTTTCGCTGATGTAATCTCAAACTTTTTATAACCTCATCGACCGGGTGCACAACTCATAATAGTAGACTGAGGGAGGTCACATTGAATGTATCCCGAACAGAAATCAACGGTGTGGAAAACGTCTCCCATTAATTTTTGTTTAAAACTCAGCACGTCGATTTCTTCAAAACATTAATGTGCCATTAATAAAGAAATATTTTACAATCCGGAAAAGGTTTTCAACAAAGAACGAACGAACAAACAAACAAGCAAGACGTGGAGCAAACGTGTTAAGAAGTACTGTTTCTTCCGTTGCCCTCAAAGTTAGAAGAAAACTGCAAAACTTCGGAAATTTAAGCCTAATTCGATTCCTATGCCTAAATCCTACGTTTTATGTGAGTGTTTTTCTTTATTATCACTATGTGTTTTTGCCCTAAGAACGTCACATTCATTTAGTGACGCTGATGTTCCTAATACACAAGAATAGCACGTATAACTTAGCGACTTGAGAAAGAAACACAGAGAGAGAGAGAGAGAGAGAGAGAGAGAGAGAGAGAGAGAGAGAGAGAGAGAGAGAGAGAGAGAGAGAGAACATGACGTGTGTAGTAAACACCAGGTATACGGCTTTAACAATATTGCAAGAGTACAATAGCACCGGGAAAGTGTGGCCAGCAAGTGCAGTTTACTGGAACAGATGAGTGGAAGGTGTGAATGAAAGGGGAAGGATGCTTTTCACAAGGATGGTTGGTCATGTAGGGGGCGCTTCCGGCTTTCGCGCTTGTAGGTATCTTTTCACAAGGTGTAAGCAGATGGTATATATGAGGGGTGAGGAGAATGAAAGAGCTGTTAGCTGGTTTGTGGAAGGGGGGGGGGGCGGAATGAGGGATAGAAATAGTGAGGCAGTAAACCCTCGAGCTTTAGGGTATCCGGTCTGTTCTGGTCGATGATTTCCACCTGACACAATTTCTAATCCTTGGACGGAAAAGGGGACACAATTATACTGAAGTAGCCACACTCTGACTTTAATAGACCAGACACATTTATACTGAAGTAGCCACACTCTGATTTTAATAGACCAGACACATTTATACTGAAGTAGCCACACTCTGATTTTAATAGACCAGACACATTTATACCCCAATAATTGATTGTAATAGGCCATGCTCTGATTTTAATATCAGACTCACTTATTCCTTAATAGCCAACTATGGCAGAGTAAATTCTCCTATTCCTATTTCTAGACTTATTTATTATATAAATTGTTAAATTGTCAAAGTGACCCTACTTTGGGAACTCTGTATGATGGTATTTTTGAAGTGACCCTACTTTGGGAACTCTGTATGATGGTATTTTTGTAAGTGTCAAAGTTGGAGTAAACAACTCGAGTTGAGAATATGCTAGAAATTGATGCTGCAATCCAAACCAGTTCCAACTAGGTTTTATTATCCAATAGTTAAGAGTTACAAGAACGAGACAGCTAATATATTGAGATCAAAAGTTTACCTGCTATAAAAATGTTATTGTCTAATCACTTTAAATTTAGAATGGTAAGAAGTCTAGTCACGAACGATGCTGTTAGCTTAATGGTGAGTTAACTGATTGAGAGGGAATGGCCTTACAATATTTCATGCATTTTTGCTATTGATATGTCATACTTGCATTTTACATAGAGATGTATTATATGAGTAGACTATTCTTTTTACAAATTGTGAACTATGATGATTATATGTAATATGCTATGCACTTCACATTGTTTCTAGTGAACCTGTTCATAAACTATCATGTTGTATGCATCTATTGTGCTAATAAATACTGTTGTTGCAGGAAACTGTAAGAAAGAATGGAGATAAAAAGGAATAAACTGGAAACTTAGCATTCGTTCCCAGGTTATATTTTACAGGGAATGAGCTGCCTTTCCTTCTTTTACCTGAATCTCCTGGTTTACTGATTATAAACCGCTTTGACCTTGTTAGATGCAAAAAGATATCTACCGGAGTGTGTAAGCGTAAAGAATATGCTGCACTCTGTTGATGTATGATAGCAAAGCATGCTGACTACATGAGCAATTTCTGGTACAAGGAAGTTACTGGAAATTGCTACAATTGTTTTTCTGCCTGAGGGAGCTAATAAAGTGGAGCACCAGATGGCCTCAAGAGAATAGTGGCTAATCAGTGTTCTACAACATGAGAAGGGAAACACGTGGAGTTGACAGTAATAATATGAACAATAAACTTGTGATTTTGTTACAATAAGCACACAAAAAGACTATTGCCATTTTACCTAGACAAGTTTACATAGAAACTATTATCTCTTATCTCTAATAACTCCATTTCTGTTCACTGATAAGAACTGATCTGTGATTTGTATTGACACTAACCTGTTCGATTGTGTTTTAAAATATAAGACTGTATAGGTACTAAGATTATTCAAAAGTGGTTTTGTGAAAATATTGATGTCAAGTAATCTTTTTTATTGTATTTGTTTTATACACACACACACACACACACACACACACACACACACACACACACACACACACACACACACACACACACAATATATATATGTTTGTTGATTTAATAAATGTATTGACCTTCTTACAAATATTGATAAACTTATGTTGGAGAAGAAAGTGGATGGATGCAAGCTTGCTAACTATAGATTAAAAGACGAATTTATCTTCTCCTTCAGTAAGAGAAATTAATTTTTCACCTATGGAAATATTGTGTGACGGTAAATGTCTGTCTTTAATGTTGTAGAAGAAACTTTTACAACGCCTGCATATCCGCCAAGTGAGAGAGACGAGTGGTGTCTTCTGGAGAATTATTAATAACATAAATTAAGATTCTCATCACTTGTAATTAGTTAAATATGATTAATACAAATCAATGACCCATCTCCACAGATGCACATTCACCGCACCAACAAGTCCGGGGGTCAATTTCTTGCGTACTTTGATACCGAGCACGAGTTATGAGAGTGCCAGTTCCGAGTCTGAAGGTATACTGGTCTCTGGATCCTCTGACGACAATGTCTAGCACACCTATTCGACAGTGAGTTGGTCATACTTGGAAGACAACCACAACATGATGTCACATTCTATCAAGGACGCTGTGAGCTGTTGCAAGTCTTCATGAGACTCTAGTTAAGTGTGCTCTCTCTAAATAAACTGATCAGTCAAATACAAACTTTATACGAATAATTGGGCAGGGTAGAATAGACAAACTCTTGTATATTCCTTGATTCAGAAATTAATGGCTTTTCTTCACTATATTGTTATTAAATTTTACTTTGTTATCTTCACCTACATTGCATAATTTGTTGTAATCATTGACTAAAAGCTGGTATGGGGGCTGAGCTGGAGAACTTAATATTGTAATTATAACTAATAAAATGGGGGAGATAATGTTACCAGTATGGGCATGTCAGCTGATTTATCTGTCAGTATGTCATTTGAGCAATAGCCCAAATCTTTGGCATATTTGTGGAAAGATAAGTCAGGCCATCCGGCTGTCACTAGTATTAGAGGTGAAATGATAATGTAATATTGATACTTGGGAGTCTGATATAGTGACATGGTCGTTAAATATAACTGGACACGTGACAAGATGGTAAACATCTTACTAAAGAAGAAGACAAATCTAACTTTAATCTATATTTAGTGAGCCCCCATCCATCCACATTCTTCTCTAACATAAGTTTATCAATATGCCTAAGAAGGTCAAATAATTTAACAATGTATTTTTTAAGTTAACAATCAAATATACATATGACAATTACAATGAAATAGATTACTTGACATTGTTATTTAATTGTTAATGTGGGGAACGCTTCCGGCTTCTGCCGCTTTCGCGTCATTGTTATTTCCATAAACCAGACCCATTTATATTCAAAGAAAAAGAGCGGGAAAGAGTTTAATGTAGAGAGGGGAAAATAGGTCTTACGAGCGGTTTAAGTTACTGCTGTTTACAAGGTGCAATACACTAAAGAAATACACTAATACATGATGGCAAAGAGGAGCTCTGAAAAACATACCTCAACAGGTTGGGTATTTGCAAAGGTTGGGTTGATTTTATATTTTGCTTCACGTCGCTTACATTTAAAAAAAAAATGCTGCAAGGAAACTTTCCACCCCGCATCTAGTATATAATTACAAGTATTAACTTACCCATGAAGACAAGAGAGATTGGTTCAGTGGTTGAGGGCCGATGTTACCCTGTTTGAATGTTGATTATAAAATCTTTTTAATACGGTTCGAGACCTTTACTAAGTGGATACTTTTTTTAAAAAGCATTTTTTCACAAGCCTAAAATGTGAAAATTTTATATGACCTGCTTTTTCACCCCATCTCTACTTCCCAACATTGCTCTTAAGCAAAATCTCTAGGCCGAACGTATTCAAACCAGATTGATAGATATATAGATAGACAGACAGAGAGACAGACAGTCATATTTCATTCTCTTTCATACGTTCTGTCGGTGGACTAACAGTTTAAACTATTTTACAAATTTTTATAAGCGAAAATTAAAGCTCTGGTTATTGGGAAAACTTCCGATCTTAACATGAAAGGTTGACAGTCTAGACAAGCCTTGCTGTTTGCTTGTTTGCTGATTGGTCAAACATCTTTTGCCACTATCACTGCACATCCAAATTAAGTTCCATGCAAACTAATTTTAAACCGGCCAGACACATTGCATCAACGTATATTTATGGGCACACTGTCAAAAAGATTTACAAAAACTCTTAGCCCTTCTCCTATGACGTCAAGTTTTCGTCGACTACAGCAACATAAATTCACAGAGCGGTATTAGTTTTGTAGATACGTCTCTCTCTCTCTCTCTCTCTCTCTCTCTCTCTCTCTCTCTCTCTCTCTCTCTCTCTCACACACACACACACACACACACACACACACACACACACACACACACACACCAAGCCAGCACACAAGACGCATTGATTTGTGACTAGATTTACTCTACGTGTGCGACCATACACACAAAAGGTCACGTAGCCTTTGACATCGAGAAGTTAGTTATCTAGTTCCAGTCGCCCATTTTGCACGGAACACTTTGGGAACAGCATGTGTTGCGTAACTTGGCAACCAGGGCGACGTCGGCTCACGAATAGTTTTCACCATCAGAAATGGGGTGGGTATGGGTGTATTTGGTAAGGAGCCACTTTTCCTTCTCTCGGTATTCTTGGGGCAAGCTGCCATTCTAGCCCCTAGAGCCCAGCCCTAGACTATCGAGACACTATATTCGTACTGTTATTGAAATGGGTTACTTTGTTCAACAAAAACACATTTTAATTTTTTTACTTTTTATTAAGCAACTACGCAATACCAGGCACAATTCTAGCCTGTCTGAAAGACGTGGACACAATAAACATGGTATACTGTACCTTAAAAAAAAAAAATGTTGATCTAATTATGACGTTCGCTTATTTTAACGCAGTGCGTTGTTTTGGACAGTAATGTCGCGTGTGAAGGCGCGCTTACATCCCGGATAAAAAAAAGTACTCCGAAATCCACCCCCTCCCCTCCCGTTCTCTCCACTTGCTCGCTCAGCCGTGTTCGTGAACACAGTTCGCATTTATACAATCTATCTATGGTGAACTGTTGGTACCACCACGCTGTAAAGTCAATCATTGAATAAGTGTTATTGCGCCAGAGGCACAGGCAACAACGGGTGTTCTGGGTGGATTTGTTATTTATGTATCTCTGCGCAAGTTGGTATGGCCACCGATATCGGGGTAAAAAGTACTTACTAACTATTTTGCGGGAGAGCTCAGAGCTAACGCTGATTTTGCGCGGGAGCGACAGGTTGTGGAGGTAGGTGAGAAAGGTTTAAAAGTTTTTGCTCCGCTCTCTAAAACTTCTACGCCGGGGTTTCTCAGCTTGGGTCATTAGGGAGTTCTCTGAGAGATCTTGATAGAAACATTTAAGCATCATAGATATAGTAAATTTTATGCAGAGATTTCCTGAGGTCTGAAAATGCATTTCAAGGACTTCTCTAGTGTGCAAATGGATGGAGTGTAGGGGGCGCTTCCGGCTTCCGCCGCTTTCGCGCTAGTGTGCAAAGATTGAGAAGGCTGGTTTATGCAGTAACATAATGACCAATCATGTCTCTTGATATGTTTCACAGTTTTCATTGGTCCATCTTCATTGCTATGGTGGAAACTAAAGAGACTTTGCAATGCACAAGGAAATATTGTACCGTGGACAAGAAGAAAACATATGACATATGACATACAGTTTTTTAAAAAAGTGATATCCAATTTTTTTTTAAAGGAAACCTCCACGTAACCATATAACGACCAATCAGAATTATCATTACATTGTACTTCAACCTGTATAAGAAGAGCACAAGGCGTCCTGCCAGTCTCATGAAAAAATACAACAGCGTGAAGTTTTAAAAACATTGCAAAGAAAACAAATTTCCATTAACTTTGACGAGTTTTTTTTTGAGAATCGTTGACGACCCTCACCTTGCTTAAAGCAGAAACACGACATTGTAAGGTACGTGCAAATTTCTTATTCAACATCGTAAAATTCTTTATTTTTTGTAATTCTTTTTTATTTTATTTTTTAAAGTTTACATCGTAAGGCATAGAATGAATTATATTTATTGAAAACATTGTGATATTAATTGTCCGTTTCAATTATGCTTATTTTGAGGCGTAAACATTTCACATTACGTAAAACTTGAAGTATTTTAACCCCAACGGCTTACCTTACCTATCTTGGTCTTACTTCCGGGTTGCACCGTGACGTATTAATAGGTACGGTTTGTCTCTTTAAAAGGAACGCACTCGTGCGTGTTCGAGTCAGAGAATTAGCTACTCACATAACCACTGCTCGCCCTAAGAACAACAACAAAGAAAACCCCAGTAAACCAGTTGCTGTTGTTTTAGTGGTGTTTTAAAGTGAGAACGTTGAGTCAACTCTACTACACTTTGAAATGGGTAAGTTGAATTTTAAAACATTATAAAACAACAACTTTATATTTACATTTGTTTAAGCAATTCCTTGTTTTAAAAAAAAAATGGAATACATCACTTTCGGGGTAACACTTGCTGTCATTCAAACATTTAAAAGAGAGGATCGGTTCTTATTTAATTAGGTTTTCATATTTATATATAGGAATACATGTTACTCCATTTTCTTCCATTTATTATTAAAACAGCATAACGTATTATATCGCCTACGGTAGATGTAACTGCCATGTATGTATAGTTTTAGTTGATGAGTGTTAATTATTGTGAGAGACTGGTGAGCAGGTGGGATCTAGATGTTGATATAAAAACTATCGTACGGTATATTTATTCTGAGACCTGTAAGTAGGTCAAGGTGCAAATCATAATGATTTAGAACGGTGGTTCTGAAACACTGGTCTGCAGGAATTTCCGTTATTGCCGCTTATTGTACGCTGGATCATATACTGGAGTACATCAAAGACTTACATGTCACTCGGGAAGTTCTGGGTCCTCAAGCCGCTCAAAAACTAGAATGCTTTTGGACAACACCATTCAGAGGAGAATTGCTGACATGGCCACCGAAACTGAAGAGCAAGTTGTAGAGGAGATAAAGAAATCAAGATGATTTGTGATTCAACTTGATGACATCCAGAAATTGTCCACTCAAGGTTTGATCCACCAGAAGAACGTATATGCAAAGAAGCTTTCTACTGAACTAAACACTGTGATGAACGACGCGGTGAAGATCATAAATGAAATTCGTAATAAGGAACTCCAGGCTGTTTTCGATACTGCTTGAGAGTATGGACTCGCAACACCAACATCTCCTTCTCCGTGCAGAAGTGAGGTGGCTATCGAGAGGAAGGGTTCTTTCACGCCTTGTCGAACTGAGGGAAGAAGTAAAGCAGCTTATGTCAGAGCGAATCTCTGGCCTAGTAGAGCCTTTGTCGGATGAGGATTGGATGGCTAAACTATGGCTGACATATTTAGCCTTCTCAACGAACTTAGCATTTCTCTTCAGGGTTTTTGCACAAATATTTTTTACACTAAGAATTAAGAGGGATGCGTTCCAAAAGAAGCTGGCTCTTTTGGATAGTCACATACAAAAGGAAGGGTTCACCGACAAATGCGCGCCGACAAAATCGCGATGGACAACAGCGCGACGACTCGTTCTGTCCCTAACCCTAACCCTAACTCTAACCATAACCTCTAATCATAATCCTAACCCTAACCCTAACCTAACCCTAACCCTAACCCTATCGCGCATTTGTCGGGGCGCGCATTTGTCGTTCGCGCATTTGACGGGTCACCAAAGGAAGATATAGAAATGTTTCCACTTTTGCAAGATTTTTTTTATTGCTGCTGATGCCATCCAGAAAATCATACTCAATATAACAAGTCAACATTTAAGAGTGTTAGCTCAAAACTTTAATCATTATTACCCTGAAATTAAGGATCCTCACAAAGGAACCTCTAGATTAATAATCCCTTCATGGAAGATATCAATGCATGCGCACTTTAATCCTCGTGAAAATGAAAACCTGTGTCGAGTTGTCTTCTGACGTCATTCTGGTGTCCAAACATAAAATGAAATGCAATCATTGTCTCAAGAGTGGATATCACTGGAAAAAGAATATCCATCTCCCAGTTACAGAGCTATTAAACTGTTGGTCGTATTTTCGACTACCTATTTATGTGAGAAGACTTTTTTTTAGCCCTGTCAGTCATAGAAACCAAACAGAGAAACCGAATGGATGCCAAAGCAGCGCTCTGTCTCTCAGAAACAACGTTGCAGCCAAGGTTATCAAATGTTCTAGGAGAGAAGCAGCAGCAGATTTAGCACTAACATTTATTGAATTAAATATTACTTTCTCAAACGTTCAAGATGCTCTATTATTAACATTTTTGTTTACTGCTCGGTTTCTGGTTATTTTCAATAACTATAGAATTTTCATTTTATAATATTAGATATAAAATCTAATACACAAAATACTATATAAATAAGGTCTTTATTTCTGCTTTAGCGGTCCGCGAAATATTTTCACCTGTCCGCAGGTGTAAAAAGCTTGAAAATCACTGATTTAGAATTCATTCATGAATGGGGTGCAGTGGCAGCTCTAGAATTTACATATTGGAGAAGCTTAGGCGCGACAATCTGGTTGGAAGGGTGTGTGTGTGTGTGTGTGTGTGTGTGTTCTAAGAGAGTTGGTCTTGAATCTGCGTTTGATACGCAAGCACACTGCATTGTGAGGTGGCTTTAGCTGGGGGTGAGTGTAATGTATACATGTACATTACGCTAAATGTCAGTAGATACGTAAAGTCGTACTAAATGTCTGGAGACGTAACTCCATGACCGTCGCTTAAGGAAAAAATCACACTTAGGTCAAGTTTCGGTTTTTCTTTCTAATGAATAGAGATGCACACCATGAATAGCTGATGCGGATGACGTCCCGAAATCAGAGCACAAAGAAATGTAAAATTTCCCAAGCGATACCGATTTTAAAAAAAAAAAAAAGGAAGAGTTTCAATTTTTACCCGAAAACATTCTTTCCTGTCTTGTGGATTTACCTCCCCTACCAAGAAGACGTGTCCTCGACGCTCCCGCTGTATGGGTGTCAATTGAATTGAATCCGTTAAGGATGACAAACGTGAACTGAGGGAAATGAGCATCACTGTCAGTGTTGACGGCACGATTAAGATGGGTCGTCTGGCTGGTTTTCCACCGGTGGTTCCGAGTTCAGGTTCCAGGAAGGTCGGATCGAATATAAAAAAAAAACGATATCACCTCTCTAGGGCATTAATGAATAGCAAATTTAATCTAGTGGTCGGGTACTTCATTTAGCCGGGTGCTATCACATAAATAGCAAACGAGCATAAAAGTCAGCAGAAAGATCTATCCAAATCAAATAGGAGAAAATATAAAAGAGAAGACAGAAATGGAGATTGAGAGAGAAGAATAACGTCACAAAGTGAGGTAGAAACCCACCCTTTCTCAATAACACTTATGCCCATAGGTATACTAATGCAACCACCCTGGTTAAATACGTCCTGCATACACATTGACATTTTGTATGCACAAACCATTAATAATTATTTACTGAATGCATTGTAGGTAAAATAATGTAACCACTCTTGTTGAATAGGCCCTCTAAACACCTTGACATATTGTGTCATTAATAATAATTTACTGACTGCATTGCAGCTAAAATAATGTAACCACTCTTGTTGAATAGGCCCTCTAAACACCTTGACATATTGTGTCATTAATAATAATTTACTGACTGCATTGCAGCTAAAATAATGTAACCACTCTTGTTGAATAGGCCCTCTAAACACCTTGACATATTGTGTCATTAATAATAATTTACTGACTGCATTGCAGCTAAAATAATGTAACCACTCTTGTTGAATAGGCCCTCTAAACACCTTGACATATTGTGTCATTAATAATAATTTACTGACTGCATTGCAGCTAAAATAATGTAACCACTCTTGTTGAATAGGCCCTCTAAACACCTTGACATATTGTGTCATTAATAATAATTTACTGACTGCATTGCAGCTAAAATAATGTAACCACTCTTGTTGAATAGGCCCTCTAAACACCTTGACATATTGTGTCATTAATAATAATTTACTGACTGCATTGCAGCTAAAATAATGTAACCACTCTTGTTGAATAGGCCCTCTAAACACCTTGACATATTGTGTCATTAATAATAATTTACTGACTGCATTGCAGCTAAAATAATGTAACCACTCTTGTTGAATAATCAAAAATAAACGCCTTCGTACGAAATTCAATTCACTTTCCGAATGCACACTGACGTGCACACATATAATTTTGGAACACCCCTAATTAATTGTAAATCTTGATTAAATAACGATTTCATTTGTCATTATTTCTGATTATGTTACAACCTTTAAAATCAAGGTGATAGTGTTAAGCAATACATTCATACACACACATACACACCACCACATTTGCATGCGCACACACACTCACACACACAATGTTGTTTCTTAACATCTGGAAATTTCAGAATATTACGTTAGTGGTCAAGTGTTCTTAGTTTCTTTTGTTGTGAAGTGTTTGAAGATATTTTACATAAACAGCGCATTCCAATCATGCATGTCGGAATACACACGAAATTTCAAAAAAAAAATTCAAGAAGGGACTGCGGAACGTATATAGCATGGCTTACGCCAGGAAGCATCCGAAGGCACAGGAAACTGAAACATTATCATGCCGCCTAAAATCTCAGCAAACAGTGCAAGAAAGCCCATCGTCAAACCTGAGAACTCATTAAGTCTCTAAACGATTCATGCAAATGACTCTTTACTCAACCCCGTACAGTGCCATTTGTCTGTCTATGCTCGCAGCTTTGCAGCTGAAGTAAGCACGCTGAATGACACAAAGAAGCACACTTCGAATTCAGGGTTGTTTTGCTTTCTATCATGTCTTTCCACGGTGTTCATTGAATGTCGGGATATCTAATGTGTTATATGCAAGTCGTACATTCATTTCAGTTTTAAGTTGTCCGTTGCTTAAGTGTGACATAAAATAATTCCCGCGTACACTGCAAGGAGATGGAATATTGACGTCAGTAAAAATTGATGATTAACTGGTAAATAATGCACTTTGAACTTTCATCACCGTCCTGCATAACATGCTTATTTACCTGTATATACTTTAGCTTAGCACTCATTCTACTTGACATGCATATCATGAATTGGCCTCAGGCGTATGCAGTTAAAAGAGTTTCATTGAGCTATATAATAGCTTTTGCCCACCGCTTCCCTATTCGCTTTATTTTCATATGTTGCTTAAATTAAATTATTTTAAAGTCGGTTTGTTTTTATCATCAAATAAAAACAATAATATACAGCATACCAAAAACGTGTTTTGTTTTTTTGTCATGGCAATCGTGTTAGTATGCCAATTTACATCTTACAGATAGATTGCAATTTGATTTCAAATTTGATGTGCATATTATCTGACTTTCTTCATGAGTCACCCTGCTGGTTTCCATTGTGTAGACATGATGCCAGCAGGTTTGAGATCTACCAGCCTTTGTGCCCATGGGTGTGAGCATGATAGGTGTAGCACCTGTGTATCTATACACATTGACAGTGTAGACGGAGAATGTGTTGTTCTTTTTTGATGGGTGCAGCAGGTGTTGTGAGAGATTGTATTGTCTGTTATATCTGGAGCATACCGCCAATGGTCTACTGGTTTGGCAGGAATGTTCATAGTAGCTTTGGTGTTGGTGAAAGGTCAAAAAGAGGAGGTCAGTCATGGGTGTACTGTGAACGAAGGATGTGAGTTCAGATTTTTGTTGCTGCATGCACTGCAATGTATAGCCTGCCTATGCAAATGTCCTTTATTATTTTCGTTGATTCACTCCCTTATAGGATAGCATGCTGTTATACGATCTATCTTGATTCATAGGTAGGCCTACTAAGGTATACAACAGTAAAAGTCCACTCGTTTTATTGTGAGTTAACCCCAGCCAAACAAACAGAAATAACAATTTTATTATATGTATAAGCATTGTATGTGTGCATGCATACTTTTTTTTGGCGTATGTATTGATAATACAATATCGATCTTAGGGAATCTGCAATTCATGTTGATGATGATCAACACATTAGTCAAAAGTGAACGGCAAATGTTCAGAACATCGCAGTACATTACAACGATAGATGACAGCTGCACGTTCAGAATATCTTGTGTTATGCTTAACTATAACTACTTAATTTCATAGAAAACAAGGACTTCAGCGACGCTCCCATGGCAGAACCTGAGGTCAAGTCATATCCTGAACAATATAGCATGTACCCACCACCGCCCTACTCAAACGGTCAGCCAACATCCCAACCCCAAATCACGCAGCCGTACCCGACTTCAAACTTCTACCCTACGGCTACTGCACCACAGTGGGGAGTCAACTCGTCAAATCCTAGTTATGGGGCACCCGCCCCCCAAGTAGTGTCTCCGTACGCCGCACAAGTAGTGTCTCCGTACGCCGCACAAGTAGTGTCCCCGTACGCCGCACAAGGACAGGCACAGTACGCCGCACAAGGAAAGGCACAGTACGCCGCACAAGGACAGGCACAGTACGCCGCACAAGGACAGGCACAGTACGCCGCACAAGGACAGGCACAATACGTTGTGGTAAGCATTCTAGGGCAAACAATTTGTATTGGAATCGTTCATTTAACAGAAGTTGTCGTTCAGTTGTGTTCCGTCCAGGTCCACACACACGCACGCACAAGTGCGGACACAAAACACACGCACGCACGCACACACACACACACACACACACACACACACATTTATCTTGGCTGTGAAATGTTTCGTTAATTAACAAGTGCGAGTATTTGCTTGGTGACTGTCTTGTTATGGACAGAAGTGGACGGAAGACTTATGGACAGAAGTGGACGGAAGACTTTTAGACAGAAGTGGACGGAAGACTAAACTTAAAATACAACGCCAGTTCCTATTTTGACTAAAGTATGTTCGTACTTATTAAGTTTTGTTACTAACAAGGACGCTTCAATCTGGTTATTTATCGTAGATGATTTAGTTCGTGATCTAATATTTCGGTTATTTAGCGCAGAAGTTTCAGTTCTTGATCTAATGTTTGTTTCGGTTATTTAGCGCAGAAGTTTCAGATCTTGATCTAATAATGTTTCTGCTATTTAATGAAATGTTTTATTTCTTCAGTTAATGTTTCGGCTATTTAACGTAATGTTTCAGAAACGGGTTTGGTTATGTAACAAATGTTTTGGTTATTTTGTAAAAGTTTTTGTCGTTTAGCAAATGTATTTAGTTATTTAGGAAATATTTTGGTTATTTAGTTAGTAGATGTCTAGGCCGTTTAATAACAGTTGTAGTTGTTGAGCAAATGTATTGGTTATTTTAGCAACAGTTTGGTTGTTTAGCAAATGATTTGGTTAGTTACTGGATGTCTAGGCTTTTAGAGAGCGTTTTAGCTGTTTAGCAAATATTTTTGTTATTTAGTCAATGTCTGGATTCTGGAACAAATGCTTATTTATGACTAGGTTGTTAGCAAATGTTTTTGGTTATTTATGACTAGGTTATTAGTAAATGTTTTGGTTTATTGTGACTAGGTTGTTCAGCAAATGTTTTGAATATTTATGACTAGGTTGTTCAGCAAATGTTTTGAATATTTATGACTAGGCTGTTTAGCAAATGTTTTGAATATTTATGACTAGGTTGTTTAGCAAATGTTTTGAATATTTATGACTTGGTTGTTTAGCAAACATCTTGGTTATTTACAGCTACGTTGTTTAGCAAATATTTTGGTCAAATCTATAAGTATAAAATATGACTGGATGTTTTGCTTTAGTGTTAGGGAATGACGTCAGCTTACCTGTTTTGGAGAATTCCAATTTTGTGTGGTCTGCAATGTGTGAATATTCATTATTAACTATAAAAAAAAAATGTTGACGATCTTTGCTTTATGCCCATCAAGTCCCCACCCCCACCCCCATTAGAAAAAGAGAATATATTTTTTTTAAAATTAAAACAAAACATAAATTGAAATAACTGTTTAGTTACACAAACTCGAAATACAGATGCAGTTACACTAGATTGAAATGAAGGTACATTTACAAGCGATCGAACTAAAGACAACTTCACGAGACTGAAGTAAAGTATATATTTCACAAAATTGAAATAATAGTATTTTACAAGAGTTTTAAACAATTATATTTACACAAGATCGAAATAAAGTACCGTTAATGAGATTGACAATAAGGTACTTTACAAGAGTTTGGAATGCAGTTACAATTACACGAGTCTGAAAATACAGCTGCAATTTGAAATAAGTTAGAAACACGTGTGACTGAAATAGGTACAATTAAAAGAGATTGACTCTGTGTTTTTAATACAACCCAAATGATATCTTTGATTATTAGTAGCTGGCAATGATAATGTTTGTATTTCTTTGTCTCTTTCTTATAAAGTTCTGTTTAAACGTTAACTTTGTGACTCTCAGAGCGATTACAATAACAGTTTGTGGAATGATAAATTCCTTAAGTCGTAACTTTATCAACGGTAATAATCAGTACAACGAAAGACATTAAAATATTGCAAGCTTAAGACAAATTATCGATGAAATAGATAGTCGTTGTAAGTAATATTACATATTTGTCATAATGATCTTTTTACGTACAGGTGACACAACCATTAAGCGACGGCACACCGCCCCCCGAAACTGGATGCACACTCGCAGCAGCCATTCTTGCAATCATCTTTTGTTTAGGAGGATGGCCTTGTGGCATTGCTGCTATTGTCATCAATCGAAGGGTAAGTAAAATGCAAATTTTGGTTTGGATGCATTTTCAGCTTGTCAAGGAAGGGATTTTTAGCTCGCCAAAGGAGAAATTTTCAACTTTCAAAGGGAGAAATTTTCAACTTTCGAAGGAAGAGATTTTTGTTGGTTTTTTTTTTTTTTTATAGCCAATTGAGGAATTTTTAGCTTTATCATAAGATGGATTTAAAACTCGTCGAGAGGGTTTTTTTAGATGTCAAGGGAGGTATTTTTAGCTGTAAAGGGAGAAAATGTGAGCGTGCTAAGTGAGTGAAGTTTAACTTTACCAAGGGTGGAATTTTCAGCTCGATCAGCTTGAAGTACACGGAATCCAGTTTACCGACCCTTTCCCACCAACATGACAACAGTAATGAGACCCACCTTGGGTTATAAAGGGGTAACCCCCTTTTCAATCTGACGTGGGATTCATTACTAATGCTGCAGTCTGTTTTTCACCCCGAGCGTTTGTCAAAAGGTAATAAAGAGAGGAGCTAGGACCTTACATTTAGTCCCCTGTCTGTCATTGGGTAGTCTACCTTCCCTCAACTACTTCAAGCTCTCAACGTGTAGGTAGCATTGAGAAACTGCGAGTTATTTTATGTTATAGTTGTGTGTGTGTGTGTGTGTGTGTGTGTGTGTGTGTGTGTGTGTGTGTGTGTGTGTGTGTGTGATGTGTGTGTGTGTGTGTGTGTGTGTGTGTGGTGTTTAATGCTAAGCACTATTCCAGTAACCATCTACTCTTTATAGCTGTTTCGCCGCAATGTTTCTACATTCATTGACATGATTTCCATCTCATAATCTAACTACCCTATTAGTGAAGTTTCATCTCCATGTCTCAGCATCTCACTACCCTATTATTGAAGTTTCATCTCTCCATATCTCATATTTTGTAACATCTCCTTCTTCAGTCACCCTTTTCTATACTAACATTACAACTTAAAGTTTATGTGTTTATTTTTTACCAGCAAAATACCAAAGAAATATACAATAACTCACTGATACTATTAAGTAATTATCTTTAAGCACAGCACTTCCCTTTTTTCAAAGCGTTGTGAAAGTTTTAATTAAATAAGGTCTCACAAAGCAACTGATTAACTGTCGAAAAAGGTGAAGCAGTTAGAAGTTTTCGCGGATGAATGGGTAGACAGGCTTAAAGATGAGTAGTAGCTAAATAGCAGTTCATAAAGAATGTCAAATACTCTTAAGTACTTGTTCATAATGAGTGTCAAATGAGTGTAAAATACTCTTAAGTATTAGTTCATGATGAGTGTCAAGCTCACTTAAGTAGCAGTTCATGATGAGAGTCAAATACTCTTAAGTAGCAGTTCATTATGAGTGTCAAATAATATTTAGTAGCAGTTCATAATGAGCATTAACTATTCTTTAGAGCAGTTCATAATGAGTATCAAACATTCTTAGTAGCAGTTCGCAGTGAGTATTAAATAATCTTCAGCAACAATTTGTAATGAGTGTCAAATATTCTTAAATAGCAGCTGGTAATGAGTATCAAATATTCTTTAGTAGCAGTTCGTAATGCCTGTCAAATATCCTTTGTAGAGGTAGCTGTTAGTTGCCACTCAGTGAAGTAAGTTCTAACAGTCCTTCAGAGCTACATCGGTTGGTAGTCCACACGTAGCCTTAGTACCTGCAGTTAATAGAATTACTGGTTTTGTGAGATTACTGTCTAGCTGTGATTTTCAGCCATTATTTAATGATGTTAATCTTTGGCTGTCATCGTTTTCAGGCCAAAAGCGAGTCATCTATGGGTCAGAACACCGTGGCCCGCAGAAGCATCAAGACTGCCAAGATCCTCATTGCGGTGGCAGTTATTTTCGGCATCATCAGTTGGGTCATCTTTGGTGTTCGTCTCAAGTTCGCGCTTGAATCGGTGAACACTTATTCGTACACTTACAACAGGAATAATTATGGCTGACCTGGTCTTCACACCCAAGAGCAACCCCCCCCCACCCCCATCAGAACCCAAGGGGAGACCACCGTTCCAGCAAGGGATGTAACACCTGACTGACTGTGAGAAGAAGGGAAGCTAGTTGCACTTTACATTTCGTGCCGCTAAAGTTTCTTTCTTTCGATTTTCTTGTTTAATTCTAGTTATGCCAAGACCACAAGCGTGCAGCGTGACTGATTTTAATGGAGTGAACTTTGCCCAAATCAAATCAAATAACTTTTGTTTGTTTGTTAAAAACAAGTACAAGCGACAAATAATGCTATATCATTAAACCATGCTTTCTAAATGAAAAAAATGCATATCATCAAAAAGACACAAGATATTTTTCATTGTAATAATGAATTGTTGAAACTTTTAAGTTATTTGATAATTAACCTGCATTCACATCGGCCCCCACCTCACAAACAAACAAACAAACAAACAAACAAACAAACGCACGCACGCACGCACGCACACACACACACACACACACACACACACACACACACCACTTACACAACCCCCTCCCCCTCCCACATACTCCAAAATAATTGGGAAAAAAGAATATCATAAGTGTCATACTAAGAATTAAATCATCCTACTATTATATAACAAAACCTTATACATTAATACCACTGTGTGCTGATATAACACTTATTAATTTGCCTACGTCACAACAGTCTATAATTATCCAGCAAAATATAGCAAATGTAATGGAAACAATCGTATTAGAAGCTAATAGTAGTCTATCTATCTATCTATCTATCTATCTATCTATCTATCTATCTATCTATCTATCTATCTATCTATCTATCTATCTATCTATCTATCTATCTCCTGACGTTTTTATTTACTAAAATTAAAGTTGTTAAGTATCCTATCGCTCATCTGTTCTGTGATATTCTTCTGATGCCGGTCAAGAATAGTATTGTGTTTTAAACATAGAACTTTTTAATATGATAAGACATGCCAAGAACACTACAGTGTTTTCAACATAGAACTTTTCAATTTGATAAGACATATCAAGAAGAGTGCAGTGTTTTCAACATAGAACTTTTCAATTTGATAAGACATATCAAGAAAAGTGCAGTGTTTTCAACATAGAACTTTTCAATTTGATAAGACATATCAAGAAGAGTGCAGTGCTTTCAACATTGAAACTTTTAATATAGTATGATGAGAAAACTATTATTGCATTTTATTTGCCAACCTAACTTAATTTTAATTCACGATGAATGTTGTACAATAATTGGCACAACATTATAGCTGCTGATGAATAGCGAAAGGATATTATCGACAATGTATATAGACAAGTGTGTGCAAGGGTGCTCTTGTATGTAGTGAAAATCCAAAAATTGACAGTTTCTTACATATTTATAAAATAATTAAAATATTTCTGGTATGTTGAGAAATTATGTGAAAGTTTGAGCGCGCGCGCGTGAATATAATGTTTAACGTATGTTGCACGAATATGTGTATGTATGGTGTGCATATTTGTACTAGTGTATGTATATGTATACTTAGTACACATTTGTACATACACATAAACATATATACATATTTATTGGATGGTATTTTTGTGTATATATATATGTGTGTGTGTATGTATGTGTGTGTGTGTGTGCGTATAAGTGCGCGCGTAATTCTTGTTTTATTTTGACACAAAATTAATATTCTAAATTGAAGCTAACTTATTTTGTGTGTGAGGTTCTTGTGCAGGTGTCCTTAATCTTCCCCAACATGTGGGAGGAAGTTAGCTTCAAATTGGACAACTTTGGTATCTGTTAATTTTTGTTACTAACTGTTTTGTTATGGTTGACTTTAAATTTCCCCAATCGTGTTTTGTGTACTTGTGAAATTTGTTAGTTTGTCTTTTTAGTCTAGTGCACCGTACTCACATACGCATTCCAATTCCATCCTGTCACACAAGTTTACACACACACACACTTTAATAATAGGTACCTGAAAATTAAAGTAGTAAAAACAAGTTTCAGAGTCTTTTCCCTATAAGGTTTTAGTTGTAATACTGTACAACTGTCTACAAGTAGGCTGATATAACGTTTTAGTTGTAATACTGTACAACTGTCTACAAGTAGGCTGATATATTTTAGAGCTTCCTTATTGGGGCTTTATTTTCGTGTTCATAGCTGTCACGTGTCCGGTCTAGGTTTAACGACTCTGTCCTATTTTAGACTTTCATATATCAATATTGGTTATTGATTAATTTCTAACAATAGTGACAGCCAGACGGCCTGACCTATCTACTACGAAAATGCTAAGTGATTCAGGCTATTACTCAATGACACATCGCTAGATAAATCAGTTGACTTGCCCAAGCTAGCAACGTTATCTTCCCCTTTTATTTATAAATTAAGAATTATGATTCTTTCCTATGGCTCGACCCCCAGCTAGCTAATCCAGTCATGCTACAATTATGTAACAATGGGTAAGATAACAAATAAATCTAATAACAATTCATAATAATAGAAAAATGAACATTAATGATACACAGATAATTAGAGTCAATCTATCCTATATAGCCAGAAATCCGAATGGCTTTATATATATATACGTTATTACAGTCTGTTCTGTCTATAACTGGGACTTATCCCACTTAACTTGATTGTTTATAAAGTAGTTGAAATGTTGCTGTCGTCTGTTCGACGGGCGTGGTTCTGATGTCACGCAGCAATCTCCGTTTGGGCCCTCCAACGTCAGATACGACACCTGGCGTAGTTCTCCAACCAGTTTGCATCAGACTCAAGATTCCAAGTTTAAGTCACCAAGACTAAGATTCCGAGTCTAGATCTGCAAGATCCAAGTCTGTAACTCAAGTTAAGACTCCAAGATCAGCACTATGTAAAGTCGTACATGGTCTAATGGACGCGATGGCCTCCCCTGGATATGGGCACTGTGAATGAATCTGAGCGTTTAAAGAATTTCGATTCATTTGCCCGTATAAATGAATGACTCTAGGTCAGCTGGCGGATTAACGCTACGTCACGATACGGAATGCAAGTGACCAAATATGGGCGTCTCGTATCCGGTTAACGGCCTTTCCCTCACCTCTAGAGTGACCTATTTACTCTCAACTCGTAAAAATGTTATTGCACCATCCCAACATAGTTGCCTAGCAGAAGTGTCTTCTCATAAATTAAATAGAATGATTAATAAAAATGAAAATAGTGTCTTCATAACATGGCATAATTTGCCTAAAATTCCCTGACAACAGCACTCTGGTTCAGTGCCCACCTGACTCATTCCATCCAGGCATACTATTGGCTGATTTATTCAGTTGCGAATTAATGAACCAAACAGCAAAAGAACAAAAATCTTAATTTTATCAGAATCAATTCTTCTCTTGTTCACTTCATTTCATGTGAAGTTTCTATTTGAACACTTTTCTATTATTACTTATTAATTTATCCATTATGAACTGCGGAGTTAATAATATTATCTCTATCTATTCATGCTATGACTAACTATAACCTTGTTTCTACATATAACTTTAAAACCTGCAGCATCGTGGATGTCGTAGCCTTTCCATAAACTTTAAAATCTTGTTCCTTCAAACGTTCTTCTCTTTGATTCCTTTGATACACTTTGAAACCAAGATCTTTTGGGGGAAAGAAGCATTCGGCTCGTGACTCTAATCGCTGTTTGCATTAAAGTAAACAAAACACAGGGCTGAATGATTAAACGATTCATCATGGCAGCTGAGTAGTATAGATGTCATCGTCGCAATCATCTTCATTATTATCGCTATTAGTAGTTGTAGTAGAAGCATGCAGAGCCGGTGATGGTAGCGGTAATATTAATAGTGGGGATGATACTAAAAAACTAGTCACGTGGTACTGGTGGCGAGAGTGGTGAGAGTCATATTAATTAGAGTGTAGAAACTGCTTGCAAAAGTAGAAATAGTACTGCTGGTTGTAATAGTAATGGGGTGGGGGGTACTAGCACTAATGTTGATAGTAGTGACGGTTGCCGGGAGGTAGTGATTTTGATTTGACTTGTAGCAGTGTCCTTGGTTGTTAAAATAGTGGTACATTTATTTCTTTGAACCTTTAACGTTTCACAGTGATAATTAATTAAATCACATGTTGTACATTTATTTCTTTGAACCTTTAACGTATAAAAGTGATGATTAATTATCACATTGTACAACTGTGAAATCCTTAGATCAGTTGTCTCAATAATTTACCTGACATATGGATATTCTTAGAGAATCAGTGTTCTGTGTCCATTTAAGAGTAAAATCTGCATTGAGCCACTATCTCTATTATTAATTGGTGCATGTATTTTATTATGTTTCAATAAATTAATTAATATTAATTAATAATATTATCAATTATTGTTAATTGGTGCATGTATTTTATTATGTTTCAATAAAGTGCTACTAATGTTTTCCTGCATATTAACCTATTGGGTTCTTAGATTGCATGTCTGACCCTTAGTTTGTTGAAGAGTGAGCCAAAATTAAGAAACTATCTATAAGTAAGAGAACCTTTATTAATTGATAACATGGTTTAGAAATTAATTAAGGTTTATTTAAGAAATATAATCTTGAGTCTACAGACAATAGAACTTCAGAAGAGTTATTGAAGATTTCCGTTAGAAAATCAGTATCCAACCTAGAAGGAGATAAAATAACTATTTAAAAATTATAATTTTTTTTTTTTTAAAAAACCGCTATACTCTATTCTCTCTATTTATTGCGATGGAGTGCAGTAAGCATGGCTGGAAGAGGCACAGGCCCACATTATATGTAATAATACAATATTGAATACCGGATATCCATCATGCCGATTAGAAAGTCTGTACGCGGGATAGTGGGGCGTGTCCAAAGGTGATGGTTTGCAACACTGAACGAGAACGTGCAGCAGGATGTTTACAGTTTTGTAAATGACACAAGATCCTGTTCCCCTGTATTGGTATTTCAGACAGGAATGCGCAGAACGAGACGTCAGTCAAGAAATCTGAGGCATTGCTCAACCAGTGTAAATAAAATTAAAGTTTTCTTTTGTCAAGAATGAATTGGATCTGTGTGAATAAACAAACTATCTCCTCCCCCTACTCTATATATTGTGTGTGTGTGTGTGTGTGTGTGTGTGTGTGTGTGTGTGTGTGTGTGTGTGTGATGTCTTGTTATACGTTAAAGGCGAGGCCTATATTGATTTCACGACCTCTGTCAATAGTCTGGATGTTATTGAACCGACACAGCCTGTCCCAATATCGAAACCACGCGAGCCAGTCATAGGACATTAACTAGGTTACAGCCATTAACAGAACGGAGGACATTAACTAGGTTACAGCCATTAACAGAACGGAGGACATTAGGTTGCAGCCGTTAGCTGGACGGTGGACATTATAGACATTAGCTGGACGGTGGACATTAGGTTATAAACATTAGCTGGACGGTGGACATTAGGTTATAAACATTAGCTGGACGGTGGACATTATGCTACAGCCATTAGCTGAATGGTGGAATTCGAAAGAAGATAATCTTCATTCTCAAACCTGGTTATATTATTTACATTTAATGATAGAAAACTATATCACAATTTAAACGCATAGCATGACTAAATGCTTTTTTTAAAATTAAAAAAAAAATCATTCATTAATTTATTTTTGCCTCTGATGATTTGATAAAAGTTCATTATGACCATTTTTCTATCTTTTAGGGTTACTAAAGTAGCCCGAGAAATCAACAACGTAGGCAGTAGAATAAATTAACTCGGAAAGAAAGAGAAAAGACTGGATCAATATTCAATATTCATAACTTTTGAAAGGATCTACGGTCCTTTAGGTCATGTACGCCTCCTCGATGAAACAGATTACGTACTCCATATCCCAGCTGTTGAATTTCTGCACAACCTTAGCATAGTGGGGTTCTTTTCGTGTAAAGAAGACACTGACAACTGACGTAATTAGGTGCAGTAATAGACTCGGTGCAACGGGCTTGTTAATTAAACATTGCGCAACTTCACAGTAGAGGCAAAACCCAGGTCTGCTCCGTTAGGGGATAGAGTGTATTCTACGTGTCAACACCTTTTTCCTTACTTAGTAGTGGGGAGTGCCCTTGAGGGGGAGGAGATGATGTGTTTCATGTGTCTCAACACGCTTTTTATGTCAGTCACTGGCGCTGAGCCCTCGGGACTATCAGTCTGTGTTGATTAATCTGTTTACAATAGCCGATTAGTGCACATTCGTATATGGACGCTGTTTAGAAGCAAGAATTGTGTTTGAAGACTTCGTTCAGTCATAATAATTATACATTATACTTGCTTCTCTTGCTGATGGTGATTAAAAAAAAATATATATAGAAAGTTTTAAAACGAAGTTCTACTGATCACGGTTATATATGAATCTGGAATCATTTCTGCCTTTTAACAATCGTTAGGTGCGTAAAGCCCATAAAGAAGGGCTTTGATCTATTTTAACGTTGAAATTACATCGCGTCAAAACTTATATTACAGTATCATTGAACCCATACCTTCCCAGTGCACGACTATTGATTTTTTAAAAAAAATTATCGTGGTACTCTGTGTGAATAAAATTACTGTTCAGTGTGTTTATTGTACGTGCGGGGTGTTTGTGTGGTACTCTGTGTGAATAAAGTCACGGTTCAGTGTGTTTATTGTGCGTGCGTGCATGTTTATGTGTTATATTTGGAGAAAGGATTGACGTAAACAGCTTTAACAGGATTATTGTTAATCGACAGGTGCAGCCAGACATGGTAAAAACGAGTTGATGTCCAGAGACGTACACAACAAATTTACCTCAAAGTTCGGAGATGAATCTAAACCACAGACTGGGTTGCTATTAATAACGATGACGCATGACTCTCAGATGCACCTCATTTGAAAACCCAGTAATAAATCACATCACACTGTTTTAAAAACTTCACTTTTAAGCTGTCAGTCAAAACGGACACTGTCATGCATTTCGTGGAAAGCAAGATAGCCAGCAAAACACCCCGCCCAACAAACAAAGAAACAACAGCCCAAATTTGGTAGCTATTTACGACTAGGCTAGTATGCAAATCCTGTATCTAAGACAGGATGTCTACTTCAAAGCCTGTATCTAAGACAGGATGTCTACTTCAAAGCCTGTATCTAAGACAGGATGTCCACCAGGATTTACTGCTTTATTTAAATACACTACTTAATATTTGCTTTTGTTCTTCAGACGATATTTTTACTCGCTTTATGACTGTGCGGAGATGGGTCATTGATATGTATATTAATCATATTTAATTAATTACAAATGATGAGAATCTTAGTTTATGTTATTAATAATTCTCCAGAAGATACCACTCGTCTCTCTCACTTGGTGGATATGCTGGCATAGTAAATGTTTCTCTCTTCTACAACATTAAAGACAGACATATTACCTTCACAATATTTTTTTAGGTGGCAAACTTCTTACTGAAGGAGAAGATAAATCCGACTTTTAATCTATATTTAGCGAGCCCCATCCACCCACGTTCTTCTCCAACATACGAATATCAATATTAATATGTGTAAGAAGGTCAATAAATTTAACAATAAAATTATTAAAAGAAAAATCAACTATACAAATGACAATTACAATAAAACAGATAATTTGACATCAATATTCCACAAATCCATATTTGGGTAATTATAGTTTATAATAATAAAATTACAGCTAATTATAGTTCAATGATGGTCAATACAAATTGCAGGTTAGTCCTATCAGAGAATAGAAATGGAGTTATTAGAATAGGTTATTATAAACTTTCACATAACCTGGAATAAGTACAGCTTTCATTCTTTCCACTGGCCTTTTCAATTAAGTAATAAAATTACAGCTAATTATAGTTCAATGATGGTCAATACAAATTGCAGGTTAGTCCTATCAGAGAATAGAAATGGAGTTATTAGAATAGGTTATTATAAACTTTCACATAACCTGGATTAAGTACAGCTTTCATTCTTTCCACTGGCCTTTTCAATTAATTCACAGTGTCAAAATGTTATGATGTCAAAATGCCCATGCTCAGCACATGTTCTCCCTTGTGCACAAGAAAACACTGATAGTGATTCCTCTCAACGGACCTGGCACTCTCTTGCCGTCAGTTTCTTGAGCAGAACACGGTTACAATGATTATGTTATCCTCACTGGACTGATGAACTTAACATCTTTGCTTTGATACATCAAAAAGTAGGGGTATAGCATACTCCATTATGCATGCAACACTTTGCAAGTTTCCATGCTGTCCCGGTCACTCAAGTCACGACTAGTGAACAAATGAAGGGTAGCTAGGAACTTGAAAGTTGAACTTGAGGCTCCACTTGAGACTCACAGCTCAGGGTCGAACTCACACTCTCAGAGTGAGACAATCAAACCAGAAAGGAATCAGAAGGCTGCTTGCTGACTGCAACATACAATCAAGGAGGAAGGAATCAGAAGTAGGTTGCTTGCTGACTGCAACATACAATCAAGGAGGAAATCTAAGTTTGTTATTCATTACACAGAATCACACTACAACATTCTTATAGTATATAGTAAACAAATATTAAGAAATTGATGTGTTAACCTGAATATTTAGCGGACGTATCTTTGATTCATGGAAATAGTGCAGCCTCCTGTACATTTAGGCAAAGTCTCCCTCGTGAATAATTTCCCAAACCGGTCTCATGCTATTTATGCACATCTATGAATTATAGGTGGGAAACTTCATCAACGCAAGTTTAGTGGCGTTGGGTTTGAACAACAACCCCCTTCCCCTACAATCATTCAAGCATAGCACGTAATCTGTCTCTATAGTGACCAACACTGCTTTTATCATGCATGGTACCCTCTGATTGCCCGTAATCTGCTACAGCATGACGCTTGCAATTACATAACTTGGCTGCGATCACCAGCGCAAAGAAATGTATGATACAAAAGATAAAAACATCAAAAGAGCTTAATAACAATTGAAGATAAAATTGTTAGTAAGACAGGCATAATTTGCCCTTGACTCCATGACAAGACCTTAATGTTGTTCAATAATTACTAGTAGCTACAAAGAATTATGATATTCTTGCAGCTGGCCTTTTTTCTGGTTGCCTATAATTTCATATCGACTTGAGTCTCGTGTCCACTCTGAATGCATACTTTTCCTGCTGCAGCTGACAGATGCCACATGGTCTGGAGACACTGCCAACATGGCAAAGGGTACACTGAGTGAGTGACAGTAAACAATGGATCATCTACTCATCTACAGAGATACAGTGAAGTCATCTCTAAACATAACAAAATGATAATCTGACTTAACGAACAATAATCTTGGGACAATTTTCAATAGATGGTCTCAGTTGGCCATTGTATTCAGAAAATGATTTTACTGCTTTTTATTACGTATTATTAAATCTTTTCTTCTCATCTTAAACCCACATTTCGATTAATTTGTTTGGAGTGACCAGATTGGGAATTGGCTCCGGATGAGTCATAAAATATACAAATATATTAATTAATCACATGGGAAGATAATGTTGCCAATTCCAGGGTGGTCAGCTAATCTACTTGTCGCTATGCTAGGTATTTGATTGTCCCAATGAATGACAATCTAGTATAGAGACTGAAGGTTAAGCCTTGGGGCAGAGCCAGTATTAAAGTCAATAATACAAATTTCATAATTAATAATTCGGGTCTTAATGCTGGGACAGGGTCATTAAAATAACCCCACATGACACTATTTTACTTTGCTTCGTAAGATATGGCGAAGATGAATACTTTAGGGAAGAACTTCTTTGTTGCCTTGAATTATCTGGACGGACCACTAGTTCAGAGATATGTAGTGCTCTTGAGTATTTTCAAGGTCAGGGTTTAGACTGGGGCAAATGGGTCGGAGAGTGTATGGACAGTGCTGCATGAGTGCGCATGACACTTGACACTTTTCAGAATAATGTCGAGTTGATCACTCCAGGAGGTTATCTTGATCATTACAAAAAATAAATGTATAGAGCCTAGCTGTATTTGTACAATGAAAGATCGTCATGCAAGTCTCTTTGCCAAAAGGGGGGTAATTCAAGCCACCGTCCTACATTTTTTTGTTCGGGCAGTAACATTTTTTGTGTGTGCAAACATTATTGCTACAACAAAAGAGGGAAAACATTAGGTACAACTTGACCAACAGTTAAGTGCACTCGCAACGGAAAATAAAATAAATTGTAGGCAGTGTTGTCAGCATCCAACATCAGTACAAAGGTTCATGACTGCATCTTTTAAATGTCACTGGTCTGTATTTGCTGAGCCTGCCACACACATAGTTAACAATACAAATACAAAACAGACACACAAAGCACGCGCTAACTGAACAAAATAAAACTTCAGCAACATTAACTTTCAAATTACATTATCTCACGAAGTTATGTCTGTTTGGGGAACTGAAAGGGAAACTGTATACTCCAAAACAATGGCTACGAATTGAAACCTGTTGTCCAGCGTAAAATACGGACTGTCCAGACTTAGGTCAGGAAATGTGTGACTGCATATAATATAATAAAATCAGCGAAGACAAAGTACTTCAGTTATTTTCTTGTTTCATTAGTTTAAAATGAACCACAGCCAACACAGTAACAAAGTATCCATACTTAAATGTTCTGTTTCGCTAGCTCAGCGGATCACTCAATATCGATTTCTCCAAAGGCGTTGGGAACGGGGTGGAGGGGGTGGAGTGGTGCTGGTGCGACGTATGAGATATTTATCTACACAAACTTCAACTTTTTATTAGATCTACTTCTATAGATTAGTGTACTTGTGCTTTTAGAGGTCAATGGTTGTGACGCGTATATACGTCATATTCTACAACCTATTTCTGTCATTTCCGGTTTGGTTTCTGAGCAGTGACGATGCAGTGAGGTAAACTTAGTTTTTTTCCATGAAAGAAAGCGTTTTATCCTTAAAAAGTTAAATCAAGCTTTAAAATGAATCAGCTGTAGGCCTCATATGTATTCACTTATTTAGATAGATAAATAGATTGATTGATTGTGAAAATGAATAAAAATTTAGATTTGTTGAAAACATTCTTTCATTTAAAGTAGCATAAGATAGCTTTATAGAACAATATACACAGTTGTAAACACAAACACTGCTTTACAAAACGATATTTGGAGATTATAACTATTAATACTAATAAATATAAATTGTAATAATCTTCATGTTTAATGATTTGTCTCGATTGATCCGTGACACTGCAATGTATCAAAGCCACTCTATACATCAGACTGACCACAGGACAAGGGCGATAAATATAAAAGGCTTGGTCAGTTTGTCAGGTGTGAATTAGTCTAAATTAAAGAAAGTTAACTGCACTGCTCTCTGGCTCATAACTTCGTTACTAATAATCAGGTTCAAAGTTGTGGTACGAATACGAAACAAACCAATAATTAGTAAAGTCTGCACAACAGATTATAAAATTAGATTTGACATCTTACAAAATTAATTTGACTAAATCAGTTTAGTTTTCAAATTAGAGGTCTACGAAGAAAGGCGACTGAAGTCGAGAAGCAAAGTTACCTTTCTTACTAAGTGACACGTTCATTTCAGAGTTGTCTCCTTTATCTATCCTTTGATAATATCATCAGATTTAGTTATTGATTTTTTTTAATGTTGCTTGTTAGCTTTTGCCATTTTTTTTGTTTTAATTTTTACATGATAACAAACGTTTCATTATTGGAATGAATCCAGTAATCCTTTACTGTTTACAGCATAAGTTCCAAACCATCCAGCCACCTACACTCTGGGTTTATGTTGACGGACTGAACCCTTGGGCCAAATTACGCTCTCTGCTTTTTATTAAATAAGTATCTTCTACTTTGTTTCCTTTCATTCAATAACCGATAATTAATATTGTGTAACATATTGTTTGTCGCAGATCTTCAGGGCTGTAGTCAACCGTGACTGCCTACCAGAGGAATTAGGATTGCAGTTCCGCAGAAAGAAGTTGAAGCGTGAGAGGAGAAATGGAAAATTCAGAAGATTCTATAGACAACACATCCACTCATTTCAGCTAGTCTTGACTGCGGACTCCTACCCGTTCACTGAAAGAAAACAACTTCCATTGTGCGAAATAACTTGTAAGTGCGTTGGTTGCATGACGAAAATATAGTTAATCTGTTACTCAGTCTTGTAAGTGATCAAATTTTGATGTCGTTAAATTATTTTTGCTTCCATTGTACATTTCTAAGTCTATTTTTTGGCACTCTTTCTCTATCAGTCACATAACTCACCATTCCTCTCAATCAGCCTTAAGACCAGAGTCGATGACAGCAAAAATTAAAGTAATAAGAACGAGATTTTTTTTTCAATAGGTCACTCTCTGCCTGACTCCTTTTGGTTAGATTTGTTGTTAGCCTTCATCAGGTCAATGGTCGATTATAACTGGCTAGCTTCTTAAAACTGCTTAGCATCACTGGATGAGCTGTTTATTACTAACAAGCTCAGCAGCTTGGCTTGCTCACTTCAATGAAACTTCAGCCCTGAAATCCGTAAAAGAATGCATACTGCACCATTTAATTATAATGTTACCTATGGGCATTGTTTAGCTATGTTTTGGGAAATTCTGTCTTACCAACCTGTTAACTTTAATGCACAATGTGCAAGGTCTACAAACAAATTCTTGCTACACTAGAAGCATAAATATAATAATTATTTCATAAACATATTGGGCAACTTTGATCCATCACAATATATATATATTCTGGAAAGAAACCCATCAGTACATATATATTCTAGAAAAAAAAAACAGCTAGATATTTATACATTTATATTTAAAGAAACCCCTCTGCGTGTCGATTTCAGAACCAGCAGACAACCTATCACTTTATAATAGGCTTGATCTATCTATCTATCTATCTATCTATCTATCTATCTATCTATCTATCTATCTATCTATCTATCTATCTATCAATTGCTGAGTAACATTTAATTTTTAACATACAAAGTACTTTCTATGTTGTTGTGGTTTTTTTTAAATCACCTTAAATTTACTGTACTGCAATACGTGTAATACATTTATCTAGAATTTAAAGAATGTTTATAAAGCATTGTAAGTGGTATTTATTAACAATTTAGTGCATTTGATTTTTACAGGTCGCTATTGACAAAACCGACTCAGAGATATTTTTGATTAAGTCATTAGTGGTTAAGATAATAATAATACTGTGATTCTGTATTAGCTTTATTATTAGCTTCAGCATACTCTGCTCTTTTATAAACATTAATTCCAAGCAACACCATTATTCCAGAGAACTATTTTCTATGGATGAAGAAAAGGAAATATTCCTGGAGAAACCTCAGGACCCAAGAATTATCTTGCGCCATTCCCAAAAAATTGTGAGTGGGTCTTTGTTATCAAGACAACAAGAAATATTGATCAGCTCTAAGACAAGTTTTGCATAAATTGATATTCATATTAAAAACATATATTCAATGTATTAACTATTAATTTGTTTTTTTATAAATAAATTAATTTAGATGCATTTATCTCTACTTTTGTATATAAGTAAAATTATTCTAAGTATTTCAAATGTTCATGTACAATTACAAAACCTGATGCAAATGTCTGTCTGTCTGTCTGTCTCTCTCTTTCTCTCTCTCTCTCTCTCTCTCTCTCTCTCTCTCTCACACACACACACACACACACACACACACACACACACACACACACACACACATACTTATCTTGCATTACATCACATGGACATTTCATAAAAGTTTATAAGGTACCAGGGTTAGTTTCCAACTCATATATGCAGTTGTGAGTACTCTCGAACTCTACTGACATTAGAAGTGACGGTGTGTAGACATCTCTGCTCTTACCACCATTGGAAGTTCTCGGGTAGATATTAGCCCGATGAGACACTTTGTGGGTGTTTTTCTATTACGTCCTTTGTCAATTATAAATGATGTGGGTTTTTACGTTGTGCTCACGTACAGCTTTGTGCTTTTTTTTTTTTTTTACATAACTGCTATGGGTTATTTTTAAGTAGTGCTTACAAAACTTTTATAAGTTTTTTTATGTATATATCGTGCTCATTTTTAGCTTTTTTTAAACCTTTTTTTTTACATCATGCTGACATAGTATTTATGAGTTTTTACATCATGCTCACTTTCAAATTTCGTGAGTTTTTGTTTACATCATTCTCACTTATAAATTTTGAGTGGTTTTTTTTTTTTTTTTACATCTGCCCACTTATAACTGCTGTAGACTTTTACAGAGTGCTCACATCTAACTAGTGTGACTTTGCATCATACTCAGTTATAATTGTTGCTGTTACAACCTTTCCTTGCTTTTTCATGTGTTTTTCTTTATTTTTCTCTCGCTCCAGATGGACTACGAAGCTTTTCATGCGCCTAACACGGCCTCTACATGTATAATGTCCGTTATTGTTTTTATCTTCTGCTGCTGGCCGATTGGTATCATCGCCATCTTATTTAACGAAAGGGTATGAGATGAAGACCTAAACTGACCAACGTGTTTCTTTATAAAATCTTTGTCTCTTATATCCTCTGTGCTGTTTATTTCCATCCTTGAAATGCTCTTTTAACTCATTGAATACCTTGTAATCCTTTATTTTTGTACGCTGCTTTAGTACGCATTGAAAACTATTTGAAGTAGAAGAGAGTTTATGCATGTAGATAAAGCAAGTATACAAGCGTTATTTTCTCGCCCTATGATCACCGAGCTCTATACATGGAGAGGAGGCAAGGCAAAGTACACTGTCGTGTCAAAAGTCCGCCATTTGAAAATATGATGCATTGTAGCGTCTTTGGCAACGAAGCTATAATTCGTTAACTGTCATTAAAATTTGCAATACAATAGAAACAATAAGGAAAAGATCATCAGGCCTATCACCTCAGACAACGAATATCAATGAAATGTAGACATGGAAAGATAACTCTACGTTGTACAATAGTTTACTCGGTCTACTTAACAATTCTATATTTAAGAAGGATTTGGGAAAATTGTTTAAATTATATGTACTTTGTAATTCCAATACGTATCTGAATTTGAGAATTCTACATTGTAGTTCTTCTTAATTTGTGCATTGAAGGAGATAGAGTGAGCTCTACCAAAGAGGTTATAATTAGTATTATTTATGAAAGAAACGTTACTGTTAAAGCTATGTGTAGATAGTGTTGCCAAAATTCGTTCATGTTCGAAATAAACCAGTCATTTACATCAGTATTTTCTCCACTTCTAGTGTCTATATACTGAGATTTATTTTGTATGTCGCTTTTCCATGTTTATCATGAACATTATTAAGTAGGTATTTTATCATAAAGACAGTGAGGTATGTGCGTTGTTTTCGAAAACACAATAAAATACCGTCATACATATATACAAATTATATGTTAAAATGTGATTAGAATTGTTTAAATATTTTTATTCACAAACATTTGTTCTTAAATGTGATTGCAGAATATTGCTGACATTAAATATTAGGTAATTGTGTACTGTAAGTGTAAGGTAAGATAAATACCTAAGTAATGAGAATAAAATGGGTCTGTTTAGTTTTATCATTATTAGTGAGGGGGTTTAGTGCACAAAGTTGGCAACGTTCATATCTTTTGAGAGTTTCTAGTTTAACTTATCTGGACCAGAGGAGAATCAGTCCTTCCGCTTGAATACAGCATTGGCGATTTATTTCCCTGGATCCTGGAATGAATACATGGTTCGACAAGTCCAGCGTGGACCAATGACACGTTGACGTAGTAGTTGGGATAAGCCCTTTCTTTCAGCTGAGTCAGCAGTACATTTCAATTTGAGAGGATGTAGTGGTTACATGAGCTGAGTCAGCAGTGCATACCGATTTAAGTGGATGTAGTGGTTACGTGAGCAGCCTTGTTCTTTAAAATACACACATGGACACATGGACACACACACACACACACACACACACACACACACACACACACACACACACACACACACACACACACACTCACTCAAACACAAGTTGGATACAAACGCCACATAATAAAACAATAATAACACTTTAAAGGTACAATGTAAAACAATCTTTAAAGAATAAACATGTAACTAACAAAATTAATATTTACAGGTGTTATATGGTCAGAAAATACTCACAAAAAAACGTAAGAAATAAAGAAAATACAAAAAGAAAGATTATGAAAGTACAGACTAGAGTTGTAAGAGAAGATGTGCTGTAAGAAGTTTTTTGAAAGATGTTTGGTGTTACAATGGCATTCTCTAAGGTGTAAAAGCAGTTCATTACAGCCCAAAGGGCCCTGCTTTAGAAAACCCACAAAGACGCCCCTATACTTTAATTTCTTGGTATCTGAGGATGCGAGAGTCAGAAGAAGAGCGCAAGTGTCGAGATGGGGTGTATACATAGGTAGGGTTAGACAGTACATTGTAGCCAGAGAATCAGAGCAGAGTAAAGAGATCTTGCGCTTGATTCTGTAGTGAACACACGAATATTTTCATTTTAAACTAACATTTCGCTAGTTACATACATTGTTTTAAATTCAGGATTATACCCGCTCTTCACGTGCATGCAATTAAGAATAGTCAGTTTGATGAGTGGTGCTACTTTTTCCTCCAGGCCAAGCTCGAAGTGATGGCAGGTCATTATTCTGATGCTGTGAAGACGCTGCAGACAGTTAGGATACTTATCGCTGTAGGAGTTATTTTGGGCACATTTTTCTGGATCATATTCTTAATTATGGTCATTCATTTTAAATTCTTGGAATTGTGAAAGAGAATTTTCTCGAATAAAATACAACTCAGTCTTTTTTCTTGAATTTGAGTGTTTGGTTTTGTGTGTGAGTGTGAGTGTGTGGTTTTGTGTTTGTGTGTTTGTGAGTGTGTGTGTGTGTGTGTATGTGAATGTGTGGTTTTGTGTGTTTGTGGGTATGTGCGTGTGACTGCTACATTTTTCTGCTTGAGGGAAGTAATATGGGGAAAGAGTGCCTGATTAGCCTCAAGAGAATATCAGCTCATCAGTGTTCTACAACATGCAAGATAAACATGTGAAACTGACAATACTAACGAGAACATTACATTTGTGACTTTGCTACAAAAGTGTGCAAAAGACTAGTGAGGCATTGCCTAGACAAGGTTATATACAAACTATTATCACATCAGAGATAGGTGATTTTGTTTTTGTTTTCTGATAAGAATTATCCATTGATTTATATTGACACTAATCTGTTAAAGTGTGTGTTAGGATGTAAGATGATATACTGATTGAACCTATTTTAAATGGTTCAGGGAAATATTGATGTCAAGTAATATTTTCATTGTATGTGCTAAATGTATATTTGATTGTTGATTTAAGAAATGTATTGTTAAATTTGATGATCTTCTTACACATATTGATAATCATATGTTGGAAAGATATTGGGTGGATGGGGGTTCGCTAAATAGATTAAAAGACGGATTTATCTTCTCATTTAGTAAGATTTCCCCCCTCTGGAAATATTGTGTGACGGTGAATGTTTTTCTTTAATGTTGTAGAAGAGAGAAAACCTTTACAGTGTCCACATATCTGCCAAGTGAGAGAGATGAGTGGTCTTCTGGAGAGTTATTAATAACACAAATTAAGATTTTCATCACTTGTCATTAGTTAAGGATGATTAAATAGTTATAATAATCATAACCATTAATTAGGGCGGTGTAGTCATCACAGTTCACATATTTTAAATATATATAAAGCACTTCTGTCTGAATGTGAATGTCTACATCCATCTCTGTTGTTGCAATCACTTCTGTCTGATAGAGAATGTCTACACCCATCTTTGTTGTTTCAATCAAGTGAATGTTTACACCAATCTCTTTGTTTCATTCATTTCTGTCAGGAAAGAAGTATTGTTTCTTGTCCTAGTACTTTCTGCCAGTGCTTGTGTTCGTGTGATGATTTTGACCTCGTTAGCCACTGCTTCTATCATCTTGCAAAATGGCATTCAAGTGGTTTCCTTACGAATCCATCTTTATCATGGAAGCTTGTGATCTCCATAAGTAGTCAATCGGTCTAGGGGTTGCCAAAACGATGTTCCCTACTGCTAAAGGCTCAAGTAGTGGTTCAGTTTCCTGTGAGTTGTTTTGGGACCCCATGGTGTTCTCTGAGTTTCGTCTTTATGTTACTGCCATGAACATGTTTTGCCATTAGTTTTATTTTCATGTTTCTCGTGCTATTGATCCACAGCTATGTTCACTTCCCCATTGTACTCCTGTTCACTGTAGTCGGCCATTTGTTTCATGTTCAGTTGATAGGGTGTGTGAAGTGTCTATTTAGCTGGAATTTTCCAGGCAGAATGCAAAATTAGAATAGAGAACGGAAGAAAACGCCTGTCTGAAAGAAACAGCTTGCACCTGCCATCTGCCTTGCCTGTCTATGCATTTGAGTGCAACCAGTACACGTCTTGTAGTGGTGTGTGTGTGTGTGTGTGTGTGTGTGTGTGTGTGTGTGTGTGTGTGTGTGTGTGTGTGTGTGTGTGTGTATTTCAGGCAGTGAGTCAAAGTGAGACTACTGAACATTGGACACGATGCATCTATACAGTGAAGTTTTGGTTACAGAGATTTAATGAACACTGTCTGTCTGTCATGTATTGTATGGTAGTGAAGTGTTGTTACAGAGATTGAATGAACACTTGCTGTCATGTATTGTATGTGAACTGTGCATAAATTTGAGAATTAACGATCGAAGCTGTAAAGAAGAAATCAACTGTCACACCAGTCTGTAACGAGAAATTTATATAATGATTTGATGGTTTCTTTAATTCTTTCTTTTTTAAAAAGAAAATTAATTGACTGTTAAGTTATTCACCTGTTTTAGTATATTGTAGTACACCCTACTTCAAAATCTAGCGTAATTATAATAGGTTTATTTATGTATGTATAACATCGAGCCACGAGTTAAATGATAATCACAAAATTAATGACAATAATAAATTCCAGACTATCACAATAATAATAATAACCAAAGTCAATTACGTGCATCGGCATCCATAGGTAGATTACAGTACTAAATCTAAATACATCTGAGCTAGTCACATAAGTATAAATCACATCGCCATCCATAGATAGTTTACAGTACTAAATCTAAATACATCTGAGCTAGTCACATAAGTATAAATCACATCGCCATCCATAGATAGTTTACAGTACTAAATCTAAATACATCTGAGCCACATCGGGTAATATTAACACCAGAAAAATTCAATTCAGTTTTGTACGATATTCAGAAAAAATAAAATCCTGTTAAAACATTTCTGTGATAGGTACTTGTTTGAGGAATCCAAGAAACAGTAACATATTAACTGGTGCCATACGGTTTGCACGAAATAAATGAGTTAGTTCTCTGCTGTGAGGTGTTAAAATGAATACTGTATGTCACACATACTCGTAAAATTACCCTACAGTTTGAATTCAAATTAAAGTATGTGAGACCAAACTATTAAAATAACTTATCTAGCCCAGTTGTAGGACAGTGTTAAGTGTATTTCATCTCTTGTTTCACCTAGTGCTGTCCAAGGGTCTATGGTAGAAAAAAAAGACACTTAGCGAGAAAGAATGCGGTAGTTGAAATAAGCATAGCATATGTTAGAGGACTTTCCAGCGCGTGACCTAGTTATTAAGTAGCCAATCAGTCCTCTCTAGTTTTATGACGTCACCGGATTTTCTTTTGTCTGATTAGTATGATGTCTTCGTGTCTTTGTCATGTTGGTTTACGTCAGGCATTGATATTGTTTATCAGTCGGGTTAACGTGTCTGCAACAAGCTATTGTCGCCTTGATGACAAAGTACTATCACGCACGCACACTCACACACACTCATACATACACACTGCCGACACGTTTAATCCACTACTAAACACATTAGTGTGCGTGTGCGCGCGTGCGCGTTATGCCGGTAATTAACCATATAAAATTTATTGTTTTTCTTCTTTTTCATTTGTTGGTGTGTGTATGGGGGGAGGGGGTCTGGGGGGGGGGGGAGAGAAAGAAAAGCAGGCGCGAACTTTATGCATTTAATAATGTTGAATTCAATTTTGTATGGTGTTCAGTAGAAATAAAAGCCAGCACTATCTAAATACTTATTAAAACAAACTAGTTCATTAACTAGCGTAAGCACTAATTAACATATCGCCGAGAGTCACATGGACTTTACGAAATGACTGAGCTAAATCACTGCTCTCAAGTGTCTCCTGTTTATTGGCGACTCCCAAAACTACTAGCCACTCCTTCTTCTAAAATTACACGCAACCTGGATTTCACTCAGTGCATGTTTGATCTAAATATTAAAGATCATGGGTTAGCAGTCCTAGTTGTATTATAAGGGCACACCAACTACCACACCCCACACATACACATCTTTTTGTTTGCTTATTTTATTTTTGTGTAGATGGGGCCGCAGATTTATGACATATATTTATGACACTAAACGAGGCAAGACTTTTCCTAGCAGTATTATTTTTGTGTAGACGGGGCCCGGATTTATAACATACAGTTATGACACCAAACGAGGCAAGACTTTTCCTAGCAGTATTATTTTTGTGTAGACGGGGCCCGGATTTATAACATACAGTTATGACACCAAACGAGGCGAGACTTTCCTAGTAGCATGAAAAAAAATATCGGTGAGTGAAATAAACATATCATATATAGGTGGTCTTTCCAATGCATAAGGTCCAATCGGTCCGTTCTAATTCTATGACGTCACCGGAGTCACTCCTGTTTCCATTTAGCAGGATATAGCCTTCGTTTCTTTGATATGTTTGTTTACATCAGTGGCTGAATTTGGTCAGCACTGGGTTTAACGCGCCTGCAATGATCCATTATCATTTGTCACACAGACACACATATTATATACGTGTGTGTATATGTGTACTGTGTGTTTTTGTGAAGGTTTATTGTTGTCATAGTTTTATTTGCCTTGGTACTGAAAAGTCTGCAGTTTACTGAATGCATACATTTAAAAAAAAGAAATGATGTATTAATAATTACACTTCCTTTCTTTGCAAATTAAGACTGCCTTAAATCTAACGCGACCCAAGCGTGTCCAAAGGAAGTCCAATTTTTCAAATTTTATTACTATTGTTTTAAATCGAACAGCTAACAAGGCATCAAGTGAATCCAACGTAAAATCTAGTGCATCACCAAACAGGCAGGATAACAACACGTCAACAACTTGCTGACTGCGTAGATATTTACGCAAGTATTGAACTTCCGGAAAACCCCGTACCTACCGCGCAACCTAACACCGCTTCCTGTTCATGCACTTCAAAAGGTTACTCTAAGAATGTAAGCCCGTCCTTTAAACTCGCAGTGCCTGTACATAAGTATTTAAAGCATTTGCGTTTGTGGGGCGGGGATTGTCTTGTTAAACTTATCTGAACTTTTGGCGACAAAATTAGTTTCGCTCAGGTGGCATTGCTTTTCCAGTTCAGGGATACTCTAAGCTCAGCAGTTTCACAATGTCTTCATCAGGTAGGTGATAAGCAGTTAATCTGGTTTTATTTTTATTTTAAATTATTTTTATTTTGCAATTCGCTTTTAGCAACTGGCAATAACTTTAATTTTAAAATTTAGTTTAGAAATAGACTATAATAATAGCAACAATGGTTGTATTGTTTTGTCTTAGTTTTAATATTATGCGTGAAAATTATCAATGCGAACCATACTGTGTGTGATAGTGAATATTTAATATTTTGCATGTGCAACAGTTAATTCTCTTCTTTTTGTAAAAAAAATAAATAAAATCACATGAAGATTATTAGACAATTGATTCTTTCTAATTTGAGTGGTAAGTTAGTGTTAAACCCTCTGTTAAAGAAAGGCCAGTGAATTTCTAATATTAATGTTCTCGCCCCGATCATTTCAACAACTACAAAACAAAATAATTGAATGATATTAGTTCAATGAGGGCACTTGTCCTAATATTGGATGGCCTTCAAAGAAAAAAGAACCGTTGCAATTTCTTATAAAGTCACTAAAAGTCTCCCCGTCATGACGAATTTTTGCAGATAAAAACAAGCCAGTGAGACCGGACGAGGGAAGCCACACTGACAAGATGCAGCTTCCTCCAGACATCATGAATCCCCCTCCCTATACCATCATCCAGACTCCACCCTATTCCACGCATCCCTCTTCTGCTCCCATTTACCCAGGGTCCACATGCCCGTACCCGTACCCTACTAATGGACAAAACATGTGTATTGTGGTGAGTGAGTGACGGGGTTCGTTATATTGCGATTTGTCTGAAACAATATCATTCAACGAGTGCAATTAAACAATCTCAATAAATTAGTGCAATTAAACAAATAATCAATCTCATTCAATGGGTGAAATTAAACAACATCATTAAATGAGTGCAATAAACAATTAAACGATCTCATTTCATGAATTCAATTAAACAATCTCGTTAAATGAAGGCAAATTAAACAATATCATTTAATGAATGCACATAAACAATCTTATTAAATCTGGAAACGCTGTTAAAGTAATATATAATATAAAAATGGCGATAGACGTTTAAATGAAATATATCGATCTTTTAGCAAGTATTTATTGGCATTTCAAACACATGCACTGTGAGAAAGATGGATGGATAAACTGATTGATTGATTGATTGATTGGTTGGTTGGTTGGTTGGTTGGTTGGTTGGTTGGTTGATTGATTGATTGGTTGATTGATTGATTGATTGATTGATTGATTGATTGAGGAAAGGAGGTGGTAGGGAGATGAGGTTTGTAAAGTGCATGAGTTAACATCTTATTTTCTCCCATCTTCATTATCTCTGAGATTGTTGAGCTATTGTTAGGTATCAACACTGTCAAGCATTCACTAAGAAATAGTTACCGTTCGATGGAACATAGGAACAATGCTGGTAAATGATGGCTTATTTTCTAAGGAAGAAACGTTGCTTGTTGTTGTCTTCCTTAGAAACTGATTAAGTTTGTGTTTTCTGATCCATGTTCTTTACATAGGTTGCTGCGTCTGATAATACTTCTCCGCCTAAGACGACCCCTACATTGGTGATCGCCATTTGTACTCTTATTTTAAGCATGGGAGGCTGGCCGTTTGCCATTATCGCCATCGTTTTGAACCGAAGGGTAAGAAAGAAAGAGATCGAGAAAGAAAGAGAATGAGCGAGAGAGAACAAGAGGGTAAGAGAGAGAGCGAGATAGAGAGAGATCTTTATCTTATTTCATACTAATGTTGATGATGAATTCCCCCTTTTACTTATTGCATTCTCTCTCTATTAATTAATTATTTAACTAATTCGCTAGCCGACTTTAAATGAGGTAGTTTCGATAGTTATTTTTTTAATCTGTGTGCTAGCTAGTATTCACTACACAGATAGATAGATAGATAGATAGATAGATAGATAGATAGATAGATAGATAGATAGATAGATAGAAAGAACGATAGATATATAGATAAATTAGTTTGTTTCAAATTCTACAATCTTTATATCTCTATGGCAACTTCCAGGTGTTACACCACCACAGGCTACTCGATTTAAAATTTAAATCTTTTTGCCCACTACCATCTTTCCTTGATTTCTCGGACTGATGTCCCATTGAAAAAAATTAAGACTTTCTAATTAGGTCATTCCTAAAGGTAGGTAAGAGTAGGCCTATATAATAACAAATTATAAAAGACCATACTCTTGAACTGGGTCAATCCTTACGTCATTCAGGATTATGACGAATGACGATAAAACGATACATGTATGAGACGTCATTTTTCTAGGTTTGCTTGTGTTTTCTTTTCCAGGCCAAATCAGAAGTTCGACTAGGCCAGAACATGATTGCCCGTGGAACGTTACGCACAGTGAAAATATTACTCGTTGTAGCGATTGTCATTGACATTATCGGTTGGATCTTCTTCGCATTCCGTCTCAAGTATGCTCTTGAAGAAATGAACAGATTAAATGGAAGATATTAGTCACCTGACGTGAAGCTGAACCCACATCTGAAGAATCCCATGCACGCGCGCTTGACAGGACTGCCTGTAACGGATTAGCGTTGCTGTTCCACATAAATCGGTCTAGGGGAAGCAATTCATTCCGGCCTTGTAAGTGACGAGTATTGCATGTTTGAATTGCCTCCCCTGTTTCTCTGATCTTCCGTATATTCATACCCCGACAATGAGTATAATTCGACGGTCTTTTTAAAGAATAAGAGAGTTTCGTTTTGTTGCGCCATGTTACGCTCTTTAAGACAATAACAATCATTCATTAAATTACTAACTCTTGTTTAATATTACTCACTCTGCATTCTGACATTTGTGTCAAACATTCTCAGAAAGTCGCTCTCATTTTTAAAGTACCGGTAATTTACATGATTTAACAACTACAAAATGTAACAGTTAACTCTGTAAATCGGCTTTTCGTTGAAATGGAACAATAAGATTAGTTTGAAGTTTATTGTTATATTTTTGTTTTTACACGAATTTCCAAGATGTCTTCGGTACAGTATTAAAGTGCCAGAGTTATTTACACATTGGAAGAGTAGACGACAATCCCCTGAATAAAATTTAATGGTCAAAATGGTGCTAGATATTATACCCTACAACTAGTGAATTTTTACGCTTCAAAGACATTTTTCGTGTTAGGTGAAATCATTCAGCCATGACAAAATATGACATTAGATTCGCACCATACACCATCGATCTAAAGCATCAACTTCATTGTGCGTCCCTTCAAAGACCTTGAAGAATGGTGCTGCCTTAGAAATGCACTCATTATTATTTATTGTCAAGAAGGATAACTTCCCTTGAATGAACAAGCGCCAACAACGCAATGACTGGGAAGAATACATGGCGGGAGAAAGATAAGTAATGCATCGATAGAATGCAGGATTAAGAGAATAATGCTATAACGATAACTGATGCAAGCATCAGTGAGTTAATGCTGATGTTGAAAATGAAGACTGATAGAATGAATCGGGATATTACGGTGGATTATGAACATTGGCTTTGAAATCGAAGGGGCCCATCAATGAAGCTCTGCACAAAAGCAAAACCAAAAAAAAAAAATTGGGACGCCACTGATTATGAAGGTTTACAGTCTCATGAATGATATTTGTCTTCGGTGTCAGCAATTTTTCTCATAATGATATTCGAAATTATGATTTTGTTCATCCTAAGATAAGGAAACATTCCTCTAAAACCTACCTCAAGCAACTGACCCCAATTACAAATTATGATTTTGTTCATCCTAAGATAAGAAAACATTTCTACCTCAAGCAACTGACCCCAATTACAAATTGTTTCTCAGTCTTCAATTTACAATTATTCGTTTTTGCAAGTTATACTGATGTAAATTCATTTGTAAATGTCTACTGTGGTATATGGATTGATGAATTTTGATATTAAAATATAAAATATATACACGTAATTAAATATGCTGTAACCCTACGTGAGTAATCATGTATGCCTGTCAACACTGTGAGAATACGAAAAACCAAAGTGAACAGCAGTAATGTATCAGCAATATGTGGATATGAACAGCCAGGCTACGTGTAGATATGAACAGCCGGCTACGTGTGAATATGAACAACTGACAGTGTGTGAATAATATTAATGAAAGTGTCTATATTCATGTGTGAGTGCCAGTTCTGTGTGAACGTCAATACGGTGTGAGTGTCAGTACTGTGTGAACTCAATACGGTGTGTGTCAGTAATGTGTAAATTGTCAACGCTATGTGAATGCATATCTACACACGTGCGAGAAACATTTGTGAATGATCAAGTATGATTGTCGGAACTGTGCGATTGCTAACAATCATGAGTAAATCATTATAAATAATAACATTTCTTGATTGCATAATATTTTCGAGGTCGAATTAGCAATGAATACCTAATTAAAGCAAAGCTCCTCAGGAATATGTTTTGTGAAATGGCATTGATAATAGCATTCTATAATAATATGATGAGAATGAAATACTTTTGACTGATTCGTGTTTGCAATTATGTCACCTTTATTGTTATGTTTTTTAAAACTAATTTTAATTTAACGTTATTTAAAAAATGATGAAATGTTTGATAATGTATCATTGTCATTTACCTTCATTATGGCAACTAATGTGAAGTTACAAATTAAATATTTGTAGTTGAAAAAAGGGTGTTAATTTCATCTTTCCTGTGTTTTGCATGGAGTTTATGATACAGTAGAGCAGTGGTCCCCAACCTTTTCATCGCCGCGGACCGGTCAACGCTTGATAATTTTGCCGCGGACCGGTCAACGCTTGATAATTTTACCGCGGCCCGATGATGTGGGGGGACGTTGATTGTTTATATTTTAGATTGTTTTGATTTAATAATTTTAATTTAATTGTATTTAAACGTGCCTTCAAATTAAAATACATTTACATCAAAAATGAATATAAAGTGATTTAACATTTTAACTCACTAGAACGCTAAATCAGAGAGAACCCTGAGCTTGTTTCTTTGCAACGAGACGGTTCCATCTGGGGGTAATAGGAGACAATTACACCCGAAGTGAGTTGCTTATGTCCATCCGTTGTTTTGTTTTGGTTGCTGTCACTGCAGAAAACCCCGCTTCACACAAATAGGATTCGGAAATGGCAATACGGATTTAAGTGCTGTGGTGGCCGTTGTTGTATTGGCAGGTGAGGGGGTTTACAGAGCCCAGGATAATACCACATCGTCTGTACTTAGTGTGTATGTGCGCCCAGGATGTTCACTCCCCACCCTGTAATGTTCACCAGTGGTGTTGTTGTTGTCGTTGGCACTGTTGTTGTTGATGTCCCCGGTAGCCGTTGGACTGTATGTAGGTGGATGTTGGCGGCAAGCATTAGTTGAATTAGATCCGCAATGGGGTGGTTATAATATCCCCACTGCATGTGATGTTGCTCCCTGTGCTGCCACCGTTGTTGTTGTTGTTGTCGGCGGTGGTTGTTGTCGCAGCGCTGCCGTTGTTGTTGTGGATTCTGTTGTTGTGGCTGTAGTAGAGGATACTGTTGTTGTCGTCTGATGTGTTGTGGCGGGCGCCTTCTTTTTGATTTGGGGCTCCGTTCTGTAGTGTTTCCTCGTGTGTCTGTTGTGGTTGTCTTTGTTGCAGTCCCTGGTGGTGACTCTGGCTGTGGATTGGGGGCAGTTGGTTTAGTCGTTGTTGTTGTTTCTTATGGTGTAGTTGGAGCGTTGTCGACTTCTGTTTCGGTCTTTGCGTCAGTTGTCTTCACTTCTTTTTCTGTTTGTATTTTTCTTTCTTGCGTCTTCATATGTACCGTTTGTGTGCTGGAGATTTTTTGGCGTTTCTTCTTATTTTCGGTGGTAGTTGTTTTAATTTCTTTTTCTTTGCTGATAGAGCTTGTAGTCTGAGTTTCCTTATTATCTGTTGTAGGTTTTTGGAGTTTGCGAGAATGCCTGGCTGATTTCTTGTTTTGCTGTTTGAGTTGAATTCACTTTGGCCGTAGGTGGAATTTTCCAGATGATGTTGGTGTTTATTCCACTTTCTCTTGTAGTGGCTTGTAGAGTTTAGGTGGAAACGTGGCTTTTTCCTTTGACTGTTTGAGTTGTGCCGTCTTCCTGTGTGGGTTTTCGCGTTGTTTCCTCCTTTTCCGTTTGTGAAGAGCGTGTTTTTGTTGTCGGCGTTATTTTCCAGAAGATGTCTGTCTGTGTTTCACAGTCTGTTGATGTAGTTTTTTTTTCGTGTTGCCTTGTCAGGTGCTTGTTTAAAATCTTATGGAGACCAATTGCGGTTAAGATGGCTTGTTGTCTAGTGTAAGTTCATCTTCTGTTTTTGTGTGGAAGAGGGTCAACAGCAAATTAGTGAACGCATTTTTTAGTTCAACGTTTTTAGTTTCTAGTGTGAAGGTGAAGGGGGTAACTTTTCGTATGCCCCCATTTTCGGTTGGTTTGCTGATTTCACAGCACTATTTTGTCCAGTCTTCTCCTTTGTACTTCTTAATGTTTGCACCTCTTCAAGCCTCTTTTGCCGTATCTGTCTCAGCTGGGCTATGCGCTCGTTTGTGAAACAGAAAGGGCCATCCGCATCTTCTGTGACTGACTCAGAATCGCGTAAAATGTCACTTGGTGGAGTGGGCAGTAGTGGCATTTTTGCCAGCCCTGAAAAGGGCTGAGTCTTAGTGCTGGTTTGTCTGGTGTGGCGCTTTGACATGACTCTCCTCCCGGCGGTCCAATGGATGGAGTGCGTTCGTCGGTGGTCCGAAGCGAAGTGTGTTGGTGTGGTTGGGAAGTAGAGCTCGAATTCTTTAAAAGCAAAGACAGATGATCGTGCACCAACTGGGAGAATGAATGCTCAGACTCAATCTCGTCCATGGAAAGTCGCACAAACCCGAAAGAAATACACTAGAGTAAAAATAAAATTGGGGGGCCCTGTACCATTTGGTCCGCGGACCGGTACCATATGGTCCACGGACCGGTACCGGTCCGCGGACCGGGGGTTGGGGACCACTGCAGTAGAGTGATGGCATAATATTATTTTCGACACTAAAATGATTCTATGTTTTTATTTGCCTCCGTCTTACAATTACTTGACTAGATAATTTTTGAATACAAGAATGATAACTTTTATATAATCTGTAGTTTTTCGCGTTGCTTCTTACTTCTTACTTCTTACTTCTTACTTCTTACTTCTTACTTCTTACTTCTTACTTCTTACTTCTTACTTCTTACTTCTTACTCTATGAATGGTGATTAGATGCTTTTAAAAAACAATAAAGTAGGATCTTTTCTTTTTCTTAATATAATTTCAGCGTTTAATGTTGTTTCCTACTTTATACTGAATGGTAATATTCAACAATACACGGCCAGAAACTGCACAGTCCTGAACGTTGCTGTAGCTCTCTCTCTCTCTCTCTCTCTCTCTCTCTCGGCCTGTCTGCTGTAGCTCACTCTCTCTCGGCCTGTCTGCTGTAGCTCACTCTCTATCGGCCTGTCTGCTGTAGCTCACTCTCTCTCGGCCTGTCTGCTGTAGCTCTCGCTCTCTCATTACTACTACTGCTTAATATTCCTTCTACTACTAATTACTATTACACTTACTACTACTTACTACTACTACTACTACTACTACTACTACTACTACTACGAAGTAATGAAGAACTGAAAAATGTCTCTGGTAAAGAAAGGGAGCTGTATACATTGTTCCATGTATGACAGTAGGAGAAAATTTCAATGGAGTTTCAAAGTTATCTGATCGGTTGCGATTTCTTGTGCCTTACAAAGTGTTTTGTCCGGTATCTGTAAATGTCATACCAGAGATGAATGAAGCTAATTAAGAATATTGTGTGTGTGTGTGTGTGTGTGTGTGTGTGTGTGAACACAGTGACTGAAACATGTCCGAATTCTTGATTTACTATAAGCAATGGACGATTACGTATCCATGGGCAAGTTATACAGTGTATATTTATTTGTAAATGTATATTATAAATTGTGATATTTTAAATACTAATTTGTGAATATATATGAGCGTCTCTTCCTCCTAACCTTGATGAAAGCATCGGTGTATCGACCATTTTGAGGAGAAACACCAGCACCTCCCATACCTTGGAATGAAGATCTACGAACATATAAGTGAAAGTAGTCCATAACCTTTCATTTAATGAACAAAGCACTGATAAACCCAAGTATTTTACTCTAGACGAACTACAAGCTCATTTCCAATAGTCATTGAAGGTGAAAGATTATTGTTTTCTTTATTAAATGCTGCACCATGTGACTGGTTACCTGAAAGATTAATTCTGTTTGTCTCATGACTTTATTTGCCCTTTTCTTTTATACTGATCGTGTTCTATAACTGGCTAAAGCTACCCCTTTGTAGTGCTCTATGCCTGGCTAAAGCTACCCCTGTGTAGTGCTCTATGCCTGGCTAAAGCTACCCCTGTGAAGTGCTCTATGCCTGGCTAAAGCTACCCCTGTGTAGTGCTCTATGCCTGGCTAAAGCTACCCCTTTGTAGTGTTCTATGCCTGACTAAAGCTACCCCTTTGTAGTGCTCTATGCCTGACTAAAGCTACCCCTTTGTAGTGCTATATGCCAGGCTAGTGTTTACAGTGAGGTAGGTGACACACAAAAATGACTATGGATGATAAACGTCGTAACTCGTGAATAAAGAGATCTAAGAAAATTGTCAAACGATGCGTGAATACGAGTAAAACATACATCACACAAACCAGGTATTACTTATAATGCTTCTGGTAAAAAATATAATATTAAAATACATTAGTCACAGAAGGAAAACATGACTACATTTTGTTTTTCAATATATTTTGTGAGCAAAACAAAACTAACAGTGATGGACAGTGCAATGAGTGAACTCCAAAAGTAGGGCTAGTCTAGATCCCGCGTCTACAAGTTGATCGGGCTGTACCCCGCACAGAGTTAAATAAACTTTCTCTGTTAATTCTTTATCATTTTATTTTATGTAACTTCATCTTGTAATGTGTGCATTATCTTTGACTGTTAGTTGTCGATGGTAAACAGTGCAGGCTTGTGACTAGTCGTGAGTTTCATTTCTTCCTACCTTTAATTGTGGCACCGCCAAGATACGCCGCAGGGCATAGAGTCCTTTAAAAAGGTGTCCTCATACATCAAACCAAGATACGCCGCAGGGCATAGAGTCCTTTAAAAAGGTGTCCTCATATATCAAACCAAGATAACAATACTCAAGTGACGAGTGTATGTATGTATATCCATGTTACTTTGTCCACACAAAATATTGCTTCTAGTGCATTTGACTTTAACTAATCCCTATTTCCTCGGAAAGGTGAAGGACACGCCATCTAAGATTCTCCTCTTACAAGTCTGAGAATTATTCAACTAAGAGGACTGCCACTGCTATTAGAAGCCATAGTCAGTGACGTCAAAAGCATGATTTCGCGTCATTGCTTCTAGAAATCTAATCTACAAAGACACAAGCTTTGGTTAATACGTCATGTTCTATAATTAGACTGGTTTTTAAACTGCTGTGCCGCTAGTGTAAATGAAGAAGACAGCTAGACATTTTGAAATGATTACAGTTTTTGGGAAGGTGTCCAAATTATACATGACATACTACGAAAACATTCAAGCTTTCTATTAAAGCAATGACCACAGAAGGTAAATTCTTTTGTTTTCTTTAAAAAAAACGAAATAACGTATAATTGTAATATACTTAAATATGTGTGCCTATTTAATTGTGATTATTCAACACAATACGTTTGTCTTATCCTATAGTGCACTGTAAAAATGTTGACTAAAAACTGTTTGACTTGGACACTGGACTTCTTAAACTTACCCACTAACTTTAAGAATATAAAACAATTTTTAAAATATCTCCTTGTAATAATGGGAAGTGTTTCTATAAACAGAGAGACTAATTTTATATTTAGTATACAGGAAGGTGAAGTTGAGTGTTCCTATCATAAGAATGCAAACTTATTGATGTTATACGCAAAGCGTTAAGGATTCGAACTTTTTCTAGATAAATCAAATTTCGAGGGGACTGAAGCGGAGAAACAGACAAATACGGCGCAAGACCCACCACCAATTATGACCCCTAGTCAATTCTCGGCCGCCCAGCCTGCAATGTATGCTATGCAGCAAAATCCCACAACTATTTACCAGAACACCCATTTCGTGGGGACTGATGTGGAGAAAAAGATAAATATGGCACAAAACCCACAACTAATCATGACACCTAGTCAGTTCTCGGCCACCCAGTCTGCAATATATGCTATGCAGCAAAACCCCACAACCAGTTACATAAACACCCCATATTGTGGACAGCATTTCATAGTGGTGAGTAATGGGACGTTTTCCTCTGAAATTAGTCTACTACACACACACACACGAATCCGTTTAAAGGGATTATATTATATATATTATCGTGAAAGGAATTCTGTAGACAAAGAGAATTAAATAAATATAACTGAAGGGATTCCTTGAAAAAAAGAAAATTTAGTATATACATTATCACTCATGAGATTCTTTAAAAAGAAAAATGAATCGAGAAACTTATAAAGAGAATTAAATAATATGTCAGAGTATATAATCATTACTTATTCGTTACACTCACAGTTAAGAGACGGTTTTCGTTTTGTTGTTTTAAAAAGAAGTTTTGACATGATAAGGCGAAATTAGTCACGTGTTTTATATGTCTCGTTTCATTTGTTTTGGTTGAAACTCTTTTAAAATTTGGATTAATGATGTCCAAGTTGATGACAATGATGACTACGATCATTGTGATGAACGTTTTGGGAAGTAATGCTTGGAACAACAAACCCTTTCTGTTCAATGTCTTCTTTATTTTTAATGATAGTCGAATTTGTGAAATCTTAATTATTAATAATAATCGCTCTTTAACAAAAGATCAGAACTGATGCTGAAACGACCAGTAAAAATATTGCACAATAGCTTTTGCCAGCGACTTCTCTGTTGTAAATGTCAATTTTCAGAATGTGTAGCTTAAAGTAAAAATATTTTATAGTAGTTTTTTTTATCACCAGTTCAGAACCAAAATAGCATGCCTAAAATATTTTATGTCTAATATCACACAATATTTTTGCAGGTGGAAACTTCTTACTAAAGGAGAAACAAATCCATCTTTAATTATATTTTATGAGCCCTGTCAGAATCAACTCACAATATCGACAAATTCTTGACCTAATGATTCAACCACATCCAGTCATCCTTTCCACTGGCTGAACAAGTTTCTCACCAACTATAAATAAAATAAACCAATTTAAGATAATAAACATTCAAGAAAAATAAATATCCAATATATACGACAACGATAGTCCTTACCCAATTCTACTGACAAACCGATACCTCATTGGCAATCCATGATGACAATTGTCGTTAACTACTAACTCAAAGAAATATCAATTTTCAATGGCAATCTATGATGACAATAGTCGTTAACTACTAACTCAAAGAAATATCAATTCTCAATGGCAATCCATGATGACAAGAGTTGTTAACTACTAACTCAAAGAAATATCAATTCTCAAAGGCAATCCATGATGACAATAGTCGTTAACTACTAACTCAAAAAAATATCAATTCTCAATGGCAATCCATGATGACAAGAGTTGTTAACTACTAACTCAAAGAAATATCAATTATCAATGGCAATCCATGATGACAATAGTCGTTAACTACTAACTCAAAGAAATATCAATTATCAGTGGCAATCCATGATGACAATAGTCGTTAACTACTAACTCAAAGAAATATCAATTATCAGTGGCAATCCATGATGACAATAGTCGTTAACTACTAACTCAAAGAAATATCAATTATCAGTGGCAATCCATGATGACAATAGTCGTTAACTACTAACTCAAAGAAATATCAATTATCAGTTGGTATTTTAACTCCAAAATATCGTCCTGCGCAGTACCTGAAGGTCATGTCATATTGACATTTATATAAAAATTATGTTTAGAAATATGGGCAGGCAAATTTACTCTGCCACATATCCTAATTAATAATTCATAACTAAATACAAATAACTGGAGTCTTAATTCACATATTAATAATAGATCCCAATAAGACACTCAACTTGTCTCCCTCATGGCAGATCACTTGGCACTGCAGAAACTCTATCTCTTACTCACATTTAGATAGATGTTCTACTGACATATAATTTCTACTTAAGGTGGAACTTCTTACTTAAGGAGTAATTAGATCCATTTATTAAAACTTATTTTAATGATCCCCCAGCCACCCATTATTGCTTAAAGCATATATTTGAGATACTATCTTAAGAGAAGGACAAATAAGAAACAATAAATTTAATAAATCAACAATCAAAACATACAAGCAAATACAGTTGAAAAAGAATGCAGACTCTCATACTTCTACTGAGGATAAATGTTCATATAATGTCCACCACTTATTCAGTCTCTATTCTAACAAAGAAAGAGTCAAGTTAGTAATCAATAATTAATTTGTGAGTCTGTTTCTCAACACGGAAATCAGGGAGGGAGTGAAAGAAGCAACAGTTAATATTACATGACCTTCATATGAGTAAGCTGTCACTGGAGTTTTGCAACAATGTCACAGGCTCACTTTGCCTGCTTTAGATAATGGGTCTAACGTGCACCTCTAGGCACACCACACTACGGGAACTGTTCCAAGAATTTGGTGTACAGTCTCTCCAAAACAAAGCTAGACCCAACTTCTGCTCTGGAAAGGAGATTCATGTAACCTTTCGCCAGCAAATGTAATGAATAGTGTCAGACAGACACAGTGATGTAGAGTGCAGTAGATCAGTAAATATGTGCAGGCAGCTTTTACTCTGTCACAGTATACATTACCTGGTATTTTTTCTGAGTTACCCTGCTGACTTCCTTTTTTGGTCTGATACAGTAGAATATTTTGAAAACACAGGCATAAGAGCCATGAGAGCAGATGTTTATGATGTAGAGTGAGAAAGAGACATGAAAAAGAATGAGAGAGAAGGGAAGGGGAGGGAAAAAAGCTGAAAAGATTGAGAGAAGAAGAGAGAAAGAAGGGGAAGAGGAGAAAAAAGAGAAAGAGAAAAGGATGGAATACAAAAGAAAGAAATAAGAAAATGGAAGAAGAGGATGAAAGAAAATGAAAGAGTGAAATATAAAGGATAGCTAAGGAGTACAAAAGTAAGACTGTTTGAGAGAAAGAGACCAAAAGATAAAGGGAAAAGAAATCGGAGGACATGAGCTGAGAGACAAAGAGACAAAGACTGAGACACAAACACAAATTACATAAAGGACATCAAGAATGAATAAAATAGAGGAAAAGAATGAAAACAGTGACAGAGATGGGGAGGGATATATAAATGAATGAATGAAGAGAATGGAAGATATGGTAGAATGATAAAAAGAGAGAAAAGAGAGAATACAGTAGCATAGAGAGAGAAAGTGATCAAGAGAAAGACAGAAGGAGAAAGAGATTAAAGAAGAGATAGAGAATTATAGAAAGATACTGTAGTTTGATCTGTTTAGGAGAGGAAATGAAAATATAATAGTTAACAGCATAGTGTAATGCAGCCTGCCAGAATACACAATAAAATCTTTTCTACACCCTAAAATCTAATACCTAGAATGAGAAATGCAATCTGAGTAAACATGAATCCTCCCCCTCTACAAGGAGGTCATGGAGGTCAAAGCAATGGATCAAAAACTGTCCAGTAGATGTTTACGTAAGCCTGCGCAAATCCACAGACATAAGCAATTTTGTTAAAATTACAGATACAATGGAAAATGCCAAGCACATTTTCTTTCTTTCTTATTCAGGTTGTACCAGAAGCAGTTCCCGACGACACACCACCACCTAATACTACGTGTTCTCTCATTTTGTCTATCTTTGGTTTTGTCTTCTGTTGTTCTGGGTGGATGTGTGCTGTTGTGGCTTTGTATTTGAATCGACAGGTAGGTAATCCCTGTATGCGAATTACTACTAATTTGTAAAAATAAAGTGTTATGACTGTACATTTTGTAACACTACATGCGCCCAACCAAATTCGCTCTTGCATGCATCACCGAGCACCGTTTAAGTTAATATATTTTTCTATATTTGTATATTTTAATTTCTTTACCATGGAACTGAGCTCCGTTTAAGTTAATATATTTTTCTATATTTGTATATTTTAATTTCTTTACCATGGAACTGAGACAAATACTGTCCTTGAGGTTGAAACTAAAGAATCGTTGTCTTAAAAATTGAACACAGGGTTGTTAATTATTTATATATATATATATATATATATTATATATTAATTTAGAGTTTTATTTTCATAATTTTATTTATACTCATTAATTTATGTACTTCTATTCATTTATTATTTTTAATTTATTTACAGTACATGTATTTCTTTTTTGTGTGCGTATAGTATGAATCCACGCTATTTTGATAAGGACAATCTCGATCATAATAGAAAGAAAAGATAGAAGAATAGTATATAATAAGAATGTTAATTCCAGTAGATAATGATACACACCTACACACACACACACACACACACACACACACACACACACACACACACACACACACACACAAACACACACTCTCTCTCTCCATCTTTCTCTCACACACATACAATCTGATTACACACATTGATTAAATATGCTCGCGCGCGCGCGCGCGCACACACACACACACACACACACACACACACACACACACACACACACACACACGCGCGCGCGCATATTTTTTCAAAACAGAAGAAATAATAATTGAAACAATTACAACTGATATTGATTTTTCAGGCCAATTCTCAGAAACAAAGGGGACAGAATACAGCTGCCCGCAAGACCTTACTCAAGGTGAATGCACTCATCGCTATTTCTTTTACCGTCGGCATCATCAGTTGGGTTCTCTTCGGAATTTATTTCAAAGAAGTTATCGTCTTATATTTCAACTTTTTATATGGGGATAATAAATTCTAAGGGCTTGAGCAATATAGTTTAGTATTTTGATAAATTAAGCAAAATTACATTTTTCTGTTTCACCACACTTGAAAATGTTAGACCGGAAGTGTCGTTTTGTTTGACTTACTTAACTGAAAAAAACCCAGAGAGAGACTGTTTCACTAGCCTGAAGGTCTCGCATGATTGACGCTCGGAAATGTCTCAATAAAAATAATCAGGCCAGGAAGGCAGTCACATGACGCGTTTCTTGTGTTTTTATTTCAAGCTACAGGTTGCATGGCGATCGGATTGACGTTTGAAACAATCATCTTTACCTAAAGCACAGACTTTACCTAAAGCACAGACTTTACCTAAAGCACAGACAGAAGGCACGATAACGAGACCAACTGAATTAATTTCACATTGTAGAACACTGCAGACACTTAACTTTGTCATGTCGCATATACATGCATACTACTAACATCATCCCCAGAAACGTCAAATACTCTATTGACATCTCGTTGCGGCACGTCAAATAGTCTACTGATATTGTCATTTGACATGTCAAACATTCTACTGACATCACGCTTTGACACATCGAGCAAAATGGCTTTACACAATGCTTCCTACGGACGTACTAGAACTACGTGAACGCAGCGTGCATTTATTTATGTATAATTTGATACAATGAGTGTTTTATACATAAGAAAAATGTAAAGGTGCCACGTTTATGTACAAATATTTTATACAATGGGAAAATGCTGTCACACGATATATTTGGACATAATGTGAACGGATACTGAAATCGTGATTCATTTAGATATCTAGGTAGTTGGATATAACAATAATGTAAACAACTTTGTTTACAGATCTGCATGCTTATTTTCAGTATTTAACTAGGACAACATAACAAATGAAATAAGACACACAAGTTCTACAACTAGATGCTGTATTGATAGAGAAAAATTCTGAAGGCAGTAGCAAATTGGGGGGTATATTTCATGATGGTGAGAAATATATGTCTTTCCTGGTAAGCCTCTAAAAGCACAGAAAAAATGAATTGTATGTAAGCCTTCTAAATGCAGTCAACACTAATTACAGAGGTTAGTTTTAATGCACGCTAGATAAATTAAAATACTTATGAAAAATGTGAAGAATGAGTTCCTTAATTCTATTTTAGTCTGTTTACCAACATATCTAAACATCATCCATTCTGTCTGTGATGCTTGAGAGTCGCTCTTGCATAACATAAAGAGAATTAATGAAGAGGTATAGATAACCATTTATTTTGCATGGTTTCTTTGTGAGCTAAGTCCGACAGAAGGGATGATTTCCGACTCAAAATTAAATATGTAGTTGTGAGTGCAACTGATGGACGGGACTGGAGGGGTGACACAGGCTACATCTGATTAAAGAGATGAGTTCCAGCCAGAAGTTTAAGTACATAGTTGTGGACGCAAAACGGTGGCTTGGAGGGTGGAATGAGTTATTCTGGTTAGCTGACATGCAAAGTCAGTATAAATACCCACTCAAACCTTTTTGCAGTACTTGAGATTGATATTCAAAGTCTGGTTGTAAAGTTAGACCGTTGAGCCATGGTGAGTTGTCAGAACAATAATGCAAGAATGAATTTAGAATAATTTTTATGTTAGAATTATTGTTTCATGTATTGATTTTGATATATTGTATATTTTTTATTGATTCATTGATATGTATATGTTAGATTAACTATGTATTAGTGAATGTGTTTTATAACAAGAGGTATCGGGAAAAGTGTTTATGAGGGCTAACAATTGTCTTGCAGACACTTAAGTTGAGTGACTGGAGAGAGAACGAGAGAGTATAGGAAAATTAAAGACTGAATTAAAAGTGTCGCACTTGAATGTTTTCAGGACGTGCCTTTTTTTGTTGTCTTCTTTTCCCCTTTCCCCTTGATGTTTGGAATCTTTGATGTTGTTTCCTGTCTTGAGAGATTTCTTGTGATAAACTCATGAGTCGTCTCGTCGGACTAATATCTACCATGGAAATCCCAATGGTGGTGAGTCATCTACCCATCGTTGCTTATAGTGCCATAAGGATTCGAGAGTACTCAAGCATAACTGCAGATATGAGTGAAAACGAACCTTGGTGTCTTATCGATTTATGAATTGTCTGTGCAATGTAATGCACGTTTGTTTTCTAAGATGTAAAACATATAGTGGCCCAACAGAACAGGTCATGTGTTTAGTTATTTATCTCTTATCGTTCTCTTTTTCCAGTTCTATGAAAAGAACTCTAATCTTTAAGCAGAGATTGTTCCCTCAAAGTAGCCAGTGTTAATATTGACTGTATGAGAGATTTGTATGAGAGATGAATATTTATTTAACTCTTAATGTCTCAATCGTCCCATTGTTGCCCATGCTTTGGCTGTTTCAGTCATGATCGTCCCCTAGCATCCCGTTCTGAATGCACCATATATTGCTATGAGAGAAACTTGTTTCAGCTTTACCTATTTGAATCAAGCTCCCACAATGCTTTGCAATTAGTTAAGTTACTTCCTGGCTGGCTGGCTTTCTATTTTTCCTAGGTGTATTTTCACTCTGTATAATGTTTCCAAATATTTTCTTGCTTCGAAAATTTTTGAACATTTTTCAAATGGCATTGACATTTCCGTTTGTGATGGATTTTGATACTGAGTCAACACACACAATGGACTAACATTTATTTGATCACGAAGCTACTTTGTGTGATGACAACCAAAGTGACATTTCATTTTCTAGCTCAGACCAATTTTCTTCATCTTCTTCAGAAAATGATTGAAACAGAGCCAGAAATTGTTGTCAACCAAGATGCACCTTGGAGTTCCGAGCAAGTGACAAAAGGCGTTCTCTAGTAATTAGCATTTATTTCATTTGGCGATATGTACAAACAAAAATTAAATTTTTCATAAAAGGAAACCACATTAAGAGTTAATAGTATATACGTGGCTGTTTCAAAACTTCATTGTATTTAATTGTGATAAGGTTATTTTTATAATAAATCTTATCACAATAAAATATTTTATTAATTTTTATCAGTCTTGAGTCATTTCTTACCATCTTCATTTCGTGTAAAATTCATTTAATCGTAGTTATCATGTCAATCATTGTGTCCATCATCATATCTGTCTGTCCCTCTGTCTGTCCATTTGTCCGTCTTATTTGTGAGGACCTTTCCTCTGGGGGCTGAACGAGTTGACAGAGCAATTGACCTCAATTGTTGTTATTTCACATTGTCCATCTTACGGGGTACAACCAACCAACCAAACAGATAAGAAAAAAATGAAGAAGACCACTAAAACAGGTGCAAGAACAGAAAAAGCACAAAACTCAAACCTTTTATGGACTTTTAGCCAACAAAAGTTATTACACTGATGAACTGGAAATTTTATGGTGGTTGCTGAACAAGATCCACCAACAACCAAACAACAGGAATCAATAATATAATGAATACTACAAACACTAGAGGAGGTACTAGAATTCCCCCTTCCCCATGTAACTGAGGACAGCAGTGTCACAAAAAGGCTTATGTAACCCACCCCACCCCCTCCTCTGAAAATAGATTAATTGAAACCTACCTTCTACAAAGGCTGACCTTTATCCTAGGGCTGGAAACTTACCAGAATGTTCCAGACACTCACTCTAAACTAACCAATGAAAGCGCAGCTCAAACGCATAAAACAAACGTACTAGAATTCACCTGTAAATTATCAGTCGAATGTAGATAACCGTTGAGCAATGCCTAGTTTAGCTCCTGGCCTTATTAATATTACTAACTCTTATTGCTGGTGTTCAATACAGCTGGAAACCATCCTTTGCATATTTTACTGGCAGATCAGCACCTAATTTGAGAGGTTAAACAATAGATAGACAGATTTTTAGATAGATAAACAGACAGACAGACAGATAGATAGATAGATAGATAGATAGATAGATAGATAGATAGATAGATAGATAGATAGATAGATAGATAGATAGATAGATAGATAGATAGATAGATAGATAGATAGATAGATAGATAGATAGATAGATAGATCAAAGAAAGAAAACATGAATATATATATATATCTGCATAATGTTGACTTGAAAAATCACAGTTGACTTAATCAGACTGCATAACGAGTGTACATAAGGTGCGCCAATAACTCTATAAAAAGTTAAAATTTTGTAAACAAGCCATGAGCAATACGTTACCCATCCGCATGGCACTATTGCCTAGGCATGCAGGTATGTGTTCGAGTAAGAGGACGGAGTTCATTTAACTGTGCTAGTTCAAGAGTTCTTAGCAACAGGGGATGATATTACGAATTGAAAAAGAAAAACGTGGCCAACAAAAGCAAAAAAAAAAAACCTAATTCACATAGAGCTGCATAAATAAAAAAATATGTTAGATATGACGCACGCTTTGATATACATCTTGTGCTTCAGTGGGACTGGAGGGAACTTTTTAACACATTTTCCAGAATGCTATATTCCATAGAAATGCTGGAATAAATGTATGAATGTATACACACATGAGTGCACATGCACACTATGATACAAACGCCACCTAGTTAATGGTTAATAATAATAATAATAATAATAATAATAATAATAATACTTAATTAATTAATTAATCATCCATAAATGATTACAAGTGATGAGAATCTTAATTTATGTTATTAATAATTCTCCCACAGACACCATTTGTCTCTCTCACTTGGCGGATATGTAGGCGCTGTTAAAGTTTTCTCTCTACCACAACACTAAAGTCAAACAATTATACCTAAACAATGCTCCATAGCTGGAAAACACCTTAATACAGGAGATCACAAATCCATCAATATGTGTAAGAGGTCAATAAATTTAACAATATATTTGTCTAACATTCGTCTTGGAGATGGGTCTCTCCATCCCTTCAAGTTTTCTTACTTTAGATGTCTCTGGTCACAGAAGACCTTGACCCAAATATTCGAGTTTGAAATGTCCAAAGAAGCATTTGGTTGGTCGAGCAGTAAAGTTGCATTCCTTCAAACATTGGAATAACTTCTGTAACACTCAGATGTGTTCTTCCAGGGTCTGGGTAGCCACCAAAATGGCATCCCTGAAGTTAGAGACAGATTCCTCTTTCATGGGTTCGATGAGCAATCTCATCATCTTAGTAAAAACAGCTGGTGCTGTGAGGATGTAAACCCACCATTGATATTGGCCATCAGGTTACTGAATGCTAATTCTGGGCCTATTTGCCTTACAGACTGGAATTTGCTGAAACCCTTTTGTCAAATCTAGTTTAGAAAGATACTTTGCTCCACTGATCCAAGTGAAAAGTGCTTGTCAGGATATTTTTAAATATTGCCCGGATCTCTTCAATAAATATTAAAAATATAGAAAGAATAAAATTTAGATGTAAGAAATGAGCAGTAAATAAAATCTAAATGTAGATGCAACTGGGAGTCTAATATGAGCATATACACACATATGTAATTATTGCATCACCTGTAAGACAGAATGGAGTTTTTTTTCTGGGGCAAAGAGAAGTAAGCTAGTTAATAAGAATGAACCAGTGGTGTACTTTAGCTGTGGCAAACCGGGCCATATTAAACATTATTGCCCAGGCAACATAAATGTCATACAACCAAGTGGTGTATCTCATTTTAATGCATACATAAATGGACATAGCACAATTCTTGTAATGTCTATCAGAGAAAAGTTTAGCCTCCCCTAGATACTTAGATTTTTCCTCACCAAATTCATATAATTTCTTCTCAGTTCTCCAATATCAAAAGGTTCATGCAAAGTTCCCAATAGTTCACTATCGTTTCTACACGGTTCTCCACCACTCTCACATTCCTGGCCAAATGTACTATTTTCACTTAGTTTCACTGGTGGAGTCTAGCATTGTCTCTGGCTGAGTCTATGTAGACTTCCCCTCCTAAGTGACGTAATATGGGGTTCATACCAACTAACAGCTGATATACTTTTTTGATAATAAGTTTTGATGAATTGATGTTGTTTGTCTAAAGTTTTATAAGATGAACTTTACTGTATATTGCTATGTAACTGAAAATCAGAATGGTAAACAAGAAAACAATTATTTTAATCTAAATTTTAATTATTACAATCAAGGAAAAATGGCGGTTACATCAAAGATAGATGGAAACAAACGTTTGTTTACCTTCTCTCTTTAATCTCTAAACGTTAGGAAATTAATTTTTTTATTTACTTTTAGCTGTAGTACGAACAAGAACAATCAAAATTACGAATGAAAATAATCCTTATATAAATGGTTTTGAATTGAACATTAAAATCTATTACAGCAGAGAAACAAGCCAGAACGAAATGAAATATAGCAATATATGCTTTGAACTAGAGAAAATTAAAACGAAATACATAATCCAAAGCTGTTGACTAGGAAATAGAAAGTTTTCTCTAATCACTCTTTTAAACAAGCATCTAAATAGATAATTTCTCATTAAAATGGAATATACAAGGAACTCCAAATGAAAAGAAATAAATAAAATAAAACAAATTAATTCCACAATAGCATATTTCCGAAAACTTAATCGTATCGCATTACTTCATAAAATTAATACTTTCTTGACCATGGTCTCTTAATATATCAGAGTATATGTTGCTCGAAAGAACACCCTGTCAATTAGTCAGTGACGCTGGTAATATCAGCAAGATAAGGGAATTAACCCCAAGTAAATAGTACGATGGGTAGGCAAAACGGACATGTATCCTCTTTAAATAAACGTCTTGCACAAGTGATAAAATATAGCAACACAAACAGCGTGTTTATCGAATACCCGTGACGTCAAGACTGAGTTTTTTTCTCTCGTGAAGCTAGTAAGCCAAGATAACGATCACTCAATCAACAGTGTAGTTTCATTTAATTATTAGTGCGCTTGACGTTACCTATTCCTTATCCCTTCGGAAAGGTGAAGGACACCCTCATAGATCCAGTCATTTCAAGATGACCATTATCCACATTTGAGGACTGCCACTGCTGCTAGTGACGTCACAAGCGATGGTTTCACGTCCTTGCTTCTAGAAATCTAATCTACAAGGACACAAGCCCTGTTTAATACGTCATGTTCTATAATTAGACTAGACTATTGCTTTTAAACTTCCGTGGCTCTAGTGTCCTGTCATTACACGAACATTTCTTTTTGGTCGTACTTCAGTCTTGAGAGTTTTAAGACAGCTAGATATTTTGAACTGCTTGCCGTTTTTCTCTGGGCGTCGAAATTACACAGTGACGTACTACGTAAATATTTAGGCTTTCAAAGTGACAATGACCACCAATGGTAATTTCTTTATTTCTTTCTTAATTAAAGAATACGAAACAATATACTTTAATATGTGTACTTATTTATCTGTAATTATTCTTGACGTCATTACGTTTGTTTTTTATTCTATTTGACATAAAACTTTTGATGTTCGCATCTGGTACTGTAATCCAAATAGTAAATAAATAATTCTTGAACGGTATAGTTCTTAAACTTATAGGTTAGATTATAGAACATAAAAAAATTACAAAGTAATGGGAAGTGTTTCTAGGAATAGTGAGAATAATTTAAAACTTAGTATAGGGAAAAGTGAGGCTGATTAAGATAGCTTTCCTTTATTGTCGTGAGAATGCAAACTTATTGCTGTGTTGTACGCAAAGCGTGAGGGATTCGAACTTTTTTCCAGAGAAAACAGATTTCATGGCGATTGATGTGGAGAAACAGACGAATACAGTGCAAGACCCACCACCAATCATGCCACCCCCTCCGTACGTGGCCAGCCAGTACGTCATGCAGCAAAATCCCACAACCGGTTACCTAGACACCCAACACCCTGTACAGCAGTACATAGTGGTGAGTAATGGAACTTTTATTTCTGGAATTAGTCTGCTAGACACACACACGAATCCGTGTAAAGGGATTCTTGGAGAGAGAGAATGTAAGGAATATATTATTAAATGGATTTTGTTGACAACGAGAATTGAAGAAATATATCATATGGGATTGAAGGAAAGAAACTTAAAAAATATATGACTTCTGAGTAAATGACTTAAATAGAAAAATGATTTGAGAAATATATATTATGCAGATAATTAAATAATACAAATCATACATCGTGATTAGTTTTTCCTTACACTCACAGTTAAGAAATGGTAAAGTGTAGACATGACTTGATACACAGACAGCGAAGTTGTTCAAATGCCCATACATCTCGCGTTTGTTTTGTGTTGGTCGAAACTCTTTTTTTAAAATTTGGATTAATGTTGATGTCCACATCAAAGATGACAGCTAGATTAGTGAGGTGAATTGGTGCTTTCTGAAGTAATTCTTCGAAGAACAGTCCCTATCTGTCGAATGTTTTGTTTGATTTTACTTATACATGATATTTGTGAAATCATCATTATAATAATAATCGTTGCCTAATGAAAGATCCCACTTGTTACGGAGAGAGACAAGTCAAAATATTGCATATACAATAATAAAATGTGAAACAATTTTCTTTCTTTTATGTTTTTTCTTATTCAGGTTGCAGCAGCAGTAGTTCCTGATAATACTCCGCCACCTAACACTACATGTTCTCTCATTTTGTCCATCCTGGGTTTCCTCTTCTGTTTAGGCGGGTGGCCATTTGCTCTTGCGGCCATCATTTTAAATCGAAGGGTAAGTCATCCCAACAAGCATCGTGATACTAATATGAATTACAGTTAATGTGATATCAAGTGTACGTGTACATCCGCCCACCATATTCACTCTTGCAATCCTCGCCTCTTTTAAATAAATGCATTGTTTCCCTTTGCTATAGTAATAATATTTAATTATTTTTCATTGAACTGGGTTTTTATTAGAACTAAAATAATGGTTGTCTTAACAAATTAACACATTGTTTTTATTTCTTTCTTTATTTTTATATGTTGATTGAATTATTTACTTGCACATATCTATTCATACACGTCAATTTATTATTTTTATTTTATTTAATTCATTTTTTGACTGTGCATATACTGTGTTTCTTTGATAAGGACAATGTCGGTGGAAACAGAAAGAAAAGACAAAGGAATAGTAAATAATACACATTTTAACGCCAGTGAATAATCATTATAACTACAAACACACACTCTCTCTCCCTCTTTCACTCTCATACTCATTAAACACAGATTATATACAAACACGCGCGCGCGCGCGCGCGCGCACACACACACACACACATATATATATAAATAGTAAAATGAAAGAATTACAAGTGATGTTGATTTTTCAGGCCAACTCTGAAAAACAAATAGGTCAGAATACAACTGCCCGCAAGACCCTAGCCAGTGCGAATGCACTCATCGGTGTAACTTTTACCATCGGCATCATCAGCTGGATTATCTTCGGAATTTTTCTCGGCAAAGCGCTCGACGAGGTTGAGAGGACAAATCACTGAGAAGGGTGGTGGTGGTGGTGGTAAAGCTGCTCTTGAGACTAGAACAATAAGTTTGGGATTCTTTTTTATAAATTATAAAAAAAAATATTACATTGATCTGTTTCAAGAACACTTGAAAATGACGGACCGGATGTGTCCATTTGTTTGACTTACTGCACTGAGAAACCTCACATTAGGAGACTTGCTTCAATAGCGTGAAGGTCTCTCATGATTGACGCTCGCAAATGTCTCTATACAAATAATCAGGCCAGGGTGACAGGAACCGTGCTGCTTTCATTTGAAGTCATCGAATTGACGTTTGAGACAGTCATCTTTAATTAAAGCACAGGCAGAAGGCATGCCGACGAAACGAACTGATGGATTAGTGTAAACAGCTCTTTGCAAAGCACAGTGGGCACATAACTTTGAATAAATCTTTCTGACACGAAAGTTTAATACGTCACACGTCTATGTATTCTATAGACATCAAGTTTCGATACGTCAAACATTCTTCTGACATCTTGTTTCGATAAGTCAAACATTCTACTGATATCAAGTTTCAATATGTCAAACATTCTTCTGACATCTTGTTTCGATAAGTCAAACATTCTACTGATGTCAAGTTTTCAATACGTCAAACATTCTTCTGACATCTTGTTTCGATAAGTCAAACATTCTACTGATGTCAAGTTCCAATACGTCAAATATTCTACTGATATCAAGTTTTAATACGTCAAACATTCTGCTGAAATGAAGTTTCATAACGTCAAACATTCTACTGACATCAGCAAAAAGATTTTACACCGTGCTTTAACTTCCGATGGACGTACTAGATTTATGTGCACACCGCGCATGTGTATATCGTACGTTTATTTATGTATAATTTGACCTAATGAGTATTTTAAATATATTGACATTTTAAATATATATTTTAAATATATTGACATTTTGATGGTACAACCTACATGTACAAGTACTTTATAAAACGGAAGAATAGAGAGAGACAATTCTGTTTTTAGATATATGTAGTATGATTTACAGGACATAATGTTCCTGCTTCTATGTGTGATTTACAGGACACAATGTGCCTGCTTCTATGTGTGATTTACAGGACACAATGTGCCTGCTTCTATGTGTGATTTACAGGACATAATGTTCTTGCTTCTATGTGTGATTTACAGGACACAATGTGCCTGCTTCTATGTGTGATTTACAGGACATAATGTTCCTACTTCTATGTGTGATTTACAAGACATAATGTTTCTGCTTCTATGTGTGATTTACAGGACATAATGTTCCTACTTCTATGTGTGATTTACAGGACACAATGTGCCTGCTTCTATGTGTGATTAACATGACATAATGTTTCTGCTTCTATGTGTGATTTACAGGACATAATGTTCCTACTTCTATGTGTGATTTACAGGACACAATGTGCCTGCTTCTATGTGTGATTTACAGGACATAATGTTCCTGCTTCTATGTGTGATTTACAGGCTGTCAGTGAAAATTGTAATCGTGATTCATCGGGATATCTAGGCAATTTAATGACCGTGCAATAATGTTGTTAAAGGGTTATTTTCAATATTTAAATAATACAATGTTAAATTTCAGAAAATATATTTATAACATCTGCTGGACGCTATTAATACAGGAAAATTCTAAGTACTGTACGAAAATTATTTTGATAATTGTATTTCATGTACTTGAAAAATGGATAATAATAATGTGGGTATGGCCCTAAACTTAAAAAAATATTGGAATGTATAAACACTTCCAATTGCAATCGAGACTAATTAAAAATGCGTTTAATACACAGGTTGATGACATAACTCTTAAATGTGTAGACGGTACATCTGTTTTGTTAATAGAACATAATGTTTGGAAATCATTGTCACGTTTTGTCAATAGAACGAAATGTTTGGAAATCACTATCACGTTTTGTCAATAGAACAGCATGTTTAGAAAACACTGTCTCGTTATGTCGATAGAACAAAATGCTTGGAAATCACTGTTACGTTTTGTCAATAGAACAGCATGTTTAGAAAACACTGTCACGTTTTGTCGTAGCACAAAAGGCTTGGAAATCACTGTTACGTTTTGTCAATAAAACAAAGTGTTTGGAAATCATTGTCACGTTTTGTCAATAAAATAAAATGTTTGGAAATCACTGTCATGTTTTGTCAATAGAACATAATGTTTGGAAATAACTGTCACGTTTCGTCAATACAATAAAATGTTTGGAAATCACTGTCACGTTTTGCCAATACAATAAAATGTTTGGAAATCACTGCCACGTTTTGTCAATAAAATATTTTTTTTCAAAATCACTCATCACAATGTCGTTTCAAACGCATGGTATGCCCGGAACTTATTTCATGCAAGAATAAAAATGTTTGAATTTTTCTTCAATAGAATATATTACAGATGTGTATATGAAATCAAACAATGAAAACCTACAAAATTTGACAATAAAATGTCACCAAGCTCTGTATTTTGAAGTGGCTATGGCAACACTAAATGCCCTTTTGTAAGTGGTTATAAAGGAAGGTCAGCATCAGCCATATTGCTGAAACAAACGTTTCACTAACACCCTCCTGTAGTGACGTAATGTTGGCTCTAGAATTTGTACTGAAAAAACATTTCACTAACACCCTCCTGTAGTGACGTAATGTTGGCTCTAGAATTTTTACTGGAAAGCACTTTCCACTAACACACTCCTCCTATAGTGACGTATTGTTGGCTTTGTAAGGTAGCACATATTTTGTTAACTCCTGCTCCCTGCTCCTACTCCCCCCCCCCCCAACAAAAAATAAAAATAAATGGACTGTTGCGCTTCAGTAAATTGCATGAACCAGTCTCAGTGACGAATAGTCACTTAAAAGTTAAAACGGGTCACCGCTAGGGTCAGCTTGCATTCGACTGATGAATATCAGGTGAGTTTCTAGTACATTCATTTACACGATTGGTTCATTAGGGTGAGTGCCTGGAACATTCAGGTAAGTTTCCAGCCCAGGGATAAGGGTCAGCCATTCTAGAAGGTAGATTAGTGTGTGATCTATTTTTAGAAGAGAGTTAGTGTGGGCTGCATAAGCCATTATGTGACAGTAGTGACATTATTATAGAACAGGGATTTGTACACTAATGACTGCCTTAATTATCTTGACGTTTATTGATGTTTTATCGTAAGAATGCTTGATGCTGGAGTAGTGCTCTTTCTGAGTATATTACAAGCTTACTGAAGAGACAAAGATTGAAAATACTAAATTAATAGGGAAGTATTTCATATGGAAAACAACTAAAATAAATAGGGAAGTATTTCAAATGGAGCATAACTAAAATAAATAGAAAAGAGTTTCATAGGAAAACAACTAAAATAAACAGAAAAGTGTTTCTCAGGGAAAACAATAAAAATAAAAAGACAAGTGTTTCATATGGAAAACAAATAAAATTAAAATAAAAGTTTTCACAGGGAAAACAACTAAAATAAATAGAAAGGTGTTTCACATAGAAAAAAAGAAAAAGTAAAGTTCAAGGATTGGAACTGTTTCGCAAGAGTCATGTCGGTCACGATTATTGAGTTTTGGTTTGTGCGCGCTCGCGAGTATGTGTATGTTATTTCGAAGATTAGATTTTTATCAGAACGTGAGAAAAAGACATTTATGTGTCATTCTTTTTCATTTACAGTTTCTAGACGTTTCATGTTTGTAGTTAAATGCTACATTAGCAATGAATTTCTTCCGTTCCTTTGTCTGAACTGAAGTTATTTACTTGTTTGAGGCACTGAGAAGCAATTTGCAACAAATGATTAAGAGACAGTGAAGGAAATGGAGAAAGGGAGAGAGAGAGAGAGAAGTAAAGGAGAGAAGAATGAGGGTGAGAGTCAGAGAAACGGGGGGGGGGGAGAGAGAGAGAGAGTAACAAAGAGTTGGAAGAATAAGAGACAGAGAGAGTAAGATTTAGAGAAAGAGATAGACACAGAGATGGGGAGAGAATGAATAAAAGACAGTGAGAGGAGGGAGAAAGATGCAGAGGGAGGGAGAACGACAAAGTTTTCTAACTCAGGCCGTCCCATTTGGTCTTCTGTTTCTTGAGTTATTTCCCATTATATCATTACATATGAAATTGTTTGGTCATCCCAGTGTACGTTATCAAAGCTTTTGTTTCCTTGTCTATCTATCTCTCTATATATAATGTACTCTCTTAAATGATAATGAATATCACCTTTACGTGCATATTTACTCGTCTGTGAAGTATTTATAATGTTCTCTGTGAAGTGCTAATTAATAGTATCCTTAGATAACATCTACTTTTCTGTCAAATATATAATATGTATTCATACACCACATTCACTTCTCTAGAACATTGCAAGATACTCTTTTTTCTTGTATGTTTATTTTGTTTTTACACCTTTAAATTCTTCCAGCATTTAATCTTTTTAAATTGTAACGTCATTTGTTAAAAGGCAAAGTCTTTCGCAAATTCTCGGTTTTCCGACCAGATGTCTGATTTCTTTGCATTTATACAGTTTATCTTGTGTAGTTTTCACTGGTTGAGATCCGTCCGACCCAACTTTTTCAATTATCGGACTTGAATTCGATTTTGAGTTTCACATTTAAACAGTTCCAAAACACTTTAGAACCATCAGCACAGACTTGGGTAACACTGGAGTGTCGCTAGCGGTAGATAATTCTAACTTTGACTAACAATTGCTTTCCCTTGCATATAAAAGAAAAAGAACCACAGACTGTGATCGTCATCCTGTTTTTGATGAAAATCTGAATCGTGTGCTGTAAGTCTCAGAGAAATAGAACAAATCCATTCAGATAATTCTATTGTCACTCGAATTTGGTGTGGCAAAGAAGTCCGATCTTGAAAAACAATTGTGGCTTTGTCTAAATCAAGTTATGTAAAGACTATTACCGCTTATCTATAATAACTCCATTTCTGTTCACTGATAAAAACTACCCTGTGATTTGTATTGAATTGTTGAACTGTATTTTAGGATATAGATTGTGTAGGCAAAATTATTTGAATGTAGTTTCATGGAAATATTTATGTGAAGTAAGCTTTTTAATTGTATATATGTCATATCTATATATATTTGATTATTGATTTAATACATTTATTGATCTTCTTACACATATTGATAACCTTATGATGGAGAAGAAAATGGGAGGTTGGAGGGGCTCGCTAAATATAGATTAAAGACAGATTTGTCTTCTCTTTCAGTAAGACGTTGGAAGAGAGAAAACGTTTACAGCGCCCGCATATCCGCCAAGTGAGAGAGACGAGTGTGTCTGCTGGAAAATTATTAATAACATAAATTAAGTTTCTCTTTACTTGTAATTAGTTAATGAAGATTAATTAATAATAATAATCATAATCATTAACTAAGTCACGTTGGCGTCAAACGTTCATTGACAATTATGGTTTTTTTTCAAAATAAAAATTAAATACGTCATCCGGATGCATGAAATTCACAGATTTACTGACTTATTTTTGAACTCCTTGCAAATCTATTAATTTCAAGAAACCACGAACAGGAAAATATCCCAGCATGATGTGTGTTTGCTAACTTGTCTCCTCGCATTCCATGTTTTAAATAACTATAATACAAATATAGAATTACTGACCAATGTTTCCTTGAAACATTTTACGCTAATAATAATTTTTATAAAATACTAACAAATGACCTTGCATTTCATCCCTTACGCGACACTATTATGCTAGTAATGCAGAGAAGTGATTTTTGTCAACTTAAAAACATCATCGGACGATTAATTTACGATCTGTTTCTTGGACGGATAATTACACAAGCTAGTTATTTATACTCGCCAGATTGGAAAGTGTAATGAAAGTTCACTATGATGAACTTAGACAGAAACATGTGTGCTGTCAACATGAAACCACCTTAGTGAACACTGATGCTGGTATTATTAGAAAGATGGAATAGAACACACCACAGACGGCAGTGACGATTATCCAGTGGGTTGTACGAGGGATATCTAACAAAGTTCACGGGAAATATATGTACACAAAAAATGTCGTTATAGAGAGAAGGATCTCGAACAGACAACAATGATGAGACATTTGGGTCTACAATCGGCCTGAATGACCTACAGCCCTGATGAAACATTTAGGCCTGCAAAGCGGTGAGACAAATGATTGGTCTATGTAACAAATAGCCCTGTTGAAACATCTAGGCCTGCAAAGCGGTGAGACAAACGATTTGTCTATGTAACAAACAGCCCTATTGAAACATTTAGGCCTGCAAAGTGGTGAGACAAATGATTGGTCTATGTAACAAACAGCCCTGTTGAAACATTTAGGCCTGCAAAGTGGTGAGACAAATGATTGGTTTATGTAACAAACAGCCCTATTGAAACATTTAGGCCTGCAAAGTGGTGAGACAAATGATTGGTCTATGTAACAAACAGCCCTGACAAAATATTTACGCCTACAAAGGGAACAGACGAACGATATTTTATACACATAATTAATAAAACATATATATATACGAAGGTTATATAACAGACAGTACTGATGAAATATATGTAGGCCAACAAAGTGATGAAGCGAAGTATATATAATAACAGTACTGATGAAATATATAGGCCAACACAGTGATAAAGCGAAGTATATATAATAACAGTACTGATGAAATATATAGGCCAACAAAGTGATGAAGCGAAGGATATTTAAGAGAGGACTGGGTTTGATATGCTGTAATGCAGGTCATCTAACAGACAGCTACTGATGAACGCTAACATATATTTATTGTGATATGACCTTAACACAGTCGAGTGTTTGCACATGGAAGGTTCTGTACTTTAATGAAACTTTCATGTTTATTATTTCTGCTTGTATTGTTATTTTTGTTTTATTTTGCTTTTATTATTCCTATTCTGTCTAATTTTTGCTCGTCTTATTTTTATATTTGTTTGTGTTGTTCTTATTTTTGGTTAATTTTTGCATGATTTGGTTTGACAGTACAATTACTTGAGAGATATAACTATAATTACTTTATTTCGACATCCGTCAATGCGCACTTCTCTATCCAATTAAATGCAACCTGACATCTAAAATATTAAAATTAAAAAAAAAAAGTAGGTGACCTTGATCGCGCGATATACCGCACTCCTCTATCCAATTAAGTGCAACCTGACATCTAAAATTAAAAAAAAAAAAGACGTCATTGGTGACCCTGATCACGCGATATGTACAACACTCGCAGGCTGATAGTGCACGTTGCATAAATAATAACACTTGTCCAATCCACTGGACCACTAAATGACGTCATGTCAAAGACGACTCATTCCGGCGGATCGTGCAATTGCAAGAGTAACCTTCCGCTGAAAAGAGTTTGCTCCCAGCCTGGCTGACTGCAAGGGCATGTCAAAGTGGTGCAGGGTGCATGTCTGAAGGCGAGCCACGACTTGCTGAAAAAGCGGGCACAGTCAATACTCGCACACAGAATTGGACACGTGTTTACAGGTGAATGTCAATGTCCTGAGGTATACATCACAAAAAAAATGGGAGAAAGGCAGTGGGCTGTGATGGTGGAGGTGGGAAAAGATGGTGGGTAGAGTCAATTCGTTTCCAGATGTTTATTTTAAAATGTTCCCATAAATTGAAATTTTACGCGCGCACACACATATTCACACGCACACGCAAGAACACAAATGCGCATGCGACCACGCATCAATAATACATCAATAACTGTATTATGTGTGCACAGATGCAACTTTTTTCTTTTTTAAAAGTGTGAAGGGAGGGTTTCTATGCTGACTCGGGATACAATCAACAAGAAAATACAAGTATTACTCAATGATGGCCTACTTACAGCTTTATTTATTTATTTGACTTATTGAAAATCATAAACGCGTAACAACACAATAAAGATATGTTACAGTCTAATCAACGATAATCATCTCCATCCCATACTGCAATTTTACTCCAATCGGCCACGCTTCGCTGCGATCTCTCTTTCCTGGTGAATAAAAATATATAAAATAATAAGAAAAATGGGTGAACCTCTCCGGGCACCCTTTACTTGATATAGTTATTATTTATTAATTAACAACACAAGATCAATTACATGCGATCGTCAAAGCATCAAAGAAAAAAGGTGTGCTCCTTCTTCAAATGTCAAATGAAGGCACCACTAAATTTCAGGCATAGTTCATCTCTAAACTCCTTTCTCTCTTATATACATTCTCAACCTACAAATCCTGAAACAATATTCGTTTGCCCCATACACATGCAGCATAAGAAATATAGCATCGATCAAAATTCACAAGTATAATGTACAAATTAATCAAATTAGTGAACATAGAAATAATAATTCAGTTAAATAAAGCATTCTCCAATTTAAATCACAGATCAATAGCAAACATGTGTGAAATATTTCCAAGTCCATTCTTTCTTTATCACTCAGTTAACTTACCATAAGCTAAAGATCGCCTTTATGACCGGACTCGAGAGATTCAAAGTGATTAGTAATATAGACATTTCCCCACACAAAGTAACTTTTTGTCCATCCCCATTGGATGAATTTGTTATGAACAAGTATGAGATTATTAGTCAGAAAAACTACTCATCCAATTGGAACTTTTTGGATTGCATCAACAATTTCTAGCATATTCTCCACATGAGTTGTTTACTTCAAAATATCATCAAAAGCAGTGCTCAGGGTCGGGTCACATTAACATTGGCAACAAAGATATAATTATTAAGTATGGAAATAGGGATAGGCAAATTTACTCCGCCACAGTATTAATGTATTCTTTTTGTATTGTACTCGTTTTGTAGTCATGTATTCTTTTTGTGATAATATATACGTTTTGTTGTAATATATTCATTTTGTTGTAATGTATCCATTTTATGGTAATATATGTGTTATTTTGTAATATATTCTTTTTGTTGTAATATATTCGTTTTGTTGTATTAATTGTCACAATATATTCGTTTTGTTGTATTAATTCTGTGACAATATATTCGTTTTGTTGTATTAATTCTGTGACAATATATTCGATTTGTTGTAATGTATTCATTTTGTGGCAATATATTTGATTTGTTGTAGTATATTAGTTTTGCTGTAATGTATTGACTTTGTTGTAATGTATTCATTTTGTGGCAATATATTTGATTTGTTGTAGTGTATTAGTTTTGTTGAAATAGAGAAGTGCTGAGTAGATCGATTAATAATGAAAACCAATCATTACTGAATGTGGGAACACAAGGAAAGACCTGAACGGTAAAGGAATAAAAGAAAATCACTCAATTTGCATGGACACACTCAAAAGCAAACAGGCACACACACACACACACACACACACACACACACACACACACACACACACACACACACACACACACACACACACTTCTGTGTAAAATAGGGGAGGGGAGAGAGAGACAGAGACAACCAGTTAGAGAGCGAGAAAGAGATGAATAGAGTGAAAGAACAGATAATAAATATAACAACAGAAGATACCATTACTATGAAGTTCGGGAAAACACACACACACACACACACACACACACACACACACACACACACACACACACACACACGAGTAAAAAACAAACAGATAAATTTGTCCGACGAAGTTGCTATTACTGTGCTGAGCTGATAACTGACGAAAGGTAAAGCTAGGAGAAGTTTTATAAGACATATACTGAAATATATGCCATATATATATATAATAATGCACAATAATCAAACCATATCACAGAGTAGTCATACAATAACACAATAATAAAGCAATAATACACAATAAGCAATAACACAATAGTCAAGCAATAATACCCAACACTCATGCAATAACACACAACAATCAAACAACAATAATAATCTTACACAGTAATAACTATAATACTTAACTAAATTTTAATGAGTATCACTTGAATCACTTTCAAGAAAATCAGTTTTAAAACTGAGGTTCACTTTAAAAAATATTATGGAGAGAATGTCTAACAAAAAAAATTGTTGGAGCGTGTTTAGCGCCATGGCGATCGATGTTTCCTAGACAAGTTTCGCGAGACACAGGGGACGAAAAAGAGAAGGAAAAGCAAAACAAGAGAACGAGAGGGAGGGAAGAAAGAGAAAGAGAAAGAAGAGAAAGAACAGACAACGAGAAAGAGAAAAAAAGAGAAAGCGAGAAAAGGCGGGAGGTAAGAAGAACAGAGGGAATAACGCGATGAAGGAGGAGAAAGAAAGAGAAAAAGAGAACAGATAGAGGGAAGGAGAGAGAGAGGAGAGAGAGAAAGAAAGAAGAAACGGGCTGCTTACTGTTCCGAACTGGTAGAAGTGCGGGGCCAGCTCGCACAACCACTCTGGCTTGATGGTCGTCACGTCCCGCATGTACTCCTTGGAAGTTTGAGCCACCTCGATAAACACGACCCTGCAAATAAAACACCAGAGCATGCTCAACGTCGATCTTTGAGTCATGTAGCGAGCTGTCGTAACATCCGGGTTTGCTGAAGTTTAGCACCGCGCCAACCTTTAAATTTGAAATAATATGACTGGCGGAATACTTAGTGCATAGAGGGCGTTGTCTAAAGTTGTTTATTTCTCGTTTCCGATATTGATTTAGAGAGCTTCATGGGACAAGAAACAAACAAACCAAACAATCCTCCCTTCCCTTGCCGTAACTCTGGATACAGTCGATCTCGACAAGAAAAGCAAGATTGCATGTGACACGTGACAAGATATTCGCTATTCACACACACAGCTAAGAACTCCGTATTGCAGAGGGATTTTGCTAAATCAAAATTTAAAAAAAGAAACGCTCCCAACTCCTCTCTCATCAACCACCATCGATACTTTGCTACATGTACCATTACCGACGCCAATAAATATTACCTCATGCCTAGGAAGTTCAATCGGAATCATAGTGCAACCACGATAACTTTTAGAGGAAAGAAACCTGGAAGAAATATAAAAGAAAGAAGCAATATTCTACATGTCAGTTTCAATTGACACTTCTAAAGTACGCATTATTTTAACGACAAGGTAAACAGGGTGCTGCTTTTGGAACACCGTACTTGGTGATGGATTATGCATGTGACCTAAGAAAACAAAGTTAAAGCCAAGGTGCATAACTCATTTCCTCTGCACAGGGGCAAGCACTGATACTGAAAAATTATGCATGCTTGTTAGAAAATGCTCGCGGTAATTCCCTCTTTCATCTTCCGGTATTAACTGGCTGAGTGTCGAGAAATTAGGATGCTATAATATTTCGATGTAAATGTTACTTAGTTCAAAGTTTTCGTTTATTCTTTATTTTTTAAAAATCAGAAATGTCTGAGAAATGAATCATAATTCAGAACTGTACTTTCTTATCGAGCATGATATTTAAGTAGTGAGATGCTAGCCAAACCATACAAAGACTTACGCCCGGATGTTTACTAACAAAAGATTATATCGGGTTTGCGAAATCAACGAATGTTGGAAGTGAGCGTTAAAGAGAAATAAAGTAATTAATCAAAGATGGGGCAAGGGTGTTACTCTTTGTAACTAGCGGACACTGGTAAATACCATACTACTGAAAATTTTCCGTGTATTTCACATACAAAATGATTCTAGCGAACTCCCAGCTACATAGAGATTAATTTCTTCAATAAACTGCTGACAATACTTTCTTTTCTCCTCGTTTAAAATATATTTTCTTCAATCGTTCAAAGGGAGATATAATCGATGTATGGTCAATGCGTATTTGAAATCCAATCAAAGATTTATAGTGACTTTAGTGGTCACATTATATAAACTCCCAACGGATAGAGAGACGGGTAAAAAAAGAGCGTGTGGTGTGTGTGTGAGTGTGTGCGTGTTTTTAGCGTCGAGCTACGAATTGTAACTGATGAATTACTACTAGATATCTTACAAGTTTACTTGTCAGAAATTATTTAAAACTATGAAGGAAAGAGTATCATTTTTTCTTTATATAACCAGATATTTACAACTGTATGCTGAAGACAAATCTTGTTTAAGAGAAACCTGAATGATGAAAGTATTTTTTACAAAGAAGGAAATGTAAAAGTTGCCTACACATGTGTCACAAAAGAAACAGCTATGGACTAATCTCTCTTCTTAAAAATGCTGGTAAAGCTCTAAAGGGATGCATACAAAAACTAATGTTCAATTCTATCATTCCTAAATTCGTCCAATTTTCAAGCATAATCAGAATTGATAATAGGCGGTTCTATCATCATTCATATGCACTGTCTGCACAAAGACTTCTGCAAATCTGATAACAATGTAGCAGCCAGGGGCAGTTTTCTACAAAGAAGCCAGAAGGTATAATAGGGAACTTATTCAAACAATTTCTTATTTATGTTGCTATGATCTAAGGTCAGCTGTAGACCCCAAACTAGAGCCAACTGGAGTCTAACAATGTTTCTGGTTATTCCTTCTTTTTATAAACAATGTAACTGTAGGTATTCAGTCGACCGTAACATTATTTACCGACAATGTATTTGCCTTTTAGTCACCCGACTATTAGGTCACCGGTGCTAATTTAAGGTACACAACTCTGCAAGAATTTCGAAAGCAAACTTTAATGAAGACGAAACACACTTAATGAACTGTGCGTTTGTTAAAGTCCCAATGAGCTGTTTCTTTCCAATGTAGTCTGGTGGCCATGCCATGAAAGAAATATCACATGCCATGAAAGAAATATCACATGCCATGATAGAAATATCACATGCAATGTAAAATACCACAAACATCTTGCAAATTAATTTTCACACAGGATGAATGTGAAATAAAAACGAACTTTTCAAGTAAAAAGGTCAGTTCTGTTGCTGCTTCAAATCATATAAATATATTTTAAGCAAATGAGATTTAAAATAAGTTCTTTCATACATTTTTGCCAACTCGGGCAATGAAGACATGAATATATATTTCACTAAATGAAATGACCTGCTTAAAAACACCTAAACGCTTTACGAACTACAGTTCAAGAAACAACTCACAATATTAACACAACTTGATTTCTCACCACTAAAAGAAAGAAGATAAAGTCACAATACATTAATAAACAGAATCATGTTTGTTTAGAGACCCTCTCTCAGCATGAGGATTTAAAGATTGTTAATTTTTAACATTACACCTTTGCTGACGACAGACTGGTTGCCAGAAGTAAACTAACAGTTCTTGGGAAACAAGACAGAAATTAACTACTAACACGGTTCTTGTGAAACAAGACAGAAGTAAACTAACAGTTCTTGGGAAACAAGACAGAAATTAACTACTAACACGGTTCTTGTGAAACAAGACAGAAGTAAACTAACAGTTCTTGGGAAACAAGACAGAAATTAACTACTAACACGGTTCTTGTGAAACAAGACAGAAGTAAACTAACAGTTCTTGGGAAACAAGACAGAAATTAACTACTAACACGGTTCTTGTGAAACAAGACAGAAGTAAACTAAACATTCTTGGGGAAAAAGACAAAATTAACTACTAACACGGTTCTTGTGAAACAAGACAGAAGTAAACTAACAATTCTTGGGAAACAAGATAAAAATTAACTACTAACACAGTTCTAGGGAAAGAAGACAGAAGTAAACTAATGACAAGGTTTGGGGGAACTAGGGGACGGAAATAAACTAACAACTGAGGCAGCTCTTGACTGGACATGATAGAAATAAACAAACCACTGAGGCGGCTCTTGGGTAGACAAGACAGAAGTTGGGTGAATGTGCAGTTCATGGCCGTCTCGCACTGTGCGATACACTCCTGTGTATTGAAGTCGGGCAGCATTAGCAAAGAACCCTGCGGTGATGCATCGCAGCAGTTTGTCCACGTCATCTGAAGATAAAATCACAATACAGAATTGAATAGTCATGCTTACCAACATCCTGATAAATATAGCAGTGTTAAATTCCATTTCAATGTATAGTTAACTCTTGCTAAGACGCATACATTTTCTTTAAATAGTTTGGGAATACTAAACACTGTGTGTGTGGCGTGCGTGAGTGCGTGCGTGTGTGTGTGTGTGTGTGTGTGTGTGTGTGTGTGTGTGTGTGTGTGTGTGTGTGTGTGTGTGTGTGTGTATGTGTGTGTGTGTATAAAATCCCTATTTATATAAAAAAAATCTGTTCAAGAATTGTAGTCACGTTTTGTAAAAAATAAAACAGAACATTGTAAACTTTATGCACTCATTTTAGGGATCGATCCAGTTTGCTGTCAGATTGACTGGTGGGGTTTCTACTATTGTAGATGTTCTTTTGAAGCTGGAAGCTCAACAGTTTCTTTTTTCTGTCTATCCGTTTGTTATTCTTTTCAATTTTCTTTTGTAAAGATCTCGAGTAACGACCATAATGTTTTGTTGTTTTCCCTGTGAAACAAAAATTAATGTACTGCGTTATAATACAGTGGAACCCCGCGATAACACGAATTCGGTCGTGGCATGGCTCCCGAAATTTTGTATATTCATTCGAACATGTTTTTTCTTCAAAGTACGTGAAAAAGAGTACAAAAAATATTTAACTTCATTTGGGGGATAAGATCGCGTATGGATTTGAATATACATGGCGTGGTTCCAGAAATTTCTAATTCATGTAGCTGTATTTTTCTCGTACCGAGAAAAAAATACTTTTTTAAGTGCGATAAATAGTGTGTAAAACGTTTATTATCACTCTGGGGAAGAGTTCGCGTATTTTAATATAAAACGATCCGAAATTTAACAACTTCACCAGGTTTTTGAAGTGTTATGCCAAAATAAACATATCGGAAATGGTACTTATTACTGATCCAAGAGTAAAGTCAGTAAGTCGTCTTTGTGGTTATATTCAATTAATTCTGTATACAATCGTTGCACAAACAATAGCCGCCATGTGCTTCTTCTTTAACTGCAGCAAAGTGGTGTTTGATAAAAGATTCTCACAGTTTAATAATTATCAAAGAACTAAAGCCGCCGACATATTGGCTGGGCCTGGCGGTGTTGTTAGACACAATCAGTTGAAAATATATGTACATGTATTAAATTATCGGTCAATGTGTATTATCGTACAAACAAATGAAAATTAGTAAAACTTTTCACGCAAAATAATAACCTAGAAATATATTATCAGTCCATTATTTTAAATATATCTTATTAATTCATTTCATTTTAATATTCGTCCGATAATAACCCGATTTTTTTTTTTTACATCAGACATGAATACACGCATATGTTCTAGGAAAAAAGAAATATTGTAAAACCCCGCATTAACGCGACACCGCTATGAACGCGATCCAATTTTATGGACCCCAATTATCGCGTTATAGCGAGGTTACACTGTATCTACAAGCAACCAGTTAGAAGTACTTGATAACTCAACAGTAATGCACACATACTTAGGTAAAACTCCGTGTCATTTGCTTTACCGATGTGTGCATTTGTTTTGTGTGTGAAAGCTTCTGTGTATATGTGTGCTTGTGTGTGAATATAGTTGTTTTGCTTTGCGTGTTTGTGTATACATGCGTTTGTGTCTGCATTTCTTACTATAACTCTTTTAGCCTCAGACTTTATATTTTTATATTATTTTATACCATTCAAAAGGTAAAGTCGAATAACTACAGAAGGTCTTGACCTTGACACTTTAGAAGACGAATAACTACAGAAGGTGTTGACCTTGACATTTTAGAAGACAAATAACTACAGAAGGTCTTGGTCTTTTCCTAAATACTAGTTCAGTGTTTTCCTCTGTAGGGGATGAGGACGGAAATCAGAATCGTTCCTCTTAAATGATTTTAAAAAAAACAAAAAACCCACGAGTTTCTAGTCCTTCACATTGACTGCAGTAAAGCACTGTTTCCATATTGTGCTGAAAGCCTGCGATGCATTGTTGCCCCTGGTATAACTTCAGCCAACAGATCAGTGCACGATGTTCTTCTGTGGTGAATAAGAAAACTGAAGTGGCCAAGTGAGTTCTGTTGTGGCGATACTAAACTGGTCGGTCAGGGTCGAATGCATTTCACAATCACGTAGGAATTCCGTGCTTACATTTGCGCGCAAATAACGTGCATCATCGAACAATCCTTGGAGTGGCAGTCAACGCTGTACCTTAACTTCATCGACTTTCGTCAAGCGTTCGATAGTGTGGACAGAGAAACCATCTGGCAGCTCCTCCACCAGTATGGAATCCCTCAAAGTTTCATCACCCTGATCCAGCAACTTTATGAAGGCGCCACATGCCAAATTATCCACAACGGCAAATTGACAGAGGACTTTGAGGTGAGAACAGGAGCCCAACAAGGATGCATGCTCTCCCCAATGATCTTCCTGTTAGTGGTCGACTGGGTGATGCATCAGACAACTAAAACAGGAAAAACCGGAATCCAGTGGTCCCTGACTCAGTTCCTTGAAGTCTCGGACTTTGCGAACGACTTGTGCCTGATGTCTTCAAATGAGCTTAAAATTGACGAGAGCGTAGATTCTGGTGTTGTCACTGTTATCCATTAACTTCATTCTCCACAACTACTCACAGTGCAAATATCATGATGGAAGAGTAGAATAAATGATATATTTAGCAAATATTTTTTAAAAAATTGTCTACAAAGCTGAAAAATATCAATTAATTTAAATTTATAATTATATGGCACTTCAAAACAGAGACACACAAAATATAGACACGTGACATATATATCATCGAAGGGCAATGACCTCTGAACCAATGTTAAATTTTGATTGCAAAATATTCTGAGTCCTTCAGAGTTCAAAACCATTTTACATAAATTAATTCCGTTCTCGTCACAAATTTCCTTTCTAATTTTAAAATATCACGTTAAAAATTATTTTTTCAGAACGAAAAGAAACAAGAGTATACAGCTTCCCCCAGTAATTACATTTTGAATATTTTTTTTAACATGCTAAGTTCGTTTAATACAACGGTAATGTACTCGCTAAATAACAAAACATCTTTATGCTTAGAAAACGAAATAATAATAACTGTTAACTTTATGTTATAATTAATGTCTTTGTCGTTATGTGTTTTATTTTCAAACTAAGAGAAGTAAAAATACAGAAAACAAAGAAATTATTGCATAAACGTGACATATTCGCTGTGACATCACAAGAAGACAAACATCCATTGCAAGCTATCTATACGCCCATAAAATACGACAGAAAAGGGGTAAATATGAGGCCTGTGAGGCCATAAAAGACAATGATATCCACGGCAAGTTATCAAACATCCAGTTAAGTACCTAGCAATATAAAATAAATTATACACCCGACACATCATAAAAGCTGTAGCTATTCACTTCGATCGGTCATAACGTTCTGAGAAACATATTCATGTGACGTCTCAAAATGTACTGTTATTCACTGCAATCGGCTAATACAGTTCAGAACAGCGTAAGGCAAAATTATAGTCCTGTAACGTCACAAAATACATTGTTATTCGCTGCAATCAGTCAATACAGTTCAGAGTAACATGAGATAAAAGCATAGTCCTATGAAGTCACAAAATACACTGTTATTCACTGTAAACTGTCAGTAACGTGGAAAGCAACATCAACCAAATCATAACATGTGACGTCACAACAGGCGGTTATCAAGTGCAATCAAAACGAAGCGGTATAGGGTAAGTGAGAAATGTAGCCCGTGTTCGAACTATTTAACGCTTGCCATAACAAAAGGGCTCACGGTAAATATATTTTGAGAACACACATACTGTCTTATAACCAGTACACAACGCTTCAAAAGTCATTTCGATTTTCGTGTAAACTTACTCAGCTCACTGCAAAAAATAATTCATCATTATTAATAATTTACGAAATTATTTTTCTCGGTCAAATTCTGCCCACCCCACTGCTCAGATTTTTCTCGGTCAAATTCTGCTCACCCCATTCATGTTCGGCTTAGCGACCTTGGTAGCTAAGGCGCTTATAGCTCATTCGAGATACAGCTGAAAGAAATTCTTTTTCCATCACCGCCACCACCACCACCACTACCGCTATAATATGAAACCAGTTAAATAATAGTACCTTACATAGTGCCAATCTATAACAATTTTACAGCTACAAGTCCTCCGGAATGGGATTTGCAAAGCGCGCTATTCAACCAAGGATTTTAAAAAGTGAAAGCCAGTATAACTATTTCCTGTATTAGTTTCAGCTGGAGACTTATGAAACGAACAGTCTGTATGAATTCGTATCACATTGTAACGAAATGTACTTGTTATTCATGTGCAGGTATAAATGCTGACAGTTACCAAAGCAACGCTTCTGATAAGGCGTCTGGTCATAGCGTGTACAGCTACTGCCTGTCCAGACATTGCAAGGTCAGTTGCGAATCAACAATAAAGAAAGTTTAAAAACAAACAACGACAGTAGCAACAAAACAGGCGAAGTCTGTTGAGTCCTGAGCCATAAAGGTTTAACTACACGATGATTTATTTCTATTTTCTCCTTCACCGCGAATTTCTAACATTGAAAACACATTTTAAATTATTGTAAGCGCAGCGAACGGGAAAAAAATTTAGGAGCAAAGCGACTTGGGGGGAGGGTTATGAATTACTATCTTTACTTCAGTAACATTAATTAGTCATTAATGGCCTGATCGACTGTATAAGGAACATTAACTTCTTGTCAACGCCCGTTAGTTACAAAAGCACGGCGGTGTAGTGTGCCATTGGAAGGAGTAACAGACAGAACAATTCTTAGGGAACATTCGGCTATTATTTTTAATAAATAAAATTATTTTTAATAAAAGGTATTTATATACTCGGGATTTTATTACCTGATGCTTGACTTTGCTGCTGGATGAAAAGATATTAAATTAGCTTATATTTCTATCAATTTTTTTCAATAATTAATCAGGGAGGGTGAAAGTCTCTGAACATGGGAATCTGAAGCGTCCCCCCTTCCCCTAATGCCAAAGAACTTATCAAATGACTATCTTCTTATAGGTGGAAAAGATGTGGATGCTATTTAGAGACCAGCATCGAGATTTTTAATAAATATAAGTACTAAGTGGTCTGTGGTGTTTGACCAATTTTCCATTTTTACTTCATGACAAACAACTTTCAATCAGATATTTAATGAAAACTTACAAATCAATGTCCACAAAAAAATTAAATAAAAAAGTATTTTTTAATTTACTCTAAACTTATAATTAACATATATTCTAGTGACTTAATTGCCCCACCAAAGTATACCGTTGTCTCGAACGCCACGCAAAACAAATAGGACACCACTGTCCTTTCTTAAGCAGATTTTATGGAGTCTTACACGCTTTACAGCTGTCATCACTTGAGTCATGAGAGTATGCTGAATGCCAATCGCACAAAGGTATGCTAAACTTATTGTTTTGAGGAGATGCAATGGTCCGCACTCTGTCCGCACTAGCTCGCCTGCTCCAGCACCTGCCTAGTTCAGAGTTTAGTCAATAGCCTATCCGGAGGAAAAAAATTGTCATCAAAACTCTCTTGAGTGCATTACAGTTGCATCCAAACATGAACTTCTGTCAAGAACCCGCCACTGAAAGACTTGCCATAACTATTTCAAGACTATAAGCAATAAAATAGATGTGTTGTATTTCTCAGAGATAAGTGACTGTAAAGATAGGATCCCCTACAGTGACTACGAGTACAAGTCAGCAATGTTAATTATATTTAATGTAATATACTTCTAATAACTAAACGAGTGATACAACATAAGAGGGTTGAACGAATCATCAGCACTTTACCTCTGCCAGGTGTGTTTCCAATGGCAACAGTTTACCCGTATCTCGCAAGACACCCTGGGGAACTAATTGTTTTTAAGTAAGCTTTTTTACCTTTATAGGCAAGAATTCAGTCATCTATTTGAAGTTTTCTAATCAAGACTCCGTTGTTATTTTTTTTTTACAAAATATCAGATAAATATAAAATGATTAGACAATTTCTTGTCAAGGGATTAAATTACAAGAGTGTGAATAGGTTCTAATTACTCTCAACACACTGATTCTTATTAGAAAAATACAGAATACACATGGACATGACAATTGTTAGATCCAACGCCTAATAACAAGACAGGACAAAAATCTGACTGAATGATGAATGTATAAACTGATGTCAGGGCAGAAGAAATTTTGGGGTGGAGGATAGAACATGATGAATACCTAAGTTAATAACAGGGTAAGAATGAAAGTCAGAAATGATGAATGCGTAAGTTAATGACGGTAAGAGTGAAAGCTAGAACATGACGAATATCTAAGTTAGTGACAGGGTTAGATGAAGGGCAACAAGATGAATGCCTGTGATTCCTAACTTTTAGAAATTAGCGACCCTCTCCTCCGCCCGAAACCTCTTAGCTCAGTACAGTTAAAGAACAATGTGTGCATTAATCAAAGATATAAAGCAAGGACATTAATCGATAAAAGCAATGCGCGCAAAAGCGATACACAAGACGTCAAAAACCTGTTTAACGTTTGTACTCGAATATGTCAAGAGTGGGCCTGAATTAAATACCTTATAATCTCGACCACAACATAGATATAAAGGTGATATTAGTACAAAACTCCTAAGGCAGACAGACATGAAGAAAGATAGACTGTCGGGCACATATATATATATATATATATATATATAATGTGTGTGTGTGTGTGTGTGTGTGTGTGTGTGTGTGTGTGTGTGTGTGTGTGTGTGTGTGTGTGTGTGTGAATTCGATTCTTTTTTTTTTATTAAAAAAAAACAAGCAAACAAAGAAAATATTCTGCAACCAGACGCACGATTAACAACCAAATATAAATGCGTATATTATTCCGAGGACAGGACACGGGCATAAGCGACTTCTTTCCGAAAGCATGCGAGAGGGACGCTGCTCCCATGAACAACAATCAAGTAATCTCATGTGGACTGGTGCCTTCTACTTCTCATTTTACAGTTTAGTGTCAAACTTTTGAAACTGATTCTCCCTAGCACCTAATCAAAACTGCGGTCGTTAGAGAACAGAGTCCACTATTCTCCCCACCCCAGCCCATCTATTGGGTCGAATAAAATAAAAATCAGCGCGGCATGATTGGCTCGATCCGACCGACCTCATGTTCAGGGATGCACGAATCCAAGTGAACCAGTTACGTAGTTTATAATTCATGAACTTGTGCAGGTAAAACAAACAACATAAACGTAAAAGTGAGAAATAAAGTTGTGATTAAAGAAAAGGTAAGCAAGTTGGACCTGGATGTATTGATCTGATTCTTTGAAAACCTTAGAAAGAAGGGGAGATTTAAAATTAAATACAGATGCCGACAAAAATTGAGAAAACATGTGTGTGTGTGTGTGTGTGTGTGTGTGTGTGTGTGTGTGTGTGTGTGTGTGTGTGTGTGTGTGTGTGTGTGAGAGAGAGAGAGAGAGAGTATGAATTAACATAACTTGTAAGAAACAGAAAATCTAACAATGAATTCATTTTTAAATTATGACTGATATCGATGTATCGTAGTTCATGGTCATGCAAAGGTAATTAATAGGTGTACAAATTCGGAACGCTGATACAGATCAGAGCACTTTGTTCTTCGAACCCGAGGTGTTATAAACTGTAGGACAAGTCAGATGAAAACGAAAACAAGAGCGTGTGTGGTGTATTTGCATATCCACATACGTGCGCATAAACGCAGCGCGCACATACACACACAAACATACGCATATACAGCAGCAACTTAGCTATTTTTGCATCACATAATATTATTTCATGAAAAGAAATCGCTTAAAGAGAACATTTCGTTTGCAAGGAACAAAATAAAACAGAAGAACACATTCACACAACACAGATCAATTCGTGTAAATTGTGAAAGAATAGACGTGAGACCACATTTTCCTTACACTGTGTGAAAAGAAGGAGGGAAAAAAGGGTGGGGGGGAATGGAGAGTATAATAAACGATACACACACACAAATGTTGCAATGTATGTATACATAGTGTTATGTCTGCCTAACGATTACGAGAGCGCGTGCGAGCGGGAATGCGTATCAGTACTGGCACTAACAGAACCGGAACAACAGCCGGCAAACTGGGCATCATGCAGCTGTAAGCCACAAGAGGCAACCTATTGCACACTCGACTGCAATCCTGCTACCATAACTAATAAAAAGAAATTCACTTTTAATAATGACCCCCCCCAAAAAAAAAAAAAAATTAAACCAAACCAATCCCAATGCAAAAAAAACAAAAAAAAAGCATTAGGATGAAAGGAAAATGACAGCTCTAGGCATTCAGCTGACAATGCCTAAAATAATGAAAAATACAAATTCTATCAAGCAGTTTGCGACGAACAATAGCGAACTCTGAGATCTTATTCAGTCGTCAAGGGGAGGCAAAACTTGTTTCGCAAATATACTCTTACTTTTTTCCTTTCTTTCTTTCAGGGGAAATAACCCCTTCAACATTATTCAGTAGAAGTATGACAAGCCTTACAATGCAATCATAGCTGCTTTTGGCCTTTGTTTCGCACGGTGGCAAAAGCACTTCAGTAAACATCACTTCAAGGTTATCAGTAAGCAAAACTGACGGTTGGGGAAAAATTAAAAGGGATTTTCGACGACCGTATCCAATTTGCTATATGGATGATTTTATTGTGAGAGAATAAAGGAACAGCTGACAAGCTCGTGGGAGTAAATGCCGAATGAAAAGAAAATAGGCCTAAGTGGTATCAAATGAGAAAACAGAGGACGAGCCGACTTGCTCTAGTATGCAACTGCTGGCTGAAGGGATAATAGCTCATGTCAACAAAACAGTTTCAAGGTAAGAATGAACAAATGTGTGTCATATGAGGTGTTACACTGGGTGCGTTCTTTAAAAAAAAAAAAAGTATGGAAACGCATCGCCACGAAAAACAAAAAATACTTTTTGGAGTAGTATATTGTTTTCAACATTCGAAATGCGTACACGCTTTGAATTATTTAAGACATATGTTCATTATTTCAAACATTCTCGCACATATCACTGCTGCAAAACACTGTCATAAATATTATCACTATATTCTCGCAGGAAATGGTACTTTGAAACATTCTCGCATAACTTACCCTCTTTGTGTACGCATTCTTTGAAACATTTTTCTACACAGACTATGACATAGTCTCGTACAAATTTATACACTTTGAAACATTCTCGTATACATCTCTTTGAAACACCCTCATAAGGAATCGCACTCTTTGAAACGTTCTCGTACAAATTTATACCCCTAGAATTAATCTCGTACACACACTCTTTGAAACACTCTCTTGTAAATTAATATACACTCTTTGAAACATTACGGTATACAGCCTCTGAAACATTCTCGAAGAAATTTACACTCTTAGAAACATTCTCGTATACAGTGTCTGAAATATTTTCGTACACAGTCTCCTCGTAAAAATTACATTCTTTGAAACAGTCGTGCACATATAAACGCTCTTTGAAACATATAAAATTATATTCTTTGAAACATTCTCGTACACATACTCCTAGAAAAATATTCAAGAAATTTTACTATCTTTGACATATTATCGCACAAATTACACTCTTTGAAACATTTTCGCACAAATTTACACTTGCGAAACATACTGGTGCATATACTGTTTTAAGTATACTTGTACACGTTCTCTTTCAAACATTCTCATATATCTTCTCTTTCAAACATTCTCATTTACCTCCTCTTTCAAACATTCTCATTTATTCTGATAAGGGACTAACAACAAATATCATTCCTACAAGTGATCTTAACATCATCAGAAATAAAATAATTTTCGTTAGTAATCACACACACACAAAACACACAAAATTAAAAGAACTGACAACAAGCAAAAACCTACAATTTTAATTTAAAATTACACTTAGCCATACAAGGAAAATACACCAAAATGGCTAGTTTCTCACTCGTCACCGGAAGTTTATAAATTATTCACGCGATTAAGATGTTTCTATTACTTCCTTCCTATTGACTCCATTAACCAGAATGACGTGAGATATTTTATCATCTAAACCCCTCACTGAAATGAGAAGTCTGACCGGTCAGTGATCCTTCAACTTGCTGTGTCCGCGATCGATGCTGCATAATGACGTAATTTTCAGAATCAGATCACGGCAAGAAGCGAACTGGATATGACCCAGAGCCAGGAATAACGTCGACTGTAAATGAGAAACTACATAGTTGCTATAACTCCTGTGTCCATGGTTCCTCGCTGCCGTAGTGTCGTCGTGTATAGTTTCCTTTCACAACAACAAAGAACGGTTTCCACTAGTAATAAAACATTAAGGGTAGCTGGTTGAGATAGGCATTCTAGATCGAGATACTGGATCTCTACGTGGTTTTTTTTTTCAATGTCTCATATGTTAAAATGTGACCTTGGCGTGAAATACGTTTTCAAGGTGTGGTTGAGATTTGTACTTGCTCGCTCGACGTCTCGTACATAACGTTGTTCTTCCTTACTTGATTCTCATTTTACTCCACAGATTCTAAAGAACAGCTGAAAAGGATGTGAAACTTTAAGTTTAAAAAATGTTATTCTTGGGTGTTATACTTTCAAAATCGACAAATTTGCATTATACATATAAACTGGAAAGCATATTTAGCAATTGTTTTATCATGCTTTTCTAGAATGTAGGTCAGATTACCCTTTATCTCTACGGTGGACAAAAATTGCTATCAAGTTGTGGGTCCTATTAATTCCGCGGTGGGCAAAGATTCTGTCAAGATGTTGGTATTATTAACTCCATGGTGGGCAAAGACGCTATCAAGATCTGGGTCCTATTAACTCCGCGGTGGGCAAAGACGCCATTAAGTTGTAGGTCCTATAAACTCCGCGGTGGGCAAAGACGCTATTAACATAGTTTATTATAAGTATTTAGTTTTCCATTCGGAGGAGAAAAGAAGTATCTCTTATGACGTAGGTATTGTCGGTTAAACTAAAGGGTGCTTCTTAATTTTAGCTACAAGCACTGTCGAAGCTAATGACCGTGTCGCATGATTAAATTATAATTATGTAAGTATGAAATCTGTAAAATGGCGCATTTATTTGTATCAGAGTGATGCAGAATAACAGCATTAGCTTATTGCTGCAATGCAATCGAAAATGTGAAGATCACACGCACACACAAACAAACAAACAAACACACAAACAAACAAACAAACACACACACACACACACAAACCCAACAAAAATAACAATTTCAAGCATGCACATACAAACACGCATACAAAACATACACACACGCGTATACACAAACACTCACACACATTCTCAATTTCACGATGGGGATAGCAAAGGAGGGGGACATAAGAAAGCAAGGACTGGCAAAGAGATAGTACTCTACATAGAACTTCCTACAACATAAATAGACTGAAATGTTTACTAACATTCTATGACTGGCAAAGAGATAGTACTCTACATAGAACTTCCTACAACATAAATAGACTGAAATGTTTACTAACATTCTATGACTGGCAAAGAGATTCTCATACATAATACTTCCTACAACATAAACAGACTGAAATGTTTATTAACATTCTTTGAGTGGCAAAGAGTGACGTCATAAGGCACTGCGCTATTCGCTCCACACCGAAACCCAGTGCCCTATCATAGGTCATTCTTGAAGTCTTCTGGAGGCAATACCCGAGGCTGATACAGTCCCACACTGATCGTATAAAAAAAAAAAATATAGCTAGCATCAAAAACATATCCAAACATTTTTTTGAGGTACCTGCAAAATGTAAGAACTTTCTTAGACCATTTTGTTACATTAAAGGTTACAATACAATGGTAAATTACAAGGTTACAATACAATGGTAAATTACAAGGACTCACCTATTTGTAAACTAGTGGTAAATATAAAGAATATCTACCATTTTGCAAATTTAGTAAATTCAAGGACTAACCCTTTTTTTGTGGTAAAATCCGGGAAATTTCAATGTCTAATATTTGTGTAAACAAAATTAACCTTTGTATATAGAGCAGTAAATTATAATGGCTTACTTTCGTGTAAACTGGTAGAGTACAAGATTTGTCTTTTCGTAAACTGTGATAAATGGCAAAGACTTACTTTTTTGTGAACTGGGAAATTTCAAAACACATACCATGCGACTGATACACATTTGGTTCACGTTTAAAATACAAACTTCTCAGTTCTTAACAAACAATGTATTTCAGTTAGTGAGATATTTGTGTCATACAAACATGGTCTTAGATTTTAATACTGTTTTTCAATTAGTGAGATATTTGTGTCATACAAACATGGTCTTAGTTCTTAACAATGTATATCAATTAGTGAAATATTTGTGTCATACAAACACGGTCTTAGTTCTTAACAATGTATTTCAGTTAGTGAGATATTTGTGTCATACAAACATGGTCTTAGTTCTTAACAATGTATTTCAGTTAGTGAGATATTTGTGTCATACAAACACGGTCTTAGTTCTTAAAAAAACAATGTATCAATTAGTGAGATATTTGTGTCATACAAACACGGTCTTAGTTCTTAAAAAACAATGTATTTCAATTAGTGAGATATTTGTGTCATACAAACACGGACTTAGTTCTTAACAATGTATTTCAATTAGTAAGATATTTGTGTCATACAAACTCGCCTTCAGTTTTTAACAATGTATTTCAATTAGTGAGATATCTGTGTCAGATAAAAATAACTATCTCCAATCTGTTTGCGACGGAATGTCTTATAGTACATGTGACGCACCGCCACACTAGTTATTGGTCATGATTATTATTATTATTATTTAATCATCCATAACTAATTACAAGTGATGAGAATCTTAATTTATGCTGCTAACAATTCTCCACAAGATACCACTCGTCTCTTTCACATGACGGATATGTGGGCGCCGTAAACGTCTCCTCTCTTCCACAACATTAAAGACAAACATTTACCGTCACACAATATTTCCATAAGAGAAGATAAATCCGTCTAGAAATAGCGGGAGGCAAATTTACTCCGCCACACGCTGGCTCCTTGGAATTTTGGTTTGGGAAAGAAATAACAAGTCATCATGATTATATTTTTTTTCCAATTCCACTCACCCAGGAATGAAGAAAACAATAATAAAACTGACATAGCTTAATATGTCATTATCCTTTATGTTATTATCCACAAGAATGTCTGAAGGGTTCAAATGTTCAACTTCCATTCTTTGCCACTCATAGCCTATTGAAAGGCTGCTAGGTTTCACAGTGGTCTATATTCCCTGATATCTCCTTAAATACTTTACTGTTGCAGTTTTTTTTCTCTCTTCCCATTCGTTTATAGAATTACAGCTAATACTTTACCGGCTATCATTTGATAAAAGCTTTCTGCGAAAGAACATTATTTCATTGTTGTTTTTTGGTGGAGTGGCGGTGGTGGTAGTTGTGGTGGTGTATGCAGTGATAATGAGCAGGAGGAAAAAAGATACGCAAATATAAGTATGCTTTTTTTGAGAAGTACAGAAACTAAGAAATGATGAAGAAGATGATGATGAACTTACTTACAAAATGGGTTAGTGTTAACACTGGACGTGAGGTTAGGATTAGGGATCAATTTCAGGTTAGGATTATACACATGCCCAGCCGATTGACATCACGATGGTTCAAAAGCCCAAAGAGCAATAATCATCTCGCTCTCTTTAGTAAGGAGTCCATTACTGCAAAATGAGATTCCTTACGGCCAGCCCGGAAGGTGTATCGGTGATAAGTTAGACAGTTTCAAGCAATGCGTCTGGAAATTGTGTCCGATGAAGAGATCCGGACAATTCGTCTGGATGTGTACAGTCATGTCACGTCATCCATTAAGACCAATATGTTGGCTATCGCCAGCCTCCGCGAACAAGTGTGACATACAAAACACCGACGTAGGAGTGCATTAAGTTCAAAGCAATTCTGTCTCTATTATCTCCACCTGTGAAGTCGACTGCTGAAAGTAAACAGAATTGCCAGACTATCAACACCCCCCCCCACCCCCGCTACAAAACAACTGACACTAAAAAACTGGATTTTCTCTCTTTTTGACTATAAAAATGAACTGCGACAAGATAGTGAAAGAATAAGTTCCCATGTCAACCCAAACCGGAAGTTTTCAATATCAGGGCAGAATACAAGTTTCTCAATCATATCAGCTCGACTCAAGACTGAAAGTTTTCTACGACTCACAATTTTTAAGTTTCTCACATCTGATTCCTATGCTAACCTAAATAATACTAATATTATTATTAACTGTTTTTTTTAAAAGAGTAACAAAAATAATGATAATATACTAGAAAATAAAACGTATTATATGCACTAAAACGCACAAACGAGAAAGTCAAAAGGAGAGAAAGAAAAAGAGTGTTTGGGGAGGAGGGAAGAAAATTTTAATTATAATAATAATTTGATGTACAGCTTATTATGTAAAGTTTTAGGAGAGCATATACATTTATTCTAAACAAATCTGTTTTGAATAAAAAGTATTGTTAATTCTCCTTCTCCTTTCTCGTCTTCTTGTTTCGGTGTCTATATTGAATACGCACTTTAGCCAAAGGGTAATGGTTCAATGGATTTTCTGCATGTCAATGATCAGTGAATCAACAACAGAAAAAGATCTTCACTAAAATCATTATACAAAAGCTTGCACTAGTTAGCGGATTCTTCACCGTCAAAACGAACCCACTTTTAAGTCATTTGACGTGATCGAAGTGGGCCAATGGATTACACCTGTGCAAATGACGTAAGAGGGCACTGGACTACATAGGTACGGTAGATGACATAAGCAGACAATGCATAATACGTCAATAGATTGGGTCCACTTGATTATGCTACTTGTAAACTCTCCATCTAGGCAGAATTTGCCGTAAGCAAATTTGCAGATTCCTATCATGTGGGAAAACACAAACATACGTTAGCGATAACTACAAGATATGAATAGTGAAAATTTTTAAATGATTCCAAGACGGTTCAAAACCAACAGATTACAGAAGTCTTCAGATGAATTAAAGACGAAAAACGTATAGACAATTAAAATAACATCTATAAAATAATTGCATACAGGAAACTGGACGATATCCCAACAGTTATAAAATTATTTTTCAACTTAAAAAAAACAAACTGTTAGTCGTAAAAGGTTGGGGGTCTCTCCTCCATCTTCTTCGTCTCCAAACAGATAAAGAAAGTGTAATAACACTATCTTTCCATCTCTCTTCCCCCCTCAAAACACACAAATACAAACACACACACACACACACACACACACACACACACACACACACACAGTGACACACAGTGTCAGTAAAGGGCATAAAACTTCGACCACCTCACAACAATAAATATTTAAAAAAAAGAATAATGAAACAAATGAAATCTAGATACATAGGTGTATGAGAAAGTCTAGTGCAAGCACACATATTTGACGTAGTTATTCACGTCACCAGTAGATCCCAATGGGATGCTTTACTGGAATACAGGTCATATGGAAGTTGATCAGTTAATTTAAATGTACTTTTATCATTCTGTCATCTAACCTTGGCCATGAAACGTGGTCAAATGGAAGTATTTGTGGAAATCTGACCACTCTAGTTCTAATAAACATGCGTAGGTGTATGGATATAGTCTTGTCATAAGTAAAATCAATGACGGTGTATGGATGAACACTGTGCCATTCAATGGTGGAAGTCGGAAGTAACTTAGTGCAGGGGTCTCCAAACTACGGTCCCTGGAGACCTTTTTGTCTATGGAAAAAAAATTACGGAAATGTAGGTGTATCCTGCCAAGATCAGCCGCTGCTAAATTTTTCTCTCTCTAATCTCTGAGAGTTGAGAGGGAACTAACAACTCTGACCCAGAATCGGAATAAAGGAGCGTTGTTGATATGAGTCACTGATTGTTAAATAAGTCGGACATATTCAGTCCACCCAGTCTATAGTATACGAGCAGTCAAACATGACTATTAGACAAAGCCATTGAGTTGCAAGCAAATGACCTCCTTAGGGACAAGTTCAAAGAAGGACTGGTTGGATTTACCAGTTTTTGCCCAAGAAGACTTTCCTAATGTCAAAATCTTTGCATCTAGGTACCTTTCAATCTTTGGAACAACATACCTGTGAGAACAAACATTTTCAAGAATGAAAATACGTGAAGAATAATTTGAGAACAAACTTGTCCGATGATAATCTCAGGTCACTGTTGATGTTAGGGACATTAAATCTAAAGCCAGAAATGTCTGCTATTTTGGCATCCAGGAAACAATTTCACCATTCCCACTAATACAGGTGTTCATGTGTAGTGTATCAATGTTTTATTAAATAATAACTGAATAAAATAATATTAAATAAATAATTAAAAACAACATCCATGTTTTGATTCTTTTTTATTTGGACCTAGAGTGTGTAGTCGGCCCCCCGAACTGCTGTTTGATAGTTAATGCGGCCCTCGTGCTGAAAAGTTTGTGCACCCCTGCTATAGACAGAAACTAGAACCTTAGGGGAGGTTAAATTTTTTTCTGAACAGACTGATGAACACTGGGAAATAATTGTGGGGTTTGCTATTTGATTGCTGTTTGCTTTTCTTTAATTGTTCATTTATTTTTGTTTAATATAAATATTTTGTTAATTTTTCATCCGTCTTGGCGTCATTTCTTATCATCTTCACTTCTTGTAAAATTCATTATTGTAGTCATTGTACACGTCTTTAGTCTTTGTCTAATTAAATGCGAGGGAGGAATTTCTTCCTCTGGGGGCTTATATGAGCTAGCGGAAGTGATTGAACTCAACAGTTGTGTTGTTTGAATTATCCATCAATTTACGGGCGACCAACCGACACACACACACACACACACACACACACACAAACACACACACACACACACACACAGGTACACATTCTCTCTCCCAATACTTCATTTCAAATTGCGATATATGCTTTACACACACTTTGCACATCAAAGTGCGAGTTACCTATCTCATACCGCATTATCTGATGAAAAGAAATCGTTTGTTTAATGGAGAGGTAAGTGAAAACGACTCACAGGGCAAGAAAAAGCAAAACGAATATTGAAAATAGTGCATATCTAATAAACGTCTTAAGTGCATGTTGCGTTGTTTAGCAGCACTGTAATAATTCAAACATTTCTGGAGCTTCTTCAGTCAGTAATGAAATAAAGTGGCCTACATATACTGGATATTAATGAGATCAGAAGAGGATTACAATAAACTAAAAGTCTTAGAAACGGTATCCATGGCCTCAAAAATAAACAATGGCACAAGTAATATGTACACAGAAACAAAGACACATTCTGCACAGTAAGACAAACACCTCACACACACCCCACACACAAGTACATATACAAGCACACATATAAAAGATACACACACCATACAAAACCAAACACACAAATGCACACATCCTGCACAGTAAAACAAACACATACACACACACAAGCACACATACACACACGACACACACATATCAAATACACCATATAAACACACACACACACACAAAGGCACGGATAACATGCATAGTAAAACAAACATAAGCACATACACATACATACTCGCCAAACACATACAATATATACCATGCACACACTATACACAGTAAAACAAACTCCACGCACTCACACACTCAAACACTCGCTCGCCAACACACACACATACACCCTACGTAAACACATAAAGAAGTCACAGCTCTTGATACGCTGGTCCATATTTTCTACGCTGTGTATAAGTAATGTTATTCAAGACAAATAGCAATAATACACTTAAATTATTTTTCTTTTCCTCGACCCTAACTGAACTCCGCTTAAGTAAAATAAACCCATTCTGACGGCTCAGTGGACATGAAACAAGACTCGTCGACTAGCAACAGAATCGAATTGACTGTGTGGTACGGTAGGTTGGAGATGCGGCAGAAGCGAAGGAGGGGAGGGGGAGGGGGGCGAAGTGCTGGTGAACTGTTATGACATTTCTATCTGTTAACGACATTTCTCACTGTTAACGACATTTCTCACTGTTAACGACATTTCTCATTAAATTAGTTGGCAAATAAAAAAAAAAATGGGTTCATTGTCGGGACAAGTCTTCGCTATCGACCGAATAAACCGATGGACAAATTGGTGGGAAGAGGGAAAGGTAATGTCTACGTTAAAGATTTCGTCTCTCAAGATAAGTAATGGTTCGAAAAATCTTTCACTATTACTATTTAATCACAATTCTTTAAGAGGGAACAGAGGCTAATTGAAATAACGCTTGAAATTTAACACAAACGAAACAAGTCTTATTTTAATGCAAGTAGATTTGATAAAATGAAGGCAATGCCCATTAAAACTTCAACAACAAAAAAATGAAAGACAAAGGTCCGTGCTATGAAGCTTGCATTTCTCTGGCCAACAAGCATTCTCCGCTGGTCGGCATGCGGCCCTCGGCACATGGCCGGTATTGGTCCTGATATTCATACGCACTGCGCATTGTCTCTACCTGAGTACAGCTCGGCAGGAGTTACCTTTTTTTGAATCATAGGACGGGCTGAATTCCGAAACATCGCCGGTTGGGATTTTTCCACAAAAAAAAAGGAAAGATGCGCGATTTTAACGAAGTCTGGGATGTGGAATCTAAACTGTAAAAATGTAGCACTGTTTTGCAAGTAATGTCGTTTGACGCTTTACTATCAGAGTTTGCTAAGAAAGCAGATGTCTGCGAAGATCTTATAAATTCAGTTCAAATTTGCAGTGTTGTAATTATTTTTTTGTTGGGGGTGGGTGGGAATGAGCCTGCGTTGTGGCAAGCGTTTTGAATTGAAAACCGAAATAAAAGAAGGCGCTTCGTTCCATTAGACACTGCGCGCATTTATTTGATGCGAAAGCGAGGCTGAAAAAGGAGTACGCTGCATATCGAAGACAGCCCAAATGCATGGAGACTGAAGACCTACTTTACCCTTACTCCGTCCGTGTGCGACTTTCCCTAGCGTATCCAACACCCTTACGTACATATATATATATATATAATCATATACACGCATGCACGCATTCATAGAGGGAGATAAGACTCCACCCCAGCCCACATTACGCAAGTTCTGAACTTTAAAACGACGTCATTCTGTGGAATGGAGCGTAAATGCTCGTCGTCTTCAGGAAGCATGGAGAAGCGCGCGTGCTGGAACATTCTAGAAACTGTAGAGAACCCCCACGTGCAAGCCAGTGTTTAATTTAGGCCCGTGCTGGAACATTCTAGAAAGTGTAGAGACACCCCCACCCCTCCTCGTGCAAACCAGTGTTTAATTTAGGCCCATGCTAGAACATTATAGAAATTGTTTGTAGAGAACCCCCACGTGCAAGCCAGTGTTTAATTTAGGCCAGTGCTGGAACATTCTAGTTTGTTAAGACCCTTCAAGTGCCAGCCAGTCTTTATTACAGGTTCTTCTTCGCAATTTCAGGTGTGAAAAAAATTCATAGAAAAGTAACAAAAAATACCTAAACAAATAATACAAATACCAAGATAAAACATAACGGAAAGAGCGAAATTTATTTTATTTCTTTTACACCACCACCACCCCCAAAAAAGAAATAAAAGAATTTTAAAAAGAAATATTAAAGACGCTAAAATAAATCAGGAAAAAGTCAACAAAAATTCATTCAAAACTAATAACAAACAACTAAAAATAAAATAATAAATCAATAAATAAAAATAACACAAACAGATCAAGCAAAATAACAAATTCTTTAAAAAAACAAAACAAAATGCAACAGAAAAATTACAAACAAATTAAAAAAACTGAAAACATAAACAAATAAAATAAACAAAATTACAATGTCAACTAAGAAAAAATATCCATTTCCCTTTAAAAAAAAAAACAACAAGAAACAAACGCAAAAGCAATCCATTTAAATAAAAATAAAACGCCAATAGGGAGTAACGGGGGTGAAGAACTGGCGCACTGTAAGAGACAAAACATGTTCAGTTCGTGTTACCAAGCTTTTTGTTTACGTGCATTCTTTGAAATGTGTCCGTAAATATGTCAAAGGGCAGCAATCGAATGTACTTTTCGTTAAAACATAAAGTCGGAAAAAATAATAAAGTAAAAAAGTTAACCTAACTCTTGATTTCGTCTGAGGTCAACAAGTCATTATGTAGTCCCCCCCCCCCCAATCGCTCAAAACGTTAAATGGCTGTGCACTTTACGGCAATAATAGATTTTTCCAAAAAATAAATATAAACATTAATCATGAAAGGCGTTGCTGGCAGAGAAAGATTAAACCTCCCAAAGATATAATTATACATTTTGTGCAGGTTCAATTGTACAACAACAGCACATCATAAAAGCACTTTACAGCTTTATATCTTTTAATTTCCTATTGTACTTGCTAATGTATTTACAGTATAAGAAAAAGGGGTAACTCAAAACACAAAAGTGTGTGCTCGAATTATCGTTCTTCTGTTCTTTTTTTGCTTCAATCTTCAATGACAATCATCTCTGGTGAAGGAAGAAAAACAAACAACCTAATAAAATAACATAGGAGAAGAAGCGTGATTCAACATTTCATACTTAGCTTCGACTATAACAAGTCACAGGTGGAAGGACATTGTTTTCAAAAACAAAATGGGAAACAGAAACGAAGCGGGGTTGGGCATGGGGTAGGAGTGGGAAGAACGAAAAAAAATCAACCAAGGGAAATAACTTTAGCTTTCTTAATAACGCAAAGACAATGTATTCTAAACAAACAAAGGCGATAGTTAATGGATCAATAGAGGAACCGTTGATATTTATATTATGTTTGATCTACACAGCGACTCTCCCCTCTGATATAAAAAAAATAATTTCAAAAAGCCATTGCATTAAATCAACTATTTCCTCTATCAGACATTGTCTCTACTAGCATCGCGAATTAAGCAAGATCGAGTAGAATTCCATACTAAAAATATTTTCAACTGGAGCCGAAAATCACGAAATCCACGCTCACATCTCGGTGAAGGTCGGAATGAATTAAGAACTGGGAAAATACTAAAAAAAACAAACCAGACCAAGTAACAAGGAAGGAAAGTAATAGTGATTGTAAATCAATTTACAAGATTTATGAACTACTGTTTCCGACAAACTCTGTAGACTAGCTGTTTGTCTATCCTGGCGCCTAATGCTGCTATTTTTGTAAGTACCTCCTTCAGATCGAATTTTAAAAAAATGGTGGCTGCAGTCTTCGATTTGCACGTTTTCTTAAGTAAGTATCGCTAAAAATGCGTTTTCAAATGTAATGTGATACAGAGTAAATGGCAAATGTAATGTGATACAGAGTATATGGCAAATGTAATGTGATACAGAGTAAATGGCACAATATACACCAAACTCCTAACGACGTGAAATTTAACACAGCAAACCCCTTTATTGCAATATAAACACACCATCCATCCGATTATCAATGCACTTATGTATGTATCCATTTATCCGTCTGATAACAATCAGTCTACATATCCAACGATCTCTACTTTGTATTTTTATCTATCCAATCGTCCATCCGTCCTATCATCCTCTATAATCCACACACATGCGCATGCACATCTGCTTCAGAAGGCCGAATCCAACACAGCTTTGATGACTGACAGCAACCGTACATATTTATCAAATATTTATTTTAAGGGAAAGGTTGAGGTGCGGTTTTCTGAAGGACAAAACTATGTACTTTTATCAAATATTTACATTAAGTGACATATGGAGGTGCGGCTTATTGATACAGTTTTAAAATAATTAAACTGGGTCATATGTATGGACGTCTGTTATGTTCATTATTCCCATAGTTTTAAACACATAATCACAGAAGAAAAGAATATCAAATAAATAAAAGATATTTAATAACTAAGAAAGTGAATAGGATAGTTTTGTAGGAAAACAAACAGAAAGTCAAAGTTACTGTATGGAAACAAAAGTATTTTAGTTCTGCGGGGAAATAAATAGAAAGTCAATATTAGTGTATGGAAATAACAAAAGGACTCGGTATTAAGTAGTGTCAATAAAAGAATTATATGAGACTGAATAGAATTACAAGTAATCTAGCACTATATGTAATCAACAGATTACAACCAACATGATCTAAGGAACTAAGAATTATAGACTAAAGGCAATCATCTCAATCAAGAAATATCTGCCCAAGAACTAATAGAAGAATTATGTTATTGCTAAGGAATCAAAATGAGTTTTATAGCAACGATATCGATACAACATCTTCATTCTGCAAAGTTGTATTACTTAGGATCGTTACATCGAAGTCATATGCAATCTCTTGCTACCAAGTGACTTTTATAAAAGCGCTCTGCTAATAATATTGGATTACTCTTTTCTCTTGATTTTGAAAAATAATTAAATGAAATACAATCATCCCTGGGGCCCAGTTTGACTGGGAAATGTGGTGTGAACTAATCTGTTCATGTGGCTTTGAGCTCTAGTTAAAGGTATACAATTAGGCTATATTGTGTGCCTAGAGGGTCATGATAGATTCTTCTAATGCACTATACAGTAGTAAATAAAATAAAAAATAACCTAAATTAGGAGGACACGATATGAGCGATTTAACAGATTATCCTACACAAACCCTAATATGTTAATCCCGCCCATACAGGTCTTCGTGACTGCAGACAGAGAAACTCGACCAGGCCTCAGAGACATTAACTAAATTAATTTTGTCTACACATTGTTACCGGTTCAGAATTCCTATCCCAACTTGTAAGCTCAAACCCCTCTTGATCGTATAGCAATTCGACCCCCACGCCCCCCCCCCCCAGCATGCACACATCTTCTTTGTTTAAATACAGAAGTGGAAGTGTAACAAGTAACATAATTTTATTCAACACAATAAACATTGAACAAGAAAAACTTGATTCATAATAAGTAGTAGACACAAAGGCAAAGCCTACATATGAAGTATGTCCATATGAAAAAAGTTAGTTATTAGATCAAAAACCTGCTACCTGGTACATAAATGGGCTGCTATTAGGTGATACTTCGTGGTCCTTTAAGAATGTTTATCACTCAATTAAAATCAGTTTTGCTAGCATCAAAAGTCTTGTCTTTTTGCAGACTGCTAATGTCACTTTTAACATGTAATCTTTTTTTTTTTTTTTTACAAAACACTAATTTTTGAAGGTACTACTAGAGTCAGAAAGTGGAAAGTTACACCATAGAATGATTCTTAGGAGGTGTAAATTTAGAAGCCAGTCACCTGATTTAATGTTTATTGGTGATGACTGGTTTGCCACTCTTTGTGTGATGACAGTGTGTATGGAGCACTGCAGTGAAATGTGGAGTTGCTTTGCGATTATGTCAAGCGCCTGCGGCAGCTGAATAACACAAAGTGTTTTGTCATGATCTCTACTGCAGCAACAATGTTGGTTTTCACTGAAGAATTTGATGAAGAAATTGGTGAAGAATGCAGACTGGAAGAATGAAGGCTTCCAAGCACTGTTGAAAAAAAAATGAGTGGCACAGGTGTGAGGCATTTTTGGATAGGCAATTAATCAGACCTCCCACCCCCTCTCTGCCAGACACACTCATGCACATATTGTACTTGTGAACTCTCTTGACCAATACATCATTCAGATACATAGAAAATGTGTAGCAATATAATCGATGGATCTCCATAAGGGAATAAAGAAAATACAATTAGAATCTTCTACATAGAGCTTCAGTGAGAATTTTAAGTATTACAAGCATAACACTTCAACTAAGGAAGTCTTCCACTCCACAATTACAGTTGGAGGATTTCCTAAAAATGAAGACTTCACTAAACAACTTTAATTACAGCAGTTTATCTATGGTTCTCAGAGTATAACAATATAATAAAAATGCAAAAAATTCAACCAAGAGTTTCAGAATATATATAAAAAAATCAACTCTATAATTTTCAAGTGCAAAAAAGTTTAGTTTACAAAATATTAACTATTCCAGACATGGGCTGTTTACAGATTCAAGCCACAAGATAGGGACCCTTCTTACTGAGCAAGTGTGTGCCGGTCTGTTTGGGTTTGATATAATATGTGCATATATTGTCCTACCTGGAATAAAATATTGTTTTACTTGTCTGGCCCAGATAAGGGCCCTGAGATGCTCTCATTGTTTTTCATTTCTCGAGTAGGGTCATCTGATCACTCAAAGAGATACACGATCAGTCAGAGAGTTCGTTGACATTTCTTGTGCACAATGTTGGTCAGCAATGTTCATGGTTCAATTAGTCATGACGTGAAACTCCAGTGTGCACAGGTGGAGAGATGGCTGTAGGCAACTGGTATGTACTCATGCATGACTGAGGACTTCTAGAATTTACATCTGATGACCACACCAAGCAGTGTCGATTACGTATTATATATACATCACCAGAATGGACTGTCCAATTCTTAACAATTAGCACTTTAAGGGGTATTTGTGTTGTATTGTGTCCTCTCTTAGCAAATAGGTCAGGAAGAAATATCGAAAACGAATGAGACAGACATTTAATTAAATTGACAAATGAATGAATTAATTAAAATATAATAATTAATAATTATTTGTATTTCGTTTGTTACAGGCCATGAAAGACTGTTCTCATTAACTATACTGTAAGCCTGTAGAAATAAAACAATCTGAATTGGGTCATGACAGATTCTTCTAATACACTATATTTTAGACCTGTAGATAAAACAACCTGCTTTATAAGGCCTTCTAGATTGATCTTAAGAAAGCGGTCTTTCAAAACAGTATTAGTTATTTATTATAATTTATTATTTATTAAAATAATTATTTTATCGAAAAGTTGTTGCCAAGCACCAGCAAAATAGAAATTCTAAAAAATTAAATGTACTTATATCAAAGTGTTTAAAGACAGTGTTGTAAAACAGTTTTTAAGTGATGGATGGTTAGAGAGCTTAATTTCTAAAATATAAACAAAAACTACAAGTTTAAATACTAAAATATACATTTCGGGTGCAGGGGTTCGCAGAATACAGTTATCAATAAGTCGTGCGGAGACGCAAATCAGTACTCAAATGATGGATTTTGTTTTTTGTCACAAGAGTGAAATAGACGAATTTACGACATGAAGAATTAAAACTGTTTGTATTACACTCATTCTGCTTGGGGTGGGTGGGAGTGGATGGGCGGAGAGGGGAGAGGATCGCCCTGATGCTTATTGTATTTTACGGAATCTCACAGTACACTTTCACACATACGCTTGATCGCACACGTACACAATGAGGGATATACAAACATACACTCTTTCAACACACACACACACACACACACACACACACACACACACACACACACCCCTCCAAGACGAGGCGAAAAGATCAACTCGTGGTTGAGCGGCCAGCGGCCATGCGAATAAACGTTATGTGTGCGTATAGGGCGGGGTGGGGGTGGGGGTGAAAGGAAGGAGGGAATTAAAAATATATATATAAGTACCTCTTAAGGCGGGGGTCCCAGCGTTAAGACAACGCATACAATTCTGGCGAGGACGCAGTGTGAGTGAGCCCCACGACCAGAGCACAACGTGCAGACGTGACGCAAGCTCAGCGCTCTCCCGCCGCATTCGTCGCAAAGGTCCGTGCTTAAATGCCTTGCCGCATGGTCAATGAGCAATTAGTATAAAGTTCTACTTTCAATCGGTTCTGCGGATTAATAGAGCAGGCAGAGAGACAGACCAGGGTGATTTTCGAATATCTTAAATCTTGGGTAAATACGCGATGTGTTTATATTTAAAGCAAAGTGTACTATAGTGTTTCAGTTAGCACAACTAAGGGTGTGCGTATTTTGAACATGTACTGACTAAATTGCAATTTGAAAAGAAGACCAAAATATTTTTTTTAATATTAAAACAAAAGGTGAAATGTAAATTATAACTTAACCATATAAATCCATCCAGTTTTCAGAGCTTCTATACCAGCAAGCACTGAAGCCAACGCGAAAACCAGCCCAGAAAAGAAATGCAGCCGTCTATAGCGAATTTTTGTTTTCAGTAAGTTAATCTTACTTGTCAAGGTATTATTAAGTGTTTTAAAATATTGTCGCAGGAGATAAGGTGTATCCACATGACTGACAGAACAAATGTCATTAGAACTTAAAGGCACAATAGCTCTGCCACACAACATCGAATTGTAATGGAGGAGATGACAAACTGATGAAGCATTACTTTAAATTACCTTTCACTTGTGTCCGCATTTTCGTATTTATTTATTTGTAATTTGGTGAAGTTGCTTACTGCGGTAGAAGAAGTAGCAGACGATATTTGTGACTGATAAGAGTATTCTCCGAACGCTAGTTCGGACTTTTCCGTAAAGGTTATATTAAAGTAAGTAGCTTATGACGTCACACCTCGTGCAAAGTTGACACATTTCCCTAGTAATCATGGACATAGAAATATGCCGGTATTGTTGTATGTCTATGAGCAGAACACATTTGAGAAGGCTTTTCTTTTGTAAATATAAAGTGTAAACATTTGACAATGAGTTGCAAAGTTGTCCCCATCCCTCACTCTTATACAAGTATATTCACTAATGATTTAGTGTTTATTTATTCTTCTGATTGTGTGCTTATCATGAATAGTATGTGATAGTATATGTACAGTGCATCCCTCTTGAGAATACAAGCTGTATTGTGTGTTATTTCAGAGCAGCTGAACTATGGGTCGTAATATACTTTCAGTATAATGCCGGTAAGTTGCAGGTATATTTCCTTTACACATAAAGATAGGAATGTTCAGAATTTAAGCGTCGCTTTCATTTTCACTGCTTATTTATCAATAATTCAGTATTTATTTATGACACTGTCTTTCGATTTTTTTCTGAAGACTCTCCTGTCGAGTACATTTTCTGTTTCTTAACTTCGGCCGACATTGATGACAGTGCTATCATTGGCTCCAGCCTCTTTGAGTTTGTGATGTCATACTTAAGAAAATTAATGTTCTTCCGTGCGTTTTATTTACGATGACAACTGCGTTGAGTTATTTCTGTGTATTTTGTGATATTTATTCAATGGGCAAAATGGTGTCCATTTATCAGGATTTAGTATATAGTTCCCATTAGCAAACTACGTTATAGCGTCATGAAAACAAAAGTGACAGTCATTTAAAAGTTTATCTGAAACCGTCAGTCTTTATTCAATAAAATTAAACGACAGAAATTGGGTCTCTGAAATTTCACTGAATCAAGAAAAACATCTCTATAATTTAACTATAATAATGACACCGTCTTAAGTCTGGTGACAGCTGCTAAAGTTAGATAATCAATATTTATCTCTTGACACTCATAACGCACACTTTTTTCCTTTTCTTTCTTTTCTTTTACAGAGACACACCTCCAATGTGTGCCTGTGCACGGTAAAAGCCTCCCACTCACCCAGCTTCCCGTGACAGCGTCCAATTAGAGGCAAAGCAATGAACGCTACTTTCAATGCGACTGACCTCTTCTCCGGCCCTTCTAGCCCCCTCCCTCTGAATACTTTCCAGCATGAACGAGAAGATTTCGCAGCTTCCATTCTGATAACGACAGAAGCTCTGATGGAATCCATGTTGTCCGGCTTAAAAGATGGTGTCCGGGACGAAGCAGACGACGTCCTGAACGAGAACCTGACCGGCAAAGGTTCGACACCTAACAACAGCCACGCGGACCAGACCGAACGTTCTCCGTATTTGCCTTTCGAGCTGTACGCGACTCCAATCGTGTGCATCCTGGGTATAATCATGAACGTGCTCAACCTGTTAGTGCTGTCGGAAGGGTCTCTGAAGGAGTCGCCGTACGCTTACCTGACCGCCATGGCGATCTTGTGCTCAGCCAGTCTGGTCATGACCTTGGTCTCGTTCACTTTCAGGAACAAATATCTGAATGAATATTTCTCTCAGGTACGTAAGGCGGGTTCTTTTTTGTTTATCTCTGTGCGTGCGTGTGTGCGTATGCGTGTGTAAATATGAGAGAGAGAGAGAGAGAGAGAGAGGGGGGACGGTCAATGTTACCTTATCTGTTATTTGTGTGTGTGTGTGTGTATATAAATAATAAACAGCTTTCTTTTCTCTCCGTAGGTTGCTAAGATTATTAGTAATCACACAACAAAGTGTGTTGAAATTTGTCATGAAATAGGTGTGAACGTGCTACTTTGCCAGTACAAGTCGAAATGTAGCGCTGATTAGTCTAAGCTCAGTTGAAATTGAATGTTAAACTAATGTCCGGGATGTTCAACCCCCCACCGCTGGTTTTGTTGTTGTTGTTGTCGTGTCTGTCCCCGGTGTCCGTTGGGTCAGTACTAGGAACAGTGCTAGCATCAAAATTTGATGTCACACTGCAAACCCAGAATGCGACAGACAAGTGGAAAACACACAGGAGTTACTGAGAGCAAGGAAAGAAAAGAAAATATATAAGTAAAGAACACACTTGGCACAAAGGATCAGCTGATGGCGATCACCTCACTACGAACAAACACTGGCATCAAAACTGGCGTTACACAGTACAGTCACAGTACAACAGATATATTTAAGCCGACACAAAGAATGGCTTATTAATGCAAACCCACAGCAAACAAACAGATTTCGTTGACAGAGTGACTTTACACTGGCATTACAACAAAGAAAAGGAAACGTTGACACTAAGACACGTGTTACAGCGATAAGCCAAAGAGGACAATGACACTAAGACACGTGTTACAGTGATAAGCCAAAGAGGACAATGACACTAAGACAAGTGTTACAGTGATAAGCCAAAGAGGGTAATGACACTAAGAGCGATGCTTACTGTAACGAACAATGTTCGAATAAAGACTGTGTTAGAAAAAGCAAAATACGGATTCTCTAACAGAGAACAACTGGCACTAAGATTGGCGATATTAAGAAACTCCGCAGGTCGTGATCACAAAATGTTGGCAATTTAAAAAAGAAATGGGTTCCATAAACGTCACTACTAATGACATCTACCATAAATAGCCATTGTTAATATAAGCTGTAAGGACCTCTCCCTCTCCCCCCCCCCACTCCCCCCCTCCCCAAGCGCGAAAGCGGCGGAAGCCGGAAGCGCCCCCCTATTCTACCGAGAACGAGGCTACTGCTGAACAAGGCCGCAATCAGGTGACTCAAACCCATGAATTTTCGTGAAATCTGTACATGTTTCTGTGATACTTCATTCCTTATCTATTTCTGATTCTTCTATGTAAAATCTTGTATTTGACTAAATTGTTGAATATCTAGCTTGCTTATTGATGTTGAGGATTTATGTAGGCTTAACTAAATTGTATTAACATTGTTCAGATGAAATTCCTAGTAAGTGTAAATAGCAGCCTTTAAAGTATACAAAAAGAATGGCAAGAAAAGACCAATTCTTTGCTGAAGTAAATGAAACTCGATGAAAGTAAAAAGTTTATTTTGAAAAGAAAAAGAATACAGAGAAGTTGACTATTCTGGCGGCTTGCGGACTGATTCGAGTTGGGTTTTTCCTTGATTTGTTTTGTTTTGTTCTTTGAGGAATTGGGGGGGGGGGGGGATTACAGTTTCTTGTTTTTGCTCTTTATTAAAGTAAAGAAATATACTGATGGAAATAAACGAACACAATTACATTTGGACTGCAGTAGAAGGAATTATACACGTGAAAACACATTTACATTTAGCATGTACTTTCTAAAAAAACATAGTTATGTTGTATTTAATTTTTTCAGCTGGAACAAGTGTAAAATGTACGCTGCTTCTATTATCGGCAGGTGTACTACTACAACATTTACTTCCCTTGCGTGAACATCTGTACCAACTCAACCATGTTCCTAACCGCTACAATGACCATTGAACGGTTCCTCATCGTGCGGTTTCCGTTGTGGGCTCGAGCGAAGTGTGACCGCCGTTCAGCCAAGGTACTGGAACTTTTTGTTTTTGCCTTTTAACCTTTCTTGTCGTTGAATGTGCAGAACAAACAGTACCAGTGGTCTGGACTATAAGAATATTAGTTTAGTAATCCAAGAGCCATCAGTTTGTCGTAGGTGGAAACTTTAGAGAAATGAAAAAAGAGTGACTATATAACATTACTTAATCATGTTTATCGATAGGATGGCACGCTTGGCCATTCTATATCATGAATAGACACCATATAGTCCAAAGTAAACCAGTGATTCTTCACTAGGGGGTGCGAGACGTTGTGATTAAAGCGCACTTTTCGTTCTTCATAGTAAATAAAAACATTGGGCACTTTTTTCTAAGGGGGTGTGGGAAAAATTTCGCGAAATTAAGGGGTACCGACAGTCGAAAAGGTTACGAAGCACTTGTTTAAATACTCGTACACTGACTATAAGATACTTGGACACTTGACTATGAGACACTTGGACACTAACTATGAGACACTCGTACACGGACTATGAGACACTCGTACACTGACTATGAGACACTCGTACACTAACTATAAGACACTCGTACACTGACTATGAGACACTGTGCCCTGAATGGTTCGTTTAAAATGAGTTGTTACTCAGGTCTTCTCTAGCCCAGGGATAAGGGTCACTGTCCTAGAGTTAGGTTTGAAAGTTGTCTACTTGGGAGGGTGGGTGTGGGTTACATAATGCCATTATGTGACACACAGATATCCTTTGGATACTCATTCAACCAAGACTTGTTAACAGACTTATCAATAAATCAGTGACTACACAGGTATATGTTTCAAGAATTAATAATAAACATTTTAATCAATTATGAGCAGAGGCATTGTGTTACTGATGTGAAGATTGCAAAATCCACACTAAGTCTGAATACAGCAATCAAAAAGATGATTATATTTTTAACTCGGCAGGAGAAGAAATATTTATAGATGACGGTAAAATGTATAATGACAGGACTAGTATACTTTCGTTGCTCAATTTCACATCCATACTAAGATTTTCCTAACATAACTGGGTTTTTTTTTTGCTTGCGTTGGTGTCTCCCGTCAGATGAAACCTTTTCTGATCATTTGTAGATGGTGCATTAAATTTAATTTATCAGTCACTGTTCTTTCACTTCACATTGTCAGTTTGAACTATGAATACGAACGTAATGAGTGAAAACTATTATTCTTCAACACTAAAATTGCCTGCATGATTTAGTGTGGTATACTAAATATTGAAATAAGAAATTTTATTCAGTACACTGTGTGCTAACATGTTTCAGTGTAATACAGGAAATTGTATGCAATACATGACACTGCTAATATGAATTTGTTTTATGTACTGAAATAAGAAATTTTATTCAGTACACTGCACTGCTAACAAGATTTCATGTGATATACCATACAATGAAATATGAAATTTTATTAGGTACACTACACTGCTAACATGATTTAGTGTGATATACCATACAATGAAATATGAAATATTATTAGGTACACTACACTGCTAACATGATTTAGTGTCAAAGTATGCACATGTGCAATGGTGTGTGCGAGCGTGTGGATAATCGTGATGAAGTCTTGAGCCCTTAATGGTGTAAGAATGAAATACAAATTCTTTTAGTGTAATTCCTTTATTGCGACAACGCTACATTATTCTCTGCATAAACGCACTCCACAGTGTGATGAATATGCTTACGTCCTACTGTCTTTTGTCTAATCACAAGCATAACACGACCACAATTACAATACAATATATTATCATCATACTGCCTCTTCTCTTGTCTAATCATAAGCATAACACGACCACAATTACAATACAATATATTATCATCATACTGCCTCTTCTCTTGTCTAATCACAAGCATAACACGACCACAATTACAATACAATATATTATCATCATACTGCCTCTTCTCTTGTCTAATCACAAGCATAACACGACCACAATTACAATACAACACATTAGAGGCATGAAAGATATTGAGATGATTTTATGACAACTAATAAATGAAAAAATGGTTAAAAAAATTAAAAAAACTATGGATATAAAAGATATATTTGAAGGAATATTTTTTTGGGCATGTTAATTAGCAATGTACACATTTAATTCGCTAATCAATATTATAATAATTACTACAGTTTATGTTGCCTAGTACAAAGGGACTGATAACGATTCCTCCTCCGGATTCTATCTTACTGTTCTGGAATCATCTATATTTTCTATTACTGGTTAATTGAGTGCAATTTCCACACAACTCCTATGCAAAGAATTTTGCCTGTTTAGTTTCTCTAACTTTGCACAAAAGTCACATTGCTTTCTGGTGTTCAGACTTATAAGCAGTAGGTCCACTCAGGAGTGGTTGAGTGGTATCAACAGTTAGCTCCCTACATATCACTACATATCATTTAAGACTGGACTTGAGTTACGTTCAATTAGTCACGCATCACACAGAAGTCATCTCTTCCGACTTTACTCTTCTTCATCTCAAGACCCCCTATAATACAATTTTACACTTACCTGAGTTCTGTTATAATATAAGGCTATTACACAGGATCTAATCAAACCCTTTTGCTCACATAATTCACTAGTTGTTACAATAGAAATATATTAACATTGACACAAATACTTAAATACAATTATAATAATTTCTTTCTTTCTTAATAAATATCCACTTTTATCTTCGAGAGTTAATTCTGCTCACGCAGCGGTCTGATGAATTACAAATCCTTCCGCTCTTCTGTTTTCTATTTTGTGTGTGTGTGTGTGTGTGTGTGTGTGTGTGTGTGTGTGTGTGTGTGTGTGTGTGTGTGTGTGTGTGTGTGTGTGTGTGTGTGTGTTAAGTGTAAAAAAATGAATTCATACCGCAAGACAGTTAGAGACCCCTCCTTGGCATGTTGCAAAAAAAAAAAGAAAATAAAGTTTGTAACGGCCAACTTACAATATTCAGCTCTGACGATCTGATATATCTATGACATGTCTTCAGGTAGCTAGGTAAGTGTTACTTGGTTTCAGTTTGCTTTTCTTTTACTTCTTGACCAGTACATCTTCTCACTCCTAATCTATGAAGTTTTGTAGGTGTCCGCACGGGGATGGGCACCTCTGAACATCATCCACAGCCAGTTACTTTCGTTTGAACAGCGAACGAACAATAATGTGCCACGGTTGTACGACGACTACTTCCTCCCGTAGTTCTGAGCTCTTGAACTCAGGAACACAAAAAGTTAGTGGACATCAATGCATTCTGAACTCAGGAACACAAAAAGTTAGTAGACATCAATGCATTCTGAAGTGATCCGACATTTAAAAACAAAGTATAAAGCAAAATAATGGTCTAGATTTGATCTAATGCCTGTTTACTTTCTTCTGAAGGTCAAAATCATCATCATCATGGTACTAACGGCGTTGCTGAACGTGCCCCGGTTTCTTCTGTACAAAGTGATGCCCACACCCAACAAGCCGGATCACTATCATTATCAGTTCAACACGTTTCGAAGTGCTGACTCGTATGTCGCCTTGACCTGGTTCTACAGTATTATCATTCAGGTGAACAAGAATAAACCTGGCAACACTGACTGAACCTAACTTCAGACACCTAGCTTTATTTAGTGAACTAACACTAGTACTTTATATTAGTTAAGTGACAGATCCTCAAAGCCAGGAACTAATTAGAATACCTAACCTCATTTAGGAAACTAATCCTGTTATTTGGAACTAGTTAATGGGCCTAATTTATGCAACGAACTAACACTGAAACTTGGAACTCTCTCAAGAGCATCACTTATTCCTTGATGCATGTAAAGTTCATACTTAGCAATAATATTATACAACTCACACACTGGGAACTAACACAACATCTTGACAATACTTAATGAACTTAAACTCAATCATGAAGTTAACACAAATACTTGACAATACTTAAAGAAGCTCAATTCAATCATGAAGTTAACACAAATACTTGACAACACTTAAAGAAACTCAATTCAATCATGAAGTTAACACAAATACTTGACAACACTTAAAGAAGCTCAATTCAAAGCATAACACTAACAGAAATGAATATTTAATGAACCTAAACTCAATCATAAAACTATCACAATACTTTGTTAACCTACACTCAATTATGAAACTAACACAAATGCTTGACAATACTTAAACTCAATCATGGAACTAACACTGATATGTGTAAGTAATTTAAGCATATAATATCTTTCATGAAACTCAAATTGGAAAATCGGCGTTTGTAAGGAATCTAATTTCATTCAAGTAATTAACACAAGTACGTGGAAAATTTGTACGAATCTAATTTCATTCATGTAATTTACACAACTACTTGAAAAATTTGTATGAACCTAATTTCAATCAGGGAACTAATACCGACACACTAGTGTCTTTTGTTATTTTAGGAATCTAACTTCAAACAGTGAACTATTTATTATACAATAGTTTAAAAGCGTAACCTCTTTCAGGTAACTCAAAGTGATATCACGCAATAGTTAAAGTAACCTCTTACATGTAACCAAAAGTGGTACTGAAGCAACCTCATTCATGGAACTAAAAGTGATATCTCGCAATAGTTAAAATAACATCATTCATGGAAATAAAAGTGATATTGAAGTGACCTTTTTCAGTGATATAAAAATGATTTTGAAGTAACCTCATTCAGGGAACTAAAAGTGATATTGAAGTAACCTCATTCAGGGAACTAAAAATTATATCACCCAATAGTTAAAGTAACCGCATTCAGGTAATAACACTGCTATTTAGTAGAATTTAAAGGAACAAAACTCACCGATATAGGTTTCTCAATGAAGTACAAATATTCACGCATGACAAAATAACCTAAATTCAAGTAGAAATAAACCATTTAAAGACTTAAAACTGACTGTTGAAACTTTACATTTTTAACAAAATCGAGAGTATTGAATGTACCCAAATCCGCATCTATTATTTTAATAGTATTAAAATTCAAGACGGAAATAGGTGTCGCTTTGAAACGGAAAAAATAATTGTGGTTCAACCGGTCATTTCATTTTCGATCTAGAGCCTTCAGAGCGACAGGTCACATTCACCCATCACTACAACGGAAACCAACATGATGGAAAGACGGAGGAACCGACTTACTACCCCTTGCCACGCCCTACACAAGGCTGGAAGAGCAAGACGTGATTGCCCAGCATGATGACGTTAGAAAAATCGAGACTGGTGGTGATTTTAAATACTTATGGTGCACCAGAGAGCATGAAAATTGAAGCCAGTAATGACTTGCTGCAAAGATATTGGAGTGCAGCACTTTTCACAATCTTCTTTTGCACAACGAATTCGGATTTACATTTCAGGCAAATTATACCTTTGTGGTACTTCCTCAAAGAACACAAATGACAGAAAAGCCTTCAGCTACTGTCAAAGAGACCAATACGAAACGAACTATAAGACTTCAGCTACTGTCAGAGACCAATACGAAACGAACTATAAGCCTTCAGCTACTGTCAAAGAGACCAATACGAAACGAACTATAAGACTTCAGCTACTGTCAAAGAGACCAATACGAAACGAACTATAAGACTTCAGCTACTGTCAGAGACCAATAAGAAACGAACTGCAAAAATTATTTCATTTTCGACTTTAAAAAATTCTCAGTCAATGCTGACATATCTATAAGGTCACCCCACCCCCTTTTTTCCCAGCGCGAAATGCGAAATCGATGCACGCCGGAAGCGCTCCCCAAAATGACGACGAAGGTGTCGCTGTGTCTCATATGGTTCACCGGGTATAGTAGCGTGGAGAGCAAACATTTTAAAAACTTTTGACAATGACAGTCTGGTGAACGGATAATTAAAGACCAAGTGAAATGGAATCTAGGTCAGCCACAGATAAGAATAAATCCGGATGAAATTTGCAATTCCCATTCTTAGAATCAAGACTGCAAAATAAAATCTTTCAGAGATTTGTATAATGCATTTATGTTGGCATTGAAAGTCGATATTTTTTTTAAGAAATCAGAGCTCTCGATCATTTGCGAGACTGACTTCTCACCATAGCCACATAATATTTGACGTCACGAGTGGGAACAACAATCTGCATGCGCTGTCTGACATATCGTCTTGCGTTAAACGCGTGGTTTGAACAATTAAAGTATTGTTAAATATTGCAGTGCATAGGGCTACAATAAACATCGGACAAACTATAACTATTCATTTTTTTTTTTACATTTCCTGAAGATCACAAATTACGAAAAAAAAAAGTGGTATAACAAGCTGAAAAGAGAAAACTTTCATACGACAGCACAGACGGTGTGTGTAGCGAGCACTTCCAAGAAGAAAACTAAAATTTAAAGCAGACTGTCTTTTCGGGATGCATGAGCAATGTCAATAATAATAAATAAATAATCTTCTTAAAATATTAAACTTGTTTCATCAACAGAAATATTAAATTATTGGGTGTTACGTATGCTGTTTATCTGAAGCAATAATATAACTGCTAATAAAAGCATTGTAAGGACAACGTATCTATATCTGTAAATATTGGGTCCAGAATTTACTAACAAATTTATGCACAAATAACTTTGTAAACTATTTATTATATATTTCATTCGAAGTAAAGTATGGTATTGAAAAATAATTACAGGGTAAATCAATATTATGGTAACAAAACTTTGCAATATGTATCTAAAACTTAAAATTTGTAATCAAATATCTGGCTGCACTTTGACACATATAAATGATTCTTTCGACCTCAATTTTAAGACAAGTGGATGTGTTTGTTCTTCCTGCTTTTAATTTTAATTTAAAAAATGTTAAAACAAAATGTTAAAATGACACATTGCTCAACTGCTAATATTTTTTAATATTAATTATGATATTTATATATATTTTTAAAATTGTAATTGGTGTGCAAAACTGGCTTTCAAACTAGGACTTTGCAACCCAGGTGTCATATGTACTTACCTGGCATTAAATTTTGATCAGTATGCTTTGCTGCATAAATACATAGTTAATTAACTGTCAATTAATCAACTGTTGTTACAAATATGTTGACCTTAGTCACTTCGTTATAACATCTTACAGATAAACACATTTAGATAACAGTGCCTTTTTTAGTTTATAGTTATCCATAGTAACAAACCCCATATGCAGACAATTTACAGACATTTTGACACCACACACTCTCTCTCAAGGTCATACCACTGACGATCCTGTGCCTCGCTAACATCTACCTCGTCTGCGCTGTGCATCGAGCGCGGCGACTGCGCATGCGCTTGCAGATCCGGAACAACATGGAGGAAGAGTGGAGCCGGGAGCAGACGCGTCTGACCATCACCCTCATCTCGATCGTCTTCTTCTTCATCATCTGCATCATGCCGGCGGCCCTCGCTGATCTGAACGTGGCACACCTGTTGTTCGCCAACGGCCAGACGCGTGCTGAGTTTCAGAAGTCGCACTTCTACATCCTCCTACACAGGGTCTCCAACCTGCTCGTCTTCTGCCAGCAGTCGTTCAACTTCGTCCTCTTCTCCGCCTTCAACAACAAGTTCGGCACGGTCTTCAAGCGCATGCTCAAACGCTGGATGGAGGCCATCACCAGCAGAGGCGTCAGCAGGAGAAGCCAGAGGAGCGCTTTCCGCTTGGTGCGGACAGACACCAGCGCCAGCAGCGACAAGCACACGAGGAGTTCCGCAACAAAGTCCGGACCTGTGAGTCACTGTACGTCAAGGAAAGAAGACTCCAGAGTGAAAATGGCCGCGCCAGAAAAGTACGGTTGAAATTAGAGGGTCTTGTTGCGGGAAAAAAAAAAGAATAATAATTTTCAAAATAAAACAAAAAGAACTATGAAATCGTATAAATGCGAGTGTGAACGAGTTCTCACTCTCGCGGTGATCCAAAAGCACTTTTCCCTTCCAAAGGTCTCTCACCCACGCGCGAAATATATCACGGAAAACGGATGTACGTGTTTGGCAGTGACATGGCTGACAAACTGATCTTAAATGAGTCTCCCGTATCACACTGTGGTATGGCAGCAACTTGCGACACCATGACTCTCTGCTATTTTCTGTGTTATGTCGTAACAGACTCGAACTATTTTCTGTGTTATGTCGTAACAGACTCGAACTATTTTCTGTGTTATGTCGTAACAGACTCGAACTATTTTCTGTGTTATGTCGTAATAGACTCGAACTATTTTCTGTGTTATGTCGTAACAGACTCGAACTATTTTCTGTGTTATGTCGTAACTGACTCGAACTATTTTCTGTTCTCTGCCCAATGCACAGACGTTTTCGAAATAGATGATGTGGATAAAGAACTCGTATCCTGTGGTTCAAAGTTCATGGGCACTGGACTAACACGCGGCAAGAAGAGTACATATCATGCAAGGTGTTATGTGTACTGATATTTACGAATAAATTTCAGTAGTTGTCTTCTTTGTAAATCATATTCTTATCTCCCGAAAGAACTGAGAGACTTAGAAGAAAATGAAGTGGGGTAAAGAAATGAAAATTTATTTTTAATCAGCCAGTTTAATGTGAACTTAAACATCTAGAAATAACTCAAAGAAACATAAAATAATGATTCTCAGAGATTTGTGTACATTACTCATAACAAGTGCTTCAAAAGGATATAGAAGAGAAGTATTCGAAATTTAATAACGGCCGTGCATCCATCTATTTATCCACCTCAAATCTCTCCACATATATCTGCATGAGTGTTTCTCTGTTCAAGTCGAGAAAATTTCCCTTTGCCCTTGTGGCAGTTTGCGAATATTCACACAAATGTATAAAAGCCTGGCCTTGCGTTGTCCATTTCAAAGTGAAGGGAATATGTTGTGGTATGGTAAACCTACCAAACTTGCTTAAGGAATAAACTTGCGTAGGAAATAAACTAACTTTATTTGATAGGAATTGGAAATTTTTCAATGTTATTTTACAATTGCAGTGATAAACGTAGCAAAATTATGTTTAATATTGTTCAGACAAATACTGATGTTTAACGAATTGCTGAGAAAGCTTTCTGAAATATACATATATATATATATATATTCTCAGCGTTTGTTTATGTCCGAGTATGTGTGTGAGTGCGTGCATGTGTGCGAGAGGAGATGGAACAGAGGTAATGTGTATACGCCTGTTTATTTGTGTTAGGAGTGGAAGAAAATGCGAATTAATGACCCTAACTTTACTAGGACAGAGCTAATTTTATCAAATTAATTACAATAGATATTTAAAATTTCTAAACTCAAATAAATTCTTAATTTTTATTCCTTTTTCAAGTTATTTCATGCTTGTAGCGTCAAAACATGCGCGTCAGGTTTTATGTGTAGATGCATTAAATTATTTTTTAAATAAATTGTATAATAGTTAACTCAATACAGCAATGATATCGGAAAGACTTGCATGAATTTATTTAATCCCTCCTTCGGAACATTCACAGCGCCGCCAGAGACATTTTCAGCTTCTACATGTGGTCGCAGAGTGCAGAACCTATTTCAAACGCTTGCTAACATAAACTACAGCTTATTTCAAATGCGTGGTAGCATAAAGTAAAATCTATTTAAGATGCTTACTAGCATAAACTACCACCTTCTGCAAACGCTTGACAGTATAAACTACAACTTATGGGGGCGTTCACATATGACGTCACGCAATTTTTGCCCTCTTTTTATTTACATCCCCTTCCCCACCCCTCGTTACCCTTTGTCACAAAATCCCAGAACCCTTCTATGTGACGTCACAAATTTCTTACCCCTACTGTCCCCCACCCCATTTTATAATACTGAAAAGTACGTGTAGTGAGTCATTAACAATACAGGCAAAACAACTAGCTCTTATGTAAAACAGTGTTAAATTAATCACGCTTTTACAAGGACCTCTGGTCTAGTTAAGGTACGCGGGCACATATGCGTTAAATTAAACGTTCACTGCTGACCAAATTCCGTCTTTGATTTCGTCGCACTGCTGTCAGGATGGCGATAACTCCTTAGTCTACTGCTTTACTTTTCTAAATTCAAAGTTTAATCTCCAGTAGGCCTGCAATTTATTGAATTAAATAATTAAACACAACAACAATTTAACAAGTTAAAGGGTATAACAATTAACCAATATTTCAGATGAGATAATATTCATACAAGTTGTCCTCGAGAAAGTTATTATCCATTGTGGATAAAAATGGACTGAGGGTGCAGCTCATCCAAATGTTTTTTTGTTTTGATGTTATTTTTCAAAGAGGCGTTTCTCACTCATATAAATTTCTGGTGTGAGGTCACATTTCTTCACCCCCATCCATTGACACAATTCGTCACAAAATTTGACCCTCTCTCCCTCCCAGTGCGTGACGTCACATGTGAACGACCCTTTATTTCAAAAGCTTGGCAGCTTTTACAGTTCATCCACTTCAAACTCGTGGTATACTAACTTAACCGCGTCACTCAATCACAGCGAAGCCCGCAGAAAATGCAGTAATTAATTAACTTAACGACTCCCAGCACGATAAAGGAAGGACGGTTTCCAAAGTAACGCCAAGTACGGTCGTTCCATCTACCATGATTCGGTTTTCTCAAGTCAAGTCGAAAATAATAATAATAATAAAAAATTGGCAATACGAAGTTAAGCTGTTCAGTCTAAGCACTTCATCATCACCAAGAAATGTCACACCGTTGGCATTACAAATATATTTTCACTATAAATACTCTAAACCCGCTTAGAAGTGTAACGCTTTGCACAGTACAAAGATGTGTTCACTCTATACACTCTAAGCTCGTCCAGAAGTGTAACACTTTTGGCAGAAGTGTATTTACTCTATACCAGGGGTGCACAAAACCGCGGCCCGAGACAGGGCTCTATGCGGCCCCCGGAGGACTTTTGGATGTTACCATTATTACGAATGTAAAGCATATTATTTCAATTGGAAATTTGGTCATCTGGTCTAAAACGTTTGTGCACCCCTGCTCTATACACTCAAACCAGCCTAGTTTAACACTCTGGGCAAAAGAAAGATATGTTCACTCTGTTCACACTAAGTACGGCTAGAAGTGTAACATTTTTGGCAAAACAAAGATGTGTTCACTCTAAGCCCGCCTAGAAACAATGAAACCCCGAGATAACGTACGTAAGGTATTGTGGTATGGAATGATGATGATGATATGGAATAAATGATGATGATTGTGGTATGGAATGATGATGATGGTGGTGATATGAAATGATGATGATTTAGTTCCATTAACTTCGTAAAAATAAAGGGCAACCGGAAGATGACGTTGGTGCGAAAACAAACAACTGGTCAAAAACATATGTGACATCCCTAACAGCAGCCTGCTGAACCAGTGACTTCCTCAGGGCATACGGACTACATCTCCCGTTAACATGTTCAGCTTCTCTAGGCCGGCTGGTAACAAAATGTAAGTCTTCTGTGCTTTATTACACTTTCGTCGTTGAGGGTAGTTTGATGGGGGGGGGGGGAAACAAAGAAGGAAGCCTGGGGTAGGAAATATATTTTCCCGTTATTTTGTGTATTTAATACTTCGCTTAATCAGATTCGAATTGACTTTTATGTCACTGTTTCTCAGTCTTAGATTGACAAACGATAAATTTTCAATATAGGTCCATCAGCTTAAAATTTAAAATTGTAATTGTACAGAAGTGTCTAGATCTTTGTTTGTAAAGATTTATACAAATGTGACCCTGTGATGAGTTTCGTCACATAGATCTCAGTTTGTGAGTACCATTATATAGATATTAAGTAGATAGACCCATCACAGAGATCTCAGTCTGGTCAAGAAGTGATATATGCCACAACATATATAAGATATCCAACCCTGTACAAAAGACTATTACATAAATAGATATGAGACTAATAATGAACAGGTCCATAAATTAATTCTAGGTTTGGACATTTAGAGAAGTCAATTACCAATCACAGATATAAGTTTGGTTCAGAAGACTTTCATATCACTAAGATCTAGCAATGCAGATACGTCAATTGCACAGATCTCTATCTGACCATATAGATACGTCCATTACACAGATCGTAACCTGGTCATTCAGATACGTCCAATATATAGGCTCATTCTAACGATGCAGAAACGTCCATTAAATAGGGCTCATTCTGGCCATGCAAATATGTTCATTACACAGCATCCATTACACAGATTTCATTTTGGCCATGCAAATATGTTCATTACACAGCTCTTAATCTGGCCATGCAGATAGGTTCATTACACAGATCTTAATCTGGCCATGCAGATATGTCTACTGCATAGGGCTCATTCTGGCTATGTAGATAACATCCAAATACACAGATTTCAGTCCATTACACAGCTCTCAGCCTGGCCAGACAGATACGTCCATTATACAGGGCTCATTCTGGCCTTGTAGATATGTTCATTATCTAGATCTCAATATGGTCATACAGACCTGTCCATTAAATAGGGTTCAACTTCAACTTGCATAGATGGCCATTACAAAGATTTCAATCTAGTCATACAGAGATGATGTCCATTACACTGGGTTCAATCTCGCTTTGCAGTCATGTTCATTACAGAGATCTCAAACGTAGTCATACAGAGATGTCCATTACATAGATCTCAAATTGGCCATAGGGAGATGTCCATTACATAGTCTCAATCTCGCATACAGAAGGGACCACAGTGCACGTTTAACCCTGGGATATGTAGAAAGGTCCATTATATAAATAAGTCGTGCTTTGTAAAGTGGCCCAGCATATATGTCACAGTCAACCTAAAGAGAGACCCAACATGTAGATGTCAAACTCATCCAAGCAGAAAGGCCCATCACTTATGTCTAAGTTTATCTTTGTAGAGGCCCATCATAACATATCAGTCTAGCTAAGCAGAAAGGCCCATCACATAGATCCCAGATTATCTCTGTAGAAAGGCAACCAAACAAGGCCTAGATTATCTCTGTAGAAAGGCCCATTATTTACAGAGCAAAAAATTGCTCTGTAACCAAGATTTCGGTTCGGCCCTACAGAGAGGCTCGTCACATATATCTCATCGTGGTCAAGCGGGTGGGCCCGTCACAGAAGCAGGGGGCTACCTACAGGCTAAATCAAATGAGACTGTGTTTACACTACTTATGTAATCAATTACACGCGTCAGCCGCTGGAAAAAATCATTAATCACAATAATAAATAAACATCTCTGTAACGTGTTTAAGGAGAGGCAGAAAAAGAGAAAAGAGAGAGTGAGGTTAAGCGTGTCGGCACATGACCTGGTTGGAGGCCATGAAAACTGTCCCAACCTAAGAATGACTGACTGACACAAAACCTCAGTTTAAAAAGGAAAAAAGCCACATTCACTGACTGGGAACGTGACACTTAAAAATTTTTAAAATAAAATGCGCATGCACGCACATACACACACACACAGAGAGAGAGAGAGAGAGAGAGAGAGAGAGAGAGAGGAATACACACTTTATATTCTTTTGTTTTATTCGTTCTTATAAATGTACAATAGCAACACTGATGATAGGGAAATAAAGCGGTGATAACATTTTCCGGGGAGCCGTGAAGGACAACCTCGCATTAATGCTAATATAATACTCTCGAGGAGTGGTGCGTTAAGCTGAAACGTGCTCAGCCAATTCCGCTAAAAAGCGAAACATTAATTCGAATACACTTTCATTCCGTCCAAAACCAAGTGTGTGATTTAAGTCGTTCGCCCCCGCTGAAAGAACAAGCTAAGCAAAATCTGTAAACTCGAATTAAACAAGTTGAAAGTGACGTCACACCTTCAGCTCTCGCTAAAGTCTTCGAGACGAATCTATTTCTAGGGTTCGGATCCAAGAGGAGAGAATAAATAAGTGAATAAGTGCGCGATCTTTCGGGCCTTAAGAAATGTTTGTTTGTATTCTGAAGACCAAGTGAAATGGATTCTAGGTCAGCCACAAATAAGAATAAATCCGTATGAAATGGGTAATTCCCATTTTTAGAACCAAGACGCAAACTTTAAAATTTCAGAGATTTGTATAAATTCATTTATTCCGATACTGAATGAAAGAAATCAGAGCTCTCCTTCATTTGCGAGACTGACTTCTCACCATAGCAACATAAAATGTGACGTCACGAGTAGGAATAACAATCCTCATGCACTGTCCGACAAAAATTCAGTTTAATGTTAGCTTCTACTATTAGAATAGTCAACAGTGAATCAGTACAATGAATATAAATACAATCCAGGTTATTTTTTTATACCTCATCTAATAAGCTATTCAACAGTGGATCAATTAAATCATGAATAAACACAATCCCAGGTTTACAGTTGACATCAACTAATAGGCTGGTCAGCATTGAATCAATACAATTAATATAAACACAATCCCAGGTTTACAGTTGACATCAACTAATAGGCTGGTCAGCATTGAATCAATACAATTAATATAAACACAATCCCAGGTTTACAGTTGACATCAACTAATAGGCTGGTCAGCATTGAATCAATACAATTAATATAAACACAATCCCAGGTTTACAGTTGACATCAACTAATAGGCTGGTCAGCACTGAATTAATACAATCAATATAATCAATATAAACACAATCCAGATTTACTGTTGACATCTAGAGTATAATCTATATTCAATCAATAAAATCAATATAAGCACGATCCAGGTTTAGTTTTGACATCTAGACTACAGTCTACGTTGAATCAATATAAACACAATCCTGGTAACTTGATATCTAGAGTATAGTCTAACTTGAATCAATACAATCAATATAAACTCAATCCAGGTAAATGTTGACATCCATAAATAGACTGAATCAAAACAATCATATAAACACTATCCAGGTTACTGATGACATCTAGAGCAGTAATCTACCCTGGATCAATACAATCAATATAAACACAATTAAGGTCACTGGTGATGTCCACTAATAAGCTAGTCAACACTAATCAACAATACACAAAAAATCTAGGTTACTGTTAACATCTACTGTTTGACTAGTTATCGAGATGCAATACAATAGCCATAAACTGTTGTATTATATTATTATAAGCTAGACAGATAAATGAGTGATTTTTCTCTCGTCTTCTCCTACCACTTTAAAAGAAAATTATAGACAACGTTATAGGCAATGAAAATGTTTGCCTTGTGAATCAACAAGCAAACGTTCTGTTTGCACAAATCAATGACTGTTGTTAGTTTATTTCTGCTAATCACGCAACATTACATAATGAATAATGAGTTTTGTGATTTTTACCTTAGAAGGAAGTAATCCAAATGTCTCGATTCCTATAAAAGTCACTGTATAAAGCAATCTGCAGACACATTTTAAAAAAAATACATGTTATGGTTTTCCGGATATTATATTAAGTGATCAATTTACCGCCCACACTCAGATATACATAGAGCTGCAGGATGATGTAGTGTTTGATAACCTTAAACCTTTCACCATCTTCCTTCAAGTTACTGAACAAGGTCAGTCAAGGTCAGTCAAGGCCAGTTTTTACAAGAAGGAAATGCTAAGTTAAAGTGAATCAATGATTGCATTAAACTATGAATGCTACAGTCTGAGCCAGCTTTCACTTCTTCTAGAATCCTTCAGTGTGGTTGCCACCGATATTAAAATTTATGTGCATTCAGAATGTGCACTACGCTATGTGTAGTCAATGCAATGCGAACGGAGGAGGGGAAGGCAATGGGTGCTTTATTGCCAACTTGTTTGTTGTTTTGTTTATATACTGGAAACTACGGAACCTTGCAAACTAATCAGAATAGGAGCAAAATGTTTAAAACGTGCGCGAACTATTTCGCCCTTTAAGTGGAATTCAAATAAGTCTGGAACTTGACAGTTAATTGTAATTGGCATGACGTTGCTTTTGCAAGGAAAATTCGATAGATTGAGGTAGACTAAGGAGATAAATAAGAATTGAAGCTAATTTTGAAAGACATATTTATTCGATAAATGATCCAATGTGTGCTGAAGTGATTTTGTCAAGCTGCTGGTTGTCTTATTGTTTGGTAGGGGTGGGGGTGGGGGTGTTTGTCCATTTGAGGATGGGTGGGTGGGTGGTAGTTTTCTTTAAAGTTCATAACAATTACCGTTTCACAGCGATGACAAAAAAAAAATCATAAATAAAGAATTCTAAATAAAGCAATAGACAGCCTTTTGTGTCACTAGTACAGTCCGTTACTTCACAAACCTCCACTAAAAACACTACGCCAAATCACTCAAAGACCTCTGTATTTTTACATTTACGTAAAATGTGCACTTCATGTTTTGGCGGAGTAAATTCGTCTATTCCTATTTCTAAACTTAATTGTTATATGAATTGTTAAATTGTCGATGAGACCCGACCTTGGGCACTCCTTATGATTGTATTTTTGTAAGTGTCAGAGTTGGAGTAAACAACTTGAGTTGAGAATATGCTAGAAATTGTTCATGTAGTGCAAACTATTTCAACTGAGTGAGTAGTTTTTATTAAACAATGGTTAAGATCTTCGAGAACGAGACCAGCCAATGGGCTGAGATTAAACGTTTACCAGCTGTAGAGAATTCTATTGTCTATTCAATTTGAATTTGGAGTGACAAGAAGTCTGGTCATGAAAGGCGGTCGTTAGCTTAATGGTGAGTTAACTGATTGATTGAGAGAGAATGGACTTCGAAATATTTTGTGTATTTTGCTACTGACATGTTATATTTGTGTTTTAGAGATGTTTTACATGAGTAGACTATTATTTCTACATATTTTGTAACTAAGATGCTCATATATAGTTTGCTAAACACTTGGCATTATTTCTAGTGAATCCGCTCATAAAATTATTATGATGTATTTATTATGGTGTGTGTGTGTGTATCGGGCGAATAAATACTGATGCAGGAAACTGTAAGTTGAGACTTGAATGTAAGAGAGAATGGAGTTAAAGATGAATAAACATGAAACTTAGCATTTGTTCTTTAATTATATTTTACAGGGAATAATTAGACTTTCTATATTTTACCTGAATCTCCTGGTTAACTGATTATAAGCTGCTACGACCATGGTAAAAGCAAGAAATATCTACTGCAGTGTGTAAGAGTAAGGAATACACTGAACTCTGTTGATGTATGGTGGTGAAGTATGCTGACTACAAAGAGCAATTTCTGGTATTATTAGAAATTGCTACAATTGTTGTTCTGCCTGAGGGAGCTAATACAGAGGAGCATCAGATGGCCTCAAGAGAATAGCAGCTAGTCAGTGTTCTACAACATGAGAAAGGAAATGTGGAATTGACAGTAATAACATGAGCAATAAACTTGTGACTTTGTTATGAAAAGTGCATGAAAAGACTATTGCTGCTTCGCCTAGATGAGGTTACATCAAAACTATTATCGCTTATCTCTAATAACTCCATTTCTGTTCTTTGATAAGAACTAACCTGTGATTTATATTGACACTATGAACTGTGCTTTAGCATATAAGACTGTATAGGTATTAAAATTATTCAAAGTGGTTTTGTGGAAAATATATTGATGTGGAGTAGTCTTTTCCATTGTATTTGTTATATGAATATTTTTTGTTAATTTAATAAATTTATTGTTAAATTGTTGACTTTCTTACATATACTGATAACCTTATGCTGGAGAAGAAAGTGGGTGGATGGGGGGCTTGATAAATATAGATTAAAAGACAGATTTATCTACTCCGTTAGTAAGAAGTTTTCTACCCACGGAAATATTGTGTAATGGTAAATATTTGTTTTTAGTGTTGTGGAAGAGAGAAAACGTTTACAGCGCCCCATATCCGCCAAGAGAGAGAGAGAGAGAGAGAGAGAGTGAGAGAGATACGAGTGGTGTCTGCTGGAGAATTATTAATAACATAAATTAAGATTCTTATCACTTGTAATTAGTTATGGATGATTAATTAATTAATAATAAAACCATTAACTGGGTGGAGTTAGCATCGCACAAAATGGGTAGGCTCTGTCTGGGGATGAGTTCAAGTTTGTTCAAAATTGTTAAACTAATTGTCATTGAGATGAAATTAGTAAATGTAGAAAACGATTGTTGAAACAATTGTTGAGCTTCAGAAATTAATGGGAAATCCTAGACTAAAACAGAGCTAGAGAGGTATAGCTGACTAGCAAAATATACATTTAGAAACCAGTCTTATCTCATACATTATTTTATAACACTATCTAGAACTTATCTTGCTCTGCCTATCCTTTGTTTCCTCTTCTGAAATTTTTTGGTAGACCTTTTGATTTATATTTATCGATTGCATATTGTATTGATACATGATTGCCATTGCTTCCATTTGGTGTCAGCGTCACACATTTCAATTAGGATAAACCCAGTTATTCCTCATAAATTACAAAACTAAGCGTAACAACAAACATGTTTATTATGGACTTCTCGTTGTCAAAATGTTACAATCATGTTTAGAGTCAGCTGCTTAATACTGTTATAATTGAAATGATTTATTTTCATATGAGCAATGCTATGAACAGATTTTAATTTTATTTGTGCCTGCATATACATGAGTGCATGTATGCGTGTATAGTTATTTATGTGTGTGTGTGTGTGCACGCGTGTATAGTTATTTATGTGTGTGTGTGTGCAAGCATGTATATATATTTATGGGTATGTGCGTGTATGCGTTTATAGTTATTTATGAGTGTGTACGTGCACGCGAGTATAGTTATTTATGGGTGTGTGCGTGCACGCGTAAGTTATTTATGGGTGTGTGCGTGCGCACGTGAATTTCAATACTGACAAAGTCCACCTAAGAGGCAAACAAAAACTGTTTCAATAAATTATAAAATATTAATATTATTAAATACTATTGTATACTTAATCATATAATCTTCATATTTTTATCTATAATCTATAATTGTTTTTACTAACCTTCGTTCGATAGATATCTATCGTTTGTTTCGTTGCTTTACTGAAGTGTCACATTGCCCACTACAGCATTGTACCACGCTTATATGATTATGTCTTATCAAGGCCGTTTCCAAGCCTTCATGTATTTCATTTGACACAACTGGATTACTGGATTACTGGATATCCATGTATTCTGCTGATTATGTGCAAACGGGACATTTTTCTTTTATTTTAAAGAAGAAATAAAGCACTCCACGTGTGCTTAAGCCTAAAATCTAGATTTTAGCCAATGCAGCTTTATTGGTGTCAAAAACGTTATTCCATCCCTTTTCTTTGAGTATTTTACTTCCCCCCCCCAAAAAAAAAAAAAAAAAAATCCCGTTAAATTGTATGCCTTGGACCAAGACAACGCAAGCCTGATGAGACAAAGAGAAAGGGAGATTTCTAGCAAAGCTCAATGTTTTGTATGATCGTGACCCTGGGCGTCAAGTATCACTAAGCAAACCTTTTATGACGTTGCCACGATTACACCCCGTGTCTCCTCTTTTTTTCTCTACCAGTGTTTATAACTGTCTTTCCATCTCTTAATGCGTTCCCTCGGGGTCATAATTTCATCACACCTGACAAGATCATGACTGTCGAATTTCGTAACCTTTATCTTCGTGCTCCAAAGTATCAAACTTTTTGTCTCCGTTGTTCGATTCTCTCCCTTAAGTAATATTTTTAAACCAATATGAAACAAACAAACCCATGTAGTAATTAATTAAATCGTTTAACTTTTAAATAATGGGAAAATACAAGTACAAACAATTTCAAACCAACTTCTAATGGCGGTTTCCTTTAAAAAAAAGAAAGAAAGAAAAATCTCTTTGTCAGCCTCTTTCGAAACCAAAAAAAGAAGACCTCTTGAAGAGGTAGTCTGATTATTAAGACGTCTTACAAGGATAGTCTGATTATTAGGACGTCTTACAGGAATAGTCTGATTATTAAGACGTCTTGAAGAGGTAGTCTGATTATTAAGACATCTTACAAGGATAGTCTGATTATTAAGATGTCTTGGAGGGGTAGTCTCATTATTAAGACGTCTTGAAGGGATAGTCTGATTATTAAGACTTAAGGGGTAGTCCGATTATTTAGACTTGAAGGGGTAGTCCGATTATTTAGACTTGAAGGGGTAGTCCCATTATTAAGAAGTCTCGAAGAGGTAGACCAATTATTCAGACCTTGAATGGGTAGTCTGATTATTAAGATGTCTCGAATGGGTTGTCCGATTATTAAGATATCTTGAATGGGTTGTCCGATTATTAAGATATCTTGAATGGGTTGTCCGATTATTAAGATATCTTGAATGGGTTGTCCGATTATTAAGATGTCTTGAAAGGGTAGTCCGATTATTAAATTATCAAAATAGTCTTCTGTGACTTTACGAGAAAAAAACCCAGATTGAATATTTTTTTTAAAAAGAGTTTAAATTTTCAATAGAAAGGTGTGTGTGTGTGTGTGTATGTGTGTGTGTCCTTTTTGAGATTACTTGCTAAATTATATGAAAGATTGTTATTATAAAAGTATTTTATTCTATGTCGTTTTGTAGTCCTACTGGTCATATTCGAGTTTACTGACTACTAGCAGATTACAATAAAACATTCTGAACTTTTAATAGCTTTTGTTACTGACTACTAGCAGAATACAATAAAACATTCTGAACTTTTAATAGCTTTTGTTACTGACTACTAGCAGAATACAATAAAACATTCTGAACTTTTAATAGCTTTTGTTATTGACTACTAGCAAATTACAATAAAACATTCTGAACTTTTAATAGCTTTTGTTAGGTGAACAAAAAAAAATAAGACTTGTTTAATTAGTTCTGTATAAATATGGCAGACACATATAGTTTTATTGTGTTGTGTAAATATATGTCTCACTCCTAATAAATGGCTGAATTTTTTTCTTCTATGGGGCGATGTTCTCGTAAGACAACTACAAAGGTAACTGCTTAATACTCACCCATTGAACAATAGGTCGTTTGTGTGAAGCTAATGAAAGACACTGGATGGGAAATCTATGGAACTCTAGTGTATGAGAACAGCCTGAATATAGGCAATGTTATTTTATACAAGATTTTATACAAGAAACTGACAAAGAGTCTGGGTGTTTATGATCAGTCTCCTTAAGTGAGAAACATTCTACTAACGACCTAAATAACATACAACTAATAAACAGTTATTGAATGTGGTCACTTGACAAATAGGAATAACAGTCTAAATAACTGACCAAAATTCGATGATACAATCAGTCCCCACCTAAAGGTCTCGATCACCACAAATTTTTTAGTTAGCCCAGAATACTATTTTTCTATATGTAGTTTATAAATATACAGAAGCCTTTTCCCTTCCTGTTTATTGCACATAGAAATAACTGGATGCAGAATTGACTGCCAACAGAAGTGACTATTGTGTAGAACTAACTGCAAATAGAACTGACTGAACACAGAAATTACTGCAAATATTTTTGGCTGCATATACAAATAACTGCATGCAGAAGTAATTGCAGACAGAATTAAATGAATATAGAGCTGACTGTACACAGAACTAACTGTGTAAGAACTCACTGCACAAAGAATTGATTGCACATTGAACTGACTGCACACAGAAATGATTAACATCGAGAATGTATCAAGACAAGACTACACACCATACTCACTGCACAACTGACTGCACACCAAATCTCAAATTCCAAGAACTGACTGCACCCAAATGACGTGCTCTTAATGACTAAACAAAGAAATAATTGCACTTAGAACTTACTGCATACAGAAATGATTGATATAGAAATGAATGTGACTGCACACCATACACAATGCACAGAGAAGTGACTGCACCCCAAATATCAAAGTATTTAGAGCTGACTGCACAGAACTGATTACACTTAGAACTGGCTGCATGCAAAACTTACTGTAGTAAGAACTGATTATATTTAGAACTAACTTCACACAGAATTGATTACACTTTAGAACTGGCTGCCCGCAGAAGTGAGTGCACAGAGAGTTAATATTCTTTATCATTCAAGTGCATCAGCTAATTTTTATTAAATGCTGCCTCAATCCACTGAAATGTCCTGTTTTCATCAGTACATACCCATCCATGTAATCCACATGCAGAGATCCACCTAGTGTCCTTCATTCTGATGAATATTTTAGCGCTATTATGAAATATGTCCCAAGCTATGTCCAAACAAATCCATTTATAAACCAGAAATATTCACCATTGTGGAAGTCTCTCAACCCTTAAATCTAAAAAATTCCCAAAGACTATGAATAAATAATTACAATGCAGATGGCCTCAATGTGAGTCTTGCATGATTAAAACAAAGTACATTCTTCTACTTCTTAATTTTTCCATTCAGAAAGAAAAGAAAGTAAAGAAAGAGCAAATAAAAAATTAGAAAAGATGTAGTTTCCAAAGACCTGATCAATAAAATGACTCCCCACAATAGCAGTCATCAAGTGGCCTCAGCTTTCTTACCAATTCTTTATTTTCAATGTTTTTCACTGTTCTGTAACACCATTCTAGCACCTGCATTGCAAAATAATAATAATAATCTAAAAAAATAATTCAGTTCCTTGAAGAAAAAGATAAATGGGAGCTAAAGGTTAATATAAAAAGAGTTAATGGGAACATTAGTTTCTCATAATGTTATATGACTGAGGGAGAAAAACATTATGCAACTCATAGTGAAACATAGTCTAACTATAAATGAATGGTGTAAGACTTTTGTAACCTACTAATGAGACTGATTTTTAAAAACAGAATATATAAATGTTGTTTCCTAAATTCAGAATTAAGGATATGTTTTGTAGTTAAATATGAAAAAAATGGTTGATGTGATTATTTTAATTTTAATATGAAAAAATGTAAAACAAAAACAATACAATGCCGGTTGTATAAAGGGAAATATATCTAGTTTAATTAAGCCATCTGACAGCAATTCATGCCTTGAGGGGATGGTCGGATGGCACAGAAATTTCACATACCAATGAATGAATTGAAGATTTTTTGTTTTGCTGATGAAAATATTAAAAGAAATCTAAGAAATTAATATTTTTTAAGTATCACAGAGGAAGTAATTAAATATCATATAATTTTATCAGTAATATGTGACAATGATTTAAACAACATGATATTACATCTCATTTTAATTCATGTTTGTAAATATATACTATTCAAAAACAAAAAACTACAGATTTCTTTATGCATCCTTCTTTTTCATTTCATTATTTTATCAAACCTCAATTGTTGTGATGTAATAATATCTAAAAGAATTTTAACTAAGAAAAAGATGCAAATAATATTTTGTGATGCATCTATTTAAGTGAAAGTGTGTATATAACTGCATATGAGTAGATTTGTGTGCATGTATTTGAATAAGTTTAAGCATGTATGTTTGTCTATGTGTGTGTGTGTGTGTGTGTGTGTGTGTGTGTGTGTGTGTTTGTGTGTGCATGTGTGTATGTGTGTGTGTAGACAGATAGACAAAGAGACAGGCAGGCAGGCAGACAGACAGTCAGGTGGATGGATGGACAGACAGACAGATAAAAAGAAAATGTATATATGCATGTTTGATAATATATTAACTAGTCTCAAGATTGAAATACCACCCATCTTTTAAGTTTAAAACACATTCTATTTTTTGCAAAAATAATAATTAAAAGTTATTAAATCAAGTGTCTTTCACAGTTTATTTTTATCAAGTATATTTCTCTTTTGTTTATTTTATAATGACTTGAAATGCTGGCGATGAGTTATGATCTAAATCAAAGTCAACATGGTTCTCTACAGAAGTCATAGACACTGACAGAAATAGTCCAGAAATATATCTTAGATCTTCATAAACTTTAAAGACCAAAAAGTGAGTGATTTATGTGTTTAAAACAAAACAGTCATTTTAATTCTGTAAATATATAGACAAAGTATAAATATTATTGTTAGTGTTAAAAGTTCAATAAAGGTTGAAAGTTTCCTTGATGCAGGAGATTAGTCACTTCACCATACTAGCCGCATGGCAACTGGGCAAAAAATGGCAGTAAATGGCTGTATGCTCTGAACCAAAAAACTAATTGGTGACTTATTTGAGTTTTGTTTCTTTGCTTCCTTTCTAGTTTTTACAAGAGAAACTGTTGGACCTTTTGGTCATGCATCAACCTCATATACCACAAGGGTATGTGGAATACTTTAGCAATATTTAAAAATCTCTCATAAACATGCCTTTTTCTAGAATTTAGCAGCTATATTAAAACATCCACTGGAGAAGTGGTGTCTGAACTTTTTTATACAATACTAACACCTCAAATTATTGATTTAACTTACTGTTAATGTCGACCTAGGTTTTTCTTCACTTTATCTTTATTTATACAATACTAACACCTCATACTATTGATTTAACTTACTGTTAATGTCGACCTAGGTTTTTCTTCACTTGATCTTTATCACTAACAGGCAAATGCAGCACAATTAGGGTCAGAGCAAACAAAGAGGCTGTAAATTACTTACTAATAAAATATTATAATACACCTAGTGATACCCTCACATTTTTCTTTGTTGTAATTGCAATGGTTGAAGGGGGTGGGGATCTTCTCTCTCTTCCTCTCTCTCTTGTTTTTCTAGTCAAAGATTTTTTTTTATTTTATCAAAACAATTTTTTTTCAAAAATATTAAACTTTCTCCTCCAGTTCTACAGCTCTCTTTGAGGTTTTTCAATTCCACATTCTTTTCATCCTAATACTATCACTGTCCTTTGTTGGACAGGGTAGCTTCAGGTGAGTGCCTTTCTCCAGCTGTTAAACTGGAGTTACCTGTCTTGTATTCAGTGAGCTACAAATTCTGCATGCTGTGATTTTACATTTTCTTTTAGCATCACTGTCTCTTTACCCTCTGACTAGTAATTAACCGAGATAAAAACATGTATTACGCAAAGTTCAACTGCACAATTACTGCAAATGAGATACTTGAATTCCAATAAAACTGCATGCAAATGCAGGAACCTGCACATGACATATATGCACAAAGGTATATGTTCACAAATACACACAAACATGCACATGAATCTGCATACACATACACACACACAAACTTGCATTCAAACATACATACAATTGCACACAGGTATACATACAAATGCACAATAACCTGCATATATATAGATATGCACTCAGACACAAGCAAGTGCACACACACACACACACACACACACACACACACACACACACACAATTACAATCTTCTCTACAAATGCAAATGCCACTTCACTAGAGCTGTCCAGCAATGTTGTGTTATGAAATAAATCTTGTTTTACCATTTATATGAAATAATTTGAAAATTATATTTATAAAATTCAAGTCTAATTCAAGTATATTTAAATATCAATGAAGTATAAATAAACCTTAAAAAAACTAAGGAAACATTATAGAAATAAATATAGTTTAAAATAGATTATATCACCAGTTCTAATTATAGAAACAAATGTAGATTAAAATAGATTTATATCACCAGTGATAATTAGATTTTAAATATAAAAGTATTTTTTCCTTTATTAAAAATTAGCTACAGTATAATTATAATTAAGTTAATATTAGTAAAACATATGCTGTCTTAAGAAAATAAAACATAATTGCATCAACAAACATAATTATGATTCTTATAAGCTGTCACAGATTTCTGGCAATGTCCTTGACCATAATTAAATTTTTAAAATTGATGTGTGTGTGTGGGGGGGGGGGGGGGGGGGTTGACACCCTATTTGTTCTCCTATGACAGGAAAAAATTATCTTGTATTATTGACTGGTACAGGAATTCTGTGGGTGATTAAAATTCAGATTAGATAAAAATCTCAGTGCACAATAAATAAATAAAATAAGATTAGAAAGGATTACATTAGTGTTAGGAAATAAAATATAATTCAAATCTTTATGGACATATATGTTTGCATTAAAATTAATTTGTCTCTAATTTGACACTCTAAATAGCTTTGCGCTTGATTAAGATAAATTCTTGTCTTGTTACTATTTTCATAGCACTAATTTCTGTGACTGTGTAATCTGATAATTTGTTATTTTCATTTTCACTTTCATCAGCTATTGATTTGGAAACTGTCCTTTATTCCCAGAATGTGTTTTATGAATGAGTGATTAGTGAGACGAGTTATTTAAGTGGTTTTTTACTGTATGAGAAAGAAGTCATAGGACAATAAATATAAATTATAATCATCAGAAAAAAGTAAATTGCCTACTATTGATTTTACATTACTGTTATTGTATTGCTAACTGAAAGTGTAGTGTCTCTCTTTTGCATTACTGTTGGTGCATTGCTAACTGAAAGTGTAGTGTCTCTTTTTCGCGTTACTGTTGGTGTAATGCTAACTGAAAGTGTAGTGTCTCTTTTTTGTGTTACTGTTGGTGCATTGCTGACTGAAAGTGTAGTGTCTCTCTTTTGTGTTACTGTTGGTGTATTACTAACTGAAAGTGTAGTGTCTCTCTTTTGCATTAGTGTTAGTGTATTGCTAACTGAAAGTGTAGTGTCTCTCTTTTGCATTAGTGTTGGTGTATTACTAACTGAAAGTGTAGTGTCTCTCTTTTGCATTAGTGTTAGTGTATTACTAACTAAAAGTGTAGTGTCTCTCTTTTGCATTAGTGTTAGTGTATTACTAACTGAAAGTGTAGTGTCTCTCTTTTGCATTAGTGTTGGTGTATTACTAACTGAAAGTGTAGTGTCTCTCTTTTGCATTAGTGTTAGTGTATTACTAACTAAAAGTGTAGTGTCTCTCTTTTGCATTAGTGTTAGTGTATTACTAACTGAAAGTGTAGTGTCTCTCTTTTGCATTAGTGTTGGTGTATTACTAACTGAAAGTGTAGTGTCTCTCTTTTGCATTAGTGTTAGTGTATTACTAACTAAAAGTGTAGCGTCTCTCTTTCACATTAGTGTATTACTAACTAAAAGTGTAGCCTCTCTTTCGCATTAGTGTTAGTGTATTACTAAATAAAAGTGTAGCGTCTCTCTTTTGCATTAGTGCATCATTAAATGTAACTGAAGTATAGTGTCTTGTTATTAACATCATTGTTGTATAACTGTTTGTACTGTTCTACTATATCACAGTTTTGACTGCATGGGGCAAAATAAGTCAAATTTAATAATCACACTAAAAGCCAGACTGCTACCCATACATAACAAGTACTGATTATCTGCATTGCCACCTACAGGTGAAGTAGTGCATTAAGTCAAAGTGCACCTGAGTTAATAACATGAATATAGGTCACCCCAGGTATATTATGACAGTATGCACCAAGTCTACTGTAAAATTATGTTATAGGACTATTTTATGTCACTTGGCATAGATATACTTGCATAGTAAAAAAGTTCCATGAAAAGATTAATGAGAGACAAAAAGTCAATCTAAGCACATACATATCAGAAATAATATATCAGAGAATGGCTGAACAATTGTCATAAAAAACTACATAATAACATTCTGCTGAGTGGTTTTATTGAGTGACTAATCAGTGGTGGCTGAAAACTTAAGGAACACAATTCATCAATAAACAAGAGTATCATACATTCATAGGAACTGTAAAATGTGGCCGCCATTTTCCTTTTATGCCATCTGTGCCATGCTTGCATATTATTTTACATACACAATGCAAAGTCACAATAGAAATGCTGAAAATGTTTTGCAACATTTTACTTCTATGGATTCAAATCTTTATGTCTACCTCTTTGGTTTTAAAATTAAGGATCTACATAAATGGGTCAAACTCTATGGTCTATGGATCTAAATCTATTGGTCTACATCTATGGGTCTAAATCCATGGATCTACATCTGTGAGTCTACATATGTGGGTGTGTCAGAGCGTTGCTCTTTCCTTACAACCTCTACAAGAAATAATCAGATGTAGTCCAGTATGCAGATCAAGGGGGCCAATGAAACAAATGACTGCTTTAACAAATAACAAGTATGGTTTCCTGCTGCTAGGCTTAGCAATGAAACTGGTTCAAACCAGTTTTACACAAAATTGCTTTCAACCAGGTGTATCCTTGCAAAGGTGCCAACCTATATACTAAATTGTCTAAAATTTGCACAAGACAGTTACAATAATAAAAAATGTTATGCTATCATAGTTACAAGGATGAAAATAAAACACAACCACCCTGTTTCATCATCATTCTCTTTCTCCATTTTATATTCAATTTTAATCTTCTCTTCCATATATATATACTGCATCCATCAGTAAAATCAGTTCATGACAGAAGCAGACTTTAAAATTTGAATTCATCAATAATGATCAAACACCACATCTACATTAAGAAATCAACATGTAGCTTTACATTCCAATACACAAGAGCATTCTCTTATATGGTGGGTTGTACATAAACATGAAGCTATTCATTCCAGTACACAATAGCACACTCTTGTATGGTGGGTTGTACATTTACATGAAGCTATTCATTCCAGTACACAATAGCACTCTTGTATGGTGGGTTGTATATTAACATATAGCTATTCATTCCAGAACACAATTCTTATATGATAGGTTGCACAACTTTTGAAAAACCAGTATACAGTTTAATCTTGATTATCTGGCATGCTTAGGGTTGGGGTGTGCATTAGATCAAATATGTAGTCAAAGATAAAGCTAACACAGAATAGTGATATTGTCATGAAAATATTAAAATTAATAATTAAACATGGATATAATATATATATTCCATAAGAGTAAGTATTTATAGCTAGGTATATTACTCACCAAGATAGATCAATATGAGCTGCAGAAAAGCTGTTAGGTAAGGCATTAGAATATAATGGACTGATTTCCTAGACGTCATCTGAGCAACAGTGCCAGCAGACAGAGTGCTGGACAATTCAGTTAACTGTATATGTACGTGAATTACTCTTTCATTTTTAAAAATTTAAATTCTCTTGCTGGCAGCTGATAATACAGATTCATAAAAGTTGCAAATAATTATGTATGTAGTGTCAATAATTTCTTCTGTGTCAAGGATTTCTTGTGTTCATAAGTGCATTATGCAAAATCTAAACCCACAACAAACAAAACTAGCTTCTTTATTATTTATTTCCAAGAACTGTGAACTCTTTGAAATGTCTTGAAAGGAATATTTGTGCTCATCAGAAGTAATAGCATAGACAATACAATTATGGCTTTCATACCCTAGAGATATCCTGTAAATAGTTTATACCACTTTGGTTAAGATGATCTATCAATCTGTTAAACTTTTTCGACATACCTTTTTTATCCTTTAAATAAACTTTTAATATTATTTTTTATTACAGTATAGCCTTGAAGGGGTTAAGGAGTTTAATATTTTTAAATGCACTAACAGTATGCAATGGGATAGGAGTAATATGAATACTGTCATAGTCACTTTTATCAGACAGCATGCATAGAATATCTTTCACTACTCAGCTAGGCTGATCAGAACAAAGCAAAATGTTATTTACAACACAAATATTGTATTAAACTATAAAAACCTATCTTATTATGCACTGTGCTTGATAATATCATAAAAATAAAGGATGTAATATGTATAACAATAATACCATGATATACATGTTTTATAATCTAGTAGAATTCCCTTAGGAAATAGTTCAATTAGTGAATGAAAGAAAATATAATTATGGGTGTTTACTAGTGGAAATAGGTTAAAGGGAAAATTAGTTTAAAAGATTTCATAAATTTTCTTATGTGAAGGAATTGGGAGAAGATAAGTAGTTCTGATACTGTAATATTTAAGTTTAGATCATATTAAGGAAAAACAAAGAATGAAAAGAAACAGAAATGATTCCAATGCAGTAGTTGATTATTCATATGAATCAGAAAAACACTTGTATTATGATTTGGATTGTTGCATAAGGAATCGGTTACTGAACACCAATCTGGCACTTTACTCTCAAATTACACACTGTCCAGAATGCCCTGCTTGTAGAGATAAACAAAGCAATGACTTCCACAACATATAATCTCTACACAGCCTTGCTTGTAGAGAGAGAACCAAAACATTGTTCACCACATCATACAATCTTTGAACTGCCCGGCATGTAGACAGAAACAAAACAAAACTGATAATCACAGTCACAAGTTTACGTACCTCCACAGGAGATGAGAGGTATTTTGAACTTCTGAACTAGTCGCTTCAATTGATCACGGATCTCAATGGCTCTCTTAAGTCCCTTGTAGTTTAAAAAATGTTCACTGCACCACTTTGAGCTCTTGCCATACTGAACATATAGACAAGAATAGTAAATGAAAAAGTATTTGATGCATGGTAATTAGTGACATGCAATTTAATATGTATGTGTGTGTGTGTGAGTGTGTGTGTGTGTGCATGCGTGCGTGTATGTGTGATGTAGGCACAAAACAAATAAGCTAGACAGAAAGATAAACAGACAGGTAAATACACAGGCAGGCAGATGGATGGGTGGGTGGATGGATGAATGTACAATCAGTCAATCAGTCAGATAGACAGATAGATAGATAACGTGTTTTTATGAAATCTATTCATGACATGCATTTCTCAATCTTGTGCTTTTCTGCACTTTACTGTATAATTTAGAACAAAGGTTGGCAAAATCTGACCTGATAAACCTATTATGTGTACACGGCTTCATTATAATAAATGAAAATGTTCTAAATCAGAGGTCGGCAAACTTTTTTGGACCACTAGGCCATTTCAGGAGGTCAAGAAGGCACACTAGGCCATAAGAAACAAGGTGTCCAAGGAAAAGTTGTTTTCAAAAAAGGTACTATAAACAAAAAATTGAATTTTAAACAAAAGTTAGCAAGTAATCTGCAATTTTCTTCATTAAAAAATGGTCAAAAGTGTACAGTGTACATCTTCAAGGAGTAGGGATGGACAAAAGTTAGAAAAATGTTAAAAAAAATGATCTATGTGGATTGATTAGACCAGTCATACCTATAATACATACACTAATGTTGAACTTTAACTAAGCCAGTGCTTGTACAATTAAAATAATTTCGGCCTTCTTACTTTATTAAAATAAACTATAATTAGATTTTTGAAGGGAAATAAAACCGCGACAATTCAATTAGGCCAAATCCAATAATAAATAACTAGGGGGGCATTAGACCGGACTGGAATACTAGCTAGATCGTATCTGGCCAAAGGCCAGATTTTGCCAACCTTTGTTCTAAATTATACAGTAAAGTGCAGAAAAGCACAAGATTCAGATTTATTTCAGGGTGAGAAGTTTATGACAAGAAGAGTAAAACTATGAAAGTGAAAATTAATCATTACTGTTATCATAATTGTATGAACAGTTATCTGTCCTGTTATACACATCAGCAATGACATTTCTAACCAGTTTAGTTTAAATATTATTAGGGGACAGTCTTATCTTTTCATGAACAATGTATGTGACAAACCTAGCTTTCTTAGGAATAGTGACACTGGTAATCCTAGCTTGCTTAGGAATAGTGGCACTGATAATCCTAGCTTGCTTAGGATTAGTGGCACTGATAATACTAGCTTGCTTAGGATTAGTGGCACTGATAATACTAGCTTGCTTAGGAATAGTGACACTGGTAAACATAGCTTGCTTAGGAATAGTGGCACTGGATATCCTAGCCCAACAATTTATAAGTATCATCCATGGTAGCCCCGCATTGCAATGTTATGGTTATCACTAACAATCAACCAGTGATATATCTATATTAACATTTTTTGTTTGACAAAATTTCATAACCTGACCAGATCAATATCATCATTAGAGTGGACATGGGGGAACCTGCTTAACCATACATGACAAAGTCAAAACTATGTACAACAATATAGTAAGATAACAAAGGTTTACAACAATACTATCAACATCAAAAGATTTTAACACTATAAAAGATAAGAAAAATTGTCAATAATATACTAAGACACATGCTCTCAACACTATACCAAGACAACAAAGGTTCTCAACAACATAAAAGAACAAACATCCTCAACATACGAAGACAACACTAAATGACAACAAAGGTTATCAACAACATAACAAAAAAAGATCCTTAACATAAGAAGACAACACAAGAAAATACAAAGGTTCTCAACAACTAACAAAACAAAGATCCTCAACATAAGAAGACGATGCAAGAAGACAACAAAGGTTATCAACAAAGTAAAAGCACAATGATATAAAAATCAACTAAGCTTGTCAACAAATAACAAAAGTTCACAAACATATGGTGATTCAACAAAAGTTCCCTGCAATATAATAAGCAAGCAAGATTCTGAACTATTATAACCAGACAAAAAGGTTCTCAACAATATAATCAGACAACAAAGACTCAATAATATAATCAGACAATAAAGTCTGTCAACAATATATGAAGACAACAAAGGTTTTCCACAATATAAAAAAACCCAGGTTTTCAATATATAACCTCAACAAATAATAATACAGCAAATGTACTGATAAAAGGCACAACAAGGCAATAAATGTTGCAACAACATAACAATCAACAAAGATTCTCAACAATATAATAAAACAACAAAGATTCTCCAAAATATATCAAGACAATCAAGGTCATAAGTACACTATAGCAAGAAAGCAAAGGTTCTCCGAAATACAGCAAGATAGCAAGGTCCACAATGGTAATATCAGTTTCATAAAAATTACTAAAATACTTCCAAACAAAATCATAAACAAGGCATCAAAGGTTCACAATGAACAGTATATCAAGACCATAAAATTTCACAGACTCCAGATCAATGAATTAAGAGAAAAATATTTAAAAGTGACACACTTTTCTTAACAAAAGTCATCAATAAGATGCACCTCAATTCTACGTTTAGAAAAGTTATTCATTCATTCAAATTAAATTATTTTTCTTTCACTCATTTTTTCTTGTCCTGATTTACCTGTAAATGAATTAAATTTTTCAACATAAATCCTCAAATCTGCTGAGAAGAAAAGAAAGACAACAAAATATGGAAGAAGCCAATCAGATCAAGGTCAAAGCGGAAGCACATGAGAAACTGACAAGCTAAATGATAAAAATACAAATAAAAAATGAACCAAAATGTAATGCTATATTAAAACATGTTCCTTTCATTTGCCGCAGAAAAAGCAGTGTAAAGGAGAAATTGTCTTGTGTCAAGTTGATCTCAAAGGAAACAGAAAAATGTTGCAATTCTAACAACCTGATAAATATGTAACATACAGTTATTTGGTAACATTTTATTTTAAAAATTAAGATACAAAATTTAAATATAAATAAAACATTTCTTCTTTCCTTTAACAGCTCCAAGGTCAGTGTGACAATGTATTTGTCTTGTGTCAAGCTCATCTGACCATAATAGAGAAAATATCACCTATCTCACGACCTGATAAAAATGTGTATATAATTATATGACAACATTTGACTTTAATCTTAAGAAATAAACAACATTTCTTGTTTTAAAAATATAACATTCACTTAAAAGTCATTTAAAAAATACAACCATAAACAAGCACAAACTATTTAGCAAGTGCCATGCATGCTCATATGCATATGTACGTATGAATATGTACATGCAAGTACCCACACAAAGAAAACAAATATAAATACACAAAATATTTTACTTTAGACTTAGTAGATTAATCACCAATAAAAATTAACTAGTTTAACAACAGATAAGTTAACAACATTTGCTGCTGGCTGGATATATTATTTAATTTAAAACTTTTGTCAATTTAATGCTAATTTCAACTCTTTCACCACCCATATAAGTTTTAATGTGATAAAGTTAATTCATTAATTCCCTTGCCTGCTACATGAATTATTTTCACTGCCATATTAATTCCTTGCCAATTAGATATACTTGCACTGGTTGCAACATGAACATCCTTGATAGTCCATCACCTTTACTCTCACTAAATGTAATTAACAATATTAATTATTTGTTTATTGTATTAATTACCCTACCAATCAGATTTACTGCTTAGCTCTCTACAAGAATGTCTTTGAAATGTACTATTATCACGGTACTTGCAATAATGGCAATATTAATTATTTTATTTATCACATTAATTACCTTGCCTGCTAAGTGCTACATTAATTACTGTCAGCACCTCACCATTTATTTTCACATTAACTGCAATCTTGCCATGATAATTACCTAGACTGCTACATTAATTACTGTCAGCACCTCACCATTTATTTTCACATTAACTGCAATCTTGCCATGATAATTACCTAGACTGCTACATTAATTACTATCAGTGCCTCACCATTTATTTTCACATTAACTGCAATCTTGCCATGATAATTACCTAGACTGCTACATTAATTACTGTCAACGCCTCACCATTTATTTTCACATTAACTGCAATCTTGTCATGATAATTACCTCACTGCTACATTAATTCATTAGCTTTAGTACCTTATTATTTAAATTAACTGTCACAATAATTATATTACAGAAAATAATCTTGATTGACATTAATTATATAAATAACCATCTAATTAATTATTGTGATCTCTATGTTAACTGCTTTCACTTCTGCATTTAACCAACTTAATTGTTGCATTGCTGCAGCATAAGTTACTTTTACTGTTGCATTATTTACCTTGATCAATACAATTGCTATATATTGATTACTTCTTGTATTAGCTTCAATTAAACATTTATTATCTTGCTTGTTGTTGTAATTTTCTTAATTACTATATTAATTAACATCATTACCATATTGTTTACTAAAACTATTTACTAATATCTTCAATGCCAAATTTTTAGAGCTTGACCAGCATGTTCATTATTAAGATTGCTACCCCCAATGCCACATTTTTACACCTTGGCTATCATGTTCATTATTATGATTGCTACTTGAATCACCCCCAATGCTACATATTTTATACCTTGACTATCATTTTCATTATTATGATTGCTACTTGAGTCACCCTCAATGCCACACTATTTACATTGTCTCTTTCATTTTCCTAATTGCTACCCAAGTCACATCGAGTCCCATATTAATTTCTACACTGCACTTTCATTTTTCTAATTGCTATCCAAGTCACCTCTAGTCACATATTAATTCCTTGACTGCACACCCATTTTTCTATGTGCTACCCGCCACTTCTAGTCACATATTAATTCCTTGACTGCACACCCATTTTCCTATGTGCTACCTGCCATTTCTAGTTGCACATTATTTACCTTGATTGCTCCATTCGTTGCATATAAATATACTGATTGTCATAAAAGTTATCCTGATTACTACTTTATTAATTTCCTGAGTAGTCAATGTAACTGCCTTGATTTAAGAAAAATACCTGGAGGACCACATTAATTATTCTGACAGTTTTATTACTTGCCTGCATGCCAGTAAGTTAAATGACAATTTAAAAGTGCTGAGCTTTGCACATTAAAACAATTTAAATGGCAAAATACTACTTTGGCACACACTATAATATGCATGGTATGCTAGATGCCTCAAATGATGTGACACAATGAACAATTTAAACTGGAACATTAATTAATCTCTTGGCACAGCAATTACCTCTTTTAAAACACAAAATTATCTAATTGGAACAATACTTATATGACCCTAATTAACTTAAAAGTGACAGACATACCACTGAAACCTTATGGTGGACTAAATAAGTTAAATTGACATACCAATGAAACCTAATGGTGGACTAAATAAGTTAAACTGACATACCATTAATCTGTATGGTGGACTAAATAAGTTATAAACTGATGTACCATTAATCTTTATGGTGGACTCAATAACTTTGCAGGATTCAAATACCATCTTTCAAGACTATTGTAGTTGTTTCTGTTTTGCATGCGAAGAAAGAGCTATAAATTACCATGGTTGACTGGTTTCTTATTTACTGCTTAGCTCCCAAACTGCTGATTTCAATAAAGTGCTTTATTTGGCAAACTTAATTACCTTGATGAAAGCATTGTAGACATTGACTAATGTAACATGGTCTCCCTCTTGAACAGCAAATTTGTGTTTTTCTTTGTCCTGGGAAAAGTTATTTGCAATTAGACAAAAAATGCCATAAAGCATTCAAAATGTTCAAAAGTCACAGTATAAATGTATTACCCTTACCTTCCCAACACACACACACACACGCACATGCACACACGCACGCACGCATGCACACACACACACACACACACACACACACACACACACACACACACACTTTTTTTGAATCCCTGATTACTAGTAAAAGGAGGTTTTTCTCTGAGGAGGTTCTTGTGCAAATTTTGTGCTTATTTTTTTTACTGATAGCCTCAGTGTATTAAATGACAATTAAATAGTTTGCTTTGAGCACTTCCTGAAGCACAGACTTTGATTTATTTTTCTTATTACTGATGAGTTTTACTGTTGGTTTATTTATGCCATTATTTTTGTGTATTCCTGGTAAGCTTTTACTTTACCAAACCATCATCTAGTATTTCAATGTCATTCATCAGCTGTCCTTTGGGATTTGCTTTCTGTTGCCAAAATACAAATTATATAAAACACTATAATTTCACATAACCTAATGACTCCTCATACTGATAAACAGAGGATTAAAAGCTATATCACTCTATAACCAATAATTTTAAATATATTACACAATTTAACACATATTCTTAATGTAGTCAAAGTGCATAAATATGAATGTATGCTTTCAACAATAAATAAGTGAATTAAACAAACAGGTGCTAGAGCTACTAAAATGGCATGCTGAATTGGATCAAAAAGAAACTAAATAATTTGCAGTCACCTAGGAGAAACAATCTACACTCCTTTAATTAGAACTTGCATTATTATCTTCACCTATGGCCATAAAATAAGTCATTTTAACTAAATTTACCTCATAAGCATATTATGAATTCCATGCAGTCTATGAATTTCTAAAACTGACAAAATGAGTTTATGGAATGTGTCACACAATGGTTTATGTAGCATACACCCACCCCTCCTCTAATAACAGACTACACATAAACCTATTCTCTAAAAAGGCTGACCCTTATCCCCTGGCTAGAAACATACCTGAATGTTCCAGACAACTCACTAAACTAACCATTCAAAGCTCAGATCAGCCACATGAACGAATGTACCAGAAACTCACCTGTAAATCATTAGTCTAATGCAAACAGACCATTGAGGCAACAAGTATTTTGGCTCCCGGTTTAACAAAATATAATCTTACTACTAACCTTATCGTCGGTTATCAACACAGAAGGAAATCATCCTCTGTATATATCACTGCCAAAGGTATGTGATTTTGCTTGCCTAACTGATATTATATTCATGTTTATCTCTTGACATTAACCTTATTTTATATTGTTTTATTTTGTTTATGATAATGTATGATGACCATGTAAGTAAGAGTGTTCTGTCAGAGAACATATGAGGAAAATTTCTTTAGCCCATGTGTATTTTATTGGCAAATCAGCACTTTGTCTTAGACTTTATCTGAGACTTTATCTTGGATGTTGGTTTGATGCAGCGCTGAGCTGCAAGCCACACCGGAGAAGACTGACCCATAGGCCAAAGACAAGTTCAATGGACCATGTGCATGTGTGCTAACAACATTCACTGAGATCCTAGACTACACATTGGGTGATCTGAGTTACATAATTATAAAGTCACAACCACAGAGCTTCAGTCAAGTTGTAGACAAATTACCAAAGTACTTTTAGAAACATTTAGTGTTCTCTTATAATCTCATTTATATTTCGCTCATATGAACAAACCAAATAACTACTATGATACCACATGGTCATAATTTGGCACTTTAGTTTTATATACAAATCCTAACTGTAACTGTTGAACTATCTGCTATATGTAACCATGATGTCATATTTGTTATTTCTTGTTGAGTGCAATTATTGTTGACACATTTATCACTCGTGTTAGCGTGACTCATAGGTTATATGTTGTAGTCTGTTACCTGTATTTACTTACTATCCTGGCTGTATGAATCAGGGGGCTCATGCTACCTTATAGAACTATCACTCGTCTATTCTACATTATATATCATTCATCTTTCTAACATGTTTGGCCAGCCAGAAGGTGTGTTTCAGTTATTAGCCTAAAGTTATGAGCAGCCCAGGGTGGTGGAGAATTAACATCTTGCCCATCTCTCAGCAAAACATCATAGAATGCACAGAACTCTAGGAAGGTGTTTGTAAAGCATAAGGACCATAGATTATATCTGCATAATTCTACCATAATTTCTTTATTACACATGATTTTATCTTTGTTGCTAACAGTTTGCTTATGAAATATTTATTTTTACTTGTTACAGTTTAGGCCATGTAGGTCATGTTGCTATGGTAACAGTGAAGCTTAACATGGTGACCATAATTTAGTAAAGCACCATTTTATCAATATAAATAAGCATGCATGTATAGACAGACATATTTATGCAGGCATTCCTCGAGGTATAAGATAACACTTTAAAAGTTGCTACTTATAAGAGGAGTATATTTAATACTGATTTTTTTTTACTTAGCAAGCTAAATTTTACTAATAAGCGCATGCACACTGTTCCAAATATGCAAGTACTATTTGACTCTATTATTTATCTAAGATAATTGGAGTAAGGTAATTCCAAAGCAAAGGTAAGACTAAGTGCTGCAAACAACCATACTACAGTCTTTAACTGAGATGTACAGCATTAGTACAAGTAAATATTTCCTTTAACTAATAAATTTAGCTCATAAATCAAGGAATACCTGCATATAAGTAAATATTGTCTTTAACAATAAATTTTACTCATAAATCAAGGAATACCTGCATACAAGCAATATTATTTTACTTTTATAAAGCAAAGCTTACTGCTGTGTTGCGTTTGCCAGATGGAGTGATAAAAACATTTTGTATCTGGGTCATTGCAGCCACAGTCAATGCTTCTTCTGAGCATTCAAATTCTCCTGTAAAAAATAAAAACATGGTCTCAACAATGCACCACTATAACACCAGTTACTTTAAATAGTTCTGGGGTGGTAGATATGGCTGGCTTGTTGAATTGTCATACAGACTACTGATTGTTTGGTCATGTTGTCATTTACAACACTAAAACATTGATCTTTTGAAAGATTTGGTTAAAACATTGATTGGTTGGCTGTTTGGTTCATTAAACTTATTTCCAACACTAGTAACACTAATCTTTGCATTTGGTTAGTAGGTTGATTGGTTGGCTGCTTGGATGGCTAATGTCCTTTAATAACTAGTTGTTCATATATCTGTTTAGTTGCCCAGTAGTTTGGTTGACTGGTTGATTTGCTAACATTTTTGTTTACTAATGTAGGCTGACTAATTAGTGGGTGGGTTACTGGTATGGTTGGAGAAAACAATATGACCTTACTGCCAGACAAAAGTACAAATAAGCAAGTCTTTCTTTGAAATCCTGTCTAATAAATGAACAAACACAACAAATTCTTGCTATCACCCTACATTGTACTCCAAAATGAAAATGGACAGCATGAATATGAATCAGACACTTGCATGGATGACAAGGATCAAGATGTGTTCACAATAAAACTTTCGGCACTCTGTGATATGCTGAATAACAGCAACTTAACTATAGGAATTCTTATGAAAGAAGGGGCTGACAGGTGCTCATAATGCCACTAAAAAAATACAAACTGTTAAAACTGAAAGCGTAACAGCAACACTAATTCAAGCTCCCAAAAAAAAAAATGAGGAATACAGTTTATCTGTTGTAAACTAATATTCACTTATGCATCAAAGAAAATGCTTTTCATGTTTCTTTTTTTTTTTTTTTTTTTTTTTTTTTTGGGGGGGACACTTGATTTTTGCAGTGAAATTATTCAACATGTGCAAGAACATCATTTCACCTACATCATCTCCTGCTATATAGAGTTGCACAACTTGATTACTGCAGCTGTGTGAAAGAACCAGGGTCACAGAAATACAACAGTACATCTAACTATTTACTCACACAGGTCTGCATCAAGAGTTGATTCCAAGATTCTTAGCATTCTTTCACAGTTTAGCTTCTTTCATAATATTTTAACTGTACTTTTATTCTCTGGTGATGTATTTTTTATTGTCAGACATATTTTTACTGGCAGATGTATTTTTATTGTGAGATGTATTTTTATGTGAAATGTATTTTAATTGGCAGATATATTTTTATTGTAAGATGTATTTTTATTTTCAGATGTGCTTTTAGTGTGAGAAGTATTTTTATTGTGAGATGTATTTCGACTGTGAAATGTATTTTTATGGTGAGATGATTTTGATTGTAAAATGTATTTTTATTGTCAGATGTATTTAGACTGTCAGATGTATTCTGATTGTGAAGTGTATTTTTAGTGTGTGATGTATTTTTACTATGGGATGTATTTTAATATAAGTATTCTGCTTTATCCATGCTTGGTGTAAATCAACAAAATTTTGCACATGATACTAATAAAATTAAGGAAGTGATGGGGCAGAAGTACAGGGGCAAGTTAGACATCATGTTATCAAGTACTGAATAGTTTATACAAAGAAACAAATAAACACCTTGTGCAGATTACAGTCAATGGCACTAGCAGGCATTAAAGCGAATGAAGTGATGCAAACTCACTATTATTATTATTTATTTGTATAGGTAACATTAATATAACAATGCATTAAAGCGAATGAAGTGATGCAAACTCAATATTATTATTATTATTTATTTGTATAGGTAACATTAAAATAAGAGTGCATTAAAGTGAATGAAGTGATGCAAACTCATTATTATTATTATTATTATTTATTTGTTTAGGTAACAATAACAGTGCATGAATCAAACTGGTGTGGATCAAGTAATACCTACTTTGATTCCTTGCTGTCATATGAATGTCAGTGACTTACACTAACTTATTTTTCATTTCTCAATATCAGATTTAATGTTAGACATTCAGTTTATCAAGTACAAAAGGCTCATTTCTCAATATCAGATTTAAGGTTAGACATTCAGTTTATCAAGTACAAAAGGCTCATTTCTCAATATCAGATTTAATGTTAGACATTCAGTTTATCAAGTACAAAAGGCTCATTTCTCAATATCAGATTTAATGTTAGACATTCAGTTTATCAAGTACAAAAGGCTCATTTCTCAATATCAGATTTAATGTTAGACATTCAGTTTATCAAGTACAAAAGGCTCATTTCTCAATATCAGATTTAATGTTAGACATTCAGTTTATCAAGTACAAAAGGCTCATTTCTCAATATCAGATTTAATGTTAGACATTCAGTTTATCAAGTACAAAAGGCTCATTTCTCAATATCAGATTTAATGTTAGACATTCAGTTTATCAAGTACAAAAGGCTCATTTCTCAATATCAGATTTAATGTTAGACATTCAGTTTATCAAGTACAAAAGGCTCATTCTCAATATCAGATTTAATGTTAGACATTCAGTTTATCAAGTACAATTTCTCAATATCATATTTAATGTTAGACATTCAGTTTATCAAGTACAAAAGGCTCATTTCTCAATATCAGATTTAATGTTAGACATTCAGTTTATCAAGTACAAAAGGCTCACTCTCAATATCAGATTTAATGTTAGACATTCAGTTTATCAAGTACAAAAGGCTCATTCTCAAAATATTTTCAAGCTATTTTTTTTCATTAAAAACAAATATTTTTTGTTACCTGACACAAGCAACATCTTTGCAAAGCATGGTGTCAGAGGAAACTCCACCATCTGTAGTCCAAGAGGGGAGGTAAGGTTTCCAGTATCATCTAAAGCTGAAAAGAAAAGAGAGTTGTTAAATAAAAACCTTGCAATTTATCCCAATTAATTACATTGAAAATAATAACAAATATAAACAAGTTTCATTATTGTACAACCCATGCTATTCCTCACATGCATGCATGCACACACACACACACACTTGATTCCAGCCAACTTCACTCTATCACAACCTTCCCTGCTCCTTTCAAAGTGCACTTTAGTAGCATATTGGAAGCAAAGTCATTCAATAAAAATGAACTAAGATGGGTTTTACATGTATAAAGATCTGCAGAAGAGAAAAGACAATAACTATATGCATCCATGTATGGGAACACTGGAATGTTGTGCACAGCAATTCAAGATAAATTAAATAGATGTGTGCACTATACTGTACCAAAGAAATTAATACATACAGCTATGAATGCAGCTATACACCATAACCAAAAGTATCCCTTTGAACAAAAGGCTAACTGTTATTAAAAACAAAACAAAAAAAAGAATATTCAAATACATATTTTTTCACCAAAATTACTTTTAATGAAGATATTTTTTTTTAAATACATAATTCTAGCAGAGATTTCTAAGTGAAATTTATAACTTTTAGCCCAAAACATTGCACACAAGCAAACGGTGCTAAATTCCTGAAATAAGATGCAGATAATTCATTGGAATATGCTTAGTTTTTCCCCTACCCAAAGAATGGTATAAATGGTGGTTATCTGCAGACTGGATGCAAGAATCATTGATAAAAACTGAGCATCCTTATAATAAGCAATATATAAGCAGAGAGTTTTTTTTATAATTTCAAAGCTAAATGAAATTATTTTAAAATGTCCAAATTGTTTAATGAAATAATAAGTCATATAGACCTCCTATAACATAAATGACAAACATATTGTGTTACTAGAAAAAATTTTTAAAAGTATGAAAGAAATATTTGAATCAAAATGAAAAAATATTAAATAAAGGCATATATATATATATGTATATGCACACAAAAAAACCCCAAAGAATTTCAGATAACTGATAATACAGACAATAGTAATTCCTCAACTACTGTATTATTAGAGAATGTTAAGATTAAAAATTACATATATCAAGGTAATGTATTGAAGAGTGTGGTTTCATGCTAAACAGATTTTAATTCTACCAGAGAAAAACAAAATATGTCACTGGAGAGTGTTTTAATGCCAACTCTAACTTTACTGCATGCAACTATGAATATACTCTACACAAAACTTATTTCCTCAAGCAAAGTATTCACACTTCCATGACATAAACATCCCAGAATTTAAATCTCAACTTAGAAAACTGAACTCACCTCCCAAAGCATACAGAAGTTCAAGGCCTCGAACCATATTCTGTGCTGGTGGTGGCTGTAATCAAACAATAAGTAACTAGGATTAAAACTAGCAGAAACACTATGGTTTTGCTGAAACAAAAAAATCTGATCGAAGAGTGTCAATAAAGAGGCAAACAGCAGAGAGACTGAAGAACAGTTATTTTATTAAGATCCTCCAAAAGACACCACTCATCTCTCACTTGGTGGACATTTGGCGCTGTAAACGTTTTCTCTATTCCACAACATAAAACAACATTTACAGTCACATAATGTTTCCATGAGTGGAAAACTTCTTACTAACAGAGAAGACAAATCCGACTTTGATCTATATTTAGCAAGCCCCCACCCACCCACTTTCTACTCCAACATAAGATTATCAATATGTATAAGAAGGTCAATAAATTTATTAAATGAACAATCAAATATACATACGACAATTACAATGAAATAGATTACTTGACGTCAATATTCCACAAACTCATGTTCAAATAATTTTAGGTCTACACAACATATCAATAGCGATAATTTATGAAATATTCCTAAACCTATTCTCTTTCAATCAGTCAGTTTTAACTCACCATCAAGCTAACGACTGCCTTTCAAAGCTGGACTTTCTTCTTCCACACCAAATTCAAAAGTGATTAGAGAACAGAATTTACTACAGCAAGAGAACTCCTTATTAAACTCAGCCCATTGACTAGTCTCATTCTCGTAAATTATGATCACTGGATAACTACTCATTCAGTTTGCATTACTTCAGCAATCTAGAATGTTCTTGCCTGAAGCTGTTTATTTCAACTCAGACACTTTCAAAAATAACACCATAAGGAGTGTCCAAGGTTGGGTTACTCTGACAATTTAGCAATTTATATAACAATTTAAATTTAAAAATAGGGAAAGGCAAATTTACTGCTGCTGGACTATGCTGGTCTAAATTGATCTAGTAATTCAAAAGTATTAATAATTATTACTCAATGTAAAGTTACTTCCGTTTTTCTCTAATCTAATCTAATCTAATCTCTAATCTACCTATTTATAGGCTAAGCTAACAAACAGATATGCAATATACCTATTTATAAGTCACACAATCACACATGAACACACACACACACACACACACACACACACACATGCACGCAAATAAAAAAGATAAAACTTCAAGGGTTTTTCAAAGGAAAAAAATGTAATGATTCCATTTCAAAGGTATGAATTCATCTAAAGACATGCCATATTGCATTTCTCACAAGGTTTAAGAAAAAGCATTTTTCCTTTTCAATTTCATACATGCCCTTAGACAGCACAATGATACCTGTCTTAAACACAGTGGCATTCATAGTGCAGCAGCATGTAATATTACTTAATCATTTAAGTTAGGAGTCTGAGTCACTGACAAAGAAAATGGATGTATACGCTGTAATTGGTTCCAATCATGACAATGCAATATAATTTGCACTCTCTCTAAACTGCTCAGTTCAGAAACAAGACAGTAAAATGGAATGAGCTGGAAGAGTTTTTAAATTTTTCATGAAAAGATGTAACTTTGAGAATTCGGATGAACAATCCAAATAAACTTTAGTTTGTTTCTAGCCCACACTGACATATGAGAGCAATGACAATCACGGTTTATCTCTAAAATGACAGCCTGGAAAGGGGATTTTAGTTTGTCTTATACTTACAGAGAGAAAGTGGAAGCGCAGGATGTTAGAAATGCCCAGTGCTTTCAACTGCAGGATAACAGGAGCAAGGTCACTCCTCTGCATTTCTGGAATTGTTGCAGCAGCAAGCTTTTCAAAGTCTTCTTCTGTAACAAGAAACAGTTCTTAATTTTAAGTTGTTTTTATTAATTTAAATAATTTCTTTCTAAGCAAAAACAACTTAGGTAAACAAATTCAGCATTTGTCATAGTTAAAAAAAAAATATATATATATATATACATCAGGGGTGCACAAACCGCGGCCCGCATGCGGCCCCCAGAAGACTTTAGAATGTTACCATTATTTGTGGCCTGCAAGGAGCTTTTAACATTAATCTGAACAAGGGAGTAGAACAGTAGTCTGCTTTCCCGTGCATGCATCTTGTGCTGTGTTGAAAACAAACGCTGGATGCGGTATTGAGGTGAGAGCGCTGTGTATTGGGCACATTGTTCATTCAGCTGATCAAAGGGTATGTGTTGAAATAGTAGTATCTGCGCATCTTTGATGTATGGTGACATCAATTAGCATTAGAAAGACCCAAGTCGACAGGCAGCCAGCCAAAGTTCAGTCTGGGGATGGGGTGAGGTGACGGGTGGGGGGAAGGAAGGTGAAAGAAGAGTGGATGGCTAAATACTTTATGTGGCATTTTAATGGAGCAGCTATGTGCTTAATTTGTTGTGAGTCTGTTACTGTGATGAAGGACTTCAACTGCAAGCGGCATTACAAAACAAAGCAGCTGTGACTTTTGATGACTTAAATGGCGCTGACAGAAACAACAAAATTGAGCAACTTTTAAAAGGTCTGTCAGCACAGCAACATTTCTTCACAAAAAAGTCTGAAGAAAACAAGTATTTTGCTCGTGCAAGGTGCAAAGTAGCACATATTGTTGCCAAATCATCACGGCCCTTTACTGATGGTGACTCTCAAAGACTGCATCCAAGCTGTCCAATATGTCCTGAAAAGGGGACCTTTTCAACACAGTCCCACTCTCACTGACGACCATTCAAGGCCCTGTCGAAGACTTAGCAACAGATGTTTGTGAACAGTTGTGTGAAAGACTTGCTAACTGTAAGTACTTTTCAATTGCTTTGGACAAGAGCACTGACAATGTTGACATAGCACAACTGCTGGGTTTTGTGCGTGCAGTGGATGAGAATTTTGAAATAACTCAAGAATTAGCTGGTATGGCTTCACTACATGGGCGGACGACTGGTGAAGATATTTTTGGAGGAGTGACTTCCGTTCTTGGAAACCTTAAACGTCCAGGTGCCAAAGCTAGCCAGCGTTACCACGGATGGTGCGCCTGCTATGACTGGAAGAGCATCAGAATTTGTTGCTCATTTGCTGCCACATTTGCAGGGGCTTGGAATTCCAACAGATAGTGTCCATATGTACCATTGCATAATTCATCAGGATTCACTCTGTGCACGAATCTTGAAATTTGACGTCATGAAATTCGTTTTTAATTCTGTGAACTTCATACGATCCAGAGGACTTAATCATCAACAGTTCAGACCATTTCTTGAAGACATCGAGGCAGAATATCGAGACATTCCATATCACACAGATGTCAGGTGGCTGAGTCGAGGAAAGGTATTAAAACGGTTTGTTGAGTTGCGAACGGAAATTTGTGAATTCCTTACTGTCAAAGGCAAAGACACGGCTGTGTTTACTGACAAAAAGTGGTTGGCAGACTTAGCATGTCTGACAGACATGGCAGATCACTTGAATAGATTCAACCAGCGTCTCCAAGGCAAAGATCACTTTATCTTTGATATGTACAAGGAACTGCAGTCCTTCACGTTGAAGTTGAGGCTCTTCTGTTCGAATCTGCAAGCTGGAAATCTTTGTCATTTTCCGATTTGTTCAGCTTTTCAGAAGGAGTACCAATGTAACTTCAGCAGATACCATTGCAATTGTGAAACATTGCTGAAGGAATTTACTGAACGCTTTGATGCCTTCAAGGAGCACAAGGACTTATTCAACTTCATTCGCGATCCTTTCTCATGTAGTGTAGAGTCCGTGCCTGATCACTGTCAACTGGAGGTCATTGATCTTCAATGTTCACCTGAACTGAAGTCATCATTTCAGCAGAACAACATTTTAACATTTATGGAAGTCTCAGCTCGAGCACATACAGAAATGTCAAGGACTTGGCTTGCAAGTTGTTGTCAGAATTCGGCAGCCCATACTTGTGTGAACAAACGTTTCAGTAATAAACATGAACAAGAACAAGCTGAGATCGAATTTGACCGACAACAATCTCTGTTCGATTTTGAGGCTGGCGACTACAAAACTCGAACCAAATATTGACAAAGTTGTTGACAACATTCAGGCTCACCCTTCTCACTAATAAAGGCTAAATCTATGTTAATAAGGCAAAAACGACTGTAAAGACATTATTTCATTATTTGTGTTGTTCTTTTTCTACTGAGCCATCCATGTGCAATCTGACTTGCGGCCCTCCATGCACTCTCAATTGGAAATGTGGCCCTCTGGCCTAAAAAGTTTGTGCACCCCTGATATACATGGTCATTCTTTTAATATTATATTTATTCATTTGTTTATTCATGTAATATGTGCACTCTGAAACCTCAAATAATTATGAAATATTCTTTTCTTTTTTGACAGTAATACTGTTATTCTCACACACAGTACTATATGACATACATACAGAAAGTTTGCAAAAAGGGTACTACTTAATAAGATTATTTAATAAGTAGTAATACAAACAAATATAATTAAACATGAAAGCAAGACTGTTCATTGATCACAAGTAAAAGGATTATACAATTAAATTTTTTGCTTTCTCACAATTTTTTTTTTAATCAAAAACATAATTAAACATGAAAACAAGACTGTTAACTGTATACAATTTAAATGATTATATAGTTAAATTTTTGCTTGTCCCACAATTTTTGTATCTGCAGATGGTAATTTTACACAGGGGGGATAATTTAAAAAAAGTTTGTTAAAATGGGGCTATGTGGAAGGCCTTTCCTGGCATTGAAACTGAGCAAACGGTTTTAAGAAACACAGAGAATAACATTTCAAAAGCTGAGCATGCAAAGAGTTAAGTGATCAAAATGAAAATTACATTTTAACTGACAATCAATCAGGAAATTCTAATCTGATTAAAAACTTTTTTCAAGACAATGAAAAATTTCACCTGTGTACAATCTGTAGGCTTTGCCAGCCCGAACACGGCCTGCTCTTCCTGCTCTCTGATTAGCTGAAGCTTGTGAAACAGGAATGACTACTAATGACTCTGATGTTCACAAAAGAAGAGTGGGGGAAAAACATTAAATGAGTAATCATATTAGATTTACAGCAGTACAACAGATTTTACAATACATGTATACAAATAAACAAACAGATTTAAAGCATTAATGTTTCCTTATTATATAACCATAAGGGACCACCATAATTTTCTTTTTTATACTTGTTTTTCTTAAAAGCAGTATGACCACAGCATCAAATATACCTGACATTTTTTAAAATTCATATTCCTATGTGTGAATTATTTGTACATAATACTGCTTCTTTTTTTTTTATACTAGAGTAGTGGTCAGCTTTAAAAGACAAATTTCAAACATCAAATACCAAACATCAGTTCGTAGATATTAGAAGCCATAATACATCACAACAATGGGGAAAACATTAAAAGCAATTTAAAGCTATAAATTTTAATGACAAAGAAATTATCTTAATAAACCTTTTAAAGCTGATAAGCATTGATCCAGTAAGAACACAACTTTTAGCTGTATCTGTAAAGCATCTACTGTTCTTTTAATAACATTTACACTATTTCAGTAAAGCATGACTTGTAATTGTAACTGTAAAGTATTTGTTGTTTTGTTTTGTTAATTTATAAAATGATCCAATAAAAATTGATGCTCTATTAATAATATATACTCTCAAGAGTTTTCTCTCAGTATACTATAAATAGACTGTTTTAGCCAAGCTATCCTTGACTAATTATGATCATAACTCAACACATGCAGGGTGCAACAAAAACTATGTATGAGACAGGCAGAATAACTAAATTAAGTAAGCGGAATGTATGACTAAACTGTCTGATGGAACAGGTAAAAGTCAGTCTTTTGTTTGTAACTTTTCCTATAATAGCATAATTTGACAAACTCATCTGCATCTGATGACTTTTGCATCAGATAACTATAAAACCAAGAGAGCAGAATGTGTTACCAGTATTGTTAACTGTCAACATTTGTACAAATGAAGCACAAAAATTTCTGCCTAGCCACCAGCAAACACTTGAGTAAATGAATAATGATGACTAGCCACTAGCAAGAACTTGAGTAAATGAATAATGATGACTAGCCACTAGCAAATACTTGAGTAAATGAAAAATGTTATTATTTATTACCCTAGCAGTTTGCTCATCCTCAAACTTTAAAAAAAAATATTTATACACATTTTGCTGTACATCTGCAAGCAGAATAAGATGTATTTTTAAAGTTTCTTTTTACTTAAATGTCTTCAGAAAATTAAAATTACATACTTCCTTTCTTATTTATTTTACTTTTACTTGTTAATTTGACTTGATGGAGACACCTCATTTGAGGACCAGCATGGTGCTTACATCCTAATTTCTTGGACAGGTGGACCTTCAGTCAGACAATTAAATTTTTGTTCTACCTCACCAAAGGTAAACTTGAATTTGCTACACCCTGACATATTCATTTATGTCTTAATATTTTTTGGAGAATCATTTGGTAAATCTATTAAACAGAATAATACGAGAAATTGTAATTAATGAATTATTAAACCACATACCGATTCCTGATGTGGGATTGTATGCTTTCAATTTCACAAAGCCACAATCAACAACTGTAACAAACATAAATATAGAAGTAAAACAATACTTATTAGCACAGAAAGAAAATGAAAAAATTATTATAACTGTTACCCAGACAGACATTTAGTATGTGAAAGAGAGAAAAGGAGTCAGAGAGCAAGAGTTCAGTGAGACAAAGAGAAAATATAAAGCACCTACTGTCATGAACCTCTAATTCAGTAATTTGTCAATGGGAGAGCATGTCATGATCTTCTAACTAACTCAGTAACTTATAAATGAAACAGTTACTGTTATGAACATCTAACTCAGTAACTTATAAATAAGACAATTACTTTTATGAACATCTAACTCAGTAACTTATAAATGAGACAGTTACTGTTATGAACATCTAACTCAAAATCTTATAACTGAGACAGTTACTGTTATGAACATCTAACTCAAAATCTTCTAAATAAGACAGTTACTATTATGAACATCTAACTCAGTAACTTATAAATGAGACAGTTAGTGTTATGAACATCCAATTCAGTCAAATGGGACAGCTAGTGACATGAATCTCAAAACCAATCACTTAAAATTTAGAGCTAGATGGCCCCTAAGTTCCTAGTGCTCACAGCAAATGAATTTTTCCACTTAATATTTTCCATAACTAATGATGATCAAGCTCAGCACTATTGGGGTCCTATAATTTATTATTATCAGCTTATGAAATTCTAAAATATTTTATAGTTCATTTTTTTTATATGGTTGGCTTTACTCATGAAGACTTGTACAAGCTATACTAATGCATGGGAGGTAACTGTTATGTTTTAGGGTAGTGTTTTGCAAAGTGTGTGCAGAGGTGCCCAGGGATTCATTTTTTTACCTAACCTAATCTCACTAACATAATGTAAGAACCTTGAGCAAAGTTATAATGATTGATAACTGAAAGTATTTTTAAAACAAACACATACACACACACACACACACACACACACACACACACACACACACACACACATATATATATACAATGTTATTTGTTCACATACATAAATAAAAAGTGAACTACTATCACATTCACACATAAATAAAAAGAGTGACCCACTACAAAATGTCACTAAATGTGACATTCACACATAAACAGAAAGAGTGACCTACTATACACAATCCCACTGATTGTGACTGATGCTTCTGCAATGTTTGTAGCAACAACTATTTTTCGTGATCTATGGGGTGGCTTGTGAAAAACTTTTAACTGCAACAAACCAAAAATAAATAAATAATGAAAATTTTAAATGATTGGCCATAATACATAAAAGAAACACACTTGAGAAAGTAATGCATTTAACATCATGCCACGAACATTTATAATTATAATAATACGACAATTAAAATGCACCTAGCAAAAGGCAATAGATGGGTTAGTTTGAAGCTAACTGCACAGATTGTTGATTGGAAAACAATATGATCAGAAATTGTTTTTTCAAAAAAAAGCACAAGCACAAAAAGAGGAAAATTATTATTATTTTCAAAATACAGTAATTTGTGTGAAAGTGTTAGGTAGTAAATAAAGTAATGCTAAACAAAGATACATATCTGTGAAGTGCATTATTATGTCAACAGAAAGCACAGCTGATCAAAGTATTATAAAAGTACAGGTGTGCTGTTTATTTCTAGCCAGGTATCACATAAGTTTAAAATGAATGTACAGTTTTATTTTACTTTTTTTTTTTAGTTTAAAAGGGTTGAGAAAAAAAATTACACAAATCTAATGTTTAAAAATAATTCTAGTCAAAAACAACTTTTATTTTTATGTAGCTATCAAGATATACAGTACCTGTTCCGCAGCAGGAAGACTGCCATACATTGGTAGTACAGTCATTTTTAAGTCTTCTTTTTTCAACTTCTTAGCTTCCTCTCTAAGGAAGAAACAGGAAGACCATTCATACTATAGTGCTGATGTCTAGCAAATAAAACATTTGTTTTTATAAAACAAACAGTATGCTTACTAAGCATTAGGGAAAAAAAAATAAATGCAACTTAATATTCAAATGCTGTAAAGATACATACAACAAAAACAAGGGTCAACGTTTATTCAGCAATTTTTTTTCGTACATCAACAGAAGACACAGAAGACACATTTCATATATTATTAATTATTAGTAATTATCATTATTATTAATTATTAGTAATTATCATTACTAACTGCAGTGTCCTGATGAAGGTTATTTAGCTGTCTCTTGTACTTTTATATTTTTTCTTTTTCTATCAGTATATAAATTACCATTGTAGAAAATATATTTCTTAAAATAACTTTTAACTTTGAGGTGTAGATTAATAAAAGAAGTTAAAATTATAGACAGCTGTATGTTAACAATGTGTTATTGTTGTATATTAATGGCAAAAGAGATTTACTTCTTTGCTAGATAAAACCAGAGATAAACTAAAAGAAAAATTCCTTGATTTCTAAACAAACATACAACTACAAATGAGAAACAAACAATGACTATACTGCCCTTTCTACAAATCAAAAGTTAACACATATAAAGGCTAGAATTAAAATACATTTCAGACAAAATGCTTTAATATTTTGTTTATAAATCTGTACTATTTTTCTTCCTTTACCACTTACATTAGTTTAGACACAACCATATCCACTTCTTCCTGCAAGAAAAACATAAACACATTTAGCCAAAACATTCACAAATTAACAAATGTTTGAAGTAATTATCTAATAAAACATCTTCTCTTTAAAATTAGCTATTAAGTGTGTCACCTGAAGAAGATGTAACTTTGTAAACAAGAAAGAACATATTCATCTAGTTAATGACTTGTTTTCTAAAATCAATCTCCAATATTTTAAAAATAAAGCAAACTTGTGAAGCAAAAAATATATATGTTTATTCTGAAAGATTTTCAGTAGTAAAATGGTTTCTCACTCACTAGCTCTCTCAACCTTCAATGTTTTCCATAAATGGATAATGTGATCATTTCAATCTGAGTAATATATTAAGGTTGCATCTTCTACTGTTATAATTCAAGGCAGGAAATGGAACTTTTGTACTTTGCACCCCCCGAATGCATTTATAAAGGAATTTATTAAAATGCATTTACTAAATCATCATGAACATTCTTAAAAAAACGCTCTTGGTGAATGACTTCCACAAACAGGTGCCAGTGAAATGATTATTATTTATGATTATTATGAACATTATTCTCTTAATCATGCTATAAAGTAATTACATGTAGTTATATTTAATTCTGATATATTTGTTGATAACTTTACAAGTACAACAGGAGCTTCATTATATTACCATTCCAGTAAGGAAAGCCAAGACATCGCCAGGTTGTTCATTAAGATGGATCTTCATTATGGTGTCAACTGTGGCTTTTACATAGTCTGGCAAAGGACTGAAGGGAAGAAAAAAAAGAAAGACTTCAAAACAGGTAAAGAGAAATATCTACTTTACTCTTTATTTGAATATGTTCATTTATCGATTCTTCTCTTGTCTTTATAATCAGATAATTAGTTTGAATCAGTGATTATACTAATGAATAAACGTGTTTAGGAGATAATAAAGAGCAGTCTGATGTTTGTGCATGTGTGTGTATGAATGTATGTGTCTATGCACACCCAAGTGTATGCTTGTATGTATATGCATGTGAGTGAATGTGTGTGTGTGTGTGTGTGTGTGCGTGCATGTGTATACACAAAGGAATGGTCAGTACTCTATGAAATAGTCTTCTTCCTTTCTTTAGAACTTGGAATCCTTATGGCTGAAACAGAATGAAGGAAGGTAAATTGCAACTAAAACACTTATCATCTTCAATCTATTTCAGATGCAAGTATCCAAATTTCTAAAGGAAGTAAGAATAGTTGTGAATGAGAATGTAAAGAGGACATACAAGTGTATTGTGCATCAATCAAAGAGTGTGTGCATGTATGCCTGCCATTAAATTTTAAATATTTTTTTTTTACATACTCATATGTATAATGAATATCCACTGGAAATTCTCTGCCCTGAATTGTCATTATTGCTGCTGTGTCTTTCCTGGGAACATACATTTTACAAACACAACAAATTATGTTGAAGCCTGCTTAAAATGACCAACTTGACCCCCAAATTAAAAAGTGCTCAAATTAATAAGAAATTCTATAATGCTAAAGTTGTTGAGAAAATGTCAAGGGAGGTAACAAAAGTATGTACGCTACAAGAGTACTTTTTTCTGCCTATCGCCTTAATGTGCTATTAGAGCATTCAGGTGGAGTAGCTTGAGGACTACAATGGAGAGGCAATAGGCTGGGATGGGGATCAAATTTTTTTTTTTGCACATCAGAAAAACATTAGATGTCCAAACAAGACTCTCACATAAGTATTGACTGTGTGTGTGTGTGTGTGAGTGTGTGTATTATAATTATAATTAATGATTGTGTGCTATGAGTGATCAATTGCTCTCTTCTTATCAGTAGAGTCATTCATACTGTGAAGTACAAAGTTTCATTTCCTGCCTTGAAATACAATTGCTTGATGCAGAACAATACAATGCTTGACTTCTTTTTGTTTTTCTGTGTTTATTAGCTCACACGAAGGAAAACATGCATTCCTTCCCTAAGAATGGGATGGGAGGGGGGTTTGCAAATATACTGCTCCTGACTGCTACAACTTGTTGTACAGCAATGTCTAGGTATAAAAATTATGGCAAGAACAAAATGTATGCATACAAAAGTCAATTATAAAATAATATCAACAACAAAACTCAATTTTATTTCATGTAATGCACACTCACTCATCAGTGGATTAAAAATATGCTGTAAGTTTTGACCACCCTATGCAAATAGGATGTTTTTTACCCAACCTATGCAAATGAAACATTTAGCCTACAAGACTCACAAACAAGTGGAATTTTAGCTCAGAGGATTTACATGCAAACAAAACATTTAACACACAAGACTTACATGCAAGTGGAATTTGGGCCCAGAGGATTTACATGCAAACAAAACATTTAACACACAAGACTTACATACAAGTGGAATTTGGGCCCAGAGGATTTACATACAAAAGGAGTTATATGTGAATGGATGTTTACAAAGCATCAAATCATACCAAATCAAATTAAAACAAAGAGTGTATGGACAAAGGAAAGAAAAGATTCATAATTGTACGCACCTTTAAATAGTTTCTAAATATCATTACAAACTTTCAAATCATATATACATAATCTCAAATAGAGATAAGAAACAGTTATAAACTGCAGTTTTTAAAATTAAACACAAATCTATACAAGTACAAACTAAATTAAAATGCCAGAATTCTCTTTTGATTCTAGCAATATGATCATGTTAACAATGGCATTTAGCCACAAGAGAAAAAATGTGCATTTTCTATAATTATTTTTAAAACTATACCTACTGAGAAATTTGCCTGTCATTATTTTAACCATTAAGAAAAATGTACATACACCTCACATTTCCTACTTAAGGTCTAGATTTATAGCAATATTTTATGCATGTAATATATATATATATACATATACATATACATATATAATTATTGTTCGTGTTGGTTTTGTTAATAAAAAGAAAATATTAGCATACCTATCTTATCATGGGAAATTTGTATAAAGAAATTCATAAATAACTCTTAAATTGATTACTCACTCAGGGTCACCTGTTTCATTTGAGTTGAAGAAATCTCTCATCTCCTGTAAATTACAAATGTGCTTTAATATAAGAAGCAGTTATAGAAAAGTGCATTTTACCAAATAATAAATATAAAATAAAAATTGAGTATTGTAATATTCAAACATTAAATAAAAGAAATGTGTCATTAAATGCATGCCCATTAATCAGAATTTTTAAATTCAATTTAAAACAAACATTTTTACAAATAAAAGAGAAAAAGAAAGAATAATGATGAAGTTAGGAAAGAAAAGAAGTAAAGAGCATGAAAGGGAGAGAGAGGGGAAAGAGAGAAAGAGGTAAGACTAAGAGAGGGGGGTGAGAAAGAGGAGAAATTAGTGGGGGACAGGGAGAGAGGGAAGAAAGAAAAGGGAAGGAAAAATAGAGAGAGGAAACAGAAAGAAATAATATCTGGAAAAAAAACGAACGAAATAAGAAAAATAGTTTACTTCTGCATCTAAAGTGGCAGATGCAATAATAATTCGAAGATCTCCTCTTTTCTTCTGGATCTGAAATTTTTAAAGAAAAATGTAAAGAGTTCAGAGATAATTAACCAGTCATTTAAATAAGCAATATTTGGACTGTTCATATAAACATAAAACAGATATTTTTTTTTAGTTTTTTTAAAAAGTATTATAATGCAAACAATTGTAATTAACATTTATCTCAATTGGGTCAAATATGTACAAAATAAAAGATGGTGGCATAATTTAATATCCATAAAAATTAACTTCTTTCATTAAACATATTACTCTTTTTCTCTCATACACCAACAGATCACCTTCCACAAGGTTGTCTTTCCACAAGGTTATATGTTTTCACATGCTAGTGTAATTAAATTGCACTATTCCTGCTTACCTTTCAGTGAATGTCCTTCATTTTATTGACATCATCCCATATATATTAAAACAATCAACATTAAATTAATGCACCACAGAGGTCATCAACACTTGTTGAGTATTAACTACTATGATCAAATTTATTCCTTCTAACACTGTCACCCTTGTTTTAGCAGAAATTACTACTGGCATTAAAATCAGGAAATGGAGTTACACAAAGTGGAACTAACACCATTTTAAAAGCTGACTGAGCAAGTGGGTAACTTACATTCATAAATGCAGTTAGGACACAGCATAAATGCACATTATAAATGAACATTCACCTTTCGCAGAAGACCAAGTATGATATCAGTGTTCAGAGCTCTCTCATGAGCTTCATCAAGCATAATGATGCTAGGAAGAAAAAAGAAAAAAGAGATCACTCCTCTTAAATAGAGAATAAAATGGCTATAATAAAATATAATATCATTAAAAGTGTAAATGTCCAATAATATCAGTATATTACTTAAAGAATGTATCTGTAATACATCAAAGAACAAGCTAATGCTGAATGATGTATCAAAATACAGAACAATTACAGAATTCAGGTGTAATGTACAGAACAGATAAATACAGAATTCAGTTCATCCCCAATTACAAAAATTTACAATGAAATAGAACAAATACATGAAAATGTTTTTACAGCATAATCAACATGATAAAGAAGATTCTGACTAGTATTTTTCCAAAGGACATTTTATTCATATATGTACTTATATAGATAGCAAGGTTGTGTAATACTAGTAAAAATTAAACAGAAGTGTCTGCTATTCAACAGTCTAAAGTAGCATTTCTCAACCTTTTATCTTGGAGGAACCTCTGAAATAATTTTTGTGTCTCAGTGAAACCCTTCATAAAAATTACTATATCTACAGTGATTATTTTTTTCAATCATCTCTGGGAACCCCTAGAAACCTCTTGTGGAACCCTTGTGTTCTGCAGAACCCCAGGTGAGAAACCCTGGTCTAAAGTGTATTCATACTGGTACTCAGAAAAATGTCTAGTGAAAACAGTGAACTTTAGAGCACTTCAGCAAATAGAAGTTCTATTCGCATCTATACTTACTTAGAAATTATGGATAAAAGTGTTTGGAGGTGTATATAATGTTACTTTAATTAAAAGTTATTTGGTACAAAAATTATGTAAAGAGGTCAGCACTGACTATTTTCTGCTCAGTAAGGAATTCAAGAATTCTATTCACACCAAAATTGTATACTGACAAAATATCTTGGAGATCACTGTGTTTCTTATAGATTGCCTACTTTGCAAAATATCTTGGAGATCTCTGTGTTTCTTATAGATTGCCTACTTTGCAAAATATCTTGGAGATCACTGTGCCTTTTGATTGTTTGCATTTCACAAAGATTACTGGAGAGAAGGCAATATTTTCCCCAGCAGTTGACATATAAAGATTTGATCTTAGAGATAGGTCTTCTTAGTTTCTAATTCTTCTGCAGGTCCCTTAAGAGTTACTTAATCTGTCCTTAAAGCTTTTCATGATTAAACGTTTTCTCCTTTACTTTATGTCTTCTTTGCTCTTAATGCAAAGATATAGAAGACATATATATATAAGACAATTAGATAGAAAGAGATGAATTTTCTTTTGCCAGCAGTAGTACTAAAGAGGATAACTCCCAGCATGTGGAACACTACCCACAGTGTGTTTAATTTTTATCTCCCATGGTAGCTTAAGTGGGGTCCATTTTGTGCTTGTACATATATGAGAACAAGTATGCATATCTGGAAAATATTCATGAAAAATTGTTTGTTTGGAAAAATTTCTTCTTATACTGGTGCTAAATCACTATTATGATGTAAAAACTTACTACTGTGCATTCATTATAAAAAGATTTTTCAAATCTCTTTTAATATCTGTAGTGTGCCATCAAGGTGTTTATGATTTTAGTGAATAATACATCTTGTTATTTTAACAATTCTTATAATAGTGCAAAATAGTCTAATGATGTCAACAGTAACAATTAAACATTAAGGTCAGAAAGGGTTAAAAGATTCTTAATCATACCTGTACTTAGAGAGCAAAGGATCCTGCATGATTTCACGAATCATCATACCATCTGTCATGAACTGCAAGAAAAGTCAACTTTATACCACCTCAAAACCAAATTTATGCTACAAACATTTGTTCATTTAATCCCTATAAGTTAGATACTACACTTACAAGAACAAAATTATAACTAGCAGTCATAAATTTACAGTGAAAATAATTAATAGAGTATACTCTACCACAATTCGAGTTGTCGAAGAATCACAGCAACTGTCAAACCGAATTAGATAACCCACTTCCTCTCCCAAGAGTTTTCCTCGTTCTTCAGCAATCCTTGATGCCACCTGACAGGAAAAAAATATCTTCATATGTCTACAAAAACTGTTACTGTCCACATCTATCACTATTCATGTAACCAATGCAATATGAAATTTCTAAATGACTTACAGAAATATGCTGCAAAACAAATATAAATGTTTCAGCCAAGTAACATCCACAGATTAATAAATAAACAAATACATAAATAACAATAACAGATGATACTGCATAAGCATTTATTCATTTAATAAACAATTTATTGAATAAAAAGTTGTTACAGAAATGCTGGTCCTACTTCTAGTTTGTTTAATTGTACAGAGGACCCTCACACACCTTTATGAATTCAACACAAAAAAAATATTATGTGAAATTAACATTATGCAAGTATGGGAATTATAGTAAATAAACATAATATAAATAGTGCAACAAATTTTGTCAATTAAATAATAAATATGGATTTAATTGTCACCTTAAACTAAGAAAATCTGTAAATAATGGGGCATAAAAAAGAAACATACTCAGCCACCATAATCACATTCACATTTACAAATCATTCTCAAGTTTGCTATAATTTCCTGTTTTATTTCTACTTATTTTAGAAGCCATTGTTAATTACTGAAGAGCTTTTGTTTATAAAATATGAGAAAGTTATGAGAGCTCTTTTCAGGGAAACACAGTCAACTTAAGACAAAACTCTCTACTACAACAGCAGTTCTAATTGACTGAGACAAGCAATGAGCTCATTTGTGGAACCTGACAGTCAGAGTTTGGTGTAAATGTGGTCACATTATGCATGGATCTTAATGTTATACACAAGCATTTATAGAAAACCTAGTATATATGATTGTGTTGGCCCCAAACTATGTGAGTGTCCACTGTGCACATTTATTTAATATTTTGTAATATTTAAAGTAATATATTTGAAAAGCCAACATAAATATTAATCATGGCATAACAAAACACAAACAAAAATATACTTACAATTCATACATGCAAATATTTTCATATGCACACAACACACACACATAAACAAACACTCATGCATATATATATATATGTATAAATGTTTGTATATATAGGCAGCACATGAACACACACACACACACACACACACACACACACACACACACACACACACACACACACACACACACACACACACACACACACACATACATACGCACCGTAATGGCAGCAACCCTGCGAGGCTGGGTGACACCAATTACATGACCTTCAGCTGCCCATCCTGCTTCCAAAAGATACTGCAACATCAAAACATTAATTATCTTTTCTTTAAGACAAAAGTGGAAGAAATTGTATTTTTCCTGTCCCTCCACACTCTTTCTATAACAGTAAGCTTTCATTACCCAGTATAACAGAAACAGAATGGAAAACTCAACAGACAGACAGATATGTTGTTTCATTTACAATTAATGATAAATATTTTATAAGAAATATATCTGTAGTAAAAGTTCTTTTGGATTACTTCAACAAAGGAAAGTCATTAATTGTTTAAAATCAATGATGAACATTTTGTCCCTCACACAATGAGTGTCTAGTGACTTACTCTGCTTAACATGACAGTAATGCATGACATTGTTTTACAAGTTTTTAAATGACATTAGGCTATGGGTTCAAAGGCACTCTTAAACTAAATGACAGCAGAAAGAAATATTTAATTCTGGTCAATATCTACCCAGTGGTCATACTTTTATCTATAAATTATTTTAGGTTTGTTATACAAGTATATATATATATATATATATATATATACCTGTGGAATCTGTGTGCTTTTGCCACAGCCTGTTTCACCAATGACAACAACTGTCTGATAGCGCTCCACCAAATAAAGAATATGATTCCGGTACTGAAACAATAAAAATAAGAGAAGAAAATTTAATACATTTCAAAAGTTTCAGAATACTTTACCTGTTTAATATTATGCATGACATGAAATATTAAGATTAAAAAGGGAATCAAGAGGATAATAAACATGTAATTTTATTTTGTTTCTTATCAACTTTCCTCATACAACCCTGAGGAATGAAAATACACATGAAAAATCCACTAAAATTAATAAACAAAATGTTAATAAATTCAGAATAAAAATAAATATTGGTTGTTGAACTGAAAGTAACAATGTGTACAAATTAAAATACTGTAAGTAAGCTATTGTGCAGTTATAGTTTTGAAACAATGATATTAATTATCAAGATATCAAAGACAATGATGTATAGAGAAAAAAACATCATAATATTTATTATACCTGAAAAACTGGAAGACGCTGTCTTTGTTGGTCAATAGAAAGATTGTGGAAAGGATTGTATGCAACTGTAGAACCACTTATCTCCCCTTGAACTGACCTTTCCTCACCAACTGCAGAGCCAGGTTTTTCAGTACCTTGACAAAGTAACAATATCGATATTATTTAGTTCAATAATTAATATTGAAAATGTCTAATTTAGATTTTCAGATGTGTCCTTTAATACAAAGAGAAGATGCAAAACAAAAGTTTAAAACTAAAACAACATTATTTTTTGTTTACCCACACACATGCAGAGTTGAGTACAAGATCAATGAACATTAATTTAGTTTATAAATTACATACATCATTATTTCATTTATACAAATAAAAATGAATTATCTCAGAATGCATGCATTACAATTAAATATATATTGCTTTTCAGATATAAATTACTGAATAATAAAATATCATAATCCTAGTTCAATAGCAATAGTATAGTGCATTTCTTCAAGATTTATTTTTCTACAGTCAACTGCATGAGAAATTTTTAATTTACTGATCAGCAACCTTTTGTCAACATGAATGAAGATAAATTACTAAAATGGATGACAAAGATATACACTGTAAGTAGAATCCTGTTTATCCAGATATGGATTAAGTGGATGGATTATCCAAAATATCAAAAAATAATACATATATGCATGAAACATGGATTACAAATAAGATGACTGCTAAGGAAAACTGATGTGACAGTACAACAAAGGGAGATTGCGGGGGATGTGAATAGCAGAGACAGATATGTCCATTATTTAGTTAATGTTATTTACACATCATTTGAAACTATAGTGTGTGAAAGATGCACAAATTTAAACTATGTCTATCCACAAAAGCAAAATGTCTGGTTAATTTCTTAGCATGGTAATTTCATCAACATAATTTTTATGTATATTTTTTTTAGAACCCAGGAAAATAAAACAACCAAAGAAAATTGTGCCCACTAAAACTAAAGCTGCAGTTAAAAACTAAAAAGGGGAGATCTGTAGCAAAGCTTGCAGAAGAATATGGCCTTAAATTCAAATTGTTCATAACATTAAAAAACCAACAAAAAAAAGTTGCAGGAATTTAACTTTTTAAGAGAGTTCAGTACTGCAGATCCTTACAATGAGAGGGCATAAAAAAACTTGGATTTAGTGAGAATAATCTGTTAAGCTGGACATTCACATGTATTTGTAACATATAAAGTTCTGATTATCCATTTTTTCAATTATCTGTGCATCTCCTCCCCTCCACAAGCTTGGATAATCGAGAGTGCATTGTATAAACTATATGAAAGCTGTAAATTCCTTATGTGGTCATTGTACAAACAGACCCCATAATTAGTTTTAATAGCAAATATCTATTAAAAGAAAATCATATAAAAATAACAAAAGTGCTAGATGTTATAGTTAAAAACAATTTTACATTACAGAATCTCTAGGACCTAGCAAGGTCCAGGACATGGAAATTTGAGATTGCAAGGTAATTTCAATGTAAAATTTATAGAGATGCGAATATAAGGGCACATTTAATATCGAAGTTATTGTAAATTCATTAAAAAGAATTAAAATGTTATTCAAGCATGAACTTTTCCGTCTTAATATGTTTGAAAATACTTTACTGCAGAGAGTAAAAAGTGTCTGTGTGCTAAATACTGTGGTTGTATAAATCTATAGCTCAACTGTGATTGAACAAATAAATAAATTAATTGAATGTCCTACTTTAAATGTTGCTCGTGTGATTTTATTTCATTTAAAATTTCCTAATGTTAAAACTTACCAGGTTTCCAGAATCTATGTGTAGCTGAAGAAGTCATGTTGATTACTGAATATTATGAGAAACAAAACACCCGCATCTTTTTTCAAATAGCAGACGGTATGTGTTATTAGTTCCTTACCTTCCCAAGAAAAGATTACTCTTGATTCTCTTGAATGATATGTAGAATAGCATACCTTTAGAAAGGGATAATTACAGAAGCAGCGTTGAAACAATTTCAGTTTGTTAACGTTTCTTCTTGTTATGGATTCTCAGAGAAAAAGTAAAAATAAAATACTAACCTTCGCACTTTAACAGTTTTTCAAAACTATAGTAATAATGCTAAAATTGTATTTGTTATGAAATTTTTGTTTATTGTAATAAAATGTTTCGTGCTGCTTTTTGGACAAAGAAAAAAGAATAGGCCCTATCCATTGTAATATAAAAATTAAAATAGTAATATTATAAAGTAAGATATTCAGATAAAGGCGCAATAGTCTTGTCTGATTTCAAAAGATGTTTGCATCACTAGTAATTGTGTGAATAATTAAATAGTTGCTATGTTATAAATGTGATTTCATAATAGAAATGTACAATTAGTGAATTACTGAAAAATGTGATGTTTTGTTCATAGTAATCATACACACCCATCACTAAAATTCATATCTAGCAATTCAACCTGTTAATGAATTTGATATAATTAATTCTCTTCGATTCATATTATATTTATGATGGATTCAGCAGCTTGACAAAGTGTTAATTTTCAGTGTGTGTGTGTGACTTTGAATTTGATTGAAATAGTATGCAATACTATTACTAGTATTAGTATTTAACATTTTCTTATAATAGAATTAAAATTTAAATACAAATGAGCTCAGTTGCTTTTTTTTTTTAATCATATTAATATATTATCAAGTGCCTTATAAATTGGTTGTAAATATTTCAATTTATATAATTAAATTTTGATTAGTAGTATCAGGTTATGAAGTAAATGTCTTTTAAAAAGTTTTATGGAGCAAACAGCTTCATTGCTGTTATTACCATTTGTTAGTAGCCTAATTTGGAATTTTAAATGAGACATGCCTCTGTGTAAACTGTTGAAGGGATTGGTTATGTTTAGTGAGGTGACAAATGTAAAACTTGCACAATAACAAAGATGTATGCATTGCTGTAAAATAATGAAAAATAAATAAATAATAATTGTACTTTGCAAGAAGAAAACCTCTTGCAACAGTAACTGTTGGTTTATTATTAATAAAACTAAAAGAATCAGAAGAGACAAAACAATAACAAACTATATTTGTATTTTTATTTTAATTATAAGAGAAAGTGGTGTATTATTCTACTATTATTACATATTCTGTCAAAGTAATTGTTGAATGACACACGAAAATAAACTGTTATTAAAGGGTTGTTTCCTAGCTTGATCTCGTAAGCTAAGAGATGTTCATGCCAGTTTTTCTCAATCAGTGACAGAGAAAGTGGTGTTGAATTCAAAACTATATAAATAATAGATGCATGTATATATATGATGGTCATGAGGTTAATTTACATCTAATTTGTATTAGCTAGAATGCAGTTTTTGTCTAGCATTATCCATTTCTCTTCTTCTGAGGAATCATACTTTAATCAAACTTCAGACATCCATTACTTCCTCAAAAATAGGAATAAGAATTGTTTTGTCTTGCATTGTTTGTTTATATACTTTTTATTATTACTATTCTTTTAGTAAGCTTCGAGAGGTGTCTTGCAGAAAACAAGAATGACATGAGCGACAATGAGGACAAAGTATTCTGTGGCCAATTTGTAGACTTTCCCAATTCTTTTCTGATGAAGGATCAAAGAAACTTGGATGCTCCTATACTTAAGCGACTTCATAAAGGTCTAGAATCAGCACTTTCTGCAGGCCACAAGACATCACTAGAGACTGCCAGAGCATACAATTTATTGGCATTTGTTCTTTTCCATCTAAAGCAGCCATCACAAGCATTGGAAAAATTAGATTGTGCTTTAGCGACTGAAGGTCAACAAGAAAATATTGTATCATTGGCAAACAAATCCATAATCTTGTGGAAATTAGGATCCATTGCTGCATCTAAGAGTCAGCTTGGTATTCTGCAGAGTCTGAAAGTTAAGGGAGATGATTTTCATTATCTTGTGGTAAGAGCTAAAGCTGAATTGGCATTCAGCTATACTCGTCTTGGACCGAAATATTCTTCTACTGCTATCAGTGCATTTGAAGAGATCCTCCCAGATGCCAGAGAACCAGAGAAATATTTGTGGACATTATTTTGGGCTGGCACTCACTTTGCGTCGTGCCACCCGTGTACAGTTAGCCCCTCATGCAAATTCACCTGTAGACACCACAGCAAGAGACTTAAGAATTCTTGCTCTATTAAAGGAAGTCATATGTAATTCTGATAAAAATTTACAAGCAAAGGCATATGCTGAGATGGGATTACTGCTAAGTAACAATCGTAAAAGCAAAGACCTGCTTCAGGCAGCTGGCATGACTGCTGTTGAGGCTTGTGAAAAGGCACTAGAACTTGATGACACTGACAACTCAGTTTTATGTAAAAGTTCAAGAATTTTTCGTTATTTTAATAGAGACCTAGATATGTGCTGCGCACTTTTAATTAAGGCAACCTCTATCAGACCATCTGCAACTGCTTTTCATCACCCTGGTCTGACTTATAAAGTCATGGCCACGCGCTTAAAATATTCTCCAAACAGGAGTGCAGGACATGTACACCGGAATGATTCTATAGAAAGTCAGGGCTGGAGAAGGCAACTCTTTGGGGAAAGAAAGATAGATAGCAGACCTAGGGATACAAAAAGTAATGAGTCCAATGGAAACAGCAGAGTGAAAGAAAATGACCATGGCATGTGTGAAGAGCAAAGCTCACATCATCAATGCCAGGGCCAAAGAACCACTTATAGTCAACTACTTGCAGAACGGTTTAATACAACAGGTCTTGAAGGTTCTGGTCATTTTTCTTCTACTTCCCTGCTTCTGTCAACTGACAACAGATCTGAGAACAGTGAACCACCAGTTAATTATAGTGTCTCAGATGATTTGGCTGAATTGGGCAAGATTGATGTGAAGAAATTAGGAGCCATTGGAATACAAGAGAGATTTGATGGATTGTCACTAAGCACTGTTCACAACAAGAGCCTAGCATCAGATGTACAGCCTGCAAGTTTCACACCTCAGCCTGAAAGTTGTGCTCTTCAGCTTCAAAGTTGCACCTTGTCACAGTCTGATAAAATTGTCCGACTTCGTGACCCACTTGCCTTGTTTACTTCAAATTCGAATATTTGAAACCCTTGGCCCTTTGTTCAAAGCTTCCTTTTTCTAGGCGCTTCTAGAACAGGTCAAGATGTTATGTAACTTTAGGACCATTGTCCAGTTCTCGAACCAACCACATGCTTTGCGAACAGTCACGTGATACGCAATATACCTTTCTATATATGTACCCACACGCTTCCGCTCCCTCACTTCGAGCACATTTTAGCTAATTCCATCAGCTTACTCGGGTCGTGAGAGGCAGCCGGCGCCATAGAGAATCAAGGTACCCTTCGACTTCTCTCAAAGGTATCATTTTATTTAATAGTATTTGCCTATGTATTGTTTAAGTATGTATTTGTGCTATGTATTATATGATTTCCATATACACTTGAGCATGGTTCAGAGAAATAGCTGAAAACCTATATGTTACGGAATATAAATTTATTGTAACCATTTTTCCATTTCTGTACTTTAATTTATATTGTTTTAATTCACTAAGAGCCAGAATGCTGCGCTCGATATGAATTCTTCATGTAATTCAATTATTGCGTGTAATTTAAATTGTAAATTGTGAAGCGCTCTGTCGGCTTGAATTACCCCTTGTATGAACATTAATTTAACGTTGTATCTATTTTATTGCTTCATACGTCATGACTGTTAAATGGAACACATGTGAGACGATTATATTTTTTCTAAAATCTAATTGTAAGCGACGCGAGGTCGAAACTCTTTGTTCAGCGCATTTAATTGAGCCATGCCTAGGTAGGACCTGTTAGGTTGAGAATTATATCCAAACACGTTGCATCCACAGGTCGGCTCATGGTTCATGTTTCACCATGCCTCACCTGCACTAGCTTATTGGTGTAAGCGTGTCGAAATCCACTCTGAGGGCCATGCTGCAAAAAATTCCAGTTCCTAGCCACTAACAAAGGGACATCATTCCTTATGCACCACGTGTGTCGTTAAAGGGGGACTGAGGGAACGAATCAGCATGACTGAGTGTTGAGACCAGGGATACAAGAATAGAGCTAAGTGCAAAATCAAGTGTACAGATCTCAAAGGAACACTTTTCTGGCAATTTAGATTGACAAAAATCAGGCATAGGCGCGTAAAGACAGAGTGAAGACTATTCGCGTTGCATTCGATTTATTGTTAATTTGTTAAACTTTATTAAATCTTATTTTCTTTGTTAATACCTCTTAGTAGTTGATTTCTATGCACAATAGACCAATTAGATTAATTCTTAGATTTGAATGGGGGCGGATGAGCGGAAAGATTGATGACGAGTGCATATTAATTTAGAGGGATTTAACTGTTTTCAAATCTAGCTAAAAGTTCGCAGTTTATTAGTCTGTAAATTTGTCGTCTGAACTACAAGACGCACTTTTAATTAGTCAGATAATAAATTGAGCAACCAGTCTGCGTAGAATATGAGAGGAAGAATTAATTATATTTAAAGTCTTTTAATTATTCTAAGCAGGGTCTTTAAATAAATACTGGAAACGTAACAAGTGGGGGTCGTCGCGGGATTGATATGTATTAAATTGTAAATTGTAACATTTTTTATACATAGGGCGTATCATAACCTAGAAACGAACGAACGAACAGAATTGCCAATTGTTCTTTTGATTTTTGTATCACTGATTTTCTTTGCTTTTGTTGTGACATGTGCATGTATTCTTTTGCAGAGTAGCGTGCATGTTAGTTAATGTTGATATATTTAAGCGTAGTTAAATATGTCATGTTAGCTATTGAATGATTTATTTAGTATTGTGTTACTGAGTACTTCATTGTGAGGAGTCGAAGGTTATACCGCCAGCTAGGAGAGTTATCGGTAGTAACAGACTTCGGACTATTATATTTAGGGTGCTAGATATAATGTGTAATGTTGTATGGTAGGAGCCGTGACATTACGAAAGTCTTGGAACAGCGGACACTGTGACAAGCAGGTGAAACGTGTAAAGAGTTAACGCGTAATTTATTTCGGAAGGTGTTCTGAGTAAATTAAATAATTTTTGTAAGGTTGTAGCCTAAAAGTTATTTTCGGGATAAGCGGAGTTATCGCCGACGGTTAAAACACACAATTCACGAGATACATTCTTATTGTAGCCAGAGCGCTAAGACAGTAAAATGGATCGCAAACAGGTTATCGAAGACCTGAAAGAAGCCGGTATCATGATAGGATATCAAGGTGACGAACTGACGAACTACATCAAAACTGAGTTAGCTCTAGAGAAAGAGAGAGCGGAGAAAGCGGAAAAGGAGAAAGAAAGAGAAAGGGAGGAGCGTGTAGCTGCTCGCGAGCTGAAAAGGTTAGAAACTGAAAAGTTAGCCGAAGCTAAAAAGTTAGAAGCCGAAACAGAAGCGAAAAAGCTAGAAACAGAAGCAAAACGCATCGCAGCGGATACAGAAGCCAAACGCATCGCCGCAGACGCGGAAATAAAACGGTTAGAATGGGAAGTAAAGAAACTAGAAGTTACCAATCCAAACCGTGATCGCAGAAGCAGTGGTGATTCGCGTTCTAGCGATGGAAATAATCACAGTAGAATTGAAAATATCATTCCAAAGATAAATATGGTCCCATTTGATGAGAACAAAGATCAAATAGACGCGTATTTAAAAACGTTTGAAAAGTTAGCCAGAGCAACAAACATTCCAGCGGAACATTGGGCGATAAATTTATCGGGGTTACTGCAGGGTACTGCGAAAAACGAATTCAATAAGCTTAGCGATTCTGAGTCAGATAATTACGACACAGTCAAGGCCGCATTATTGAAACGTTACAAACTCACAGCAGATACATACCGACGTAAGTTTAAACAGGCCACTAAAGCCAGTTCAGAGACGCACGCACAGTACATACGACGTGTAACTGACTTGTTCCAAAGATGGATAGATCTAGCCGAAACTCCACAGACGTACGCAGGTCTTAGGGATGAAATGATAAAAGACCATATTCTCGGGTCATACAAATCAGATCTACTGATTCACTTAGCAATAAGGGAAAAATCTACGCTAGAGGAGATAGGCAACGCCGCCGATCGCTTTGATGACGCACATTCTCAATTCTCGAACGCACACGCGAACAACAAGTCTCGACCGAACGAACCGCAGACTCGAAAGGATAAGAAAAATGACGGGAAGGCACATAGTGAGCGTGATGATAAAACATCTAAACCCGACACTAAAAACAAGTCCGACAAACAGAAAGATAAAAAGAATCTTGCATGTTACACTTGTGGTGATAGTGGCCATTTTTCACGAACATGTCCTGAAAAGAAAACAGCTAAAGTTTACGCAGTAGAAAGTCATACACCTAAAACAGAAAAGTCGAATCGAACACCAGTACAGGCAAACGGTCACGATACAATCGCTTTGCTTGATACAGGGTGTGAGCTAGACGCTATTGTAAATGCATCATTAGTTAACCGTACCGACTACACAGGGGAGACAATCTCTGTCACCTTTGCAAACGGCGAACAAGACATTTTACCAGTAGCTGAAGTCTCGATTGTTTCAGACTTTGTAGAAGGAACAGTCAAAGCGGCAGTTATGGAAAACTCACCGCATGACGTGATCCTTGGTTGCAAGTATGTTTTGCCGTGCAAAAAACAAACTTCAACTGAACCACCACTGGTTAACGCTGTAACCAGAGCAGCGAGTAGTAAAGACAAATCTGTAACTGCACCGATGTCTGCCGCACCAGCCGTAGATAAAGCAACAGTTAGCGAGATTAAAATATTACAAGCTGAGGACGAAACACTAGACAAGTTACGCAGACAAGCTGTACTTGTTAGTGACGTCAACACTGACGATTCGAATAAGAAAGCGTGCATTATTCTGAAAAAGGGTTTATTGTACCGCTATTCGAAAGTGGGAGACGAATTTCGGAAACAATTAGTCGTTCCACAAACCAAACGAAATGACGTATTACGATTAGGTCATGAGAGTCTTTTTGGTGCACACATGGGTGTACAAAAAACAACTAGTCGTATTACAAGTGAGTTTTATTGGCCGGACATCACTGCCGATATCCGTAGATTCGTGTTAAGTTGCGACACATGCCAGAGAACACAGTCTAAAAATTCAATCAGACCCGCACCGTTAGGAGAGCCTGAACTGATCAGTGAACCCTACAAGCGCGTAGCATTGGATTTGATTGGGCCTATAATACCCACATCAACGAGAGGTAATCGATACGTGCTGACCACTATTGATTACGCAACAAGATTCGCCGACGCAGTACCATTGAAAAATATTGATACTGAAACTGTCGCCGAAGCCCTTTTCGGTCTTTGGAGTCGTGTTGGTATTCCTACTGAAATTTTGACAGATCAGGGGAGTCAATTCATAGGCAACGTAATGAAGGAAGTAAATCGTTTACTTTCCATCAAACATCTTACTTGCACACCATACCACCCCCAGGCAAATGGTCTGATTGAAAAATACAATGGGACATTAAAAACAGCACTTAAAAAGCTCGCCACAGATAAACCGAAAGACTGGGACAGATACATCCCTGCCCTACTATTTGCATATAGGGAGGTGCCACAATCTTCCACCGGGTTTTCACCATTTGAGCTACTTTACGGACGTACTGTACGCGGACCGATGATGATTTTGAAGGCACTTTGGACTGATGAAAAGACAGATGACGAAGTTAAGACAACTTATACATACGTCACTGACTTAAGAAACCGTCTTGAAACTATAGGCAAGATAGCACGGGAAAACTTGACGATAGCTCAGTCTAGACAGGCAGAATATTACAATAAGCACACCAAACCTAGAGAATTTGAAGTTAATGACAAAGTGTTACTGTTGCTTCCTGAAGCACATAACAAACTTCAGATGAAATGGAAGGGGCCCTTTGTAGTTACCGCCAAGCTAGGGGGACTGAACTATAAGGTGCAGACAGGAAAGAGAGAGAAAATCTTTCATGTTAACCTACTCAAAAAGTACATAAGCCGTGAGGATCAAACCACTCAAGCTGATTTTGTCGTAGCGACGATAGTTACAGAAGACGAGGGGGATACTGATTGCGTCACTGGTACTTTACCAAACTGTCCTCTACAGACGGACGAAACTGTCAAAGACGTTAGGGTAAATGAAGCCTTGACAGAAAGACAGAAAAAAGAAGTGAATGAATTGCTTAATGAGTTCTCATCTACTCTGACAGACAAACCAGGGTTGACAGACTTAATAGAATTTTCACTGAAGCTGACTGACAACAAACCGATACGTTTGAAGCCGTATCCGTTGCCACACGCTAAGATAGATGACGTTAGACGTGAGATTAAGACTATGCTAGATCTAGGGGTCATAGAGAAGACTGACAGTGCCTACGGATCACCCATCGTGTTGATTAAAAAACGTGATAACTCGTTCCGTTTTTGCGTAGACTACCGCAAACTCAATCAAGTGACAGAGTTTTGTGCCGAGCCTCTCCCTGATCCGGATCTCATCTTCACTAAGCTAGCTAACGCTCATTACTATACCAAAATAGATTTGTCACGCGGTTTTTGGCAAATCAAGGTCAAGGACACTGATCGACACATACTAGCTTTCACTACACCAGTAGGAAACTACACATGGAAAGTTATGCCTTTCGGAGTTTCAAACGCTCCAAGCATTTTTTCTAAAATGATGCGGTCATTGTTAGAACCACTGTACGGACGTGGAGTTGAGAACTTCATGGATGATTTAATTCTAGGCACCCAGACATGGGAGGAGCACTTAACACTCTTACGAGATGTGCTAGCCAGATTAAAGCAAGCCAACCTCACTGCCCGCCCTACGAAGTGTGAAATAGCACAATTCTCCTTAGACTTCTTGGGACACAAGTTGAGTCATGGAACTATGTCGCCAAGTGAAGCTAAGATAGCACAACTTAAGGACACTTCACAACCGCTAACAAAAACACAAGTTAGAAGTTTTCTTGGTCTTGCTAATTACTACAGAAAATTCGTACCAGATTTTAGTGCCATTGCATGTCCTCTGACTGACTTGACACGTAAGAATATGCCTACAAAAGTAGTGTGGACTGATGCATGCCAAAACGCTTTTGACACACTGAAATCTAGACTGACTTCAGATTTAGTTGTTAAACTGCCAGATCTGACAAAACCATTCTTGTTAAGGACTGATGCTAGCAACACAGGATTAGGAGCAGTGTTATTACAAGAACACAATGACACCAAACACCCAGTTGCATATGCAAGCCGTAAACTCACAACTACTGAACAGAAATATTCCACCAGTGAAAAGGAATGTCTTGCAATAGTTTGGGCCATAAAAAAGTTCGAAAACTATTTGTACGGAAAAACCTTTGTCATTGAGTGCGATCACCAGCCGTTGGCCTTTCTCGGACAGGCGCAATTTACGAACAGCCGTTTAATGCGTTGGTCTTTGTTTCTGACACAGTATGACGCAAATATTCATTACATCAAAGGGTCTTTGAATGTTGGCGCAGATTACATGAGTCGTGCTTGATGCCATCAAGTGCCGGTACTGATAGAATGTTGTTTAATCAATTGACTGAACCCTACGGATTCCTTCCTGTAAATATGAAATATAGTTGCACACTTTATTTCTAGGAATGTTGAAATTTTTTTTGTGTAAATTTTTCTTCATTGTGGACTTCTACATTTTATCATACATAATTTGTAGGAGGCATTTTATCTTTGGTAAGATAAACGCCTCAAAAGCAAGGGGGTGTCACAGTCTGATAAAATTGTCCGACTTCGTGACCCACTTGCCTTGTTTACTTCAAATTCGAATATTTGAAACCCTTGGCCCTTTGTTCAAAGCTTCCTTTTTCTAGGCGCTTCTAGAACAGGTCAAGATGTTATGTAACTTTAGGACCATTGTCCAGTTCTCGAACCAACCACATGCTTTGCGAACAGTCACGTGATACGCAATATACCTTTCTATATATGTACCCACACGCTTCCGCTCCCTCACTTCGAGCACATTTTAGCTAATTCCATCAGCTTACTCGGGTCGTGAGAGGCAGCCGGCGCCATAGAGAATCAAGGTACCCTTCGACTTCTCTCAAAGGTATCATTTTATTTAATAGTATTTGCCTATGTATTGTTTAAGTATGTATTTGTGCTATGTATTATATGATTTCCATATACACTTGAGCATGGTTCAGAGAAATAGCTGAAAACCTATATGTTACGGAATATAAATTTATTGTAACCATTTTTCCATTTCTGTACTTTAATTTATATTGTTTTAATTCACTAAGAGCCAGAATGCTGCGCTCGATATGAATTCTTCATGTAATTCAATTATTGCGTGTAATTTAAATTGTAAATTGTGAAGCGCTCTGTCGGCTTGAATTACCCCTTGTATGAACATTAATTTAACGTTGTATCTATTTTATTGCTTCATACGTCATGACTGTTAAATGGAACACATGTGAGACGATTATATTTTTTCTAAAATCTAATTGTAAGCGACGCGAGGTCGAAACTCTTTGTTCAGCGCATTTAATTGAGCCATGCCTAGGTAGGACCTGTTAGGTTGAGAATTATATCCAAACACGTTGCATCCACAGGTCGGCTCATGGTTCATGTTTCACCATGCCTCACCTGCACTAGCTTATTGGTGTAAGCGTGTCGAAATCCACTCTGAGGGCCATGCTGCAAAAAATTCCAGTTCCTAGCCACTAACAAAGGGACATCATTCCTTATGCACCACGTGTGTCGTTAAAGGGGGACTGAGGGAACGAATCAGCATGACTGAGTGTTGAGACCAGGGATACAAGAATAGAGCTAAGTGCAAAATCAAGTGTACAGATCTCAAAGGAACACTTTTCTGGCAATTTAGATTGACAAAAATCAGGCATAGGCGCGTAAAGACAGAGTGAAGACTATTCGCGTTGCATTCGATTTATTGTTAATTTGTTAAACTTTATTAAATCTTATTTTCTTTGTTAATACCTCTTAGTAGTTGATTTCTATGCACAATAGACCAATTAGATTAATTCTTAGATTTGAATGGGGGCGGATGAGCGGAAAGATTGATGACGAGTGCATATTAATTTAGAGGGATTTAACTGTTTTCAAATCTAGCTAAAAGTTCGCAGTTTATTAGTCTGTAAATTTGTCGTCTGAACTACAAGACGCACTTTTAATTAGTCAGATAATAAATTGAGCAACCAGTCTGCGTAGAATATGAGAGGAAGAATTAATTATATTTAAAGTCTTTTAATTATTCTAAGCAGGGTCTTTAAATAAATACTGGAAACGTAACACACCTCACAGCTTAAAGGTTGCATTCCACAGCCTGAAAGTTGCACCCAACAGTCTGAAAGTTGCAAACCACAGCCTGAAATTTGCACCCCTCTGCCTGAAAGTTGCACTCTACAAGCTGAAAGTTGCACCCCACAGCCTGTAAATTTCACCCCAGCCACAGACCAGAGCAATAGTTTACAGAACTTAAAAGAAGCTAATCCAAACCACCTTAAAATTAAAATATTGCAGAAACAAATTAAGTCCCCTACCAAAGAAACAAAGTTTTCACGTGAAGATAAGTACGTACGTGAGGCGTTCCAGTACTTTCAGAAAGCAGTAGACTTCAGTGAGGATGTATATACACGTGGCTTATATGACCTTGCCCTGATGTACAAGGCTTTAGGAGAATATCAGGAAGCGCTAGAAATTCTGAAGAAACTTCGATGTGCTAACGTATTTTACATAGAATCCATTGACAGAATCAATGCATTCGAACAGTCAGGCTTCATTCTTGAGGAGATGATCAAAACTGAGACAAGTGAAGAAAACAAACAGAGATTAACAAAAGAAAAGAGAGATATGTTTCACAAAGCTCTGTCTTTGCAATCAGATCTGTACTCAAAGAATTCGCAGGTACAGGGTCTCCTGGGAGAAGTCTGGCATTCTTTTGAAGCACTTTTTAGTGAAGTAGATCAGTGTGATATGAGTAGGGAAAGCAAACTCAAAGAAAAGGCAAAACTGCTTCATCTTATTAGGAAGCACAAGGAGTCCTCATTACTATTACAGGAGCTTGAAAGCATGTCCTCGAAAGAAGAAATCCAAGCAGACTTTTTGGAAATGCGCATTAAAAATTGTGTTGAGCTGGGACAGTATTCAGATGCTGTGACAGCATTAGACTTAATGAAATTAGTTAAAGATGAGTCACAAGAGAGCACTATCTTAGAATCATTTAAAGACAAAAATTTTGTCCAAAAGATTTATTTGGAAGCAGGACGTCAGACTTTACTTGGAGATTCACCTGCTGCCCAAGAACACTTCCGGTCAGCATTATGTTACTGTTTTGAGAGAAATCAGCAAGCATCAAGCAGCTCTGAAGATACCAACACAACAGATGGTTTGACCTCTGATGTCACCTGGGATGTGATGGTTATCCATGACTCCCAGACCAATGCCCAGATAAAGACTGCCCATGCTTTGGCTCGTTTCCTGCACAAATCATGTGGACTTCTGACCACACGCCTGGAGGAGGATGCACCAACTGGTCCAGAGGAGGAAGGTGTGTTGGCAGTTATGAAAAGGAGTAAACTGGTGGTGGTTGTAGCAGGAGAAGAGCATCCTTCAAAGGAGTTTCGCACCTACATACGTCACGCATCACATCGGCTAAGCACTGTCTTGCTTCTTATGGGAGGAGACCATGTGCCAAAGTTGCTGAAAGGACACCAGTCAATGACTTGTCCACCAGACTTACTGGATATGGTTCTGGAGGAAAGAGAGCAGTATTCTGAGGGCCAAGTGAACGTCATCTGTAATCTCCTGTACTTTTTTATGGGCATCTGAATTTCTGAACTTTGCACTGTTCTCATTAATGTTAATGACACTTAAAAAGAAAGAAGAATATAGTGATACCAAGAGGAAAGGTATGCTATATTTCTACTCTCTTGTCATTGTCATCACTACTGATGTTATTGATATTGCCTCTAGTCTTGAATATCCTCACAAATAAGAGAAATCTAACTTATTAGAGAAATAGGGAGATTATTCTTTTCTTTTTATTTGATAATACTTTTAATATTTCTTGACTCACTAAAGAAACACTCACTTATTAGCATAAAATTAGATTCAAATTCCGTTTCCCAGTTTGACTAACACATTTACAAATCCACCTTTAGTAGTATTGGTTATTTTTAATAGTACTATTAGTATTATAGCAGTTATATAATGTTCATTATAGCTTCACAGTTACATAGTTTGGCATCTTAACTGCCAATACATTATGCACTTACTCTTTGTGTTTACTACATTTTCGAATTCTACTTTTCTAGACATTTTTTTTTAGTGCTTTCAAGGTAATGCTGAATGTTGTGCATAATATCATTTCCTATTCTTGACATTCTAGTATCATCAAATATTTGTAAAATTATATATGATACATTATAACATTTCCTACTCTTGACTTTTTTTTATTATTATCAAGGATTTGTGTCTCCGTGATATCTTTTAATGATTTAGATAATGGCATCAACGGTTTGCTAAACTAAATGTGTACATAATATCATTTTATGTTCTAGATTTTCTTAGTGTCATCAAATGATCAAGGATTTTTTTAAAATCATATGTGTGGATACATAGTGTCATGAATGATTTGTAATCTAATATCATTTCTCGTTGTATAGTAAAATATTTTTATTTTAATGTTACTGCTTTAGCTTTATTACAAAGAGTAAGGATCACATGACTTATGGATTGTTGTAATTTGTTTTTAGAAGACCATTTAACTATAGATTTTTTTAAATTGATTAATGAATGCATACAAGTGTACGTACATAGAAGCAGAGGTTAGTAGATAGATGGATGGACAGATGAAAGGATGCCTACACCATCTTATTCTTAGTTAATACCCATGACTAATTACAAGTGATTAGAATTCTGATTTATGTTCTTAATAATTCTCCAGAAGACTCCACTCGTCTCTCTCACTCTAGGTGGATATATGGGCACTGTAAATGTTTTCTTTTTCACAACATTAAAGACATATATTTACCATCACACAATATTTCCATAGGTGGAAAACGTCTTACCAAAGGAGAAGACAAACCCATCTTTTAATCTATATTTAGCAAGCTCCGATCCATCTACTGTCTTCTCCAACATATGGTTATTGATATGTGTAAGAAGGTTAATAAATTTAATAAATCAACAGTTAAATCTTCAACATATGAATATAATCAAAGAGCATTGACATTTACATCACTTCACAACAATGTTCAATTAACGCTTATCCCAGCATAGACATTAGCAGTCAACATAAATATATAATCAAGTTCATGTATATCATCTCCGGAATGAGAGTAGAGTTTCAGAAAAATAATTAAAGTCAATGCACATAACTTTTTCAAAGATGGCGGCTGTCACTGGCATGTGCAACTGTTTGCAACACGTCACTGTCTTTCTTGGTCAGGTGAGGGTCCACATACCCCTTCTAGACACGGTTACACAGCTGTTCCAGAATCTTTTATGCACTCACAAGCACACCTGAGAGAATCTTCCCGAACTTTGCATGCACTATCAAAGTACATCACACTGGGTGTTCTAGAGTCTTTGTGAGCATTCACTGACACTATGAGTAATGTTCAAAATCTTCTTCATGAATTCTCAAGACCAAAATGAAAGCCACAAATTTCTGGCTGTGGGATGCAACTTTCATGCTGACAATTTTCATTATCTTGTGGTAAGAGCTGAGGTTGAATTAGCATTCAGCTATACTCATCTTTGACCGAATTGTTCTTCTACTGCTATCAATGCATTTGGAGAGATCCTCCCAGATAAAAATGAAATCAGAGGTATCCTATGCCTTTAAAGCTAGCTTTCACAAAATTGTTATATTATGTGGGAATAATTTCTTAAGTTTGCCTTAATCAAGTAGGAATCATCTAGATGTTCATATTGCTGTATAATGAAATATAGCACTTGCAAAGTAAACTATTTGTAACTAGACATTTTTTCCTGTATCAGAATAAATCAATATACCTGATTTTCAAACATATCACTTAAACATTTCATACCTTAAACTAATCCTGTTTAACATAAAATGTTGAGTAGTGCAAAAATAATTTAGCAGTGGTGTAAACCTGCATTTGTTATCAAAATAGCATTCATCATATATTATTCTTACAGTATTCCTAATGATGCATCAGTGTCTAAATTCTGTTACTGAGAGTGAGAGCAATAGTCAAAAATAATTAAGTGTTTATGAACATAGAGCTGGTCTAGTTGGAAATAATTAAGTGATTATGAACATAGAGCTCTAGGCCAAAATATTATGCAATCATCAACACTGCTACACATATTTCAGTATCTGTTCTCTACTCAGTAAGCAATATTTTCTAAATTAATTTGTCTCAATATGCAGTGGATACCCATATCGGTCATCATTTTTGGGGGGGTTGTTTTTCTTAAACATTGTGATTGGGTACTTACAGTTACACTGGTGCACAGAGTAACAATGTGATATATTTTATGTCTTTCATGTATTTATATATCGTCAGTTTTTCAGATATATAACATACATGTGTTCACTGATGTGGACAGTCTAGTTGTTTTGAGCATAACAAATTATTTATATTTGTGATTATTTATTTGGTAGTTGAACACAATTCTAATTGCTCATATTACACTTATAATTAATTTTGCTTTTATTCATAGTTATTTGTAGTGATTATTGTTGCTATTATTAGAGTCACTTTTTTGTTTATTATTGTTGGTTTTTGTTGCTTTATTGTGTTTAAATTAGAAATATGCTGATAATATTCTCATAATTGCCTTTGATAAGTCAGTGTATGGCATTCATAAGCATGCAGAATATCATTATGATTGTCACATAATGGTTTGTGCAGCCCACACCATCCCTCCTCTAAAAAATAAACTACACATAAACCTACCATCTAGCTTGTTGATTTTGATTACATTTATTGTTGATACATAGACCATTTTAGCTTGACTCACTTACATGTTATATGTTGGAGTCTCACCTGTATTTACTTACTATCCTGACTGTGTATCAGAGCACTTGAGCTATCTTCTAAAATTATCACTCTTCTATTCTACATTATCTATTCTATCATTCATCTTTCTGTGTGGCACAGAAGGTGTGTTTTGGTTATTAGCCTAAGGTGATGGGTGGCCCAGGTTGGTGGAGAATTAACATCTTGTACATCTCCCAGCAAAACATCACAATGATTTATGAAATGATATGGCATTCAGAAGCTATTCTATATAAAGTACAAATGTAATTCATTCAGAGTAGTAATAATGTGTTTTGAGTGACAGATGGTGACTGTGCTTGCAAAATTATAATCTTCCTGTAACTAGTGTAATATAATTCTGCTTTGTATGATTTTCTATGAAAGTTCTGCTATTACTGTATTACTATTAGTCTTCCAGTTTATCTGTCTGTGCCTGTGATACTTTTTTTATTATCATTTCTATGACAGATTCAGTGCTGGTGATCTGTGTGCATGTGTGTGTGTGTGTGTGTGTGTGTGTGTGTGTGTGTGTGTGTGTGTGTGTGTGTGTGTGTGTGTGTGTGTGTGTTGTGTTTGTGTGTGAGAGAGAGAGAGAGAGCTTTTGTTATAGCTTTTGTTATTTTGAATCTATGTCAGTGAGGGAGATAATCTCTTTTGTCTACATGCTAGCATGCATAAAGTGTGTGTGGGCAGGGAAGTATCCTTTTAATTTAGGCAAGAAAACACCTGCGGTTTTGATGAGTAATTTTGTTGCTGGTGGTGGTGGTGGTGGGTCATTTTATTTATTTCAGTAGTTGCTAGCATCTTGCAAACATTAGAACATTTACTTGAATTTCACATGATATTTTTTAAAAAACACCTAATTTTGAACTGTTGCTATTGTTAACCTAACGTTTGTTTTCTTTCAGACATCAGATCAGACAATTAACATGTTGGGTTTGTTTTATTTTAATTTACTTTTTCACCTTCTTTGGAGGCTATATCTGAAGCTTATACACTTTTACAAATACAATTGTAGTATCACTAACACTGATTGCATTGAAAATTTTTTACCAAATAGATAATATTTACAAACAATTTTGCATGCTTAATTTTATTATTAGTTAAATCTGATTGCTTTGTAAGTTCTGTGTCCAAATATTTCAGTCTTATGACTACTTTGTAAGTTCTATGTCCAAATATTTCGACCTTGTGACTACTTTGTTAAGTTCTGTGTCCAAATATTTCAGTCTTCTACTTTGTAAGTTCTGTTGTCAAATGTCAGATTTCTTTTAGGTTCTATCACCTTGCCACTTTGGAAATTCTGTTTTAGTGAACTATTCAGGAAATTATTATGATTGAGACTAGTGATTTCAGATTCACAAAGGTGATGTTTATTTCTTAGGCTTTGAAGAATTGCATTATTTACTAAATCATTCTTTATACCATTCAATGTACTTTGTGCATTATTACTCATTAAAATATAAGAATAAATGAGTACTATTACTTTATTTTTTAGTTTATTTGTAATGATAATACCTGCATTAAACGTATTGCATATATATATATACAGTGTGCGTGTGTGTGTGTGCATGTAAGGAATTGTTAAATTTTAAGCAGAACAAAATGTAATCATTAAAGGAAATATAAGTTTCTTGTTCAGTGATTCAGGTTGTCTGCTTGCATATGATTTGTTATCATATCTTTATTTCTGATCTCAGTACTTTGAGTGGTTGAACTCTTAAAATAAGTGTTGTAACAGTTTAATCTGCAGTAATAATTTAATATAAATACCACGTTTGGCTTTATATATTTAAAAGTCGCAGATACAGCTATAAATAATCTTCATCGGGACCACACATTTAACTATTGACAATAATTAATGAATGAACAGTAAACGTGTTAGTTACGACATTGACATTAAAAATTTCTTTTAATTCTTAAAACACAAAATCAACCATTTTAATAACGAAAGTAAGGTTTTTGCGAATAGTATAATACGTGGACCAATTAACATATTCCCATAATGCTTCATTTTATGTATATGTTTGTAAGTATCGAAATCTTGCCAATGGAAGGCACTCGAACCGTAAAAAATGATCGGGTATTCCCCGAATTGATATGCGGTACAGCAATAAGAAGTGGGTGTGCATGAGTAGAATTTTACAGTTTATTTACAAGCTTTCGCAGTGACATGGAGACTTCTAAGAAAGGTTGGTTGATTAAAACAAATAAATTCTATATAGTGATGAAGAAGTGCACTTACGTACTATTATGTTAAGTGAAAGCAATGCTTTATATTTGGTCCAGTAGCGTAGTAATGGGGAAGAGAGTTTGTAGGGACTTCAGCACCATAAACGTAAACAAGTCAGAGTTAATTTCTAGAACAGTTGGACTTAGGTGAATGTTCGCTATTTGGAACTGACCATGGCAATTCCTGATGCAGCTCTTATCGACTGAAGTATTGTTACCCAAAGTTAACTTCTTTTTTTTTTCCATAGTGTGTGTGTGTGTGTCTGTTCTTTCACCATCGCCTACCTCTCCAACCTCCAATATAAGTTGTCAGCCTGATTTGTTAGATCATTACCATTCACTGTCATCGATCCTCACTACTTGGTCTCTCACACATACACACACACACACGCACACACATAGATAGATAGATAGATTATACACTAGTTGAAATGAAAAATTATCCTGCAATGCATGTTATTTAAACATAATGGACTAGCTAGAATACTTCGTTGTTTTAGGTTTTTAACAAAATTGTAATCTACTTAATCTGGAAGTCTCATTTACAGCAATAAACTATTGGTAAAAACTTGATTGCAAACATCACTTATGAATTTGTTTTCCGATTTCAGGAGTGAATAGCTGTCGTGTTAAGAAAAATTATGAAATCAATGGAAAAGAAGACGGTGGGTTTTGGGAACAGATAAAGGACTTCCCCAATTCATTCATGTTCTGCCGAGAACAGCTGGGAACTGACATAATGAAAAGAATTCGAAACGGTCTAGATTCTTCCATTTCTGTTGGTTACAAGACCCCACTGGAAACAGCAAGAGTATATAATTTATTGGCATTCCTACTTTTCCGCCTAAGGCAGCCAAAAGAGGCATTAGAGAAAATAAATTCTGCTTTAGCAGCTGAAGGTAAACATGAAAATATTGTTTCCTTGGCGAACAAAGCCATAATCCTTAGGGAAATGGGATTCGATTCTGAATCCAAACAGCAACTCAAAGTACTAGAGGCTTTAAAATTAAAGGGGGATCATTTTATTTATCTTGTAATAAAAGCTAAAGCTGAACTAGCATTTAGCTACACTCGATTTGGGCCAAAATTTTTCAGTACTGCTATTGCTGCATTTGAAGAGATCTTACCACAAGCGAAAGAACCAGAAAAAACATTGTGGACTTTTGGACTGGCTCTAACTCTTCGCCGGGCAACGCATTTACAATTCACACCACATACTGAATCTTTGGTAGATGTCTCGGCACGAAATTATAGAATCCTTTCTTTGCTTCAGGAAGTCGTAGACGGTTCTAATGTAAGTCTCAGAGCTAAGGCGTATGCCGAAATGGGGCTGTTGTTGAACAATAATCGAAGAGATGTAGCTTTGCATCGGGCATCAGGCATGAAAACTGCAGCTGAGGCTTGCGAGAAGGCATTGGAGCTTGATGACGCTGACAATTCAGTTCTCGCTAAAAGCTCGAGAATATTTCGCTATTCTAAGTATAAACTGGAATATTGCCTTGAACTTTTGCTGAAAGCAGATTCATTTAGACACTCGTCAACAGTATATCATCATATTGCCTTGACCTATAAAGCCATGCAGACAGACAAAAAGTACCATAAGGACCTTTTCCAAAGTTATGATTCGAAAGTACGACCTAACAGAGATATACGTGTACATCATTATAATTATCACGAACGGGATAGACGTTATAGTCAGGTAGTTGATGAACATCACTGTCGAGAACAAGTCTTTCCTTTTAATACTGGGCTGCCTGCATCTGGTGATGGCTCCGTCTTCAGGGGAAAATGCAATAATACTTTGATACTTCCAAAAAAAGTAAATGAAATTGAAGGTACTCAGCATAGTCTTGCCCAAATGTCACTAATTACTGTTCAGAATGAGAAAGTGGACATGGGTGCAACGTGTTACAAAGCAACACCAACAAGTGAGGAAGTCTCTGTTTGGCGAGATTCTAAGAGAGTTCAATCAAACGATTTAGAAATTAAAAGACTTCAGAGTCAAATCAAGTCTCCAACAAAAGAAACAAAGTTTTCATGGGATGATGAGTATGTTCCCAAAGTAATTGAATACTTAAACAAAGCTATTGAATTCAGTGGGGAAGAAAATACGCGAGCCATGTACGATCTTGCATTAATGTACAAAGCTTTAGGAGAGTATCAGAAAGCATTAGACATTCTTCAGAAACTTTGTTGTATTGATGTACTTCCAGAAGGATCTATAGATAGAATCAATGCATTCGAACAGTCAGGCTTCATTCTTGAGGAGATGATCAAAATTGAGACAAGTGAAGAAAGAAAACAGATCTTAAAAGAAGAAAAGAGAGATATGTTTAACAGAGCCCTGTCTTTGCAATCGAAACTGTACTCCAAGAATTCGCAGGTACAAGGTCTCCTGGGAGTAGTCTGGCATTCTTTTGAAGCACTTTTTAGTGAAGTAGATCAGTATGATATGACTAGGGAAAACAAACTAAAGGAAAAGGCAAAACTGCTTCAGCTTATCAGGAAGCACAAGGAGTCCTCTTTGCTATTACAGGAGCTTGAAAGCATGTCCTCGAAAGAAGAAATCCAAGCAGACTTTTTGGAAATGCGCATTAAAAATTGTGTTGAGCTGGGACAGTATTCGGATGCCGTGACAGCATTAGACTTAATGAAATTAGTTAAAGATGAGTCACAAGAGAGCACTATCTTAGAATCATTTAAAGACAAAAATTTTGCCCAAAAGATTTATTTGGAAGCAGGACGTCAGACTTTTCTTGGAGATTCATCTGTTGCTACTTCTGCCCAAGAACACTTCCGGTCTGCATTCTGTTATTATTTCGAGAGAAATCAGCAAGCATCAAGCAGCTCTGAAGATACCAATAGCACAGATGGTTTCACCTCTGATGTCACCTGGGATGTGATGGTTATCCATGACTCCCAGACCGATGCCCAGATAAAGACTGCCCATGCCTTGGCTCGTTTTCTGCACAAATCATGTGGACTTCTGACCACACGCCTGGAGGAGGATGCACCAACTGGTCCAGAGGAGGAAGGTGTGTTGGCAGTTATGAAAAGGAGTAAACTGGTTGTGGTTGTAGCAGGAGAAGAGCATCCTTCAAAGGAGTTTCGCACCTACATACGTCACGCATCACATCGGCTAAGCACTGTCTTGCTTCTTATAGGAGGAGACCACGTGCCAAAGTTGCTGAAAGGACACCGGTCAATGACTTGTCCACCAGACTTACTGGATATGGTTCTGGAGGAAAGAGAGCAGTTATCTGAGGGCCAAGTGAACGTCATCTGTAATCTCCTGTACTTTTTTATGGGCATCTGAATTTCTGAACTTTGCACTGTTCTCATTAATGTTAATGACACTTAAAAAGAAAGAAGAATATAGTGATACCAAGAGGAAAGGTATGCTATATTTCTACTCTCTTGTCATTGTCATCACTACTGATGTTACTGATATTTCCTCTAGCCTTGAATATCCTCACAAATAAGAGAAATCTAACTTATTAGAGAAATAGGGAGATTATTCTTTTCTTTTTATTTGATAATACTTTTAATATTTCTTGACTCACTAAAGAAACACTCAAATTATTAGCATAAAATTAGATTCAAATTCCGTTTCCCAGTTTGACTAACACATTTACAAATCCACCTTTAGTAGTATTGGTTATTTTTAATAGTACTATTAGTATTATAGCAGTTATATAATGTTCATTATAGCTTCACAGTTACATAGTTTGGCATCTTAACTGCCAATACATTATGCACTTACTCTTTGTGTTTACTACATTTTCGAATTCTAGACATTTTTTTTAGTGCTTTCAAGGTAATGCTGAATGTTGTGCATAATATCATTTCCTATTCTTGACATTCTAGTATCATCAAATATTATTATATATGTATATATATATCAAATAAAATTATATATGTATACATTATAACATTTCCTACTCTTGACTTTTTTTTATTATTATCAAGGATTTGTGTCTCCGTAATATCTTTTAATGATTTAGATAATGGCATCAAGGGTTTGCTAAACTAAATGTGTACATAATATCATTTTATGTTCTAGATTTTCTTAATGTCATCAAATGATCAAGGATTTTTTAAAAATCATATGTGTGGATACATAGTGTCATGAATGATTTGTAATCTAATATCATTTCTCGTTGTATAGTAAAATATTTTTATTTTAATGTTACAGCTTTAGCTTTATTACAAAGAGTAAGGATCACATGACTTATGGATTGTTGTAATTTGTTTTTAGAAGACCATTTAACTATAGATTTTTTTAATTGATTAATGAATGCATACAAGTGTACGTACATAGACGGAGAGGTTAGTAGATAGATGGATGGACAGATGAAAGGATGCCTACACCATCTTATTCTTAGTAATACTCATGACTAATTACAAGTGATTAGAATTCTGATTTATGCTCTTAATAATTCTCCAGAAGACTCCACTCGTCTCTCTCACTCTAGGTGGATATATGGGCACTGTAAATGTTTTCTTTTTCACAACATTAAAGACATATATTTACCATCACACAATATTTCTATTACATGTCCAGTTTTTATTTAAAGACCCTGCTTAGGAATTTTACAGAACTTTAATTTAATTAGATAAATTAATTCTCCTCTTTCCTTAAACAGACTGGTTGCTCAAATTATCTTTCGTCTCATATGAAAATGCGCCTTTGTAGTACAGACAAACAGATTCACGAACAGACAACTTGTGTACAATAGCCGGCTTTGAAACCGTTAACACTCTCTTAAATCTTTATGCACTCAAAATGTTACATTTAGCTCAGTCGATCCCCCATCCAAACCACGATTAGGTCTATATGCATAAAAATCAATACGAAAGAGGTATTAACAATAAAAGAATTTAATAGTTAATATTTAACAATAACAATCAATTACGAAGACACAGCTTCAGATCTAAACTAAGGCAAGTTCAATCTGCTTGAAAGTTAATGTTCGAGAAAGTTATTTTTGCCAGCACATTCGATGGATTCAGAGTTCGGGTTAGTTACTTATCTGAACACGTGGTCTAAGGTCAGTTCGATCCTTCCACATATCAAGCGATGCTTGCACTGTACGATCCGTAGCTCCAATAACTTGTCGTCTCTCGACTTGTTACACTAGGGTTTCGTCATGGCAGAACACCATCAACAAAGGCGGTACGGAATTATAACGTCGTCCGTCCAAGGTTGAATAAAGGAACACACACCCAATGCGAAGGTGGCAATAATACGTAGAACGTATTATAAGGCAGAGAAGAACTCGTACTTCTTAAAGTAGAATTACTGCACAAGACACGGGTTCCTATGTTCCTTTCTGACTCAGCAAGATATTCGGCGACTAAGGTGCTCGAGAGCTGGTGTGTGTCAGCCGGTTTGCATTATGAGTAAAGAATATTACCGCGTTAAGAGTATTTATTGTAGTGCATGAATGCATCACGTGACTAGATCATGAGGTATGTTTGTTGATCCGAACTTTCTCGACTGTTGTCTAAAGTTACATAACAAGGGATGAACTCACTGTTGTTTTTTCCTCATGCTGGTGCACGACGGGAAGGTTCTAACAAAGGAATTCAATTCAAATATGATATTCGAGTTTTGGATGTGGGTCAGAAGTTCGTGACACAGAATTCGGTCAGAAGTCTGTCACATTTTCCATAGGTGGAAAACGTCTTACCAAAGGAGAAGACAAACCCATCTTTTAATCTATATTTAGCAAGCTCCGATCCATCTACTGTCTTCTCCAACATATGGTTATTGATATGTGTAAGAAGGTTAATAAATTTATTAAATCAACAGTTAAATATACAACATATGAATATAATCAAAGAGCATTGACATTTACATCACTTCACAACAATGTTCAATTAACGCTTATCCCAGCATAGACATTAGCAGTCAACATAAATATATAATCAAGTTCATGTATATCATCTCCGGAATGAGAGTAAAGTTTCAGAGAAATAATTAAAGTCAATGCACATAACTTTTTCAAAGATGGCGGCTGTCAATGGCATGTGCAACTGTTTGCAACACGTCACTGTCTTTCTTGGTCAGGTGAGGGTCCTCATACCCCTTCTAGACATGGTTACACAGCTGTTCCAGAATCTTTTATGCACTCACAAGCACACCTGAGAGAATCTTCCCGAACTTTGCATGCACTATCAAAGTACATCACACTGGGTGTTCTAGAGTCTTTGTGAGCATTCACTGACACTACGAGTAATGTTCTAAATCTTCTTCATGAATTCTCAAGACCAAAATGAAAGCCACAAATTTCTGGCTGTGGGATGCAACTTTCATGCTGACAATTTTCATTATCTTGTGGTAAGAGCTGAGGTTGAATTAGCATTCAGCTATACTCATCTTTGACCGAATTGTTCTTCTACTGCTATCAATGCATTTGGAGAGATCCTCCCAGATAAAAATGAAATCAGAGGTATCCTATGCCTTTAAAGCTAGCTTTCACAAAATTGTTATATTATGTGGGAATAATTTCTTAAGTTTGCCTTAATCAAGTAGGAATCATCTAGATGTTCATATTGCTGTATAATGAAATATAGCACTTGCAAAGTAAACTATTTGTAACTAGACATTTTTTCCTGTATCAGAATAAATCAATATACCTGATTTTCAAACATATCACTTAAACATTTCATACCTTAAACTAATCCTGTTTAACATAAAATGTTGAGTAGTGCAAAAATAATTTAGCAGTGGTGTAAACCTGCATTTGTTATCAAAATAGCATTCATCATATATTATTCTTACAGTATTCCTAATGATGCATCAGTGTCTAAATTCTGTTACTGAGAGTGAGAGCAATAGTCAAAAATAATTAAGTGTTTATGAACATAGAGCTGGTCTAGTTGGAAATAATTAAGTGATTATGAACATAGAGCTCTAGGCCAAAATATTATGCAATCATCAACACTGCTACACATATTTCAGTATCTGTTCTCTACTCAGTAAGCAATATTTTCTATTAATTTGTCTCAATATGCAGAGGATACCCATATCGGTCATCATTTGGGGGGTTGTTTTTCTTAAACAATTGTGATTGGGTACTTACAGTTACACTGGTGCACAGAGTAACAATGTGATATATTTTATGTTTTTCATGTATTTATATATCGTCAGTTTTTCATACATACATGTGTTCACTGATGTGGACAGTCTAGTTGTTTTGAGCATAACAAATTATTATTTATATTTGTGATTATTTATTTGGTAGTTGAACACAATTCTAATTGCTCATATTACACTTATAATTATACACTTATAATTAAGTTTGCTTTTATTCATAGTTATTTGTAGTGAATATTGTTGCTATTATTAGAGTCACTGTTTTGTTTATTATTGTTGGTTTTTGTTGCTTTATTGTGTTTAAATTGGAAATATGCTGATAAATATTCTCATAATTGCCTTTGATAAGTCAGTTTATGCCATTCATAAGCATGCAGAATATCATTATGATTGTCACATAATGGTTTATGCAGCCCACACCACCCCTCCTCTAAAAAATAGACTACACATAAACCTACCATCTAGCTTGTTGATTTTGATTACATTTATTGTTGATACATAGACCATTTTAGCTTGACTCACTTACATGTTATATGTTGGAGTCTCACCTTATTTACTTACTATCCTGACTGTGTATCAGGGTACTTGAGCTATCTTCTAAAATTATCACTCTTCTATTCTACATTATCTATTCTATCATTCATCTTTCTGTGTTGCACAGAAGGTGTGTTTTGGTTATCAGCCTAAGGTGATGGGTGGCCCAGGTTGGTGGAGAATTAACATCTTGTACATCTCCCAGCAAAACATCACAATGATTTATGAAATGATATGGCATTCAGAAGCTATTTCATATAAATTACACAAAGTACAAATGTAATTCATTCAGAGTAGTAATAATGTGTTTTGAGTGACAGATGGTGACTGTGCTTGCAAAATTATAATCTTCCTGTAACTAGTGTAATATAATTCTGCTTTGTATGATTTTCTATGAAAGTTCTGCTATTACTGTATTAGTCTTCCAGTTTATCTGTCTGTGCCTGTGATATTTTTTTTATTATCATTCTATGACAGATTCAGTGCTGGAGATCTGTGTGTGTGTGTGTGTGTGTGTGTGTGTGTGTGTGTGTGTGTGTGTGTTTGTGAGAGAGAGAGAGAGAGAGAGAGAGAGAGCTTTTGTTTCTATGGTTTTGGTTTTGGTTGTAGTTGTTATTTATCTTGGATTCTTTCATGTTTAGAACTCTCCATTTAATAGGAGTTACAGTCAATAGTGAAATGATGTTGGGTTCAAAATCTGATTGTGTAGTTGACCAGTTTAAGTCACTTGTGATGAAGTATGGTATACATATAATTGTATTAATATTATCTTAACATGCGTTATCATTGTAAGATATATTTTGAATCAACTGACATATTTATGTTAATATTGTTATTTGAAGGCACTATTTAAGCAGAGATGAGCTCTTTACTTTTTTATTGAAACAGTTTCAATGAAGGGGAAATAACCGGGTTGAAGGCTGTGTTTTTTAATAAACATTTGCGACTGGGTACTTAAACTGATGCACTATCTGACGTATTTAATATACCTTTCGTGTATTTATATATCGACAAATTTAAGATATAACTGTGCATTCTGACTTGAACAGTCTAGTTGTTTTCAACAGTATAAAATAATTGTATTTATGATGACATAATTGGTAGTTCAATCATATGATAAAAACTCACATTACACTAATAATTAGTTGTACTTCTATTATTGTTGTTATTAATGTACTGAACATTGCTGTTATGATTAGCGTTATTTTATTTATTATTATTGATGTTGATTTTGTTGTTTTATTTTTCATGTTATTATTGCTAATCTTATTGAGAAATGTATTAGATTGGAAATATGTTGATAATATTCTCAGAATTGCCTTTGATAAGTCAGTGTATGCTATTTATAAGCACGCAGAACTTCATTATCATTTACGAAACAGTTATATGGCATGCAGACGCTGACTAGCATGAATTATGTAAAGTACTAATGTAATTCATTCAGAGAAGTAATAATGTGTTTTGAGTGATTGATGGTGACTGTGCTTGCAAAATTATAATCTCCCTGCACGTGTAATTTAATCCGTTTTGTAGTATATTCTGCTATTAGTCTTCCTTATTATCTGTCTGTGTCTGTGATAATCTTTTATCTTACCTTCCACTCCGGTGACAGTATCAGTACTATTTGTGTTTAAGTTTCTTGTGTGTGTGTGTGTGTGTGTGCGTGTATGTGTGTGTATGTGCGTGCGCTCAGGTAGCATGCTTGTGTGTAAATGAAATATATACAAGTTGATAATCTATTATGAAATATTTTGAATCTTTGATGTATTACTGAGGGAGATAATATCTTTTGTCTCTGTGTCATCATACCGTTGAGTGCGTATATGGAGGTGAGGTGAGGGAGAGTTTATTTTGTATATTTTTAATCTGGGGAAGGAAATACGTGCAGTTCTGATACATAATTTCACCGCTGAAGGTGGTGGTTATTTTATTTATTACAGTAGTCCCTCGCATGTTGCAAACATTATTACATATAATTGAATTTAACCCTGGATTATTATAGTGCTACGGAAAAGAGGGAGAAAAAAAAATAGGTATAAACAAAATCTTTGCTTTGCTATTGTTAAATTTTACTATTAGAAAAAGTAAATAAAGGAAATATATTACCATATTAGAATGTCCTTTTTGTTTTGCTGTGTGAATGTACCTTTAAAAAATAATTTTAATATTTAATAATATTCATGAATTCAGTCAACTATGCTAACAATCATAGAATTCGTAATTTCTCTTCTGAAAAACCAATGAAATGTACAAGACTAGCTACAACTCCAAACCAGACACTCGACTTCTTTTCACAAGAAAATTAACGTAGTGTTCCCCCCCCGCCAAACAAGAACAACAACAACAAAAATTCTTGTCTACAGTTCTGATTTACATTTTTACTTTAAACAAAAGCACACTTTATTTCTGAAAGGCAAATACAACAATAGTTACCTAAATGACATACATGTAAAAGAGTGTTTGAAATGCTTAACTTTAACTTAGAAGGCCTCGAACACATGCGTCGTATGTTATAATCCGTTAACTCTCTTATCTCAAGAGGAAAGAATGTTCAAGCTCACGATCAAAAGCAGCATTTCTTCCCTTTAACCTTTCTTAAATCATCATTTTATGTTTAGTTGATCTTGAAACGACATAAATAAATAAAATTATTATCCAGTTTTATGTCTAATGATTATATTTATACAATGCATATAAATACTTATAAAGTGCCATTTTCATAGAATGCATAGTCAGTATGTATTAACATTTTATTAGTGAACTGTCTAGGAAATCAGTATTACTATAAATGGGTTTCATTGATTTCAAATTCATTTAGGTAGGCCTACTGAGAAACATTATTATTTTTATGACTGAAAATGACTACATTATTTACCATATCAGTTGGTATGTAGCTGCCATAGTTGTATATGTTTATTTTAAAAAATAAATAAATAATGTGACATAAATAATTTTCAAGTTATTTCTAATATTATTTTTACATTACATTTATTCAATATAGCATCTACAAATATTACATGTGCAACAATATTTTAGTGCAATATTCAGGATCAATGTAATTGGTACTCAGTGGTCAAATTCAGATAGGTGAAGAGGTGTTACCGTGTATATATTTATTTATTTGGCCTTGAAGAATTTAATTATTTAGTAAATCATTCTTAATACCATTCATATATATCCTTTCATATGCAGATACACCTGCTGTATTATTAGTCATTAAATTATAAAATAAACAAGTACTATTACTATACATTATTTTCAGTTTTATTTGTAATGACTGTACTTTCAGACATTATGTATAATATTTACATAAATTTCATACATATATAATAAATACAACAAATATTCATATAAACATAGACATATGCGTGAGTGTGTATTCTAAAGCACTTAACTTATTGTCAGAAACATATAGATAATATTCACTCTACTATACTACAGCAGTTAAAATAGAATCTACAAAGAAAAGGAATTGCTAACACATAATGTTAAACAAGGCAAAACTATTTAACAGTTGCAGTACTATTATATGCTTAGTATTTGAACTCTTACAAAAATAAACGCTACAACAGAATAAACAACACTAGTGCATTGCTAAGTTTTGAAAAGGTAAATCATTGCACCATCAAGACTTAATTAGCTGCACAGATGATCATAACCATACAAAATCATAAATAATTTTTAAAATTAAAAATAATACAAATGCCACGCCTCAGCTATAAGGAGCCTTCATCGTAAGAACACATTTATTATTAACAATAACACTTGAGCAATAAAATTGTAAAAGACATTAAAGTCATAAAATGTTCTTAAAACACAGACAAATATGTGTTAAAAACGAAAGTAAGCTTTCTGCGAATAGTAAAGTGCGAACCTATTGAAACATCCCATAATGCATTTCTCGTGCGCGCGTCTATATGTGGTGTGTGTGTGTGTGTGTGTGTGTGTGTGTGTGTGTGTGTGTGTTTTTAAAAATTTGCAAAGGGAAGGCACTCTAACTTTAAAATTATTTTTTTTTAAAAACACGACAGGGAATTCCCCGAAGTGATAAGTACCATTCGTTGCAACACAAAAGACGTTGAGACCGCAAGTGAAGAATTTAACAATTTATTTTCCACCTTCTGCAGTGAAATGGAGGCTTCAAAGAAAGGTTGGATCGTTAAAACAAATAAATATCGCGGGATTTTGTTTTCAATTTACGTCAATCTACTCGCATGCTATTCTTTCAAAATCTGCAACCACAAAACCGTCTGCTACTTACTCGTTCTTAAACTAGAGTATTCGATCTAATCATTAAGGTCTGCTTGCTAATCTACACAATCTATTTCTTTCATTTTAAAAATATTCCAACATCGTAACAAAGAGCCAAAACGCAGTATTACGTTATATATTAAATGAAGGTGATATGGTACAATTATGATGTGTATGCTTGTTTGTATTTGATTCGTGGATTAGCAACAGGAGAGAGTTGTGCAGTGACCTCAGCGTCTACATGTTCACAGTTAATTTTGCGATTAATCAGACTTGAGACGAATGTTTGCATTTGAATGGACCATAGCAATTTCCTGATCGAGTTCTCGTTGAGATATTTTATTAATGTTGATGTGATAATAAAATTATTATTTTTTAATACAGCAGTGTTGTCATTAAGCGTATATTATTTACGGAGAGAATTATATATCATAATTAATTTGTTATTTCAGATTTATAATAAAATTGTATTGTGCTTAATCTAGAAGTCTCATTTGCAGCAAGGCACTATTTATCAAGGTTTGATTAATCCCCAAAATCACTACTAAATGTGTATTCTATTTACAGGTGCAAATAGCGGTCATTTTAAGGAAAATAATAAAATTGATGGAAAAGAAGACAGGTTATTCTGGGAAGAGATAAAAGACTTCCCCAGTTCATTCCAGATGAAGGACCAAGAACAACTGGGTCCTAACATTATGAAACGACTTCAGAAAGGTCTTGAGTCTTCCATTTCTGTTGGTTACAAGACCCCAATGGAAACAGCAAGAGCACATAATTTATTGGCTTTCCTGCTTTTTCGCCAAAGGCAGCCATTAGAGGCACTAGAGAAAATAAATTTTGCTTTAGCAGCTGAAGGGCAACAAGACAATATTGTTTCCCTGGCAAACAAAGCCACGATCCTGTGGAAAATGGGTTCCGTCTCTGAATCCAAAGACCAGTTCAGAGTGCTACAGGATCTCAAATTAAAGGGAGATAATTTTATGTATCTTGTAATAAAAGCTAAAGCTGAACAGGCCTTTAGTTACACGCGATTTGGGCCAAAGTTTTTCAATACTGCTGTTACTGCATTTGAAGAGATTCTCCCAAAAGCGAAAGAACCAGAAAAACCATTGTGGACTTTTGGACTGGCTCTAACTCTTCGCCGTGCAATGCATATACAACATTTTCCACAAGCAGCACATGTGGCAGATATCTCTGCTAGAAATTTTAGAATCCTTTCTTTGCTTCAGGAAGTCATATGCAATTCTGATCCAAATCTCAGAGCTAAGGCGTATGCTGAAATGGGGTTGTTATTGAATAGTAATCGACGAGACACAGCTTTGCATCGGGCATCAGGCGTGAAAACAGCAGCTGAGGCTTGCGAGAAGGCTTTGGACCTTGATGATGCTGACAATTCAGTTCTCGTTAAAAGCTCGAGAATATTTCGCTATTCTAAGTATAAACTAGAATATTGCCTTCAACTTCTGCTGAAAGCAGATTCATTTAGACACTCGTCAACAGCGTACCATCACATTGCCTTGACCTATAAAGCTATGCAGACAGACAAAAAGTATTTAAAGAATTCTTCACAATGTTATGATTTGAGAGGACGACCGATTAGTGGAAGAGGTGGATATAGGAAGCAGACAATAGATAGAAGGGAGACAAGGTGGGGCAGAGACTGGAATAAAGGAAGAAACTTTCAACATAGAAATGTAAATGAATGTCAAGTGGATGAAGAAGTAAGGTATAGGTTTGACGGAAGAAATGGCGCCAGATTGAACAGCACAGGCGTACATGTACATCAAAGAGAGAAACAACGTTACCAAGAACGGGAAAGATGTTACAGTCAGACAGTTGCAAAACAAAACAATACGTCATATCGCCATGGAGGACAAGAATCTTATCAACATTCTTTGACTACTGCATTCTCAACTCATGGCCATGGCTCCATTTTCAAGGAAGAAAGAAATGGTTCTTCAACACTTTTAAAGAATGTAAAGGAAACCGAAAGTATTCAATGTACTTTTGCCCAGATGTCACTGAGTACTGCTCACAATGAGAACGTTGATAAAGGTGCAAAGTGCGAAACTAGCGACCATATCTCTGCTTGCGGTGATTCTATGGAAATTAATTCAAACTATTCACAAATTAAAGGACTTCAGAATTTAATCAAATCTCCAACACAAGAAACAAAGTTTTCGTGGGATGACGAGTATGTGCCCAAAGTAATTGAATACTTAAAGAAAGCTATTGAGTTCAGTGAGAATGAGAATATGAGAGCCATGTACGACCTTGCATTAATGTACAAAGCTTTAGGAGAATATCAGAAAGCATTAGAAATTCTTAAGAAACTTCGATGTGTTGAAGCATTGCCAATAGGGTCTGTAGACAGAATCAATGCATTCGAACAGTCTGGCGTCATTCTTGAGGAGATGATCAAAACTGAGACAAGTGAAGAAAACAAACAGAGACTAACAAAAGAAAAGAGAGATATGTTTAACAAAGCCCTTTCTTTGCAATCGAATCTGTACTCAAAACATTCGCAATTACAGGGTTTCCTTGGAAAAGTCTGGCATTCTTTTGATGCACTTTTTAGTGAAGTAGATCAGTATGAAATGAGTAGCGAAGGCAAACTAAAGGAAAAGGCAAAACTGCTTCAGCTTATCAGGAAGCACAAGGAGTCCTCTTTACTATTACAAGAGCTTGAAAGCATGTCCTCGAAAGAAGAAATCCAAGCAGACTTTTTGGAAATACGCATTAAAAATTGTGTTGAGCTGGGACAGTATTCAGATGCCGTGACAGCATTAGACTTAATGAAATTAGTTAAAGACAAGTCACAAGAGTACACTGTCTTAGAATCATTTAAAGACAAAAACTTTGTCCAGAGGATTTATTTGGAAGCAGGACGTCAGACTTTTCTTGGAGATTCACCTGCTGCTACTTCTGCCCAAGAACACTTCCGGTCTGCATTCTATTACTGGTTCGAGAGAAATCAGCAAGCATCAAGCAGCTCTGAAGATACCAATAGCACAGATGGTTTCACCTCTGACGTCACCTGGGATATTATGCTTATCCATGACTCCCAGACCGATGCCCAGATAAAGACTGCCCAGGCTTTGTCTCGTTTCCTGCAGAAATCATGTGGACTTCTCACCACGCGCCTGGAGGAGGATGCACCAACTGGTCCAGAGGAGGAAGGTGTGTTGGCAGTTATGAAAAGGAGCAAACTGGTGGTAGTTATAGCAGGAGAAGAGCATCCTTCAAAGGAGTTTCGCACCTACATACGTCATGCATCGCATCGACCAAGCACTGTCTTGCTTCTTATGGGAGGAGATCATGTGCCAAAATTGCTGAAAAGACACCGGTCAATGACTTGTCCACCAGACTTCCAGGACATGGTTCTGGAGGAAAGAGAGAAGTATTCTGAGGATCAAGTGAACGTCATCTGTAATCTCCTGTACTTTTTTATGGGCATCTGAATTTCTGAACTTTGCACTGTTCTCATTAATATTAATGACACTTAAAAAGAAAAATATAGTGATACTGAGAGGAAAGGTACGCTATATTTCTACTCTCTTGTCATTGTCATCGCTGCTGATGTTACTGATATTTCCTCTAGTATTGAATATCCTCATAAATAAGAGAAACGTAACTTATTAGAGAAATAATGAGATCTTTCTTTTCTTTTTATTTGATAAAACTTTCAATATTTCTTGACTCACAACTCAGTTATTAGCATAAAATTATGTTCGTATTCCATTTCTCAGTTTGACTGACACATTTTACAAATCCACCTTAATTTCGAACTGTATACTTTGTTTTTCTTGCTTTCAAGGTAGCGCTTAATGATTGTGCATAATATCATTTCCTATTCTAGACTTTGTTAATGTCATCAGAGATTTGTAAAACTAATTGTGTAATCATTATAACGTTTCTTATTTTAGGCATTCTTAGTGCCATCAGAGATTTGCTAAATGTGCATACATTATAACATTTCCTACTCTTGATTTTATTATTGTTATCAAGGATTTCTTAAATTTAATTTGATTTGTGAATACATAATATCATTTAATGTTTTAAACTTTCTTAATGGCATCAGTGATTTGCTAAACTAAATGTTTATGCATAATATCATATTATGTTCTAGATTTTCCTAGTGTCATCAATGGTTTGCTAAACTAAAATAGTAAACATAATATCATTTTATGTTCTAGATTTTCCTATGCCATCAAGGATTTGTAAAATGAAATGTGCATACGTAATATAGTTTCCTGTTCTAGACCGTTTTAAGTGTCATCAAAGATTTGTAATATAATATCATTTCTTGTTGTTTAGAAAAAAGATTTGTATTTTAATGTTGCTGTTTTAAACAGTAAGGATCTCGTGGCTTAGAGACTGTTGTAATTTGTATTGAGAAGACCAGATCGATGGATGGATTGATGGATGGATGGATGGATGGATAGATAGATAGATAGATAGATAGAGAGGTGGAAAGAGAGGGAGAGCGAGCATTTCTTTTCAAAATTGTGTACAACTCTATTTCAAATCGGAAATATTTGTTTTCTGAACTACAAACTTTTGTCTTTTAAATTTTTTTACACAAATGATTGGTGTAAAATTCTGAATTATATTAGTCAACCAGTAATTGTTTCATAGTCGACCAGCCACTGGGACAATTTTTGTTGGCACCTAGTAATCTCATTTATTTCCAAATACTTATGAGTTCATTTATTAATCAACCTGTGGTTGCTCCTTTTGCCAGTATTCAAAATCTATTTTAATATTTTATATTAACTTATTGATTACAAATTTAATTCTCATTGAGTGGTAGGTTTAAAACAATTTCTTTATTTGTCTTTATCCTGATCAAATATTATACTCCTTCCATATCTTGATATTTTTAAAGAAAAAAATCAATACTAGTCCATTTTTAAATTGAGTGCTTTGTATGCTTAAACGAATGTTTACAAAGTAATACTCATATTCCTGTGTTTTGATTTATGAATCATGATGATAATTTATATTAGTTATATATTAATTTATATTAATTATATATATAGTTTTTTCTTTTAGTTATAGTCGTTATTTATCTTTTATTCTTTTCGTGCTTAAAACTTTACATTTAATTAAGTTATAGCCAGTAGTGAAAATGAACGAGAGGTCTTGTTGGGTTTAAAATCTGATTGTATAGTTGTCCAGTTTAAGTCACGTGCTCCTGTCGGCCTTCTTGTGATGAAGTATGGTACACGTATAATTGTACTAAGATTATCTTAGCATGCATTATCATTGTAATATACATTTTTAATAAAGTGACATATTTGTGTTAATATTTTTATTTAAAGGCATTATTTAAGCAGAGCTTTTTACTGTTTCATTGAAATAGTTTCAATGAAGAGGAGATAACTTTGTTGGTGGGTTGTTTTTTTTTCTAAATAAACAAGTGTGATTGCGTACTTAGACTTGTGCACAAAGTACTATGTAACGTTTTTAATATGTCTTTCGGGTATTTATATATCGACATATTTAAGATATAACTGTTCATATTTTTGTTCATACTGTCTTGGACAGTCTAGTTGTTTTCAACAGTATAAAAGAATTGTATTTATGATTACGTAATTGGTAGTTCAACAAAATAATAAAAACGCATATTATAATAGTCATTAGTTATGTTTCTATTATTGTTGTTATTATTGTATTGATTATTGCTATTATTATTAGCGTCATTTTTATATATTATTATTGATGTTGATTTTGTTGCTTAATTGTTCATGATATTATTGCTTTTCTTATTGAGAAATGTATTAGTTTAAAAATATGTTCATACTATTCTCAGAGTTGCCTTTGATAAGTCAGTGTATGCTATTTATAAGCACGCAGAACTTCATTATCATTTATGAAACAGTTATATGGCATGCAGACACTCATCTGCATGGATTATGTAAAGTACTAATGTAATTCATTCAGAGAAGTAATAATGTGTTTTGACTGTGCTTGCAAAATTATAATCTCCCTGTAAGTGCAATATAATCCTGTTTTGTAGGATTTTCTTATCTGAAAGTTCTGCTTTTAGTATTCCTTATTATTTGTTTGTGTCTGTGATAATCTTTTATATTACCTTCCACTCCGGTGACAGGGTCAGTACTATTTGTGTTTTAAGTTTCTTTGTGTGTGTGTGTGTGTGTGTGTGTGCGTGCGTTTGTGTGCATGAGTGTTTGCGCGCATGTATGCATACTTGTGTGAAAATGAAATATATACAAGTTGATAATCTATTATGAAATATTTTGAATCTTTGATGTATCACTGAGGTCTGAGGGAGATAATCTCTTTTTTCTTTGTCCTATCATACTGTTGAGTGCGTGTATGGAGGTGGGGTTAAATTCCTTTGTATATTTTTAATTTGGGGAAGGAAACACGTACAGTTCTGCTCCATAATAATTATTTCACCGCTTAATGTGGTGATGGTAATTTTATCTATTACAGTAGTCCCTCGCATGTTGCAAACATTAATACATATACTTGAATTTCTCCTCATATTAAAAATAGAGGTAAACTAATTCTTAGCCGTTTCTATTGTTAAATTTTACTATTAGAAAAAGTAAATAAAAGAAATATATTACCATATTTGAATGTCCTTTTGTTTTGCTGTGTGAATGTAACTTTAAAATTAATTTTAATATTTAATAATATTCATGAATTCAATCAACTATGCTAACCATCATAGATTTCGTCATTTCTCCCCTGAAAAACCAATGAAATGTACGTAGACTTGCTACAACTCCGAACTAGACACTCAACATCTATTGAATTCATTACTTTTGTGATAGAATTTATCTCCCCTAGTTAATAAAAGTATCATTCTTTTGAATGCAAATGATGGACTTATACTGTATAAACATAATTCACTTCCTTAATTCTTACTCAAAGTAATGTATTTATGTATCAATAAAGTATTCATTTATAACATTTATTTTTTTTCCCTTAAGGTTTTATTTTTATTCAGACAAAAGGAAAATTAACATAGTGTCAAGAGGAAAATTAACATAGTGTCCACACCAAAAATAAAAAAAGCAAAAAACAAACAACAACAAAAAAAAACCCATCTGTTTCTCGTCTAAAGTTCTGATTTTAAAACCCCACTATATTTCTTTAAAAGTAAATACAACAATAGTTACCTAATATATTTAAACGAGTGTTTGAACTTAGCAGACCTTGAACACACACGTCGTACGTTGTAATCAGTAAAACTCTTTATCTCAGGAGGCAGGAATGTTCAAGGTCACGATCAAAAGCAGCATTTCTTCCTCCCTCCTTTTAAAAAAAATAAATCATCATTGTATATTCTATTGCTATATATTGCTATTGAAATGACATGAATAAGTAAAATTATTATACAGTTTTATGTCTAATGATTATATTTATACAATGCATATAAATGATATAAAGTGACATTTTCATAGATTGCATAGTCAGTAGTTTATTAACAGTTTATTAGTGAACTATCTAGAAAATCAGTATTACTATAAATGGGTCTCATTGATTTCAAATTCATTTAAATAGGCCTACCTAGAAACATTATTATTTTTATGACTGAAAATGACTACAATATTTATCATATCATGTTGGTATGTAGCTGCCATAGTTGTATATGTTTATTTTTAAAAAATAAATAAATAATGTGCACATAAATAATTTTTATTTCTTTCTAATATTATTTTTACATTAAGTTTTTTCAATATAGCATCTACAGATATTACATGTGCAATAATATTTTAGTGCAATATTCAGGATCAATGTAATTGGTACTCAGTGGTCAAATTCAGATAAGTGAGGAGGTGTACATATTTATTCATTTGGTCTCGAAGAATTTAATTATTTAGTAAATCATTCTTATACCATATATATATATGCAGATACACCTGCTGTACTATTAGCCATTAAATTATAAAATAAACAAGTACTATTACTATACACTATTTTCAGTTTTATTTGTAATGACTGTACTTTCAGACATTATGTATAATATTTACATAAATTTCATACATATGTAATAAATATAACAAATACACATTCGGTGTTACATTCCAGTGTTTGTTTAGAGACCCTGTCTCAGCATGAGGATTTAAAGATTGTTAATTTTTAACATTACACCTTTGCTGACAACAGACTGGTTGCCAAGCACCCTTCAGTCTCCTTAATTAATTCTCTCAGTTTAGATATTAATTACACTGACAGATGAATCTATGTATTATTGCGTGAATTGGGCACGTTATCCTAATAACGACTAATTATGCATACAGGCATTCACATTTGACTCCGGCCCCCAGCCCAATTCTCCCTTCAGTCTTCCTCTCACTAATAATTAGTCAACTTCTTTATTATGATAACAAAATATAACAATTTAATATTTAACAATTTAACAAATAGTGAATCCATACATCAATACATTCAATACGAAGGTCATTAGGACTACCTATTCTGTCTTTGAATGTTTATATGGATCGTAACACGAATTTCTGATCTCAGAGTCTATCAGACGCCCAATTATCTTTCATCAGCAGTTATCAAAGAAGTCCCTCAGGCATTCACACATCAACAGTTCATTGTTGAATGTTCTAGTCGACTGGTCTTCATAACTCGTTACACTTGAACAGTGTTACTCGGCATCAGGTCCTCAATTCAATAGCCATAGAACTCAGCATCAACTGAATACCAACCTGGAATTCTCAACTGACCTCCAACCAAAAGATGGAAACATCAAAAGAGCTTAATACTACAATGAAAATAAATTTTAGATAGGAGGTCAGGCATAATTTGCCCTTGACCCATAACACATAGACATATGCACATGTACACACACCCTATATATCAATTTATCTGTGGATAAATGGCTAATAATAGACAATTTTAAGGTATTTATATATAGATAAGTACTCACCCTGTGTAACAGCCTTAGAAAAATATAAATGTTTCATTTAGCAAAACACTGTATCACCAGCACTTCAAGACTATAATGTCTCATTGCAATCAATTTTTGTGCATTGCAAAAAAAGTCTCTTTTCCTATATGTAAAAAATCCCTTCCTTATCCCATGCCTGAGTAAATATTTACTTATAATCTTACAAATTACCTTACAAAAACGTGGACAGTTTGGCCACAAGTTTTTATGTACATTTTGGTTTAAAATGTGTTTTAGGAGTGTTTATATGTGAGAATGAGAGAGAGACTGAGTGTATGTATGAGTATGGTTTAGTGTGTGTGCACGTAATTGACATAAATATATACTTAATATTCACTCAACTATACTATAGCAGTTAAAGTAGGATTTACAAAGAGAAGGAATTGTTAACGTATAATTTTACCAATCATTCAAAATATATACATTTTTTATAAAAAATTTCTTGTCCAGTGATTCAGGTTGTCTCCTTGCTTCTCTCCAAACGCTCAAATAATATTTCGCTATTGTAAATATAATCCTGAATATTGTCTACACGAAGTCCTCTGGAGATAAATGCGCAATCGTAATCTGCCTTGGAGATATTCGTCTCAATATGTGGACAATTCGATGTTCGATGTTTAGCGATCTCCATGACCGCAATCGATGTCATAATCCTCAGTCAATAAAGTCTGTATGACGAAGTCAGTATCAACAGAATTATGTTCTGTATACTTCTTGAGTAAATTTGCATGAACTATCTTTACCTTCTTCTTCTATAATATGCAAGTGGTGGCTCTGCTGTCTGTTGAGTTCGGAGATTTTGAGCGGGCCTTTCCCAAGTCGTCTTGAACTTGTGGCAACATGAAAATATTCTGTTTCGGTTTTTTTCATATGCTTTGGCCATTTTTATTCAAGCACCTTTCAGATAGTCATGGGCTAGGTGAAAAGTATGTTCTATACGGTTCTAAAAGTCAGTACTATATTGTTACATTGTTTTTTGCATGAACTATCTTTACCTTCTTCTTCTATAATATGCAAGTGGTGGCAAATTCAGAAGTATAAGAAGTCACGTTGTTTGGACTTCATTAAGGACTAGGTGACAGGTATGTTCTAGATGGTTCTAAAAATCAATAGTATAATGTTACTTTGTTTAGACTTCATTAAGGGCTAGGTGACAGGTATGTTCTAGATGGTTGAACAAGTCAGTAGTATATTATTGTGTTGTTTTGACTTCATCAGTAGAACAGTCATCAGTCCATAACTGATTAAAACTTTTCATTGGCCTTTGAACAGTCTTGCTCTACGGTAATTCGAATGGTTATGGATGCATTTTATTCGCCACTAATTTGCATATCGCCTCTCGTCACGTGATTAAAGATTGTGCGTGTGCATACACTCTACATATTTCAAATTATAAATATGTATTTCTTACTACAAAAATGCACAAGAACAAAACAATATTTATACGATAAAAATAAAAGGTTCCTAAGAATATTTTTATATAATTGTCTACTTTTACAGAGAAGTAGAACATGATCTATAAAAGCGAAGGGTCTTGGTTTATTGTTCGTAGATAACGAAAATCATCATTGGCTATCATCCTCATTAAACTGGAGAGGGTCAATGCATTACTAGCTTTATAAACTGTTTTAGTATGAATTACTAAATTGAGAAACATCCTAAATAAAGTTGAGGAGTCAATACCTTGCTAGTTGTATAAACTGTGTTAGTCGGAATTACTGGTAGGGGGACATCCTAACTGACAGCAACTTGCAGTGTACAAAGAAATAATACAGGGGAAATAAAACAATGAAGTTGAGGAACTCTTATTGCAAAACACCATATTGCAGCCTTCGCCATTTCCTGGGAAGTATCTTTTGAGATGAATATCCAACATTTGGAAGTGTGTAACTCTCACATGCCATATTGTTACACTTCTTGTTACATTCATAACAAAAACAACTGTTATTACAGGTCTGCAATGATTAAAAGATTTGTAACAAGTCCTCTTTAGTCTAAAAGCAACCCAGGCGAATACTGATATAAAATTGCACATTGTCGGAGAAATATTTTGCAGTGCAGTTAGTACTCTCATGTATCATACAAGTGCATGAGTTCTAAATTCAGTTGGTTAGTGTGAGGAACTTGAGCGGAGTTTGTGTCAGTGACCGACAGTTTGTTTGGCAGTTTCATTAATTCACTGTATGCTTGCTCTCGTGAACGGCAGTGCTCCAAATTATCAATACTTTGCAATGCTTGTACACTGCCCAGTAAATGATTTAGCATGCAGTCCGCCCACTCAGTGTGACCACGTAACAACAGAAGTGATACTATTAGTAAAAGGTTCACTGGAGAATATAACAATAGAAGTGATACCATTAGTAAAATGTTCACCGGAGAACGTAACAGAAGTGATACTATTAGTAAAAGGAACATTGGAGAATGTAACAACAGGAGTGATACTATTAGTGAAAGGTTTACTGGAGAACGCTAACAGCCGTGCTTCCAGAAATCCATTTTACCTACCTTATTGCTAAAAGCAGTTTTTCTTGAAAGTGTCCTCATTCTTAGTAGAACTTAGATTCTCTGAAAATCCTAGTTCGATTCCAAGGCCAACTATCGCAACCAACTAACCGATAGATCAAATAAGCTGTTAGATGAATCATTAAAATAATTATTTTAAATATCATAATAATTATATAAAGAGGAAGAAAGTTAATATTAAAAATAATATGATGAAGAAGAAAATTTAATAATTATAATAATAGATCGGTTACAAATAGCGTCGATGTTGACAATGGTGATAATGTGGTTTGAACCCCAAAACACAGTGAGAGGAATCCAATCCCTTTAAGGTCAACCCATAAACTGAGAACGTCTTTTAAGGTCCTGGGAGTAAAACAACGCTAGCGAATCATACGACATAATTTTTTTTCTCTTTTTTATTTTGGGGTGCGGGTGGGAGTTCTTAACCTTTATAAATTTATAATTATCGGTTCTACACCACTGACCTTATTTCTAAAATGTCAGTGACAGGACCAACCAACCATACTACACGAATTAAAGTTGACAAATTATGGCTAAAATGTGCGTTGAGTGTCATTATGAATGCTTCATGAAAGAAAATTGTGTTTGTTTTGCTGAAGTACACGTGTATGTAGCTAAATTTAATTTCGCGTAATGTTGACAAGGGACAACACTCTTAATACACTGTAAGGCAGAGGGACTTCCCCGAGCAGAAATAATTTGATCACTGGGCGAGGCTACACAAGTAGGCCTACACATCAGGTTTACTTAACGCTTTCTCTCCAACTGAAATCGTGTTCGAGAGGTAAGTTCCACAAATTACGACAAGGAAGCGAGAAACTTCCGTTAGAAATTAAAATGCATGTTCAGTCTTACTGTTAAGAAAATTTTGCTTGTAACTGATTATTTTCGGCCGGCTGAGGTGTTTCTGAATCAACTCTGCTTTATATCTTTTCACTGATCGATACAATAGTTCTGCTAAGTTCGCATTTTCTTTCGGGTAATATTATTCTTGACTGCACTGTTTTTAGGCATTGCTGTTTTAGTTCTGCTACGTTCGCATTTTCTTTGAGGTACTAGTATTCTTGACTGCACTGTTTTTTTTTAGGCATTGCCGTTTTATTTCTCTAAATTCGCATTTTCTTCCGGCTAATACTATTAATTTTTGACTGCACGTCTTTAGTCACTGCTGTTTTAGTCCTGCTAAATTCGCGTGGTTGTTATTTTCGTTCCGCTAAGTTCGCATTTTCTTTCAGTTAAGAAACCTTCTTTTGACTGCATGTTTACATCAGTCAGTTAAATCAATATGTTCGTATTTTGTTTCGGCCATAGGTCTGCTTTAACAACATTCGTAATAATACCCATGACATAAATTACATCACTGGGCGCTCTCTGACATTAAAATGTAAATTAATTCTGCAGCATCCAATTTCCATTGGTAATCTACTAGCTGGGAAGTAGGTTGATTGCAAAAGTATGATAAATTTGTGTGGTAGAAGTTTGTTAGTAAATGACAGATATGTATGTTGAATATAAAAAAAAAATGTAGCCTGTGGAATGTATCAGTCCTGGATCAGACGCAAAGGAGTGTTTTATTTATTTTGATTTCTTTTACCTTTGCGGGGAGGGTAGTGGTGGTGTAGTCATACACCGGCAGGTTTGTTTGTACGATGCACTCACAAATTGTCGTACACACCGCTGAAGGTCGCGAACTGCTCGAGTTTTATCACCGTGTGTCTCGCACTGTCACGTGAATTCACTTACGTCACTTGTTTTGACATTAAGGCAGCGACATATAGCCTACACTAACAGATAAGCGACGGCAGCCCAAGTGTACAGTATAAAAATACGGCTTATTCAGAGCCGCGGATTCGAAAAAGCGCAATGGGCAAGGTCACACTGTTCACAAGTGTGACCGTGCAGGATGTTAGGCATCGGTTACATAGCTATGGTGTTGGCTCCAGTGATCGGTCTGTAATATGAATTGCAAAATAAGCAGGCTTCTTTTAAAACCATAGGGCTTTCATTCCAGAAGATAAGAAAAAATTTCATACACATATAAATAAATATTATTGACTTATTTTTGTTATTGTGACTAAATGTTTTGACATCGATAACCAACTTAATCTTTGTAAGCAACAGTTCACTCGCCAAAGTAATTGTTTAGTACTAGTGAGCAATTATTGTCAAATTAATATTCATTTAAACTAAATTTTTATTACATTATTATTGTGTTTTGTTAGTTTTAATAGTTGTAGTCCTCGGTGGCGTCACAACTATTTATTGAGTAACATATTTCTTACTTTGTCCTGTGAAATTTTGTTTTCTACGATAACGATTCAGGATTGTTTAAAACTTGGATTTAAAATGTGTTGTCAGCTTAAATATCACTTTAATCATCGCGATTTTAATTTAACCCAATCCAAGTTGGTTCATTGCAATTAATAATTTTAACTTAAATGAATGTTTGGGTACTATACTGCATCCTTTTGAAATGTGGAAACATGCCATGATTTATTGACTAGAGTAAAATGAAGACTTTCTTTAACATTCCATTATAAAATCTACTATTTCGAAAAATCTTTTTAAATGCATACTAAAACCAAAATATTCTAACGGTTATCGTTATGATATAAAATAATGTTTTAAATATTTTACATCTAATTCAATATAAAACTTATTTTAATTTCTAAATGATGCTTTATATCTGGTGTGAAACCATATGACACACTTATGAAATTACACAATATTTTTAATATGATAAATATTGTGCAGGTGCAATTCACACTCTAAACATGTTTTTTGTTACAATCATAATGCATTGTACATGGCTTGTAAATAAAAATACATATCCGTTTATTTTATTGCTCTTTATTTCTTGTGGTGGTTACAGTTATATTTCAACGGGGTAAAAGTAATCTATTTGTGACAGATGAATTACTTCTTTTATTTATTCATTTTTGTTTAATATTTCGTCATTAATAATTCTTATTAACTATGTATTTGAGTAAACTTGCTAATACGCAAAATATTCTAGGAATATGAGTTAAATAAAAATATGAAAATCTCACTGTTTTTTATATGTAAAAATTAACATTTTCTTCTAGTGGAAGTTTATTAGACTTCTTATGAAATTCTTTATGCTGTCGTCATGAAATAATCAATTACAGTATATATTTAAATTCACCTGTAAAGCTTACTCTTTTAATATTTTATAGATTCTTCGGTATTAATATTGACCACAGTGATAAGTTATTAAATGACACTTGAGCCAATGTTAAATTATTAAATAACACAGACTGATAACAATACGCTAAGACAAAGATGTATGAGCCGGCGCTTATAGAAAGTACACATCTGTATAAATAAGAGGAGTGACAAATTAAAAAAGCTTATAAACTTAGTCTGAAAAAATTTAAATGGTGGTTTTATTCCTGAAAGATATTTTTTATAGAATAAACAGGCCTGAATTGCAATAGAATTGAAATAGAATTGCAATAGAATTGAAATAGAATTGCAATAGAATTGAAATAGAATTGCAATAGAATTGCAATAGAATTGAAATAGAATTGCAATAGAATTGAAATAGAATTGAAATAGAATTGCAATAGAATTGCAATAGAATTGAAATAGAATTGCAATAGAATTGAAATAGAATTGAAATAGAATTGCAATAGAATTGCAATTGCAAGTAGACTTGAAACAGGTTACGAAATAATCCAAGATCAACCAACTTATGAGAAAGATTGAATAATTATACAAATAGTCTCATTATAGTTAAACTTAATTTTCATCTTCATTTTAATCATATTATAATGTTTTTTATTTCACACGGCAGATATCCTAGAGCTAATCTATATATTGGCTTCGTTCAAAAACTGACGATGTCAAATGTATCAAACGCTAGAGCTAATCTATATATTGGCTTCGTTCAAAAACTGACGATGTCAAATGTATCAAACGCCCTAGAGCTAATCTATATATTGGCTTCGTTCAAAAACTGACGATGTCAAATTTATCAAACGCCCTAGAGCTAATCTATATATTGGCTTCGTTCAAAAACTGACGATGTCAAATTTATCAAACGCCCTAGAGCTAATCTATATATTGGCTTCGTTCAAAAACTGACGATGTCAAATTTATCAAACGCCCTAGAGCTAATCTATATATTGGCTTCGTTCAAAAACTGACGATGTCAAATTTATCAAACGCCCTAGAGCTAATCTATATATTGGCTTTATTCAAACAATGGCGATGTCAAATATATCAATTATCCTAGAGCTAATCTATATATTGGCTTTATTCAAACAATGGCGATGTCAAATATATCAATTATCCTAGAGCTAATCTATATATTGGCTTTATTCAAACAATGGCGATGTCAAATATATCAATTATCCTAGAGCTAATCTATATATTGGCTTCATTAAAAAATATATGACGATGGCAAATTTATTAATTGTCCAAAAATAAAGTAATTTTTTAATCAGTTATTATCATCGTCGCATATCGTTAACCTTTCCTTGTTTTAAGATGGGGAATGTTTTTGCATTAAGTACATGTATTTAAAAAAATATGATTTATAAAATAGAGTTCAAGCTTATATTTAACTATGGTTGTTTTATTGCATATGAACCATGCCACTATATACTCTTATGTCATTTTACACCAACACAATATGGCGGTGCTTTGGGGCCAGCTGATTGCATGTCATTGCCACTCCATCTGCAGAGCGTAGTGGGTTAAGTTTATGAGAGGGAAGGTGTGGCGTGGAGGTTTTCAAAGGCGTTATAAAAAGGCTTAAGACCTTAATGTGGCCAACCACAGGTCCACCCAGACTTCAGCGGTGTCAAGTGTCACGAGTATTTACGTTCAAACAACATTTAAGACATTACTAACGGCTACAAGGAGAACCCCAATCCCCTACCTGAAAAAGATACGAAAATAAAGCTAACATATAAAAGAAACAAATACTCGTAAACTTGGGAATAACAATAAAAAAAACTTTATAAGAAACAGTAATGGTTGCGGAAACAATTTATAAACGAAATTAAATCACGAAGACTCGAGTGCGACATTAGTGTTCACTATTTAACTCTGTGTTCACAATGCAGCTGAACAGAAGTTTGTGGATAATTTCTCTTTGGATTGCCAAGCTGCGACCGTTATAGGCGATGTGGCGGTCCTCGTGGCCGGGATCAGTCAGGCATGTGGTGCAGGCGGTGGGCTTTGCGTATGTCTGTGCTCTGTTAAGAGGGCGTTGTTAGCCGTGGTTTGAGCAATCCGACCCGAGACACAAGATGGCAGGAGAAATGCCAGCAGATTGCTGGTGTCTTATGTGGCAGATAAAATGCCGATTCTACAACACATATATATATTGACAGTGAGTATTGCGTAAACAGTAGGGTGGCGTTTAGAACACCAAGCATACGTCACTCACTCACGGGAAATTAGGGAAAGACATATTATAATTAAACACAAATGAAAAATGAGTTAAAGTAATCAAGGTACTCTAGCAGTTAGAATCTACTGCCAAAGTCGGGGAAGCAGGCCAAACCTTTTATCTAGCGTCTTCGCTTATATCTGCATCTCCCCTCTTGCACGAAGGCCCTGGCGATGTTATCCAACCTGGTAGTGGGTTCTAACCGCTAGAGTCGCAAAGATGAATGAAAGTTAGGTGGCCGGGTCTCATTCCGTGACAGAAGGGCAAGTAATTTTTCACGATAGACAGAGTTATCTGTAAAGATTTACGGATTACTTTGATGACTAAAAGTCAACAGAATTCAAATCAACAAGCTGTAGAAAGCCAATGCAGGGTCTTCGGTGTTCCTACCTCATTGCTCATAAAGGAGAACTCACAAATCCTCTCCCGGATTGCATCCAGAAATTCTCTCATGATACTGTGCAATCACTAGCGAAATCGGACTTGAAAACCGCTAGTATAATATGTTAAACATTTATGTATAAAAATTTAATTATAAAAATAATTCAGATAAATTCGTGACTATACGTGCTTATTATTTGTGGGTAATTTATTTTCTATTAGCATTGTGAATCACAATTTATAAAGAAGAGTGTTTCTTTGTGTTCTTTCATACATTACTTAAGACCCAGAGGTTGGGACACAAGGAAATGCAGGTGATAGGGTACTAGCATTTCCCTCAGTAAACACGGGTTGGATCGCCGCCAAGGGTGAAACTAGTACTGAATTTTAAGCGTATCATGTTCCAAGACGATAACCGTAGAATCTAATCCGTCTGATAGGTATTATGAATCGTGTCCCGTGTACTACAGGCCTAGATCGTCAAAAATCTGCTAAAGGCTGTTGTTGTAAAATCTGAAAGCGTTGCACGTACAAACTTTTACCCATAAAACCCACCCAAACATTCTCTCAGAACGCTTTTATTTTACATTTCAGTATAGTAACAATTTCATCTATTAATGTATTGACCTCATCGACTAACAGTTTCCCAATCCTATGGTGAATCCATAAGACTCTGCCATTCACTGCTTTCTTTTACCTTTCCGGTTTTTCTCAAAACTCCGTAATCAATAGAACACAAAATGATAAATGTTAATATATGCATGCGTTGTTTTTCTTTCAGATTATCCAGCAGAAATGAACTTTAACATTCTGTGGAAAGAGTACGCAGACTTTTCCGTCAGACTGGAAGACTTTCCGAATTCTTTCCAGATAAAAGACCATGAGTTCCTGCAGCCATCGAGCATTACAAAACTGAAAAATGGTTTGGAGAGCGCACTGAGAGTCGGTTACGACACGCCGCTGGAGACAGCCAGGGCCCGTAACCTTCTAGCTTTCGCACTCTTCCGCCAGGGTGAGCCAGCGCAAGCATTGATGGAACTTGAACGAGCTTCGCAAGCTGATGCAAACAGTCGTAACATTGTTTCCATGGCAAACAAAGCTGCCATTCTGTGCATGACTGGCAAACATTATGCAGCAAATGAACAGGTTTCCTTGCTAGAGGCTCTGAAAGAGAAAGACGAAGACTTTGAGTACCTTGTGACGAAAGCCAAGGCAGAGCTAGCATTCAGCTACAGTCGCCTAGGTCATACCTACTTTTCTATTGCTGAAACTCTCTTCGAAGAGGTCATTCCAATAGCCAGGGAACCAGAGAAATGGTTGTGGAAGTTCGGACTTGCTCTGACACTGCGTCGCCACTCTCACTTGCACTTGGCGCCTATGGCTGGTGCCAGTGCAAGTAGTACTGACAGAAGTCTTCGGATTCTTCGCCTCCTGCAGGAAGTCATCAATAATTCTCAAAGTCTGGAAGCAAAGGCTTATGCCGAGATGGGGATACTGTTAAATAATAACAGAGACAACTCACTGGTACTTGCTGCAGCAGGAATGGATGCGGTCGGAGCCTGCAGGAAGGCTTTGATGCTAGACAACAAACACAATTCTGTTCTTTGCAAATGTGCTAAGATATTTCGATATTTCAGAGTTGACCTTGCTCGATCACGAAAACTGTTGGAAACGGCAATCTCCCTTCGGCCTACTTCAACAGCTTATCACCACCTTGGTCTGACCTTGAAAGCCATGGCTACAGTTTTAAAATACCAATCTCAAGGTGCTACAAACCCTAAAAGAAGTTATTCCAGGCGAGGATCGCGATCTGCTAAAAGAGGAGGACAATCTTGGGGTATGCCAATAAGATGGCGAGATTATTCCTCCATAGAAGACGAGCTGCCAATTCAAAATGGCATAGAGAGGCAAGATGAAGAATGTCAGTCATACAGAGGGCAATATCAATCAGAAACAGTGAGAGGGCATCCACAAAGAGGGAAAGGGCAGCATGATAGAGGAACGAGACAATCGGAAAGACGAACATTTACGTCAGAAAGGGAAATATGGCAGCCAGAGATAGAGAATAAGTCTCTTGAGAAAAGAGAAAATTATCTCACAGTGGATAATGTAAGACGTGGAGGCTTACATAGAGGCAGAAGTGGACAATATCTCAATTATCACGGTTTGGTTAAACATGGAAGAACTTTGTTGACTGGAGATGAGACATATGGATTGAAAGAAGCCGGAAGTAACAGGCATCACCCCATAAAAGACTGGACAGCTGAGGCAGATTTGCGAGCTGAAACAAGAGGCAGTGGAAATCACTATCAGACACACGCAGGCTCTTACTCGCAACTGCTCCACAACACTCGGAGTGAAAGAACTAAGGTTCAATCACCAACCACTGAATCGTCATACGACTTCCATGAAAAAGATATTTCACCACCAGATAGGACAAGTGAATTTGGGCATCCTGTATTTCCACGTGATACTCCACAGTCTCCATGTCTGGAGTCTGAATCGCCAAATTCTAGCACGGTTCATAGGATACACGAATTCTCACAGGCTGATGGGAAATTTCGACCACTGCACACATCAGACATGCCTGGAATGATAGACAACTACCGAGTGCACACTAGTCATTCGCAGAAAATAACTCCAACGAAACAGATTGTAAACAATCTACGCAAAACGGTCAAGTCGCCAAGAAAGCAAACGGAATTTACTCGAGCTGATAAGTTTGTGCCTGAAATAATTGAATGCTATCAGAAGGCAATGACATTGAGCGAAAGAGAGAACACGCGAGCCATGTACGATCTGGCACTGTTTTACAAATCTTTGGGCGAATTTGATTCGGCGTTGGAGCTGCTCGAAGAATTGAGAATTGAAGGCACGTTACCTGTTGAAAGAATAAATGCATTTGAACAGTCAGGATTGATATATCTGGATAAGATTAAACATGAAACAAGTAGTAAAGAAAAGATGTTATTGCAGAGAGAGGGAGATTCAATGCTAAACTTCGCTTTATCTTTAGCTTCTCGACTTTTCTCGAGCATTCCACAATTTCAGGATCACATTGGAGAAATCTGGCAGGCTTTTTCCACGCTAGATAAAGAATTAGATCGCAGTGACCTTTCAGAAGAAAGCATACTCATGGAGAAAGCACGACTTCTTCAGGTAATCAAAAAACCGCAAGAGTCCATGGAATTTCTGAAGACATTAGAAAAAATTTCTCCCGCAGCAGTACAAAATCCGGAGTACATAAGAATGCGTCTTGAGTGCTATAATGCGCAAAATGATTTTGAGCGTGCTGTCACATTTATTTCATTACAAAGTGAACAGATTAGGAAGAAAGTCAAGAAACTGTTCAAAGACGAGCAGTACATGCTGAAAATGTATTATGAAGCAGGCAGACAAGTTTTGCTCCAAAACTCAGAAAAGGTTAGCCTTGCGCAAGAATACTTCCGGTTTGCATTTGAAGAAACATTTGAAAATTCCCTGGTACCAGTGAGCAGTTCTGAAGACACTGACGACACGGACAGCAGCAGCCACAGAGATTTCGAAATGAATCACGTGATGTTTATCCATGACTACAAGACAAAGAGTGAAATGACAAACGCACGGAAGTTAGCGTGTCTTGTACGTCACGTCTGCGGCCTTCGTACGTCATGGTCATGTGAGGACTGCACGCCAGGTTTAGAAACAAATGCTGCTTTAAGGCAAATTAAAAAGAGCCACCTAGTGGTAGTCATCGCTGGAAGTGATAAACTGTCCTCCGAATTTCGCATGTGCATCACAAATGCAGTACAGTCTCGGCCAACTGTCACACTTCTGTTAGATGGGACTCATGTACCAAAAGCAACGAGGAGACGTCCTGTCATGCAGTGTCCACAAGTCATACTGGACATGGGTCTCGAAGACTATGGAATGCAGACAGTTGACAGAGTAGATGCGATCTGCAACGTTTTCAAATTTCTTGTCGATATCAAGACTAATGACACTGAACCATAATGAAAACAAAATAACTGATGATATTATAATATATAAAAGAAATAAAACTGACGACACTACAATAACATAAGAGACTGCTGAAACTAGTAAGTAAATTAAAACAGACTGAAGACACTAAACATCAAGAAAACAATACAAACTGATGACACTAAAACATAAAGAAAACAATACAAACCGATGACACTGAAACATAAAGAAAATAAACTGACTGAACGACACTATAAAGTTCAACAAAACAATACGAAACAATTAAAATAAACTGATAGATACTGGGACGTCAAACTAAACAAGACAAAACAAAAGAAAACAAAGTGAAACTCGAACGTCAAACAAAACAAGACAAAACAAAAGTACAGACTGATGACATCGGAACGTCAAGAAAAAGCGTTCTCAATTTTACTACCTGGGTATTAGCACGACAACGGGTACCCCCATTGGCACCACTAGTGGGGAAAATACAATTTAGAAATGGTAATCACAAGAGAGAATGGTTTCACAGAGAAATAGATAAATTGGTATCAAGTTCACGAGCTGGGCAATGCCAATGTTTCAGATAGTGCCAAAGATGAGTTGAAAAGAACAGATGAGGGCCCAACGAATAGCAGTAAAATAAATTAGTGGCCATCGACTAGCTGAGTGCTTATTACTGTTAGAGATTAATAATGGCTAAGAAGTGAAAGACCCTATGGGGCTTGGTAAGCAAGATCCTAGTTTGAAGGTTAATTGCTTATTCAGTCAAGGGTGAGAGGGGACCAGTTTCTATGTATACTGACGTGACCAAGGAGAGAATTTGTGTAAAAATAGAGACTGCAAAAGATAGATTAACTCACTCATTCTTTCCCTTTCTCTTTTCCATATGTGGATACTTGACTCAGCTACATACATGAAGATAGGTTATTTTTTAAAAGAACATGAAACAATAGATATACTGAAATAATTATTAGAATGTTTACTCATATGTACAATGATTTACAAGAACCATTAATTAAGCAGATGATTTGGTGAGTCAGATTTTATGTATCATTTTTATAATCTTTCTGAAGGTAAATCATGTTATGTTTACTCTTCACTAGAATAAATGTTTTCATAAAAAATACAAGACATGACTAGAATTGTCTGGTTACTGAGAATAGAAAATATTGGGATGGAACACTAATGTATGAGAGCAGTCAGAATGTGAAGAGAGTTGTTTTATATACAAGGATAAACAAAAGGATTGACACACAGGTTAGAAATTATAATTAACCCCCTTAAGTAAGTGGTCATTCAGTATATCCAATAAACAGGAAGGGCAGGTGGTCACTGGGAAAATTAGTATTAGCACTAAATAACAAAATAGCAATGAAGTCCCCTCAGGTGATACTATTCTTAAAACCATATCTTTCTAACCTATTGGTAGTTTATGGAAATAAGAAAAAGTTATACCCCTTCTAATCACCTTAGAATTAAACTTGCCCACACAGCATACAGCTTCATCAGCAGTGTCGCCAATTTCTGTTGGTGACAGAAATGCATCACATATAGCTGGTATAAGATGACTCTAAGGTCAAATGTGAGCTTAATTTCAGTTTACAGAGATATTTGGGTGAGACCACACGAAGATGATGATAAATGTTTAATGCAAGCAGTGTTCATCTATTTTTAAATGTAATTATTCAGGAGGTGGTGGATAGAATATGACGATAATGACGTTTGACAGTGGGTAATAGTAATGATGCTTGAGTGGATGGATTTGGGGTACCAACTAATTAACAACACTATATAGCCTATCCAAGTACATATAGTGAGCAGGTGAAGAGAAGTCACTTGACTCATCATAAGAACCTCATAAATTTCAACATACACTGACTTCATGCCCAATGTACACTGTCTTCAAGCCCAACATGAATTGTCTCTTGAATCTCAACATACACTTGCTTCAAGCCCAGCATACACTGACTTCAAGTCCAGCATACTCTTACTTCAAGTCTAACATAAACTGTTGAAGCACAATATACACTGACTTCAAGCACAGCATTCAGTGACTGTTGAAGCAGGTTACACTAACCTCAAGCCCAATATACATTGACTGTTGAAGCACAATGTACACTGACTTCAAGCCCAACATAAACTTACTGTTGAAGCACAACATACACTGACTTCAAGCCCAACATAAACCTAATATTCATGCTCAACATACGCTGGCTTCAAGGCCAATATACACTGACTTCAAGCCTAACATAAACTTACTGTTGAAGCACAACATACTCTTACTTCAAGTGTAACATACTGATTTCAAGCACAACATACACTGGTTCAAGCCCAACATAAACTTACTGTTGAAGCACAACATACACTGACTTCAAGCCCAATATACACTGATTTCAAGTCCAACATACTCTGACTTCATGCCCAATATAAACTTATTGTTGAAGCCCAACATACACCGACTTCAAACCCACTATTCACTTACTTCAAGCTCAAGATACACATACGTCCAGCCCAATATTCAGTGACTTCAAGCCCAATATACACTGACTTCAAGCCCGATATTCACTGACTTCAAACCAAACATACACATACTTTAAGCCTAATATTCACTGACTTCAAGCCCAATATTCATTGACTTCAAGCCCAATATTCACTGACTTCAAGCCCAATATTCACTGACTTAAAAGCCCAATATTCACTGACTTCAAGCCCAACATACATTGACTTCAACCTCAATATTCTTTGATTGTTATAGTACAACATACATTAACAAGCAAAAGGTTACCTCCGTTATCAGGACTTTTATCTTCACTGGGAGAGGAGGAACCGTATAGCATCCTTATAAGGGGGAAGGAAAGGGCGAAAGCCCAAAGCATTTTTATTCCATTAATTTTTCTCCATTTACCTTTTATAGGCGAATTTCGGGGCGAATGTGTGTGTGGGTTGTTTGGAGATCGCTTCTATTAATTTCATTTGCTGTTTTTCCCCATGTTTTTCTCTCATTCACCCTACATAGAACGAATTTCTAGGAGGCCGATCACCCTTATCACCCTACCACCACCCACACGCACGGAGGAAAAAATTGTAGGCCTTTGATTGCGCACGTTGGTAATAACACGCCCGCTTAAAAAAAGTATATAGGCAGTAGAGTAACTTCTAATGCTGCCCCTCCCCCCGCAAAAATTCTAAAATGCCTCCGTCTCCATTTTCCACTTGCACACACACACACACACACACACACACACACACACACACACAAGATGGTGCTACTTCTTCCGCCAGCCCGGAAGCCCTCAACCTCGAATACAAGTGTGAAGCTGTTGGGTCCAGGGCCGACAGTATAGGCCACGAGCAAAGCAGTGCAGTGAGGCCTACTTATTTTTTTTACATGTCACAAATTACATAGATTAGCATGGAGCCGTGAGGCCGCGGGCAACTGGCCAGCGTGCACATCCGTTAAGACGGCACTGTCAACTACATGTATTTCTTCTAAACACGAAAGTAAGTTTTCAGCGATGTGTGAACATGCATGCGCGCGCATGTGTGTCGAAATCTTTATAAAGGGAAGGCATTCTAACTGTACACGCGAAAGGGACTTCCCCGAAATTCGACTCTCTGGAAGAAGTCAGCAAGAAAATAATTTTGTAGTTTCTTTTCCACTTTTGCAGTAACATGGCAACTTTTAAGAAAGGTTGGTACATCGAAATAAATAAATTATATATCGGTTTGCGTATATCCACTCGCACGTCCATTCCAAAAGGTCGCATTACCGTCTGTTACTGACTCGTGTTTTCCAACTCAGCATTGAATTCCGATTTCCGTGTAGCTATGAAATACCACTACTTTATTATACCATATATTAAGTGAATTTAATCTGTGCGGTATCACTAAGATGCTTATAACTGATCCAGTGGCATAAACAAAAGGGAATGGGGTGGGGTGGGGTTGTTGGTGAGAGTTCTGTATGGATTTCATCCACTGCGTGCACAGGTTTTTTACAAGCGTAGGCAACGGATAAAAATAGGATTTTGTTCGGAGTTTATTGTGAAATCGGTTGGACTTGCTAGATTGAATGGACAATAGCTTTTCTTATGTATTTCTCATTCAGGTTTACCTCATCTAAAGTAATTTCACCCGCTAATAAGTTCTCTCTCTCTCTCTCTCTCTCTCTCTCTCTCTCTCTCTCTCTCTTCTGCCCCTCCATCCCTTCTCGCCACCACCCCCACCCCCATCACCCTGATATAACATCTGCCCGAGTTGTAAGCCTATAGCTGGCATCGATTCTCATCGCTATTTCTTCAAATATTACATGCCTATCATCTATATATCTATATATCTATCTTGTTGATATGTTTATATTTTATTGAATATATAATGTTATTATCCTGCAATTTTGTAACTATATGCTATTTCAAATTTGTATGAAAACAGTATTCTAATGAATCTGGAAGTCCCATAAAGAATTCACGAAACATCACTCAATTTTGTGTTCTGCTCATAGGTATGAATAGCTGTTGCATTCGGGAAAATAATGGAATCAATGGAAAAGAAGACAAAGTGTTCTGGGAAGAGATAAAAGACTTCCCCAGTTCATTCCAGATGAAGGACCAAGAACAACTGGGTCCTAACATTATGAAACGACTTCAGAAAAGTCTTGAGTCTTCCATTTCTGTTGGTTACAAGACCCCAATGGAAACAGCAAGAGCACATAATTTATTGGCTTTCCTGCTTTTTCGCCAAAGGCAGCCATTAGAGGCACTAGAGAAAATAAATTTTGCTTTAGCAGCTGAAGGGCAACAAGACAATATTGTTTCCCTGGCAAACAAAGCCACAATCCTGTGGAAAGTGGGTTCCGTCTCTGAATCCAAAGACCAGTTCAGAGTGCTACAGGATCTCAAATTAAAGGGAGATAATTTTATTTATCTTGTAATAAAAGCTAAAGCTGAACTGGCCTTTTGTTACACGCGATTTGGGCCAAAGTTTTTCAATACTGCTATTGCTGCATTTGAAGAGATCCTACCACAAGCGAAAGAAACAGAAAAACCATTGTGGACTTTTGGACTGGCTCTAACTCTTCGCCGTGCAATGCATTTACAATTCACACCACGTACTGAATCTCTGGCAGATGTCTCGGCACGAAATTATAGAATCCTTTCTTTGCTTCAGGAAGTCGTAGACGGTTCTAATGTAAGTCTCAGAGCTAAGGCGTATGCCGAAATGGGGCTGTTGTTGAACAATAATCGAAGAGATGTAGCTTTGCATCGGGCATCAGGCGTGAAAACTGCAGCTGAGGCTTGCGAGAAGGCTTTGGAACTTGACAACGCTGACAATTCAGTTCTCGTTAAAAGCTCGAGAATATTTCGCTATTCTAAGTATAAACTAGAATATTGCCTTGAACTTCTGCTGAAAGCAGATTCATTTAGACACTCGTCAACAGCGTATCATCACATTGCCTTGACCTACAAAGCCATGCAGACATCAAAAAAGTATTTAAGTTCTAATGATTTTATTCAAAGTTATGATTTGAGAGGGCGACCTAATAGTAGACTAGGTAGATATAAGGGACAAATTATAAACATAAGAGACACATTTGTGAGGAGAGGTTGGAATAAAAGAAGAAACTTTCAACATTGGAGTTTTAAGGAAAGACGAGTGGATAAAGAAAGATGGAATGGGTTCGGTGCAAGAGACAGTGTCAGACTGATTAACACAGACGCACGTGTACATCAAAACGAACACTACGACTGCCTAGATCAGAAAAGATGTTACAGTCAGATGGTTGCTAAACAAAATAATACATCAAATCGCTATCAAGGACAAGAATCTCTTCACTTTTCTTCAGATAATTTGTTGTTGACACCTAGCAATGGCTCCATTTTCAGGGAAGAAAGCAATGATCCTCTTCTAAAAACTGGAAATGAACTTGAAAATATTCAACATACATTTGTCCAAATGTCACTGAATATTGTTCAGAATAAAGTAGACGTGGGTGCAAAATGTGAATTAGTACTACCAACTAGTGGCCAAATCTCTTTTTGTAAAGATTCAATGGGACTCCAATCAAACCGTTCAGAAATTAAAAGATTACAGAGTGAAATCAAATCTCCAACACAAGAAACAAAGTTTTCGTGGGATGATGAGTATGTGCCCAAAGTAATTGAATACTTAGAGAAAGCTATTAAGTTCAGCGGGGAAGAAAATACGCGAGCCATGTACGATCTTGCATTAATGTACAAAGCTTTAGGAGAGTATCAGAAAGCATTAGACATTTTTCAGAAACTTCGTTGTATTGATGTACTTCCAGAAGGATCTATAGATAGAATCAATGCATTCGAACAGTCAGGCTTCATTCTTGAGGAAATGATCAAAATTGAGACAAGTGAAGAAAGAAAACAGATCTTAAAAGAAGAAAAGAGAGATATGTTTAACAGAGCCCTGTCTTTGCAATCGAATCTGTACTCCAAGAATTCGCAGGTACAAGGTCTCCTGGGAGTAGTCTGGCATTCTTTTGATGCACTTTTTAGTGAAGTAGATCAGTGTGATATGAGTATGCAAAACAAACTAAAGGAAAAGGCAAAACTGCTTCAGCTTATCTGGAAGCACAAAGAGTCCTCTTTACTATTACAGGAGCTTGAAAGCATGTCCTCGAAAGAAGAAATCCAAGAAGATTTTTTGGAAATGCGCATTAAAAATTATGTTGAGTTGGGGCAGTATTCAGATGCCGTGACAGCATTAGACTTAATGAAATTAGTTAAAGACAAGTCACAAGAGAGCACTGTCTTTGAATCATTTAAAGACAAAAGCTTTGTCCAGAAGATTTATTTGGAAGCAGGACGTCAGACTTTTCTTGGAGATTCACCTTCTACTACTTCTGCCCAAGAACACTTCCGATCTGCATTTTGTTATTCTTTCGAGAAAAGTCAACAAACATCAAACAGCTCTGACGATACCAATAGCACAGATGGCTTAACCTCTGATGTCATCTGGGATGTGATGCTTATCCATGACTCCGAGACCGAATCCCAGATAGAGATTGCCCCTGCTTTGGCTCGTTTCCTGAAGAAAGCATGTGGGCTTCTGACCACGTGCCTGGATGAGGATGCACCAACTGGTCCAGAGGAGGAAGGTGTGTTGGCCAACATGAAAAGGAGCAAAATGGTGGTGGTTGTAGCAGGAGATGAACGTCTTTCAGAAGAGTTTCGAACCTACATACGTCACGCATCACGTCGACCAACCACTGTACTTTTTCTTGTGGGTGGGGATCACGTGCCCAAAAAGCTCAAAAGACATCGGAGGATGGCTTGCACACCAGATATACTGAAAATTGTTTTGGAAAATAGCGTGCAACGCACTGGGTGCAAAGTGGATGCCATATGTGATATCCTGTCTTTCTTTATGGGTATTTAACCCATGGTCCTTGTACTCTTTTCAGAGAAAAAAGCAATAATATAGAAACACTGTTACGAATGGTACATTACATATCTACTGTCTAGAGATACTGTTAGAAATGGTACATTTACATATCCTCTCTATAGAGATACTGTTAGAAATGGTACATTTACATATCTACTCTATATATATACTGTTATAAATGATACATTTACATATCTACTCTATAGAGATACTGTTAGAAATTGTACATTACATATCTACTGTCTAGAGAAACTGTTAGAAATGGTACATTACAAATTTGCTGTCTAGAGATACTGTTAGGAATGGTACATATCTGTTGTCTAGCAAGTGTAATCTTTTATGATAAGGAGAGGACTTGTTAGGTTCAAAATCTGATTGTATAGTTGTCCACTTTAAGTCACATGTTCATGTCGGCCTTCTTGTTATGAAGTGTAGTATGCGTATAATTGTGCTAAGATTATCTTAACATGTGTCATTATTGTGATATACATTCTAAATAAACTGGTGACGTATTTGTGCTACTAATATTATTTAAAGGCAGAGAGCAGAACTCTTTACCGTTTACACTTTACAGTATTATTAAAACGGTTTCAATGAAGGAAAGATAACTGGTTTTAAATATTCAAATTCGAAGATTAAACGTTTAATTACAGTTATCTCCCCTTCATTAAAATATTTTGATATAATAATCACACGAGCATTGGGGGAAAAAAAACCAATGTAAATTACAATGAATTTACCATTCATCAATCGAATTAGTTGAAAGTGCGCGTGTATAGTGAAGAAAAAGTCATCAGTTACCTGTAGTTAGTTTGAGTTTGCACACATCCTAATCTGAATATTAAAATAATTTTTTCTTGAATCATTATGCATGCCCTACTGTGAGAAAGATTCTAACAAATTTATCAAGTTTTGATCTGTGCTTCATTTCTCCCTTAGTATATCGTGATTGTCAAATTTTCATTATTGCTTAATAAATGGGCCATTAGGTCATCAGAAGTTTTGCAATATCAAATTATATTCTTGTATCTCTAGATCTGGTGTATATTTTTTTTTACTAGTTTATCAGCTTTTCCATTTCCTGGTGTGTACCTATTCACATTAGTTTAATTTCGAATTTTTTTCATCAAACTTTCTTAAATATTATATGAGAGATATTTTTTCTTACTGCCAAACATTTTTTGTGCTATAATGGAAAATGAAAAGGAGTCTAAGTACTTTTAGAAATAGCCATCATTTATTCTGAACATATGAGGGTGTACTTGGTTATTTTAATTCAATATCGACCGTGTCAGCAATATTGTTATCTGTTTCTGTTCCCCAGCGTGATAGGATCATGAGATCATTTGTATAAATAATTGACAACTCTGCATATTTGTCAGGTAATAGTTCTAAGAATATTTATCTTTTTACGTCAGAGATGCTGTATTTGAGTATTTAATAAAGGTTGTCTCCTTAGTGGGAAGTGAAAGGAGCTTTAGTAGGATGGTATTGAATATACAATATACATGTTTGTTTTTATCAGCCTGCACTCTTTTCATGCCTTTCACATTCTTTGTTTTAGTTAAAGATGAGATTTTAATTAGATTGTTCATTACCGGATCTTTACTCAACGCTGTCTATAATTATCATGGAATGTTCTATTATTATTAGATTTATTGGTTTTATCCAGTTTTGGCTATTATACTGAATTTTGAAGATGCTTTTGGTAAGCCTGTGTTCTAAATGGTAACTCGTGCACTCTAATTAATTTGTTCACAAGCTGTGTTTTACTAGTAGTAGATATGGGGCATGTAATATTCATGACTAAATGAAAACATGATAAATTTGTTTTGATTCTTACTCAACATATCGATTTATGTATGACTTGCATGAGGCTAATACATTTGTCTTGATTCTTACTCCTCATATAGACATAAGTATGACTTGCAAGAGGTTAATACCTCTGTGTGCTGGTGTTATACATTACTCATTAAGTAATAATATTAATATGTGTAGTATTAAATCTATAATTTTATTTATTATATATTCTATTATTATTATTGCTGCTGTTTCGTATGCAAAATTAAATTAAATTAAAATATTATATATTTCTCCTGGGTCATGTTGCATGCTTCCATCTCGACTATGAAATGAGCCCTTTAAATTAACTGTCTTTTATTTATCTTTCATGCGTCGTGCTTCTAATATCTCGACCTAAAACTGTCCACCCTTGATGACCCTGGTAAAATGGATTGTTTTCTTGAAATATACTGCATATATAGTTAGCACGAATCGTTTCCCGACAAACCAACCTACATGGGGTGAAAACGTCATCAGAATCATGGTATGCTGAGAACATGAAAGAGCACAGCACACAGTTTTCTAGCTGTCTACGAAAGATGGTAAAGGGCACTAAGAGTGATATGAATGGTTTGTCTAACATAATTCCAAATAAGTCTAAGAGTGTCAAAACAAGAGGTGATAATCCATTTTCTACTTGATGTAAAGTTCTGTAAAGACAAATAAGTGACAAATAAATACATAAGCAGCTTAATAATATTTTAGTAAAACAATTCTAGCAATAGGAAAATTCAACCTACCTCTCCAATCCCAAAAGAATTTTACACAAACGACAGGTTCAAAAGACAGTGAGGACTTTTCTTAACTGAAACCACTGAAAGACGTAATAAATGACTGAAGCGTCATCTATAGCAAGGCAAATAAACAGCGTTTATAGCAATAAAATATCCTCTTACAAATCACTAGAAATAAATTTACAAGAAAAGATATATTTTAATTACTTATACAATATAATCAATACACTCGTCTGACATTTAAAAAATAAACTACTTAGCAGGTCCTATAAATTCATATTGAATTTATTTTAATTTTAACATCATATGCTAATCGTAATAGATGATTGTGTGATACGTTTTGTCAGTGAAATAAATGCTTGTTCACATGTGTGGTTATTAGAATTATTAAATTAATGTGTAACAATAAACAACTTGAGTGAATTACATTTTTACTTCTAGTGTTTATGTTTCTCACACATACTTCTTTGGTAATGATTATAATATCTCAAAACATTTTTAAACGTAATGATTATAAGATCTCAAAACATTCATATTTATTTATTATGCATGTTTGCATGTATCAGGCTAATAAATATTGTTGCAGGAAACTGTAAGTTGATACTTGAATGTAAGAAAGAATTATAATGATAGGCTTGTTGTTGCTACCTGATTCTGTTTCTCAGGGTGGAGCAGCCTTTCATTTTGTATATGATTTGAACGTTATGATTTACTGCTTGTAAACCGCTGTGACTGACTATGGTAAAGGCAGGGAGCCTTGTGTAAGACTCCACTACACCCCATTGATGTATTGGTGGCAAGATATGCAGACTATATAAGCAATTTCTGGTGTAGAGAAATTGCTGGAAATTGTGACATTTATTGTTCTGCTTGAAGGAGTTGGTATGGGTGAGAGAAGTGCTCAGGTTAACTGGAGAGAATAAGTAGTGGAACTGTGTTTTCAGCATGAGAGTAGAACACATGGAACTGAAGTAATAACAATGGACAGTAAACTAGTGTGTTTGTTACAAAAGTGCATGAAGGACTTTTGAGACAGGGTTCACATCATGTTACATAGAAACTGTTATCGCTTATCTCTAATAACTTCATTTCTGTTTTCTGACAAGAACTATCCTATGGTTTGTATTGACATGTTGGATTGTACTTTTCTGGATAAAGACTGTGTAGTGGGAAAATTATTCCAACGTGGTTTCTCGGACAAAATTGATGTCAAGTAATCTATTTCACTGTATTTGTCATATATATATATATTTGATTGTTGATTTAATAAATGTATTGTTAACTTTATTGACCTTCTTACACATATTGTTAAACATATGATGGAGAAGAAAGTGGGTGGAATGGGGCTCGCTAAATATAGATTAAATACGGATTTGTCTTCTCCTTTAGTAAGAAGTTTTCCACCTATTGAATATTGTGTGCTGGTAAATGTTTGTCTTAATGTTGTGGAAGAGAGAAAACGTTTACAACGCCCGTATATCCTCCATTTATTATGCTGTGTGCATGTATCTGAGAGAGACGAGAGGTGTCTGCTAAAGAATTATTAATAACATTTTAAATCAAGATTCTCTTCACTTGTAATTAGTAATGAATGATTAATTAATTTATAATTCATAATCATTAACTAAGTGGCATTGGCGTCACACGGTTACTTTGTAAGCATATAGTTGTTACTCTGAATTGTCACTGATAAGAAAGCTGAAAATATTACAGATCGCTTCAACTCGGTCTTGAGTTTGCATTTCGTAGTCATCGACATCCATGTCCAATATGACTTGTGGACATTGCAAGACTGGACTTTTCCTCAGTACTTCCGGAACACGACTTCCGTCCAACAGAAGTGCTTTAGTTGGCCGTGTTTGCACTGCATAGCTCACGCTCATGCGAAATTCTGGAGACATGTCTTCGCTTCCGACAATGACAACTACCAAACGGCTCTCTTGAATTTGTTTTATTTCATCATCCACATCACATCCAGGTGTCCATTCCTCCACCGACCATGACGTGCGTAGACCGCAGACATGGCGAACAAGACAGGCCACCTTTCGTGCATTTGTCATTTCAGATTTTGTCTGTTGGTCATGGATAAACAACACTTGCAGCAGACTGAGGTAATTTTCTCTGTCACAGCCCACGTCTTGAGCATATTCTGTGACGTTAGCTACTGCGTTTGCTGTTGTAAACATTTCATCAAAGGCAAATCTGAAATATTCTTGTGCAAGGCTAGTTGTTTCATGGGTTTGAATCAAAACCCGTTTGCCAGCTTCAAAGCATATTTTCTGTAAATATTTCTCGTCTTCAAACAATTCCTTCACTTGTTCTCTAACCTCGACAGTTTGACAAGTAATACACGCTGCAGCGCGTTCAAAGTCCTTTTCCCCTATGTAGATTTCAACTCGCATCTTTACGAACTCTGGATTGTGATTGACTGAAGGAGATATTTTCAATACTTCCTGCAGAAGTTCCTTCGAGTCTTTTAATTTTCTAATTACCTGAAGAAGTCTTGCCTTCTCCAAAAGTACACTTTCTGGCGTGAGATCGCAGTTATCTAAAGCATTAAACAGAGCAGAAAATGCTTGCCAGATTTCTTGAATGTGACCCTGAAACTGTGGATTGTTTGAGAAATTCCTTGCAGCCATTGACAGTGCCATATTAAGCATTGACTCTCCTTCTTTCTTCAAATACATCTTCTTGTTAATGTCGGTTTCCGTTTCAATCATAGTCAAAAGTATTAATCCAGACTGTTCAAACGCATTAATTCTGGTTATGCTTAGTGTGTCTTCAGAGCATCTAATTTCTTCAAGCTCCTCCAAGGCTTTTTCATACTCCCCCAAAGCTTTGTAAAATAACGCCAAATCATAAACAGCACTTTTGTTTTCTCCTTCGGTAAGTGATTTTGCCTTCTCAAAATTATCAATTGTTTCACGCACATACTTGTCGTCACGTGAAAAACGTGTTTCGTGCTCGGGTGATTTAACCATTCTGCGAAGCATTTCTATACAATCCTGTGTCGATTCTTGTACTGTTTTATGAGTGTTTCTCCGGCGATTTTTTAATTTAGCATAGACAAACCGTTTCCGTACGTAGTTATTTCCGTTATATTTTCTATCACCATACTTAGGGTATTTTAGCTCTGTGGCCATTGCTTTGTAAGTCAGTCCAAGGTGGTGATAAGCTGTTGAAGATAGACGATTTTGTAAAGCTGTTTGTAAAAGTGAACAACATCGTTGTAGACTGACTCTATGATAGCGAAATATTCTTGAACATTTTACGAGAACTGAGTTATCTTGGTCATCCAACTGCAAAGCTCTCTCGCAAGCTTCCACTGCTTCCATGCGTGCTGCTCTCAGCACTTTTCTGTTGTTTCTGTTGTTGTTTAAAAGCAACCCAAGCTCAGCGTAAGCTTTAGCTTGAAGGTGCTTTGAGGAATTATTTATGACTCCCTGAAACAAGCGAAGAATATGAAGACTTCTCTCAGTGCTTCTTGCATCAGGACCAAATTCTGGCGCCATGTGTAAATGAGACATGCGACGTAGTGTCAGTGCAAGGCCAAACGTCCACAACCATTTCTCTGGTTCCCTGGCTTTTGGTATGACCTCCTCAAAGAGAAAAACAGCTGAAGGGTAAAAACAATAGCTCATTTGGGTGTAGCTGAATGCCAACTCCGCTTTGGCTTTGACAACAATATACTCGAAGACATCTGTATCCTTCTGGAGATTCTCAAGGTCATCTACCACCGTCTGTGCTGCTAAACGTTTTCCCGTCTTCCACAGAATGAAAGCTTTGTTTGCCATGGAAACAATGTTTTGTCTTTCTCCTTCTTCTTTGCAGGCTTGTTCGAGTTCGTTCAATGCTGGTCCTGGATGTTTCTGTCGAAAGTAAGCAAATGATAAGAGGTTACGGGCCCTTGCGGTTTCCAGAGGCGTACTATAACCAACCTTCAGAGCCCTTTCCAGTTCTTCTTGCAGAACTATCATATTTGTAGATGTCAGCTTGTCGTAGATTTTTATCTGGAAAGAATGAGGGAAATTTGCCAGTCTTGAACAAAAAGCTTCGCATTCTTTATCAGGATTTTTTATGTTGGTCTTATGTAGAATCCCTCTAGCATCTGAAAGACAAAGATATCAAGAAGAATATAATGCAGGCAAATCATTCACCGCTGGGACAAAATCCGGGAATACTAACGGGAATATACACATTCTATTATTAATGTTTTCTATGATAGTGTGAATTGTAAGAATAATACGCAAAGAAAGGGAAGCAACAATTGTGAATTTATTTCATTTTATTTGGTTTAATTGGATTAGGTTTTTCTCGATTTACAAGTATTAATATGGCCAATAAAAATAAATAATTTTTTTTGACTGATCTTATTATTCAGGTAAAGGAATATGACTGTGATATATTTCAAACAATTAAAACAATTACTGTGAAATGCTTTATTTAAAATTGCAATGCGGGTATGCAGAATATACACTGTTATAAATCACAACCACACGTGAAAATCCGGATAATACTAGGAAATTCCGTAAAATAATAATGGGTTTCATGATTAATTCCGTTAATATTGGGGCACTTTCTTGAATACAACTCCTGTGGGTCGAGACCTTGATAAACATTAACGCGGAGTCAATATTGTTACTCATTTCATTTCAGGCACATCTGTCACATCTGTTTCTTTCTACAATTCGTGACGTACATCATATCCCCGCCCCCTTTACCATTGATAGAAAACAGTTTTAATTTTATTTGTTAAAAATAAAACGTCTTTCCGTAGTGGATGCTTTTTTCTGACAAACGCACCCTCAGCATTTTCATTTGCATGTTCAGAAGTCACGTTCAGGCTTCGATTTAAAAATTTAATCTTTTAATTTCAATATTAATTATAATTTAATTTGATGAATATTTTAATTTAATTCAGTTAAAAATATTAATTTCCGTTAAATAGTTACTGTGTTGCTATGCATAAGCCTTGTGTCACTTTAAAGCAGGTAATTTATTAAATTTGTATCTTCGCATTTGAACTAGCATTACAATGCAGTGAGTGCCTTTGCAAATGATATCCGTATTACCGTACCTAAAAATTCAATTGCGTTGCACGAATATTTCTTTCTGCGCAATCAACCATGACGGTAAACAAGGGATGATATTGTGAGAAGCCTACGCGCACTAAAGGTATCATGGGTTAAAAGTCTATAAATATGTTTGTGTTCCAGTTTCTGGAAACAGAGTTTGCTTCAAATATACCTGTACATATGTATTAAATTGTGGCTTAAATCTAGCAGTATTGACAAACACATATACATGTATACGGATTTACAAGAAAAGGCGCTTAGAGTTTACAAAATAAAGTCTAAACAAGGATTCATAGGCCTACAGCAAGTAGGTTCTGGAAAACATTTTAAAAGAACTGGCTGCATATTTTTCAAGTATAAGTTGAAGCAATATGTCACCATTTTGAATAGACTGTCAATTCCAGCTCATCTTCTGTTTTGCCATTCGAATGCATTCACTCACTCACACACACACACACACACACACACACACACACACACACACACACACACACACACACACACACAAACACACACACACACACACACACACACATACACACACACATCCGTACATTAACAGGCGATGGCAACACTTGTTGTGTTTAAAGTTTGAAAAGAGACAAAATGAACATCAGTTACTTTACACAGGCACTTGAGACTATTTCGTCATCACTGAACACATACGTTCATAGTATGTGATAGTTACCCGCTTTCATTTGTTTATCAATACTTGACACTAAGATTTTGATTTCACACACTTACCTTGCTCAGACGACTTCATGGTGGTAGCTAAAATGTGGAGGATAAAGTATTCGTTATAGTACTTAGTCACTTGGATGTCTCATCGTCTGGAGCGACGTAGTAATGCATTTATCGGAAAACTTCATTGAATGCTGTTTTCTTATATGTGTGCGTGTATAAGAGTGTGTGTGTGTGTGTGCGTGTGTGTGTGTGTAAAAAGTTTTAGAAAGGGGAAGCACTCTCAGTGTAAAAATTATAGGGACATCAGTAGTATGCTTTGCAGCACAAAGACGTGGGGTGTGCAAGAATGACTTTTGCAGGTGGGTTGTTTTTTCCCACCGTCTGCAGTGACACGCAGATTTCTAAGAAAGGTTGGTTCATGTTAAAACAAAACATATTATAAATATCGAATATTTTCAATTTACATCTATATACTCGCTGTTCTTTCAAAATATTAAAGCCGAAAAATCGTCTGCTACTAATTCAATTGTCACTAGCGAAAACAGTGTCAGCCAACAGGTTAACTCCAGTTTACGTTCTAATCAAGAATTCCAAGAGCTGCATTCTGGTCTGCACAGTCTAATATTTTCTTTACTTTTATTTTTAAAAATCCATATAGTACTGTTAATTATATATTATGTTATTTTATTAAGTGAAGGCGATGTGTGCTATCGCAAATTAGCTTTTGAGTTCGATAGCGTTTGACAGCCAAAAGGGAAATAAACCCTCCCGTCTTAGTTACACAGACCCGAGCAACGCTATGTGACGAGAATCAGAGGCGTAGCTAGGATATTTTGCGCCCGGGGACGAACTATTAAATTGGCGCCCCCCTCCCCCTTTATTACCCTTGTTCACTTATTATAATGTAACGTTGTAAGCCTCGTTTGGGCGCCCCTGTACCTTGGCGCCCGGGGACATATGTACCCCCCTGCCCCCCTCCCCCAGCTACGCCTCTGACGAGAATAGCGTAGATAATGCAAAATATTGCATCCCACTAGTTAAGTAGTTCCTTTCTCTTTATATTTATTTTACTTTTCCTTTATAATCTGTCATTAATACACATTTGCTGCTTCAAACTTAAGCTGTGTACGGACACATTTAAATGTTTGTGTTCTTTTGTGCGGCTGAAGTTGTTATTGCGATTACATATATAATATGTCATTAATGTGATATTTCGATTGTCTTCCAAGTAATTCTTTTTTTTTTAAAAATAATTTTCCTGTCTCAAAATTATTTTGACTCTTGAGGCGTTAGCAATTACTAGAATCTGAGACAATGCAAAATATTTTAAGATTGTACGCGTTTGCTTTAAAATTTCTTTCTTTTTTTTTTAGTGTATAAGAAAATTGACTCGTTCGTTGTATTTATCAAAGTTATGAAATAACTATTATAAAACTTGTGTTATGGCTGCTACATTGTGGTACCTACTACCTTATTATTCGTCCAGTAATAAATAACACTATCGATGACGTAAAGTTTTGTGCGGTTCCATTGTTGCATAAATACGTGAGAGTCTTTGTAAGGATGATAAAGAAAACGGGGAAGGGCTGGGGAATGAAACGATATAATTATGATAGTGTCGGGTGGGCAGTTATCTTTTAATACCTTATTTTTCAGGCAAGTCTCTCCATCTCCATATCTTTATTTTTCTATCAGTGCTTACCTGTGAATAAATTTAGCTTCACGTCATCTACACATATGGCGTGAGTCTCGCTGTGCAACAGTTGTGACTTCCCTTCGTATTGTTATGAATACGTAAACCTGAGTGTGTTTGTGTGTGGGTGAGAAACATTTTACACTTTACCATGAAGTCGTCTACCAAAGGTAAGATATAACTGATGTAAGAAATAGAGTGCCGTTACACAAATAATGGAGGTAATGACTTATGTATAATAAAATCATACGAAAACATGGCATAGACTTGGGTAAATGTTCAGCCATTTCTTGTGGCCTGAGTAAAAGATATTTGTATATGTTATCTAAACTCTGGAGTCATAAAATATCCAGAATTATTTACAAGTAAGGCACAACCTAACTCTGTTATTTATTCTAATGAACTCGTGAGAGTATTGTTAAATTTAACTCTAAATTATAAACAAATAGATTGTCGTGATTTTACAAAATAATTATCGACCAGTTCTACGTAGGCACAACGTGTCAAAGCGTGACCTTGGAAAAAATAAATCACGGTTTACACATTGTGACTCATGTTGTTCAGTAATTATGTAAATAGAAAAGAATCATCTTCGTAAATAGTGGGGTGGTAGGGATACTAGGTAGCCAGTGGCGTTCATAAAAGAACACTTTGCTTTAACTATGTGAAATCAGTTATTTTCTCTTTGTCAGTTTCTTCTTTGAAAATTACCTCATATTTCAAAAAAAACATTTCAGAGAAAAATCATCATATGTAAGTCATCAGATGAAAGAAAGAAATGTAAATAAATTATTTTTATTGCTTTAATTACTAAAATCATAATAATTATGCGCTAGTTTTATTGACACGTAAGGTTTTCTACAATGTTCAGTTGAAAAAAAAGAGTAGCTATCTTCCAGTCACATTTACATAATAGAAAATACAATTTTACAGGAAATAACTGTAACGTTGCACATGACAAACTTATTCGTTAACAGATCTAAATTATGTTTGTGTAACTCGCATAATTAACTTGTGGTGTTAAGGCAGGGTCAGCAATTTTAATATTCAGACCAGTTATTATCCCTCTGGCTCTAGCAAGTCAAAACAAGTATTTTATTACTGACGAAAAATGCTTTTCAAAGTGAGGTCATATACTTTGGATGTTATAAAATTTGCCGGCAAGAGTCACCGTGTGTAGGATTACTTGAGGCATCAAGAAAGAGCCATAAGGTAGTCACTGTTATATGGTAGTATTGTACAGTCCTACTTACATATTTTCAGCAAGAAATGTGACTAGCTAACATTAGTAAACTGAGGTGGAGTAAATTTGCCTATCCCTATTTCTAAACGTAATTGTATATAAATTATTAAATTATCAAAGTGACCCGACTTTGTGCACTCCTTATGATTGTATAAGTGTCAGAGTTGGAGTAAACACTCGAGTTGGAATATGCTAGAAATTGCTGATGTAGTGTACACCAGTTCCAACTAGATGAGTAGTTTTTATTATCCAATAGTTATATTTACGAGAATGAGACCAGCCAATGGGCTGAGATCAAAAGTTTACCTACTGTAGAGAAAAGAAGTCCGGTCATGAAAGGCAGCCTTTCCTCATTTATTTGAACCTCCTTGTTTATTGATTATAAACTGCTACAACCGTGGTAGACGCGGGAAGCCTCTACTGCAGTGTGTAAATGTAAGAATACTCGACACTCCATTGATGTATAGTGGCAAGGTATGCTGAATACATCGATCAATTTCTGGTACAAGGGAGTTACTTGAAATTGCTACAATTGTTCTGCTTGAGGGAGCTGGTACAGCGATAAAAGCGCCTAGGTTAGTTTGAGAGAATGGTAGTAAATTAATGTTTTCAAAGTGTGTAGAGAAACATGTGGAATTGATGTAGACAATAATCTTGTGCTTTGATATGAAAAGCACTTTAAAAAAAGACAATTGCAGTATTGTCTAAACAAGGTTATGTAGAAGCTATTATCACTTATCTCTAATAACTCAATTTCTGTTCTCTGATAATAACTATCCTGTAATTTGTATTGACAATAAATTTTTGAATTGTATTTTAAGATATAAGACTGTGTAGTATAAACATTATTTAAATATAGTTTCATGGAAATATTGATGTCAAATAATCTTTTACATTGTATTGTTATATGTATATTTGATTGCTGATTTAATAAATTTATTGACGAGTGGTGTCTGCGGGAGAATTATTAATAACATAAATTAAGATTCTCATCACTTGTAATTAATTATGGGCAATTAATTAATTAGTAATAATAATAACCATTAATTAGGTGGCGTTTGCGTCACTTAAGCAATAATGTTTGTGTAACAAAACGAATCTGATCGGTCGACCCTCACAGTATGCAGTCATGTATTCACAAACTGAAGGCAGATTAAAGTGAAATTGTTATTTATTATTATTAACTTATTGTTACTGCATGATTTGTGTCAAAACACATCAAACTGAAAGTTTTGCTTTACAGAATAATGTCAGTATGGGTGTCCATACACTTCAGACTGAAAGGATTGCTGGAGAGAATATATGTTATTTATATTTTGTAAATGATAAAACCCCGAATATGTGTTTTAATTTATTCTAATTTCTACATATAGAGATAATTATTTTGTTGAATTGTTTTTAGTGTGGGGTTTTCTTTGTTCCTTACAAACTTTTATTTAGCTTTAAATAGCATTACGTTAGTTTATATATGCGTTGGCTAAAGTATACTAATGTAGTACAAAGACTATAAAAAGCAACAAAAAACTATTAAAAGGAGTAAAACTATTCATGTATAAATTTGTATATCTTAATCTAGTTTAATTTTTTTTTACGCCTCCTACAGTATCATTTGCAGGCCATCCTGCGCATATATGCTAATCATGTACAACAGATAAAATTATGTACATACCTGAATCGTGTACTTCCGGGATCACAAAGGATAGCAAAATCGCTCATTATATCAGTCGCATAAAGTACAATTTCCAGGAAAATTTTAAAATATCTAGACTAAATAGATATCGACGCATTCTATTCAAGGCTGGTAAATTGGAAAGTAATATAATTGTAAAAGTGCAATCATGCTTTAAAAACCGGTTTAAAAAAAAACTAGCTGTTATATTATTTCTTTTCCACTCATGTCCTTACAATGACTCATCTGAGTGCTCTACAAAAGATACCTACCCACTCCACCCATAGACAAAACTAAGAATTTGTTTAAAACTCATACGAAAGTGTAGGGCTTAAGTATGAAATAAAAAAGTAAATAATTGTATTATTACCAATTGACAACACAACAAATGGTGATAATGGTGAACGGAGAGAGAAAGGTGGTGTGGGAAAATATTGCTGCATAACTGTAAACTTAATAATTTAAACCTTATTTACGCTTTTGTATAAGTAAATTATGTATCAGCAATGTTCAATGATTATAATCTGCCTATCTCTTTCAACAAACACTTAAATGTCTGTAATGAAAAGGACCTGCGTTTAGTTCTGTTTCTTTCCACATTTTATTATTATTATTATTATTATTATTCGTAGTGACTTACACATAAGACGTATTCTAATTTCAATCTCTTATTTCAGGTACTGGAGCGACTCTTCAAAGAGTGAGCAAAAGTGTTGTCGATAAACAAGACACTGATTTTTCTTCAAAGCTGAACAACTTCCCGCATTCATTTCTGATGACAGATCAAAATCTACTGCAGTCTACAACTATTCAAAGATTAGAGAGAGGCCTACAGTGTGCTTTGAAGGCTGGCTATAATACACCATTGGAGCGAGCAAGGGCCCGTAACCTGCTGGCTTTTGCTCTCTTCCGGCAAAATAAGGCACCACAAGCATTGCAAGAGCTGGAAAATGCTTTACGAGAAGAAGGTCAAGGCCAGAATATTGTTTCCAGGGCAAACAAAGCTTTCATTTTATGGAAATCGGGCAAACGTGTTGCAGCCACCAGTCAGGTAGATTTCTTAGAGAACCTACGAGATGACGCGGAGAATTTTCAGTACCTTGAGATTAAAGCCAAAGCAGAGCTTGCATTCAGCTATACCCGACTTGGCCATAATTACTATCCGTATGCTGTAGCTGTGTTTGAAGAGGTCATATCTAAGGCCAAGGAACCAGAAAAATGGTTGTGGAAGTTTGGACTTGGACTGACACTACGTCGTGCGTCTCATTTACAAATGGCGCCAGAGTTTGGTCCTGATGCATGCAATACTGACAGAAATCTTCATATTCTTCACTTATTTCAGGAAGTCATCAATAATGCTTCAAAACAGCTTCAAGCAAAAGCTTACGCTGAGCTTGGGGTACATTTATATAACAACAGATGCAAAGGAGAGGTGCTGGAAGCAGCAGGCATGGATGCTGTGGAAGCTTGCGAGAGAGCTTTACAGTTGGATGACAAAGATAACTCAGTTCTCGTCAAATGTTCAAAAATATTTCGCTATCGAGAACTCAACCCTGAACGATGTTGCTCTCTATTAAAATCGGCAAAAGAAATTCGTCCTTCTTCGACAGCTTATCATCACCTTGGACTGACCTACAAAGCCATGGCCACGGATTTAAAATATCCTGAACATAGTGCTAGAAGGCGTAACAGAAATAACTACGAAAGGAATCCATCTGTCAATGCTAAATATACAGACTTCTCGAGAAATAGCCATCAAAATTTACAAGCGTCGTCACAATATTATATAGAAATGCTTCGCAGATTGGTCAAATCACCAACGAAAGAGACACGTTTCTCCCATGATGACAAGTATGTACCTGAAATAATTAAATACTTTCAACTAGCAAAATCGTTTAGCGGTGGAGAAAACAAAAGAGCTGCTTATGACTTGGCGTTGTTTTACAAAGCTTTGGGGGAGTATGAAAAGGCCTTGGAGGAGCTTGAAGAAATTAGATGTTCTGAAGACACACTAAGCATAACCCGAATTAATGCGTTTGAACAGTCTGGATTAATATATCTGGCGATGATTGAAAATGAAACTGATATTAACAGAAGGGTGTATTTGAAGAATGAGGGGGATTTAATGCTTAATATTGCACTGACAAGGGCTTCAAGTAATTTCTCAAAAATACCACAGTTCCAGGATCATATTCAAGAAATCTGGCAAGCGTTTTCTACTCTGTATAATGCTTTAGATAAATGCCTTCTCACGCCAGAAAAAGTACTTTTCGAAAAGGCAAGACTTCTTCTGGCAGTGAGAAAATCGAAAGAATCCAATGAATTTCTAGAAGAGTTTAAGAAAATAACTCCTACTGAAAGTCAAGATCCAGATTATATTAAGTTACGTGTTCAGTGCTACATAACGGAAAAAGACTATGAGCATGCTGCAACATATATTTCTTGTCAAACTGATAACATTAGAGAACAAGTGAAGGAATTGTTTGAAGACGAACAATGTTTACGGAAAATATACTTTGAAGCAGGCAAACAGATTTTCGCTCAAAACTCGGAAAACGTTAGTCGTGCACAAGAATACTTCAGACTTGCTTTTGAGGAATCATTTACAATAACCATTTCACCAGCTAGCAAGACAGAATATTCTCAGGACTTGGATCGTGACAGTGAAAATGGCGTGAATATGCTGCAAGTAATGTTTATCCACGACCAACAGACAAAGTCAGAAATGACAAATGCCGAGAAGTTAGCTTGTCTTGTACGTCATGTCTGCGGTTTACACACGTCATGGTCAATTGAAGACTGCACACCAGGATGTGATGTAGATGCTGAAATAAGAAAAATTCAGGAGGGCCGTTTGGTAGTTGTCATTATCGAAAGGGAAGACATGTCTCCAGAATTTCGCATGAGCGTGAACTATGCAGTGCAAACACGGCCAACTAAAACACTTCTGCTGGGCGGAAGTCGTGTTCCGGAAGTACTGAGAGAAAGTCCAGTCTTGCAATGTCCACAGGTCTTACTGGACATGAATGTCGATGACTACGGAATGCAAACACAAGACCGAGTGGATGCAATCTGCAAAGTTTTCAGCTTTCTTATCGGTATCAACACGGACTGATGACCCTGGTATGTGTACGGTGCATCCAAATCATGATTTTACAAGTAGTTAGTGTGACGATGCCCACGCATGTTACGATTATATTTATTATTGTATCCTATCAATTAATGATGCATACCTAAATAAAAGATGCTGGAAATCTTAATTTATATATTATTAATACATCCTAGTAGTAGAATGCCCCGGCCTCCTTTCCCTCTTGACGGATCCATAGCGTTTCAGAACTCTACATGCAAACAACACGTTCTACTGACAATTTCTTTCCACAGGTGGAACTTCTTACTGAAGAAGTAATTCGATCCTTCTTTAAATTATATTAACAAGCCATCCACCCACTGCTTCTTCAGACATAATTTAAAAAGTATGCGTATGAAGGACTAATAAAAATAAAAAATAGATTTATTAAATCAAAATCAAAAATACCGTACACAAATTAATACATTTGGAAAAGACACTTATACTAACTACTAAATGAAAATGTTCAGATACTCTCCAACACTTATCACAACAGTAAAATTATCAGATTGATAATTGTTCAATAAAATCTATCTTTCATCACAGAATCAGAGTGAGGAAGTACAGAATAAAAAAAAAAAACCCGGTTTATTACACACGACCTTTGCACCGCCATCATAACAATGTTGCATGCTCCCTTGCCTCGCATTTGAAAACTGGTATTAACATGCGTCATTATGCATGCCAAATGAAACTGCTCCAGGAATTTTGTGTCAAATCTCTCAGACCAAGCTAGGCTTTGCTCCCCAGTGTACTGGTTCCTGACTGGGTCTCACAACAGCCAAATTCCGACAAACACTGCCAGAAGTTGTAACATTTGATATCGAGACACATGGACCGATGTAGATTGCAGCTTTAAGCAGATAAATGGAACAGTATAAATGTGCTCTCTGAAAAAACAGAGGGACAGTGTACAAGATTCTTGTCTAAAATGTTCCCACACTTTCATACCCTTTCCACTAGCATTCTAAAACTTACATTATCCTGCAATAGAATCATTAGCCCCATTCATACCGCATGGGCGTAAATACAATTCATAACTAAGTTCACGATCAGAATTTCCACTAGGAACAATGTCATATGATCGACAATGCAATATACAAAATCTCTTTAATTACAAAGCCATAAAATCAACAATTCAAAATACCTGAAACACCTCTGAGTTAAATTACAAACCATAAAATCAATATTTCTACATACATTAAAAATATTTCTAAGTCTAATTTCCCGTATTTTCTGTATCATTCAAATAACTAGCTCATCATTCAGCCTTAAGACTGGAGTTGACAGAAAAATATCAAAGTGATGAGAGGATTTTTTTCTTAACAGTCACTTACTGCCTAACCCCCATTGGTCAGTCATTGCGTTAAGGTATGCATGTAATTTTTAATAGTTATTTCTTGTTTAATGATCGCTATGTGTTGCAGCACACACTTTATTATTTATTAGTTATTTCTTGATTAATTAAATCTATGAATTGTAGTAAATGTTGTAATATTTAATAATTCTTTCTTGTAGTATTTTCTATGCACGTTGTAATTTACAGTCTACCCTTTTTGTTGTAAATAAATGTCTTTGTAGCTACTCTGTGAGCTAAAGCCTAAATAGATTTTCGTTTCTTTGATACTGTTTATTTTATTTAAAATGAATACATTTGGCTCGATTTTGAGTTCTGAAACATGATATAAATTAATTATGACTTCAGTTTGTGAACTTCTTTTTCATTGTTCTTTTCAGTCTTAGGAAGTTGATCTCTCTGATTGCTGCTGTTTTCACTTGTATATACTTTATATTTACATAGTACACATTTAAACAGAATACATGACACCTGGAAATATATGAAACTGTATTCATTTCTACTCGATTTCTCATTAATTTGAGATAGGTAGTATGGTATAGAGTGATAGAAACTAGAAATGTATTTAGATAGTGTATTCATTTCTACTCAATCTCTCTTTAATATGAGATTGCAGAGATATTGTAAATAGAGTGGTAGACACTCGAAATGTATTCAGATACTCTATATGTGATGTTGTAAATAGAATGGTAGACCCTAGAAATAGATTTAGGTCCTGTATTCATTTCTACTTGATTTCTCCTTAATCTGAGATTGCTGTGATATTATAAATTGAATGCTAGGCACTATAAGTGTATTTCCTCACTGTAATCAATTCTACCCGATTTCCTTTTAATGTGAAATAGCATTATCATTGTAAGTGGAGTGCTATACACTTAGAAATGTATTTTGTCACTGTGTCGAAATAAATCCATCCTACTAAAATTATTATTGCTTTTATTTAATGTATCTATTATTAATTCGAAATTAATACTACTACTTATGGTTATATATGCAATGATTAAGTCTAAGCTGATTTATTATTATTTTAACTTGGGCACTTTGTAGTATTGAACATTGTTTTATTGCTCTTTTATCATTTAACGTTAATCATTTGTTAGCTAGATCCAATGAGTATAAATAAATGGAGAGGACATCCAATGATAGCAAGAGTTGCTGATGTGATGCTAACGGAAATTCCAGTCGAACATCTTGAAAATAGCACTCAAACACAATAGTGCAGAAGACAACCTTTAGGAAAGCATTCACTATTTTCAAAATATACCTATGTTAACACTGAAAATTATATAGCCATATTTAATTTATTTTATTATATATTTATTATAATAATTCTTAGTTTCAATGTTGGGTAAGGATACAGTCTTTCTAATTTTAAATGCATAAAATATTCTTGAAAATAGTAATTTGTAACATTACGGAAAACAATCAATAAATAATGTCAACAATAGAGTTTGTCATCACATTTTTAAAAAGTGTTTGGGAATAAAAATAAAAATGTCTACTTAGATGTGTTTTTTTAATTTGCATGTGTTTCTGTTTTATTATTTTTTTTCAAAATCAAAGCACATAGTACACAATCTGTATCTATTTTATATACATACATACATATACATAAAGTGTGTGTGTGTGTGTGTGTGTGTGTGTGTGTGTGTGTGTGTGTGTGTGTGTGTGTGTGTGTGTGTGTGTGTAAATGTTAGTGTGGTGTGTTTGCAAGCGTGTGTGAAGGCGTTTCTGGTGTGTCACTAGTGGAAGTTTTAAGACAATCATTTGGGGGAAAAACAAACATTAAAAACAACAATGCTGTAATTCCTAACAACCTTTTCATAGACTAGGTACAGCCTCATTTAATTTAAATTACGGGACTTGTTTTGGGCACACTTATACTGTCTTAAACATACATTTTTATCTGATATAGTATTAATAGATGAAGATAACAGGTTTTAACTATAAATAGTGATACATTTTAAATTAATCAAACAGATTTATTATCTTTTTTCATTTAAACCATGAATATCAGACCTGATTTGTTGGAGAAGGAAGTGGGTGGATGGGTCTTGCTAAATATATATTAAATATGGATTTGTCTTCTTCTTTAGTAAAAGTTGTCCACTCATGAAAACATTGTGTGACAGTAAATGTTGTCTTAATGTTGCGGAAGAGATAAAACTTTAACAGTGCCCGTACATCCGCCAAGTGAGAGAGACAGGTGGTGTCTGCTGGAGAATTATTAATAACATAAAGATTTTCATCACTTGTAATTAGTTATGAATTATTAATTAATTAATAATAATCGTAATCATTAACTAAGTGGCGTTGGAGTCACAGCTTGCTTATTGATACTTTTCAACAATATGATTGGTTGCTACTGTTGATGCATACTTTTGCGGTTGCCAACGTATTACTTGCAACTTGTTGCTGCTTAAGTTATTGCTATTTGCTATTGCTACTTGTTGCTTTCGGAGTTTTGTTGTCTCCCTTTTGTTACTGAGATCGCTCCGTATTCTGACATAGTGTCCACCCATAGGAACTGTATTTGCTTTGCCTGAGATCATAGAGGCTTCTCCTTAAAGAACTAGAACCCCTTTAAGATATGAAAAGAAATTTCCTAAATGTCTCAAGTGCCCCAATTACATGACTTTTTATTTCACAGCCTTAAAGACTTTACAATTACAAGTTTCCTTTGAATTAGCTGTCACTGCTTTATCCACCTGACGCAGAGGATTCTGTAGACGTACGTTAGCGTTTATTTCAAGAACAAGGTTAGCTGTTTTATCGTCTATCTCTTTAATTAACTGCATTTCTATAAGCTATTTAAAATAAATTGTTATTACTTATTCGTCTGCATATTGGCCATTTTATTCTTAGGGTATATGTTTGCGATTTAGTTAGTGAACGGGGACTGGAGAAGCTAATTATAGCCAGATCATTAGAGATCATTAGGATTATTTAGAAGAAGAACCCCAATTAAATGATAGTCTGGAAGCAGCTTAGATTCAGATTAATAATCACATAAGGAAATAAACTTGAGTCTAAAGACAAAGACGTTTTTAGGGAGTATTAAATATTTCCATAAGAAGGCCATGAATTATCTGGCTAATCTGCACATACAGTTATTTTATTATATATAACGTATTAAGATCTGATGTCCACCTATTGTTATACACATGTATTGAATAACAAATTACAGCAGAAGAGAAACAGATAGCCACACTATAATCCTCGAAATCAAAATTAGACACTGTTAACTGTCAGGTAATTCCGATTTTCTAACCAAACAGGAATAGGTCAAACTGAAATCACCCGTCTAACCTGGCAAACGCCTGCGATAATCGAGAGTGCCATTAGAAGACGGTAGGAGGTCCTGTCATCAATTGTCATCAACAACGTCGTCATGATGCACATGAACAACAAATCCCGAACACCCGCTTAAGGTCACATTTCCGTCCTTACATCATATTCCCATTCAGGAATCAAATTTCCATTTTAGAATGACATTCCCATCCTAAAGTGCATTAATTTCTTTTTACAATATTAAGCATGTTTCACAGTAATCAAATCTATTTCATTTCATCGACTAGTGTCATTTGCTTGAAATAAATATCTTTCAAAGGCATAAATATCCGTCTTCTTTGAAATAATAACTGTCACTTATCCATAGCAATCGCTCTTTACAGAGACACATATCGGTATGTGTCACTTTAGTGTCTGATCATTACACAAGCGTGCCGGTATCATTTAAATATTAAATAGATTAATATTTTCAACAATATAAGGAGGAAGAAAGTTGTGAGAGGGAAAGTGGTATTGCTTAGCACGGAAATAAAGACAAATTTAGGAAGTAATTTTACTAATCTATACACAAGGGAAAATAAATGAATGAATGATATCCACGGCCTTATTCTAGTACGTCGCCAAATTGTTATATGTAACGCACATGTAACTTTCTACAAAATGTGCAAATACATAATGTAACAGTAAACTGTGGCGAAAATTAATAATAATGATAATGACGAGTGTAAATGCACACTCGAATATTGAAATATGATACCGTTTTTCAAATAAAGCGCCTCACCACTACATTGACAGAGAATAAAAAAGTAATACTGTTTGCGATGTTTCCGTGTAAAATAGTTTGGAAATGGGACCAAAGCAGGGCTGTCTCGAGCATCGGACAGTGAGTAACTAAAAGTACCCGCTTTAAGAGCCCTGCTTGTCGTCTGCCATGAGTGGCATTTATGGTTGTCACTCATTTCATTGCCCTTTGCCCTTTGTCCTGCTAAGGTGGACCCTTGCACGCAGTGTAAACCTTCAACCTCCCCAAATCTAATACACAATAGAATATACTGACATTTCCTTCTATATAACCATTTTTAATTTACCATTCAATTTACTAATTAGTTATCGTGCATTCAAATTAAAGTTTCAACTGGGGACGATTGCATTAGCTGAACCAGCAATAGAAGTGCGTGAGAATTTTTTTTATTTTTATTTATTTATTTATTTATTTATTTATTTATTTTTTTATTTTTTTTTTGGGGGGGGGCGGGGAAGAGGTGTCTAATTTTAGTGCAAAAGTGAAATTTATATAAATGACCATCTAAAGTGGCGCGGGCGCGTGCAACGTGACGTAAGAAGATCTTTGATGATGCAGAATGACAAGCAAGGCCTGAGTTTACGTAATCTATACGTCACATCCGATCAGGACAAGCGCGGCAGGACATAAAACATATATAGTACGTGGGAACAGTAATACAGTTTATTATATAAAGTAATCTTGAGTGGTAATGCATAATGACAATTATGTGTGAATGTACTTACAACATAATGGAACAAGTTATGGCAACATCAAATTTGTCTAAGATTTTTTGACGGATTTATGACAGTTTTATTGTGCTGGATCCAAAAATGACATCGGTTTTGTTCAATCAGGTCAACGTTTTGATCTATTTTTGATCAACCTTTTGATCTATTGCCAATTTTTTTTATCTGTAAGGGTATTTTCTATTTATATGATGTAAAATTCTTTCTTATTTCTTTAAATAAACAAATTATAATTTGTTTTACATAATTATGAAGAGGTTACAAAAGCTATTTTTTAAATAATTGATATAATTGATATTTTTCTTCTTTAAAGTAATGAAATAGAATCGGCCAGAAGACATTGCAAAAATAAACCCGATGTATTTTGCTACATCTGCGGCGAATACACCGTTGTTCCTAACAGGAATCCAGTAACAGGTTTTATAAAGCGTGCTTACCATGCTTATTTTGGTATAAAACTTGGTGACCAGGCGAAAGATTAGGCGCCACACATGGTATGCAAGACATGCACCGAGAATCTGCGTCGTTGGACCAAGGGTAAGAAGAGTTGTCTGAAGTTTGGAATTCCTATGGTTTGGAGGGAACAGACAAACCATGTCACTGACTGCTACTTCTGCGCTATTGATGTGACTGGGATTAACAGAAAAAACCGGAGCAGCCTTAAATATCCTGATCTTGAATCAGCACGTCGTCCAGTAGTTCATTGTGATGAAAGTCCAGTACCTGTCCCTGGAGAACTTACCGACATTAGTGAAGAAGATTTCTCTAATGTTGAAGAATATGAAGAAGAAGAATTAGTGGTTCTTGAAGATACTCCAAATCCTTTCTCTCAAAAGGAGCTAAATGATCTAGTTCGCGATCTCAGCTTGTCAAAGTCATCTGCTGAACTGTTGGCATCCAGATTGAGATGAAAAACGTCCTTTCTGACCGTGTTCGCATCACCTTCTACCGTAACAGACATCAAGAGTACCTCAGTTTTATTTATCTACAGAAAAGGACATGGTGTACTGTACATATATCGCACAGCTTCTACACAAGTTTGGAGTGCCACAGTATAAACCTGAAGATTGGAGATTGTTCATTGACAGCAGCAAATGACCACTGAAATGTGTTTTGCTACACAATTTTAACCAGTTTGCCTCTGTACCTCTAGCTCACTCGACTACACTGAAGGAGAAGTATGAAGCGGTGAAGTATGTGCTGGAGAAAATTCGTTATGATCAGCATGTGTTGATCTGAAGATGGTAAACTTTTTGTTGGGACAACAGTCTGGGTTCACCAAGTACCCGTACTTTCTGTGCATAGGGGATAGTAAGGACAAAGCTCGGCATTACACGAAGCAGAACTGGCCTGTACGGGAGGAATTGGTACCTTGCAAAGAAAAGAACCTCATAAACACCCTTCTGGTGGACAGAGACAAGATACCTTTCTCACCGCTGCACATTAAACTTGGGTTAATCAAACAGTTCACCAAAGCTCTGGACGTCTGTTTCGCTTACTTGTACCATGCTTTTCCAGAATTGACCATTGAGAAGTTGAAAGCTGGCATTTTTGATGGTCCACAACTCCGTAAGCTAATCAGAGATCCAGAGTTTGAAAACTCAATGAACAAAGTTGAACTGGAAGCGTGGAAGGCTTTTGTTCTGGTCGTGAAAAACTTTCTTGGCAACAATAAGGCCAGGAACTACGCAGAGCTTGTTGCCAACATGCTGACTGCTTTCAGAAACCTTGGATGTAACATGAGCATCAAAATGCATTACTTATTCTCACATATGGATCGGTTTCCTGAAAATATGGGATCAATGAGCGACGAGAAAGGGGAGAGATTTCATCAGGATATGAAAGAGATGGAGACTAGGTATCAGGGACGCAGGGACGCAGGGATGCAGTCATGATGGCTGATTACTGTTGGACTCTAAAGAGAGACATTCCTACTGCTGAGCATTCTAGAAGTTCGAAGAGACGGAAGTTCATGCCCTGAATTTTGAACAATGATGACCTAATATTGAATTTATATGTACTTACCGTTATCAATGTCTACTATTCAATGTACACTAATAAACTTTTGTAACATTTAATAAATGAATTGTGTTAGAAAACGATTTTTTAAAATTTAATTTAATTTCTTTAATTTAAAAACCTATTTTGAAAGAGAAATATTAACAAATATTGCCTAATAATGTTACAAAAATGTAATCGATTTAGTTATAAGATAGAATTTTTAAAAATCGAATTAGCACAAAAACATGACCTGATATAAAAAAAACGGATATCATTTTCGAATTTAGCAGTGCAAAATTGTTCTAAATCAGTTGAAAAAAACTTAGACAACTTACAAAAAATTGTTTTGACGCAGTGAATTAATTAATTTCGTTGCTTTAATTAAATAACACAGTGGAAATAAATATGGTTTTATATAGTTTTGGGTAAATGTTTCATGAATAAATAGGGGCTAAAGTAATAACAAATATTTACGTTTTGATTTAAAACCAATATTCTTCCTTTGTATCTTACACTGATATTCATTTGACAGATACGAGCTAAATTAGTGTCACACTGATCTTCATTTGACAGGTACGAGCTAAATCAGTGTCACACTGATCTTCATTTGACAGATACGGGCTAAATCAGTGTCACACTGATCTTCATTTGACATGCAGGGGCCAAATCAGTGTCACAATGATCTTCATTTGATAGGTGCGGGAGAAATTATATGTCATACTGATGTTCATTTGGTAAGTATAATTTTGTTGCAAACATTAGTTGAGATTAGTTACAGAATAAATTTGCCTGTCCCTATTTCTAAACTTAATTGTTATATAATTTGTTAAATGTCAGCGTGACATGAACTTCTTATGATGACATTTTTGTAAGTACCAGAGTTAAAATAACAACTCAGGTAAAGAATATGCTAGAACTTCCTGATACAATCCAAACCAGTTCTAAGCGGATAAGTAGTTTTTCCTGACTAATAGTCTTATACATGCTCATAACAATTTCATTCAATGGGGATAGACTGAAACTTACCTTGTTGAAGAAGTTCTATATTCTATTCACTTTGATTTTGACGTAACTCAGGTCCGGTCATAAAGGCAATCATTAGCTTATGGTAAATTAACTGACTGATAAAGAAAGAATGGTGTTAGAAATATTTCATACGTGCTTGCTATTGATCTATGATTTGAATTGGAGAATGCTTATGTAATTGAACTATTATTTCTATGTTCACTAATTTGATTGTGTTGTACATTATACTTGTGAATTTTGATTGGTGCTATATTTCTTATGCTGCATGCGTATCGGGCTAATGAATAGTGTTGCACAATTTGTCAATTGAGAATGTGTGTAAGGGAGAAAGGAGTTTGGAGATGAAATATGCCTGAAACTTAGCACTGCCCTTAATTTGACTTTTGCAGAAAGAAGCATGTCTTTGGAAGCTTTTGATGCTTATAGTGCTTTTGATGTTTTGTAACCTTGTATCTGCTTCAGACTGCAGTGACTACCTAACACTACCCGATCACATTGGTGTGTATCCAATGTTGTCGTTGAACTTATCAGAAAACATTTTATTGTAAGTTGATTCTTGTGAATTCCATTCAAGAAACAATACAATGGAAATTGAAGCATGAGTTTGGTCTCGAGAATTCAAGAAGACTTTCTAACATTCCTTGTGGCGTGCTTGGGCAGCGCACTCGAAGATTTTGAAACAATCCTCATGATGAGCTTTGATAGTGCATACAAAGTTCTGGATGATTCTCTATGGTGTGCTTTGTGAGTGCATCAAAAATTCTGGAATGGCTGTATAATGTGCCTAGAAGGGCTACATCGGACCATCATGTAATAAGAAAGAAAATGACTTGTTGAAAACTGTGTGATTGTGAACATGTGCCACCGACAGACACCATCATTGAAAAGGTTATGTACATTGACTAATATTATCCCTCTAAAACTCCACTCTCATTTCTTTGATGAAACTATATATAACGTCGTGTTTTATTATTGTGGAAGGGAGAAGACTTTTACTACACCCGTATAATCTGCCAAGTGAGAGATTAGTGGTGTCAACAGAAGGTTTAGAACTATCGTCCCCAGGAAAAAAATATGAATCATCATCCTCAGGAGATAAAAATGCAAGTCAAATTTTGAGAGTGTGAACTCCTTGACATGTACTCATTTAATGAGTGAACTCTCAAAAGGTGTCATCAATATGTGCCCACTTAATAGAGTGAACTCTCAAATTAACGTCATCAACATGTGCTTACTTAATAGAGTGGACTCTCAAATACTACAGGCAAATTACAACGTTATTTACACAGATTTTGTAATTAATTTGCGCTAACCGTAACATTTTGTCTTTGTAATAATATTTTAAGGACCAATGGCTGCAATATATCTGCAACACATCCGGGCACTCTTCACTCATTACGGTTATTATTTATTCATTAAAAACACATAACTAATTAGAAGTGATCGAGAATCTTAACTTATAGTTATTAATAATTCTCCTACAAGACCAACATGTCTCTCACTTGGCGAATTATAGAGTTTCATAAAACTCTACTCCTTACGCAATAATAAGATAGATGTTTTATTGTCGCATAATGTTTTTGCACCTGGAGACTTCTTACTAAAATAGTAATAAAAATCCATCCTTTATTTAAATTTAACGAGTCCTCAACCACCCACTATTACTCCAACATAAGGTTTTAATATTTGTGCAAGAAGGTTAATAAATGTAACAACAAAAATATTGAATCAACAATCAAATATACAGCATATGAATATAATCAGAGTTCACATTTACATCACTTAACAAGGAGTAAATGTCAGACACTCAATCAGTTATCCTAGCAAAGACATCAGAAGTCAAATTAACACATATATAGATATATAGAGAGATATATATAATCAAGTTCATAGATATGGTTTAATCATGGAAATGAGAGTGGAGTTTCAGAGGGATAATTATAGTCAAAGTACATAAACTTTTCAATGACGACAGCTGTCGCTGGCATATGTTCACAAACACATGGTTTGCAACAAGTCACTTTATTCCTTATTTAGATGACGGTCCAATGTACCCCTTCTAGGCACATTACCCAACTATTCCAGAATCTTTGGTATGCTCACAAAACACAACTTAAGAATCGTCCAGAACTTCGTATGCATTATGAAGCACATCAGGAGGAATATTCATGAATCTTCATGTTTGCTACTCAGCACACCACAAGGACTGTTCAAGAAACTTTCGTAAAGTCTCGAGACCAAACTCAAGTCTCAATTTCTGTATGTTGTGTAGATGTGTAAATAAATTTGTGTTATTAAATATATTATATTCCTTCTTATTGTTTATCCACTCCTCTTGATTATATATTCAGAAGAACAAAGGGTTTGCCTTGATAGTGGGAGCTTATATAATAAATAGAAATCGGATATAACAGAACCCTTTGATACGTGGATTGTCTGCCTCAATAGAGTGAGAATATGTTGGTGGCCATCATCACAATGTGATCAAAAGTATACTTTTGAAGTCTTTAAATCTTTACAATTGCAGGATATCGCAAGCAAGCAGCAATGCGAGGTGAAAGAAATGGGGATTGAACCTGAAGAGCTCAGTAAGTATACTGCGCAAAACAACTTTTGTCTTTAGTTTCTGGTAGTCTGCTAGCCATGTTTTACCCTCAGAAGCCGATTTGTGAATTTAAATGAGAACAACTACTCATCAAATGATATTCTAGTAATAATTGCAGTAAAATATCATTCTCAAGATAATTGTAGTAAATTGACATTCTATTAATGATTGCAGTAGAATGTCATTCTAGTAAAAATTGCAGTAAATATCATTCCAGTAATAATTGAATTCAAATATCAGTCTATTAATAACTGTAGTAAAATATCATTCTGATAAAAATTAAAACTTGCAGTAAAAATATCACTCTAATAATAATTGCAGTCAAATTTCATTCCAATAATAATTATAATTGCAGTAAAATGTCATTCTAATAATAATTGCAGTCAGTGATGCCAACACCATTTAGTTAATGATTATGATTATTATTAATTAATTAATCATTCGTAACTTAATACAAGTGATGAGAATCTTAATTTATGTTATTAACAATTCTCCAGCAGACACCAATCGTTTCTCTCACTTGGCGGATATGCGGGCACTGTTTCTCTCACCACAACATTAACACAACATTTACTGTCACACAGTATTTCTGTAGGTGTAAAACGTCTTACTAAAGGAGAAGGCAAATCTGTCTCTAATCTATACTTAGCAAGCTCCCATCCACCACCCACCTCCCATCCACCCACTTCAATGTGTGTAAGGTCAATAAATTTATTAAATCAACAATCAAATATACATATAACAGATACAAAGATAACTTGACATCAATATTTCCATGAAACCATGATCGAATGATCGAATAATTTTATGTCTATACAGTTTTAAATTCTAAAATACAATTCAACAATAGTGTCAAAACAAATCACAAGACAGCTGTCATCAGAGAAAAGAAATTGAGTCACTAGAGATAAGAAATAAAAGGTTTACATAACCTGAAATAAGCATTGTCCCAATGGTCTTTTGTGCACTTTTGCAATGTCACAAGTTTATTGTCCACTTTCAACTCTATGTATTTTCTCTCCTCACGTGGAAAACATGGATCCACCACTATTCCCTCAAAGTCACCTTGGATACTATTAAACCGAATCGAATTTTAAAAATACTGTCAAACGGACGGATATTGTTACAAAGATCTGTATTGATACAAATGATATAGGGACATTTTTAAATAGATACGCAATAGTAATGGGATATTGCTAAACAGATACACAAAAGATGCAGGGACATTGTTAAACAGACCCACAATGATAATGGAATATTGCACTAAATCAGTTCTTCACAAGAGAAAAGTAATATTATGTATTGCATGAAATAGATTTGGGGTGGGGTGGGGTGGGAAGGTGTATTCAATTTGGAGGATATTAAATTTCTTTGATATTTGTCCACATTTTCCCCCACAGAGCCTACGCCATTGTGGCGCTCGTGTCGTTTGACCTTGACCTTTATGTCGTTTCTGGGGTTCATCGTGATGTATACTCTCCGCACCAACCTCAGTGTTGCCATGGTGTGTATGGTCAACCAGACTTTCCTGGCCCAAATGCCCAAGGACGGCCACACCAGCAACTGGGATAACTCTACGACATTCACAAGGACGTCTTCAGAACAGTCTTGTCCTGATGACGTCACAACGAAAGAGACTACAAGAGAGGACCTGGTTAGTGATGGCTGAGTATCGCACAGAGATCTTACAGTTTCTTGACGAAGTATTAAAATATGCACGAATTTTAGATACTTGTATTCCGTTGGCTTAAAGCCTCTTGACATTCTGCTTCAGCACCATCACAAGTTGAGGTATTAATGACATGTATCTCACTAACACAGTACCAAAAGCGTTCTCACAAACTGAAATATTGCCAACAAAATTGTATTGGAGATAATTATCAACTATATGCTAGTGTTCCCAAACTGTTATTAAGTGCCTAAAGTATTGTAATAAGAAATATTTCCCTTTATGCCACTACCAAACCTTTTCACAAACTAAAAAAATAATGAAATGTAATATCGTCAATTTTCCTTCATTACGGAATCTGATAAGTGTCCAATCTTTTCATTATTCAAATTATACATTGAATTAGAGCTTACACCGGTATATTTGAAAAGTAATATTATGAAATATATAAGTATTAAATTAGAGCAACCACAGGTATATTTGAAAAGAAATATTATAAAATAAAATTAAATTAGAGTCTACACGGGTAATTTTGAATTAAAATGCTGATAAACTTATTAAATCAGGGCCTATAGCGGTATATTTGAATAGAAATATTTACTGAAAACCTTATTAAATTAGGGCCTTTGCCGGTAAAATTCGAACAGAAATATTGATTAAATAAATTAGACTTACACCGATACATTTGAATAGAAATATTACTGAAAATAACTTATTAAATTAGGGCCTAGACCAATATATTTCAATAAAAATGTTACTGAAATAATTATTAAATTAGGACCTACACTGATATATTTTAACAAAAATATTATTGAAATAAGAATTAAGTTAGACTCTTCACTAGTAATTATGAACATAAATATTAATGAAATAAATATTAAATTAGAACATATACTGGTATATTTAGACAGAAGTATTATTGAAATAATTATTAAATTAGAACATACACTAGTAATTACGAACAGAAATATTACTGTAAAATATGTTAAAGTAGAGCCTACACCAGTACTTTGAACAGTAAAATGAATAAAATGTTATTAACGTTTATTTCTTAAAATACAAAATATAAAACTGTTTTATCAAAGACTATACATAATCATTTTTACTTGAAATCTCGTTTAGTACCTTAACACCACATGTTGACAGTGTAAAACACTGTACAGTACACTGCCCGATAATTTGACGTAGAAGTTGAGTATAAATGTATAGTGTACTAATATTTTTTACGGCAAGCACCAGTAAGACATTATATATTAACCCAATAGAGGGCAGCGTCCCAGTTTTGGGACAGTTATATATGACCAAAATTTAACATCTGTCAAACAAGAAAGCTAACAATTTTGCTATTAAAGGGAAACAGCAGTGTCTGCTGATAGAAAATTACTCCTCACTAACTTTCCAGCATTATCTATCTTTTCAAAATGGCGGCACTCAAAGCATCTGGCGCTTCATCCAGCAAGAGCAAAGTTCAAAGGTAAGCTAGACGACTAAAATTTACATACTGATCGATTTATTGCAATTGATTATGCTGTTTTAAATATTAACTTTAGCAATATGAAAGAAAAGTTGAAAACGCTTACGTTATTCCATACTTTCTATGTAATTTTACAACCGTCCCAAAACTGGGACACTGCCCACAATAGGCCCCATGTTTTTTTTCTTACAGTTCTATTCCCTGCTAATATTTATTAACTACTTTTAGTTCATTTCGGGTGTTTCATTTTGTTTTAAACATCAATTTCTTCTTATGATCAACAATAAAGTATAATACATCCTTTATTAAGACCCCAATTAATAACCATCAATCAATTATCTTGTATAGACAACCAATACAATGACTGGTACCTTATCTGATATGTTTTGCTTTTTTTTTCAGAAAGTTTACTGTCAATGAAGCCCTTGATCAGATAATGGAATCAGACTATGATATTGATTCGCCGACATTTATTTGGAACCTCCAGATGTTAGTGAAGATACTGACGGTGACAGTGGTGATGAAGATGGAATTGGTGTTTCTGTTGACAATCTTTCTGGAAATCAACTCAAAGCTGGTTGCTCAGTTACACTTTATACAAGAGATGGTCGTAAATTTTCCCATGATGTGGAAGAAGACAGTAGTTCCACTGAGACAGATTCACAAGACACAACAGAGATAGAAGAAATGCCTTTAAGAAAGAAAAAGAAGTTAAGTGTCACCAACAGGGTATGGCGACATACCGATCTCCATCCTGAACTTCAAATGAATTTTGAAACAAGAGACCCCTGGATTTCAAATCGAGATTTAATGCCTCTGGCAATCTTTGAATCATTTTTTGATGATGACACATACAAGCTAATAAAGGACATGACCAACCTTTATGCCAGACAAAAAGGTTTAACTTTTGATGTCACAATTGGTGAACTGAAAACAGTTTTTGGAATCATGTTCATATCAGGATACAACCCTGTTCCACGAAAACGAATGTACTGGGAGCATCAGCCAGATGTTCGAAATGAGCTTATTGCAACAGCTATTTAATTGTTTCAGGACTATTGCAGTACCCAGACACCTCGCTGTGCTGATCACGAGATTACTTTTTTAAAACCCTAGGCTAAGTAGCCTAATATGTACTTAAAATTGTAACTTTTATTTGTTTAGAATAAAACCATAACCATTTCCTGTTTATGTTTTAAATATTTTAAAGACAGTGAATAAATGTGTTACAATAACTCAGTCAGATACACATGGAAAAACATGTACCCTTTTGTGGGCAGCGTCCCACTTTTGGGACGCAACTTTAAACCATTCAAATGATGTCTAAAATGTAATTTTCATAAATAAATCATTCAAAACAGTCACTTTTGCACTAAATCACACAACATATTAAAAGATGAATACATTTTAAGAACCTGCCCACTAATGGGTTAAATAATGTACATAATATTTGTTTGATTGTTCATTGAAGTATTATCCAGTTATATATTTTGTTTGTTCTCCTGTCAGGAAGGAGAGTTTGTCTGGCACAAGAAGATTCAAGGTCTCATTCTAGGATCATTTTTCTGGGGGTACATGACAACTCAAATCATTGGTGGGTGGATGGCATCCCGATTTGGTGGGAAACGGGTGATGGGTTATTTTATGTTCCTGTGTGCCTTGGCAACATTACTCATGCCGGTTGGTGCCAGAATCGACTACCGTCTACTGATAGCTCTCCGGATTCTTGCTGGCGTTTGCCAGGTATGCGGGTATTTAAAACAACACTCGAGAGTTTACACTTTGTCCTAATGTAGTCTGAACGCAAGCCCATAAGTCATTTTATGAATCACGTGACAATTAACCGTGTATATTTTGAATTATTTGTCCTAATGTAGTCTGAACGCAAGTCCAAGATCCTTTTATGAATAACGGGACAGTTAACGGAATATATGATTGCATTATTCAGTGTTTCACATTCCTTCCAAACACTGTTGTATTCGAATTTGTCAAAAGATCATAGTTCGTGTTACGCATGCATATTGCACGAATTAAATAAAGTGACACGCGTCTGATAGAGCACAGTAGTTTCCCAAAGGATATACCTAACCACACCCACATACACGCAACTGGTAGTTGTTCTCTGACTTTGCGCGCCTGGGAAAATGTCCTGATACATTAAAGGCACTGTCATCCTAGAAAGTTTGGGGAACCACAGGATTTTATGAGTGTTTTAATTAAGGACAAAAGGGGAAGACGTGGAGCCTTTGGTGTGGAGAGAGACAGGCCGGAGAGAGAGACTGGAAAGAGAGACTGGAGAGTGTGACTGGAGAGAGAGACTGGGGAGACAGAACGGAGAGAAACTGGAGAGAGACAGACCGGAAAAAGACTGGAGAGAGAGACTGGAGAGACAGGTAAAGTCCAAAGCAATTTGCTTCTCGGAGTGAAAAATTGTTTTTGCAGTTTTGCATCACGTCTGCTACTACCTTCAGTTTGATCGTCTCTGTTCATTCTTCCTCGTCAAAAATGAAGTTGAAAACTCATGCAATGTACTTGTGTTTACAGAAAATTAATATGTTAGAGAGTATGTTAGTGGCTTGTGTGTTTGTATGTGTGAGTACATGAAAAGAAAGAGATGCTTTTATATGATAGATAGATAGATAGATAGATAGATAGATAGATAGATAGATAGATAGATAGATAGACAGATAGATAGATAGATAGATAGATAGATAGATAGATAGATAGATAGATAGATAGATAGATAGATAGATAGATAGATAGATAGATAGATAGATAGATAGATAGATAGATAGATAGATAGATAGATAGATAGATAGATAGATAGATAGATAGATAGATAGATAGATAGATAGATAGATGTAATGTAAAGGAGAGCGAGATTGCTTACTTTATTCTCTTGCATTGTGAGGCCTGAACAGCATTTATAACAACTGTGACAGCAGTAAAAAATAATAATATTAACTGTACAATTAAAAATGTCAACAAGACTACACTTTAAATAACATCAACGGTACAATAACAATGTCAACAGTAGCACACTAACAGTAATTATGACAATACAATAGCAGAAACAGTGACAATTCAACAACAGTAACAATGATGCATAATAACAGTAACAATAATAATTACTGTAAGAATGACAATACACTAACATTCACTATGACAATACAATAACAGTAAGAAATGCAATGCAATAACAGGGGAAATGGCAGTCCAAAATCTGATATATATTAGCAGTAATAATTATGTACAATAACAGTATTAATGTCAATACATTAACAGTAATTATGACAAAACATGAATAGTAACAATGGCAATACATTAACCAAAATTTTTAGTACAATATTATTATCAATGATAATAAATTAATAGTAAAATAGTGTTACTTTACAACATTAACAAAGGCAATACATTGACAGTAACAAAATTAGTACACTTAAAGTAACAATGTGGTACAATAACAGTAGCAATAACAATACAATAATAGTAACAATGTTAGTACACTAACTGTAACAATAAAAATAAATGTACAATATCAATGACAGAACAATAATGGTAACAATGACAATACATTAACAGTAACTATGACAATACATTAAATGTTAATAATAACAATAACACTAACAATGTCAATACATGTACAGTGATAGTGTTATTACAATGACAGTAACAACGACAATACATTAATAGTAACAGTGATAATTGTATTATAATACAATAACAGGAATTATGACAATATATTAGCAGTAGCAATGTTAGTACAATAACAGTTATAATGTGAATACATTAATAGTAACAGTATTGCTACAATAACAAAAAAATATTTCAATAAACAGTACAGTAACTGGAATAATAATCACCAAATAACACTAACAATGAAAATACAATAACATCAACAATGACTACACAATAACAGCAACAATGACAATATTAGTGACAAACACTTTACAACAGTGACAATGACTATACAAAAACTGTAATAAAAATAATAAAGAAATCAGATCAGCGAGTGTTGTCTCAAAGTATGAGTCAGAATGCTAGTTATTTAAACTTTGAAGACAATATTTCTAGAAAAGTTTTTGATTTTATATTATTTGTATATTTATTACTCTAACTAGTAATGAGAATGGAATTATTTTTGTTCGTTTTGAAATAAATACGTCATATTTAATTTTCAAGACAATGACCCACTGCATTTATTTTAACTTCTGGCACATGATGACTTTGACCCATATGTCAATGGCCATTCCTCTAATACAATTCCTCTTGATTTCCTGTCTTGCTTCCTTTCTTCCTGATATTTGCCAAAGACTGTGATGAATGAAAGTACACCTTAACGAAATATGAGTACATTAAGAGTTTGTTTATTACTTAGAGAAATAACTCAAATATTTATCAAAACTCCAGAGCACCCACTCCCACCCCAGTGTTAGAAATAAATATTTTAATTGTTCTTTGTCCACATTCCTACTCATGTCCGTTAGTACTTTAATAGCTGATACCTATTTTTAGCTAGGCTGTTGATTGCTTTGTATAACTGACACAGTAAACTATATTTGTTATAGTGAACAATATTATGCGTATTGCCATAGCTTAATGGCTAGTTAAAGACAGATCTTTAATCACAGGGCGTGGTTTGGCCAGCTATGCATACAGTTTGGTCGAAATGGGCTCCACCCCATGAAACTGGCACACTGGTCGGATTCACATTTGCAGGTACATCTCCCCTCCCAAAGTCTGAGTCTATCTGACGGGTGAATGAGGGTGGGTAATTAGTGTATGTAAAAAATTCTTTGTTGCATCCTGCTATCTGTCTATCTATCTATGTCACAGAAATATGGCTTTAGCCTTGCCAGCGCTATTTAAAAATGTTTGTTGTCGTGACTGGTTTTGTCTTGATAGTCCTGCCAAGGGAGGCAACAGTGATTTACACATTAGTGTCATGTCAATCATGGTAGAGCTGAATTCTTTCTGAATACTTATTTTGAGAATAAACAGTAAATTATAACAGTATAACAATAAATTTGCTTACAATACATTTCTTTGCACTTACTGGTAATTTGAATGTTATGTTGTAACATTTATCAATAACACTATTTTATTAAATATGTTTATACAATATTGCTAAGGGTTATATTATTAGTTTCTATACATTTTGAAACAAACTTGTTTTGCTGTTGAGACGCAAAAGCGGCGGAAGCCGGAAGCGCCCCCTACACTCAATCAATCAATCAATTGCTGTTGAGTTGGAGACCCACCGACAGAGGGCCATTAAGGGTGTGCGCCAAACGTTTGCTACATTATTCACCCCCTTCCACCTGCCCTCTCGCCCTCCACCTTATATGCACCATGAGGCTATGGGGTTACCCCAGAGGCAAACCATGACTGAGAATATCATGAAGATAATAAGTCTAATGTGACTTCTGGGGGAAGACATCGAAAGAGAGTTTTGCTGTTGTATGCTAAAAACTACACGTGACTATTTACTGGTGTGCTGGTTTCCATCTCTCCAAGAATTTTCGGACCGAATCGTCTGCTTTCCAGTTTTCACTTTCTCTTTCTCACACTTTTTTTCTGCATAATTTCCTCTCCTCCTTCCTTTGATACTTCCTGTCCAAAACGAAAACTTTCTCATAATTTCGTTCATGATTCTGAGACTGTGGTTGTCAAGGTTGTTGCTGTTTTCTACTCGTACAGGTGCTCAGGTCGGTAACGTGGTGACCTTCCCCATTGCTGGGTTACTCTGCAAGTACGGCTTTGATGGCGGCTGGCCCTCAATTTTCTACGTCTTTGGTGGGTTATTTACGAAATGTGTTTATTGCCTTCTCACGAAATATTTATGTATTTGTGGGACTGATTTATTTACGAAATGTGTTTATTGCCTTCTCACGAAATATTTTTGTATTTGTGGGACTGGTTTATTTACGAAATGTGTTTATTGCCTTCTCACGAAATATTTATGTATTTGTGGGACTGGTTTATTTACGAAATGTGTTTATTGCCTTCTCACGAAATGTTTATGTATTTGTGGGACTGGTTTATTTACGAAATGTGTTTATTGCCTTCTCACGAAATATTTATGTATTTGTGGGGCTGGTTTATTTCAATCTGTTTATTGTAATATAAATGAATCGTTAAGTGTTCGTTGGATTACGTCTCGTGTTTGTAGTCTTATAATTGAATAGTTATGCGCAATGTTGTTTGGTTATTTTAAATTGCATCTTTCTTATAACGGAATCGTTACACTCCTCTGGGCTGGCTTATTTAATCAGTTTATAGTCACAAATTAATAGTTACACTGCTTAGGGCTGGTTTATTTTATTTGTTTATAGTCATACACATTAATAGTTACACTGCTTAGGGTTGGTTTATTTTATCTGTTTATAGTCATACAAATTAATAGTTATACTGCTTAGGGTTGGTTTATTTTATCTGTTTATAGTCATACAAATTAATAGTTATACTGCTTAGGGCTAGTCTGTTTATAGTCATACAAATTAATAGTTGCACTACTTAAAGCTGGTTTATTTAATCTGTTTATAATTATACAAATTAATAGTTACACTACTTTGTGCTGTTTTATTTCATCTGTTTATAGTCATACAAATTAATAGTTAGACTGCTTTGGGCTGGTTTGTTTAGTGTGTTTATAGTCATACAAATTAATAGTTAGACTGTTTTGGGATGGTTTATTTATTTTCGTTATTGCCTTATAAATTGACAGTTGTATATTTGGTGAGCAGTTGAACTTTTGTTTAGCTTAGTTTTGTAAATGAATGGCTATGTATATGGCGGTCTGCATTATTAATTCTGTTCAGCAGAACTTCATAAATGATTTTAGTTTCACGTTTCTGGGCTGATTTATTGAAGTAATATTTAATTGAATAAAGATCAGTTATACATTAAATGACTCGTGATATTACTAACAATTAACATTTAAAAACCTCTAAGAAAGAAAATCCCTATTACCTTAGCAAAAGAGATAGTAACGTAATGTTGTGTAGATAAGCTTACTTCCCCTTTCAAATCCCTGTGCGCGGTCATTAATTACCTGAAAGGCCGACTTTGGAGCCTACAGAGACCAATCCTGTTGGTCACGTAGTCATTCGGGTTAAATATGTGGCGAATTATTACAACCTGACCTACATGGTCGGGCAGATTGCAAAAGAATGTCAAATCACCAGCGATTCAATTGTGCGAGGCGTGCTAGCAGGTGCTTGAGAAGTTACAGTTCGTGAGGTTTGAGCATTCTCAGGTGAATTTAACATTGTTTTTGAGTCACAATCATGAAATTAATTGTTACAAAATGCACGAGGGAACATATCTTGGGGCCACCCCCCCCCCTCTTATGTTTTTGTTGTTGTTTTTACATTTTAAATAAAATGGTGCTACTGAATCAAAATCTGATAGACTCTGTTCTTACATACCAATCCAATATTGGCCATTGGACTTAAAACTTTAATTCAAATCCCAAAGGACATAAATGAAAACGCAATGCTGGACTTCATAATTTATATCACCTCCAACTTTTGCTATATATTTCCCATCATTCAAATAAAATGAAAAATATATATAGGGAAAACAACTCACAAACTGTAATAATTAAAATATATGTCTTCAATAAAAGTTCAGTCACAAAAAAATCGAATATACATTCACTAATAACATCCTTCAGCCAATGAATAAAAATGTTTTAAATTGTCAGACTTGTCTAGAGATGATAATGTAAATTTATGTTTATGTCAAAAATAAATAACGTAGAATTCTGTTTGCAAAATCCAAACTTATTGATTAGCGAAAATACAGCAATGCGGACGGAAGGACGGACAAATGGATGGATAGATAGATAGATAGTCAGACAGACAGACAGACAGATAAGTAGGTTGGAGGTAAGTAGGTAGGTAGAGAGAGAGAGAGAGAGAGAGAGAGAGAGAGAGAGAGAGGGAATAACGTGGAAAAGAAAATACCTGTCTTTAATTTGTTCCTTCGCTTGACTTACTCTCTGGGTGCAGATGAAGAGTCAAAGAACTTACGCCTTGTAAAAATGTTAATAATATTTGAAATAGTAATAAAATAACTTCTCCCTCAATCTACGAATATATAACATATCGGAAAACAGAGTTTAATAAAAGCCCTCATCAAACTCCTGCTGCAAGCAAATTCTGATTGTTGATGATACACCGATTCATAACGGAATAAGCCTCCTCTGTCTTTCACTAGAAAGGTATCAGTAGTATCACTGATAATATGGGACAGACCTCCTCTGTCTTAATCACACAAAAAGGTATCAGTAGTAACACTGATTAATATGGGACAGACCTCCTCTGTCTTCATCACACAAAAAGGTATCAGTAGTAACACTGATTAATATGGGACAGACCTCCTCTGTCTTAATCACACAAAAAGGTATCAGTAGTAACACTGATTAATATGGAACAGATCTCCTCTGCTTTGCCATACAGACAGGTGTCAGCTAAACTGCTATGTGAGTAAAAGAGAATTTCTTTTTCTGTCCTGCAGATTTAAAAAGAAAGAGACTTCGAGACTGTCATCAAAAAGACTTCAAGAAGATTGATTGGTTAAGTCCCAAATCTTGAATGAAGAAAACATTCACGGACACTCCAATGTTAAAGAAAGTATATCCATCAGTAGCTCCACTGTAAATGGATAAAAAAAAAACCTCTCCAATGTCAATGAAGGTTGACTGCTCTGTCATGCCAAATGAATAATCATTTGGGTTTCTCTAGAATGATATAACCACACATTAACAATTAATACATTCAATGCCATCTTCTCTCTCAGTGAGTTGTCTCATCTCAAACAAAATCGATCGTGTTTATATTTTAGAACATATTTCAAATAAAATATTCAGCAAAATAAAAATACACACCAATTTCTAAGTCCCAGTATAACATCTAGTTACCAGAAATATCTACATACCAACTCATACCAACCACCAATACCAATTCGTCGTAACTATAGCGAGTTTTAACAAGGCCAAGGGGAAAAGAAATGGGGAAAAAATCTTTGCAATAAGAAAGTTGAGGGTTCGAATATTAGACAAGCACAACATTGTCACAACAAATAAGGCGCAAACAAAATAATTGTTTATGAAAAAAGATAAAATTTATCACATTGGAAAACAGGAGTGTCGTACATATTCCATTCGTAATTTGCACGAAACTTTCAACAAAAATACGTATCTTTTATATGTTCAAAAGTAGATTGAAGTGTGTTTCAGCGCGAAAGCCGAAAGCCCCCCCCCCCCTACATTAGCAAGCAATGAAGTGTGTTTAATTTATATGAATAAGATAATTTTACTATTGAGATAAAATATACGTTAGATATATTATATGTTTCAAAGTGTGATTTATTTTCCTTTTTGTTCAGTCAAATTTTAGAGAAGATTAATTTTGATCGATTGTCGCCCAATAACTCATAGGAAGGTGTATCTTTATCTGTGGAGTGTGAAAGAAATGGATATAATACGGCCTAAATACTTTATTATCATTGGAATTAAGAATGTACACTGAATATATTTAATGTCAAATAACAGGTGGTTTGGGAGTGTTGTGGTTCGCCGTGTGGATGATCTTGGTCTATGATTCACCAGCCACCCACCCGCGCATTTCCCAGGCGGAACGAGAGTACATCCAAGCCAGTCTAATGGACAGCACCAAGACATTGAATAGGGTAAGTGTTCAGTTTTTCTCCATATGCCAACCTTGTCCATTCATGTGCGATATAATCACTAATGTTAGAGAGAAAAAAATTGATTCCATACCTGATCAGACTTCGCCCGGGTTAAGAAGGTCTGTGCTAGTAATTGATGTTTCAGGGTGTTCTACTGAAACGCAAGTGAAAACTCGGAGGAGATGGACCAGAGAGGAAAACATACAAATCATAGTCTCCTACTATCAAAGTCAACCAACAGTAAGAGGATATAGTAATAAGGTGCATGAACTCTGGCTCAAACACCATCCAGATGATATTATCAGCGAACAGCGGCTCCTGGACCAGAAGAAAGCGATCCTGCAAAATAGACTTCTTATAGCCCTAGAAATACAGAAGATAGAACAGCAACAAACGAATACCGCAGCCCGATACATTGAAATAGAAGACAATGAAACGTCCACAACAGTCAATTCCAGTTGACGACCACGCAGGGGAACTTCCAAGAGACTTCACTGAAGAACAACAACGCTTGTTTGAAGACATAAAACGTTTCATGGACAAAAATAAGTCACTTAGGCAGAACTCCAAAAAGAAGGCTGCAAAACAACAAAACTCTAAGCTCAGCAATTGAGAATGCAAATGAAGTACCAAACTGTATCCCCACAGAAGATATCACAGAAACCAACAATCTAATATATGCCACTGCAAAAGTCATTGAATGATATACAAACTCAGATACAGTATTAACACAGAAACCATCAGTACTACCATGGAAGAAAAGAACAAAAAAGAAAATAGAATATAAAAATAGAGTTAATGTCAATAGATAAGCATGAATATAATATTAGTTAGGCAAGCAAAACGACATACCTTCGACAGTAATATTTACAGAGAATGATTTCCTGCTGTGTTGATAAATGGCGATAAGGTTAGTAGTATGGTTATACTTTGTTAATTCCGGAAGCCAAAATACATTTTGCCTCAACCCTTAGCTGCATTCGACTAATAATTTATAGGTGAGTTCTGCCATATTTGCTCACGTGGCTGAGCTGCACTTTGATTGGTTAGTTTAGTGAGTTGTCTGCAATATTCAGGTATTCTTCCAGCCCGGAGTTAAGGTCGGCCTTTCTAGACGTAGGTTTGCTTGAAGTCTATTTTTAGAGTAGGGTGATTGTGGTCTACATAACTCATTATGTGACACTATATTATGTGACATCTATCTATCTTTCTATCTACTTATCTATCTATCTATCTATCTGTGTGTGTGTGTTATGTGTGCGAGAGTGTTCCTATGTACATTCATATATATATATATATATATGTGTGTGTATGTGTGTGGGGGGTGTGTGTGTGGGGGGGTGGAGAGAGAGAGACAGGCAGACAGACAGACAGACAGACAGACAGACAGTCAGAATCTAGATATCTTTATATTTCTCATGAACATAGTGCTCACTCAATAATCCATGAACATAGTGCTCACTCAATAATCTATAACTCTACCCTCGTATAATGGAGTGATTTCCCCCCGCCCCTCCCCGTAGCCAGTCAATCCGATTGTAACCCCAAACTACTACATTAAGTATGTCCAAAGTCAATATTTCTCTCCTTGACACGATTCCTGGTTTTACACTACTTTTGCTAACATTTCAGCCTTGTGACAAGATTCCATGGAAGAACATTCTAACTTCCATGCGGGTGTGGGCAATTATAGTGAGTACCATGAGTGCTACCTGGGGTGCATACACCTTCCTGACCAATATACCCACATACATGAGGGAAGTGCTGCGCTTCGACATCCAGGCGGTACGCACTTGTCAAAGGAGATAAGCAATTATTTTTTTCTTGCGAATGTATAAAACAAAAGAAGGTTTTGGTGTGAATGTAAGTGTTCGTATTGGAGGAGGTGGGGGGAGGGAGTTAGTGCGGGAGACCCTTCGAGCTATACATAAGTTGAGAGGACATCCAGTTCTCTTAGCGTTGCCCGTGCTAACGGAAGTTTCAGTGAAAAAACCCAGCTAAACGCAACAGTGCTTAAAAAAAAAACAACGTTTTCAAAAGCATAAATTATTTTCAAAATTTGCCTTAGTTAACATTGTGAATAATATGATAATTTTAATTAATTTTATTAGACATTTATTTTACTCTTTATTGTTTTTAATACTAAGTATGGGTAAAGTCTTTTACATTTTAAATACTTAAAATAAATATTCTTGAAAATATTAATTTATAATATTACACTTAGAGAATGCAATCTCTAATTAATGGTATCAACAGTCTGTCATCCCATTTAAAAACAAATGTTTGTAGAAAACAATATAATCAAATGTTTGTCTTTTAATTTGTATGTATTTCAGTTTTATTATTATGTTTTTACTAAATCAAAGCACATAGTACACAATCCTTATCCACTTATAAGTGGTGTGTGTATGTATATGTAGACATTCCTCTAGGTCACTATTGGAAGTTTTAGTACAGTCATTTAGGGAAACAAGAAATTTTGAAAACAACGGTCCTGTAGACAATGCGTGATAAAGTTTTCATTTACATGAGTAGTGAACTACGTCTACACACATACACTTGCAAATATGTTTATATAAATTATACAGAGTCTATTTTCCTCAACGTAAAAATATATGTGAGAAAGAGTGCGTATGATTGAAAATTTACTAAAACAAATATACTAAATATAACTTCCCCTCACATTACTAGTCTTTTAAATTTAGCATGTTCTTCTAACTTTATCATAATTACTTTTGTATTTCACTATAGCATAATTAATATCATAATTACTTTTGTGTCTATTTCTAGCATAATTAATATTATAATTACTTTTGTGTTTCAATATAGCATAATTAATATCATAATTACTTTTGTGTTTCACCATAGCACAATTAATATCATAATTATTTTTGTATTTCACTATAGCATAATTAATATCATAATTATTTTGTGTCTATTTCTAGCATAATTAATATCATAATTACTTTTGTGTTTCAATATAGCATAATTAATATCATAATTACTTTTGTGTTTCACCATAGCACAATTAATATCATAATTACTTTTGTGTTTCACTATAACATAATTTAAGGAAAAATCATTTACCTAGAAAACCTTTTAAATTTATATAAAGTATTAGACTGGTAAGTGTAGAAGTGGTTTACAGATGTATTGATGCATTTGAATGGTTATTAGATACTGGTCACCAAATTTCAAATTGTATGCATGTACTTTATTCTGATAGAATGGTTATTAGATACAAGTCACCACATTACAAATGTATGCATGTACTTTATTTTGATAGAATGGTTATTAGATACTAGTCACCACATTACAAATATGTGAGCATGTACTTTATTCTGATAGCATGGTTATTAGATACTAGTCACCACATTACAAATGTATGCATGTACTTTATTTTGATAGAATGGTTATTAGATATTAGAGTCGTGTTTGGCATGGGTCCATTTTACAAGTACTCGTGCGTGTTTATGAGAGAGATGAATAGAAATGTATCGCTCTATATTTTCCTGCAGGTAATAATTTAAAATTGTTAGTGCTCTCTCCTGCACAGCATAATTAAAAATGGCTAGTACTCTGTTTTGTACGGCAATAATTCAAAATGGCTAATATTCTCTCCTGCATTGCAATAATTAAAATGGCTAGTGTTCTCACATATTGACAATAATTTTGAAGTGACTAGTATACGCTCCAGTGTGGCAGCAATTTAAAATGACAATTACTCTTTCCTGCACGGCAATAATTAAAAATGGTTAGTACTATGTCCTGCGCGGCAGGCATTCAAAATGGCTAATAATTTCCCGTTCATTTCAATAATTCAAAATGGCTAGTACTCTCTTCTGTGAGGCAATAATTTAAATGGCTAGAACTCTCTCCTGTACGGCAATAATTCAGAATGACTATTCTCCCCTGAACAGCAATAATTAAACATATCGACTAGCACTCTCTAATGCATAGCAATGATAAAAACTTCTATTACACTCATCCGCACTACATCGGCAATAATCGTGGTTTGTTCTGAATAAGCCCCTAAAAGACAATCAGGCTATATGTTACAAAGTGTTATTCATCGAAAGTAACGCTTCGTTGATGTGGTTGCGAAGCATTGAATACCAATACGAAAATATACCCTCCACTTCTTTGTAAGACAGCATCAAAATAATTATGACAATGTTCCTTAAAGGACAGGTGGTAAACCATTTCAAATTCTTTCTAAAAAGAAATTCCTATAAGAAAAGCACTGATCGAATCATTTTGCAAAATAATTTATCAAAATGGGCAGAAAGAAAAAGTAATAATTTTTAATGGGTTCTGCGCCGTAAATAGTAAACACCTGATCAGCTTCACTTGAAAAAAAAACTGTTTTGTATTAGTGTAGTTTGTTCTGCTGTGCATAATTTCCATGACTGTCTCAGACACCAACAAAGCGTTCCAATGCTTCAGTACGTTTCGAAACCGATGAGTGTACGTTTTATATGATCCTAACACTCCAGAAATCAATGTTCCCTTTTTTCTAAACCCTCTCCAAATTAATAATTATAGAATGCTAAATAACGTTTTATATGATCCTAACACTCCAGAAATCAATGTTCCCTTTTTTCTAAACCCTCTCCAAATTAATAATTATAGAATGCTAAATAACGTTTTATATGATCCTAACACTCCAGAAATCAATTTTCCCTTGTTTCTAAACGCTCTCCAAATTAATATTTATAGAATGCTAAATAACGCTTTATATGATCCTAACACTCCAGAAATCAATTTTCCCTTGTTTCTAAACGCTCTCCAAATTAATATTTATAGAATGCTAAATAAGGTTTTATATGATCCTAACACTCCAGAAATCAATGTTCCCTTGTTTCTAAACCCTCTCCAAATTAATATTTATAGAATGTTGAATAACGTTGGTGTAAATAAAGCAAGGATTCTGTTGCATGTTATTTTTAAATTATCGTCAGTCTCACCGCCAAGAAACTAACAACCACAAAGTAGCAGACTGTAATGTTTCGTTAAACAGTCACTGATGTTCGTGCTAAATTTGTAATTTGTAAAGACTTTTCAAGATGAAATCAGATCAGAATACTTTCACTTGTAGGTGGTTGTCATTGGCCACTAATACCGAAGTACATATACTTTTAATAAAGTGCATTTCAAGGAGAATGCCTTGAAAAAGAATCAATGTACTTTTCGCATATATATGCAGAATGGCTTCCTGTCCAGTCTGCCATACATTTGTTTCTCTCTGGTCACCATCATCTCGGGCTACGTCTTCGACAAGCTACAAAAACGAAAGTTGATGAACACCACAATTGCCAGAAAGGTCGGCAATTCGACAGGTTTGTCTCTGATTCAATCAATCGCATCGCCAAGTTTATGTATATGTTTGAGTTATGCGTTCATACATCAGTACAAAGTGTGCATACATGCATCAGTTTTAATGATGCATACATAAATCAGTTTAAGTTATGCGACCAGACATAGTTTAAATTATGTGTTAATCCATCAGTTTTAATGATGCATACATAAATCAGTTTAAGTTATGCAACCAGACATCAGTTTTAATGATGCATACATAAATCAGTTTAAGTTATGCAACCAGACATCAGTTTTAATGATGCATACATAAATCAGTTTAAGTTATGCGACCAGACATCAATTTTAATTATGAACGCATGCTTCAATTTTAATTATGCACAAATACTCAGTTTTTTTAAAATACATACATCAGTTTTAATTGTGCGCAGATGCATCAACTTTGATTATGCATGCATACATCAGTTTCAGTTAGGTATACATATTTCTGTTATAATTATGTATACATACTTCAGTTTAAATGATGCATGCATGTGTCAGTTTACATTCTGTATACATATTGTGCACAAAATTACTGCTGAAGAAGTCAGTTAACGCTAGAAAAGTAACGTTTATAACTGTAATATTACAGTATCACACTGCACTTTCTGTATTCAGGCCTGTTTGGACAAGCAATCTTTATGATTCTTCTTGGATACGTGGACTGCAATTCAGCAGTTTGGGGCGTTGTTTTCCTGGTCTTGGGGGGATCCTTTGCCGGGTTTCAGTGCGGCAGTGGATGTTTGATCAACTCTAAAGACATCGCGCCCCAATTCTCTGGGATCATCTTTGGAATCGCTAATACCTTCTGCACTCTACCAGGATTCGTGGCACCAATCACCATCAGTCTTCTAACAACTAATGTAAGTCATCATTCAACGTCAGTCTCCTAACAACCAATGTAAGTTGTCGGTCACCGTCAATCTCCTAACAACCAATGTAAGTTGTCTGCCACCGTCAGTCTCCTAACAATCAATGTGAGTTGTCTCTCATCATGATTTTAACACGAAATGTGCGTTATCTCATCATTATTCTCATAATTACCAATCGGAAGTGTCTTCAATATTTATCCATAACAACCAATGTGAATTAGTCTGTCATCATTAATTTCATAACTAACAAAGTGAGATGTGTGTCATTCCATCAGTCTAATAACTACCAATGTGAGTTGTCTGTCACACTCTATCTTCTACTAACATGAGAAGTCTCTCATCATTAAACTAACTAATGCGAATTCATTATCGTCACCAGACTAACAACTACCAAAGCAATGTTTGTCATCATCAATCTCATGTCTGTGAATGTGAGGTGTCCATCAGATTTAGTTATATGTTATAATATGGTCTGACTGTCATTGTAAGTCTCACAGTTTTTAATGTCAAATGTCTCATCAATAAACTCCAGTCTTTCAGTGTGATTTATGAATTATCATAATTTGCATGACATCAGTGTGATGTGATTTGTATCCCATCATAATACTCAAGACATGTCAAATGTATATCATCATAACACTCTATTAAGACATGTCAAATGTATGTCATCATAACACTTTATTAAGACATTCAAATGTCATCCTAACACTCCATTACGATATGTCAAATGTATGTCATCGTAGCACTCTATTAAGATCTGTCATACGTACGTTATTATACCACTCCATTATGACATGTCAAATGTATGTCATCGTAGCACTCTATTAAGATCTGTCATACGTACGTTATTATACCATTCCATTACGACATGTCAAATGTATGTCACCGTAACACTCTCTTAAGAAATGTCAAATATATGCCATCCTTATTCAATGGACGCTTTCTGGCTTTATCATTTTTCAAAATATTGCTGAGATTTTTATCTCCAACAACCACTTAGCAATTAATCTGGACTGTTTATGTGCATTATATAGAAAGTTATATTTCTTACAGAGACAAAATATTTTTAATAAAGGCTTTAAATTTCCTGGTTAAAATACAAGACAAGAATTGCCATATTGTAAGTTTATAGTTATGAGACAAGTTGGTTATGTTGTTTGTTGATAGTTTTGTGACGCGTTGGTTATGTAGTAAGTTGACAGTTGTATGACAAGTTATTCATGTTGTGAGAAGTTAGTAATGTGACAAGTTTGTTGTGTTGTAAGTTGATAGTTATTTGACATTTGATAGTTATGTAATAAGTTGGTAGATAGGTGTCATTTTAATTATGTTGGAAGTTGACATTTATTTGGCAAATTATTTAGCTGGAAGTTAACAGTTATGTAACAAGTTAATTATGTGGAAGTTGATAGTTATGTGGCAAGTTAGTTATGTCGAAAGTTGATAATTATGTGACAAGTTAGTTATGAAGGATATTAATTGTTACGTGACAAGTTAGTTATGCTGTAAGTTGATAGTTATGTGACAAGTTGAGTATGTTGTGAAGTGATAGTTAAGCGACAAGTTAGTTATCTTGTAAGCTGATAGTTATGGGACAAGTTTGTTATGAAGAAAGCTGATAGTTATGTGACAAGATAGTTATGTTGTAATTTGATAGTTATGTGACAAGGTGGTTATGTTGTAAGTTGATAGTTCTTTAAAACTTGTTAATGTTGTATGTTGATAGTTATATGACAAGTTATTTATGTTGTAAATAGTCTACTCACATAATGCATACATACATATCTATGTAAAAATGCAAGTATAACATATCAATAGCAAAAATGCACGAAATATTATTACGTCCATGCTCTCTCAATCAGTCAATTAACTCACCATTAAGCCAATGGCTGCCATTCATGACCGGACTTCTTGCCACACTAAATTCAAGTGATTAGACAATAAAATTATCCACAGCAGACAAATTTTGATCTCAGCCCATTGGCTGGTCTCTTTCTAGTAAATCTTAACCAATGAATAATATAAACTACTCTAGTTGGAACTGGTTTGCATTGCATCTGCAATTTCTAGCATATTTTCGAAACGAGTATTTACTCCAATTGTGACACAAAAATACCATCATTAGAAGATGTGTTACGTTGACAATTTAACAATTTATATAACAATTAAGTTTAGAAATAGGAATAGGCAAATTTACTCCGCCACAGAATACATGTTCAGCATCAATGTACATAAATATTATCGTAATTATCAGATCTCTCCAACATGGTGCTTTATGCCAAGTCACTTTGCAATTTAATCAAGAAATTTTACATTTTCAGCAAACACAGCAAGAATGGCAAAAGGTTTTCTTCATCGTTGCTGGAGTATACATCTTCGGAGCCATTTTCTTCATTGTCTTTGCTTCTGGAGACATCCAGGAATGGGCTTACAAAGACCGCAGGGATAATCCTTCCAGTATTGTGGAAGAAGCACACAAAGTGCCTGTGGATTGGACAAATCTGATTGAGAGTAAGATGGAAAAATTAAGGCCTATTAACGATGAAGAAATAAAAGATGGACAGCTGGTAAAGCATTGAAGAAACAAGCGAAGGACAATTATTAACTTGCAACAGTGAAAAAGCAGAATACACGTAATTGCTAAGTGATAATGGTGAAAAAACAAAGGTTTGATAAAAATATATTACTAGAAATGAAGAAGCAGAATACACAATTGCTAAGTGATAATGGTGACGAAACAAAGGTTTGATAAAAATATATTACTAGAAATGAAGAAGCAAACATATGATAAAACATGTTACTAGAAGGTATCAAGCAAAATGTCATGAAGGCGTGTTCAAGTATTCAAGTATTTTATGTGACATTTAGTATATTATTCGTTAATTATTGCATTAACCAACCCTTAGTTTCCATGATAACAGAAAACGCTGACAATGATTAACTTTATACATGCAGTTCTCTCTAGGTGTTCATTTATCTCCTTTTGACTGGCTCTGTGTCTGACATTGAAATCCTCCATAATAATTACGTCAGAGAGCCTAAGCGTTTCTGTTATTTCATCGCACACAATGAAATAATAACGTGTGGCTTTTAAAATTAGGATACTGTTCTTTCTCCAATGAACTATTTGTTTTGTATTTGTGTTTACTTACATCATTTCCATATTTGAATTTGTTTCAAATTAATTTTTATTGTTGTTTTTATGAAGGAATCCGCAAATTGTTTCCTAGTGAGATTAATAATACTGCTTGTTTTACAAAACATGTAAAGGCCCACAAATGTGAAAATGGTTGGTTGTCTATGCACGCAGACGAATCAGTTTATCTGAGTTCATGGATGAAACTTGAAAGATGGTTATTTAAAAACTGGATATATTAACATCTGGATGTGGCAGTAGGTATGGGTGGGTTTTGTTAGTGACCAATGGAAAGAGTTGTATTAAACTAGCAACTGATTTTGATATAGATGGAAGAAGCTGTTCATTACATAAAGTGTTTTCAGATTAAGATGGTTTTGAGTTCCGTTGATGGTCAAATGTGTATGTTCAGTTGCGGAAGTACAGTTCCACACTGACTCAGATGTGGGAAAGAAATTGTTACTGATGTTTGAATTAGAGGAATGTAGTCATATGATACGGTGATGCCAAAATAGACTTACTGTTCGTAACTTTTCATCATTCATGTTCTGCCATTTTATGAAAGACGTGTGTTTATCTGTTTTGTGTCACGAGTTGACTGTAAAGGGTACAGTGCTTATGGGGACTGTGTTAAGAGTTGAGCAAGTGTAATAGAGTTGACTGTAAAGGGTACAGTGCTTATGGGGACTGTGTTAAGAGTTAAGCGAGTGTAATAGAGTTGACTGTAAAGGGTACATTGCTTATCGGGACTGAGTTAAGAGTTGAGCAAGTGTAATAGAGTTGACTGTAAAGGGTACAGTGTTTATGGGGACTGTGTTAAGAGTTGAGCAAGTGTAATTAGAGTTGACTGTAAAGGGTGCAGCACTTATGGGGACTGTGTTAAGAGTTGAGCAAGTGTAATAGAATTGACTGTAAAGGGTACAGTGCTTATGGGGACTGTGTTAAGAATTGAGCAAGTGTATAGAGTTGACTGTAAAGGGTACAGTGCTTATGGGGACTGTGTTAAGAGTTGAGAGTGTAATAGAATTGACTGTAAAGGTGCAGTGCTTGTGGGGACTGTGTTAAGTGTTGAGTAAGTGTAATAGAGTTGACTGTAAAGGTACAGAGTTTATTGGGACAGTGTTGATAGACTGAGACAAGTCTTTGTTGTGAATGAACACGAGGTGAAAGAAAAACAGACAGACACGTTGACAAACAAAATAAAAGCTAAAGTGTGTGGACGAGAGGTAGAGATGATTTTAGACACTGGCTGTTCATGTCCATTACTGATTAATAGTGGTTACAGATAGTGATGTGACAAGTGAGACTGTTGACATGACATTTCCAAAGGAGAAAAACAAACATTATTCATTACTCTAGTTCACATAGAATCAAGTTATGTTTCTGGAAAGATTAAAGTTAAAGTTGTAAAGTCAGCAACTTTCGAAGTTTGTTAGGCTGTCCTTACATTGTTCCCAAACCTAGACAAGTAATTCACACACAGACAAACACAGAGGTGAATTCAGTAGACACACGTGCTAATGCTTACCACAAACTGCAACAATAGGGAATGTTACCCCACCCACACAAAACATGATGGCTAGTGAGTTGTCTAAGCTACAACAAGAGGACGTAACTCTTGAGAGAATATGAAAATCGCTGAGGATAATGTGAGACTGTGGGATCTCACTGGGGCACTCCAGATCAGAGAATTCTGGTGACGAAAATATTTAATGATCAATGCAAGCTCCAGTGGTGACGTTAAACTGCTAGTGATCTCTCTACTTTTAAAGGTCCTCCACCGACAGAGGGTGGTTGTGGGGTGTGCACCAAACTGGTGTGGCCTTTTTCATCCCCTCCTGCCAGCCCTCCCATCCTTTACCTCTGGGGCACTCCAGATCAGAAAACTTCATATGACAAAATGATCAAGGCAAGTTCTAGTGGTGATGTAAAACTGCTATCCATTCATCCACCCCACCCCCCTTGTAAAGGGTGTTCAGTTTTGCTGTTGTATGCTTTTGAGCAAAAGTGCTTGATAGAAAGAGTTCTGTTTTTATGAAAGTCTTGTTTTAGAATTATTTTTATTATTTTTTTTATAAATTCAGCAATTCAGTGTGAAATATTTTTACTAGATGTATTACTTATAATTGCATGTACCAAGTGTTTGAGAATTTAGCAGTTAGGATAAATGGAGTAGTTTGAACTTAAAGTGAACTCGAGGTAACTAGCTTTTTCATTTACGTGTCTGAGGTGGTAAGAAATTTTAGAAATCTCATAAATCTATTAAGTGCCAATCCACATTGGCGTGGCAGGTCATGCCCTGGGGTTAACAAGAGAAGGCTGGAGATTTAACCGTATGAAGACAAAACAAAACTCTGAGGTGACAGTTTTTATCAACATTTAATTAGTGTTTAGTTTCACATGCTAGGATCAGGACAATTAATTAGAAAAACCAGGTTTTAGTTGATACAAAGTCTTCTAGCCAGTGGAACAGCATTTTTATTTGAGCCCACTAAGTGGCACTTGAAAATTGTAGTTTCAGCTGAGAGAAAACAGGAAGAGACAGAAAACTGGAGAGACTGATTTTTACGTGCGCTGTGTGGACTCCTGTTATTCAGCGTGGTGGTACTGTCGGCTTGTAAATTTTCTCTCTGTGATATTTTTTAACATTGGATTGAAGATTTGGTTAAGGACCTGAAGCTGGAATTTTTAAAAAAAAGCAGTTTTAATTTCTACTCAAATGACGATGGACGACAGTATGAGACTTGAGACTGAGAGACCAGGAGATCAGAATTATTTCTCATTGGTGTTACATGGATAGCATCCCTTCTTCCTTTGTGTCGCCATGTTAAGTACCTATATAATTGTGATTGCAAAGCACCTGGGTATCTTAATGCAGTAAAGTTATATGGTAAAAGATTGTCCCACTCTATTGGCAAAATTCATTAATCATAAACAATCAAAAATAGAATAAATCAAATATATGCCACGTTTCAGCTAAATATGTTGCCATCGCAGCTATAAATAGCCTTCATCAGGATAACACGTTTACTTTTAACCATAAGTGTGTTAGATAAGGCATCAGCATTAAAGTCATAAAATTGGCTGTACAACACTCAGTTAAGTACTTGTGATAATAACGAAAGTAAACTTTCAGCGAATAGTAATATGGGGACTTATTGACACATTCCCAGAATTTTGTTATCTTATATGCGTGCATGCGATCACGTGTGTGTGTGAGTGAGTGTGTGTGTGAAGCTGCACAGATAATCATTAATCATAAACAATCAAAATAAGAATAAATCAAATAAATACCATGTTTCGGCTAAATAAGTCGCTGTTGCCTTCATCAAAACAACACGTTTATTACTAGCAATAAGTGTGTCAGCCTAGGCATCAGCATTAAAGTAATAAAATTGTTTTACAAGAAACAGTTAACTACTTGTGATAAAAACGAAAGTAAACTTTCCATGAATAGTAATATGTAGACCTATTGACACAGTCCCAGAATTTTGCTATCGTATATACGTGCGTGCGAGCACGTTTGTGTGTGTATGTGTATAAATCTTTAAAAATGGAAAGTACTCTATCTGAAAAACGATAGGGATTTCCCCGAAATTTCCCCATTGCAACACAACACCGTGGAGTCTGCAAGACAAGACTACATTTTATTTTCCACATTCCGCAGTGACAGAGAGACTTCTAAGAAAGGTTGGTTCATTAAAACAAATATCGTCTTTTTTCTCCATTCTACATCTATCCATTCGGTGGATGTTCTTTCAAAATCTTAAAGCCGGAGAAATGTCTGCTACTGATTCATTTCCTTAACTCAATCTTTCGATCTAATCGTGAATTCTAAAGAATAGTTTTTGTTTTTTTCTTTCTTTTCTTTTAAATTCAGTAACTGCATCTATGCAGTATTATATTTTATATTAAGTGAAAGCTGTGTGTGCCATCAATAAGATGTGTGTGCATTATGTTTTAAAATGAAAGCTATAGGTACCGTCGCTAAGATGTGTATGCAGTATGGTGTTTTATATTAAGTGAAAGCTGTGTGTGCCGTCACTAAGATGTGTTTTCATTAGATCTATTATGTTTTATATTAAGTGAAAGCTATATGTGCCCTCACTCAGATGTGTATGTTTATATAGGATCCAGTGGCCTAACAACGGGGATAGTTGGGGGGTGGGGAGATTGTAAGGAGTTAGAGCCCCCATGCACAAGACTAAAGAGGCATAAACAAGGGACAAAACTATGACTTTGGAGATAATTTTGAGATTAGTCGATTTAAGTAGAATGTGTGCTTTGTGTGTGTGTCTGAAGGGGGGGGGGGGGAGATTAGCTTCAAATAATGTCACCGAAAGTTCAGCTTTGTTTGTTCTTCATATATATATATATATAAAGACAGAGAGATAATAGCATGGGCAATGGTTTACAGTATCTTTTACTTTTTGGAGGAATTCTTCAAATACAACAATAACAATACTGCAAAATATTGGTCATAATCGCGTGTAGCTAAATGCTAGTTCAGATTTAGCTTTTATTACAAGATAAATAAAATTACCTCCCTTAAATGTTAGATCCTTCAGTATTCTGAGTGTGAGCCGTAATTACTCTCAAATAGAATTCACAGGAATCAACTTACAGCAACACAATTACTGATAAGTTTGATAACAATGCTGGATACCTACCAAGGTGATCTGGTAGAGTACAGTAATCACTGCAGTCTGAAGTGGATAAAAAATCAAATAAAGGCTTGCTCCCTTCAGGCAAATTAAGGCAACACTAAATTTCAGGCATATTTCATCTCTAAACTCCTTTCTCCCTTATACACATTCTCAGTTTACAAATCCTGCAATGATATTCATTAGCCCAATACACACGCAGCATAAGAAATATTGCATCCATCAAAATTCACAAGTATGATGTACAACGTCATTACATAAAGCATTATCCAATTCAAACCATAGATCAATAGCAAACATGTCCAAAATATTTCCAAGTCCATTCTTTCTTTATCAGTTAGTTAACTTACCATAAGCTAATAATCGCCTTTATCACCAGACTCAAGTTATGTTAAAATCAAAGTGATTAGAATATAGAACTTTCTTCAACAAGGTAACTTTCGCTTTACACGTTTACATTTCATTGATAATTATTATCTGTGGTGATAGGCTGGTGATCTTTTTCCTTTCTTGTTTGTATGGTATTTTGTTGTAAATTAAATTATATTTATTGAATTATAGATTCATAAAATTGGGTATAAATATATCCAAAAAAAAGTTGATGCCAAACACGCAGTTATCATAGAACAGGGGCAGGCAAACTCTGGCCCGCAAGGCCAAATCTGGTCCACAAAGGTTTTTTTATCTGGCCTGCCAAGCTATTTACAGTTAACAATGCCATCGGGCCCGCGCGAGACAGCAAAATAAAAGTCAATAAAACATCACTTAAGCCTATCATTGAATCACTGATTCATTGTAAGCAACACCATCCATCTCATTAACTTATCGTTGAAACCGAGTTATATTTTTTAAATATAAAATACTTTTAAAAATTACTTGTGTTCTCATTTTATATTCTGAACTTTCTGGACTTTCTTATCTTTGGTCGTCTATCCGGCCCGCGAACTGTTCCAACAGTTTATCCAGCCCTCACTCTTAAAAGTTTGCCCACCTCTGACATAGACGCAACAATGCTTCGGTCTTTTCAATATAGCGGACGTTTGGCGACAGCGAATTTGCTCTCTCTCTCTCTCTCTCTCTCTCTCTCTCTCTTCCCCCAGAAGTCGCATTAGACTTTTTATCTGCACGATATTCTCAGCCTCGCCGTGCGTCTGAGGTGGAGGGCTGGCGGAAGGGGGATGAAAAGGCGCACACCCTCAACCGCCCTCCGTCGGTGGGTCCGCCACAGCGAATTTGCCTTTGCGTGTCTCCATATATAGACCTCAGTGGCATCCGTAGCTTAATTTAGTTTCGCGTAATATTTGCAAGCGAGAACATTCATTTTGCTGCAAACGCAGTAATATATTCCCTGAACAAAACGATCGCAGCTGAAGCTCGCCGAGTACATAACAAATTTACTTAACGCATTCTCTCAAATATGAAATCATGTTCAAAAGGTAAGTTCGACAAATTAGGTATGACAAAGAAGTAAATTACTTATGGTTTAAGTGTAATGCAAATTCAGTCTTAGTGATCGTCTTACTTAAAGCTTAGGTAAATTTTGCTTATAAATAATTCAAAAGAAGACCATATTGTGGTTCTTTTGAGTCAAGCATCAGTTTTATTTCCCTTTATTTCAATCGTTGATATATAAGTTCATCTAAATTCGCATTTCCTGTAAGTTAATATTATTAATGACTACACACTGCCCATCGACTTCTATTTTAGTTCTGCAGAATTTACATTTTCTTTGAGCAAAGAGACTTCTTTGACCTCAGTTTTTTGACATCATTTGTGTCAAATTCTGCCGCTAATCTAGTCTTGGCGTGTTGACAACATTAATTGCATTAGTTACTAAATTCTCATTATTTAATGTTATGTGCGCTAAAGTCGTTCTTTTCTTTGACAATCCTTTGACTGCATTCATTGTATTAATTCTGCTAAAAACATATTTTCTTGCAAATATTACCTCCCTTGACTGGCTTTGTAAGTGTAAATTATTTCTGCTATATTCGATTTTCCTTTCGTTTTTATAGGTATAACTGAACAATTTATTATCTTTTATTAATGATGGTATCAAATATATACTTCTCGTCTTTAAAGAAAACGTATGCACTACTGCATTTATATGGATCATTACTTTGTTAGTTTAAAATAACACTTTTACATGTAGTATGGCTACAACATTTACAGTCTTTACTTATAGTATTATTTCTTGTGTGTAAATTGGTCAATACCGTGTAGGCTACCAATGATTTAAAAGTTTACCTACAAGAATGTTTCTGCCTGTAATGTGTTGATAAGTGAAGCCTGTGCTTCGCTCGCCTTCAGTTATTGCCCTTTCCTTTGGTGCAATTGTTTAGATGATAGGAGGCTGGATCGTGTGTCGTTTCCGAGAATGAGCAGTGTAGTGCCCTCCCCCCCCCCCGCCCCCTCCAACTATAGAAAGATATGTAAGTCTATGCCCCAACTGAAGGTAGAGGTAGCTACCTTAACTTACGGGGGTGTGAACATCCATGGTGGTTAGAACCAGTGGTAATAAAATTGATAAAAATAATTTTTTTTGGCCACTTATCGATGGTATACTTAAAAAGTAAACAAGATGGCAGATACGAAGATATTCACATTATCGCTTGTTCTTCTAGTTACTTTAAGTACTAACCCTAAACCTCCAAACAAACGAAAAGCAAATAGTATTTAAAACATACATGCATATGATTACAAAAGCAAATAGTATTTAAAACATACATGCATATGATTACAAAAGCAAATAGTATTTAAAACATACATGCATATGATTACAAAAGCAAATAGTATTTAAAACATACATGCATATGATTACAAAAGAAAATAGTATTTAAAACATACATGCATATGATTACAAAAGCAAATAGTATTTAAAACATACATGCATATGATTACAAAAGCAAATAGTATTTAAAACATACATGCATATGATTACAAAAGCTTCGTCCTCACTAGAATGCCTTATTGACCGGACTGGAGTGCTCTTATAGGACTTGCCTCCCCTTGTATCTGGGGTGACGAGTCGTTACTGTCTGTGCAGTTGACACTTACTGTCCTTGAATATTATCAGCTATTCTAGCTGTTGTGTGTTGAGGGAGGGGTGGTATTTTTTAATTAATTTTTAACATACTTTCATTTTAGTTAGAGGTAATGGTGTTTGTGTCGATTAGATAGATAGTAAGTGCTTTGTGTACAGACTTTTAACAGATTTTCTGGGGAAAAGTTAAATGTGTGTTTAGTGAACGAAGGCTAAGTGTGGTGACTGTTTCAATGCTTTTCTTTGTTCCTTGAAGTCTGTGCATAGTGTGAGAAAATGAATAAATGTGCTGTCAGTCATTAAGTGAGAGTACAGTTTTGTTTTTCATTTTGATGGTGTAAAAATAAGTCATAATCTGTAGACTGCTGTTTTGTTTTATGCGGCTAAAGGGGAGAGAGAGGGGTGGTTGTGGTTTTTTTTTGGTGAATATTCTGTTGTGATGTAAATGAGCGTGTGAAGGCGGCAACCTTAGGATTTGCCTCTTTTAGCTCCTCCGTCTGCATTTTCATTGCATGGATGTCTACATGGTTGGGAATCCAGAGAAAGATGGTTTGTGTTTTGTTTTGTTTCTTTCTAGTTTCTTGTTTGTGTATTTGTAATATTGTGCGTTCTGTTTTAGTTGTAATAGTTTGTTAGTGAATGTAGTGCTGAAAGTGAGTAAGTGGTGTAATAGTTTGTTAGTGAATGTAGTGCTGAAAGTAAGTGGTGTAATAGTTTGTTAGTGAATGTAGTGCTGAAAGTGAGTAAGTGATGTAATAGTTTGTTAGTGAATGTAGTGCTGAAAGTAAGTGATGTATAGTTGGTGAGGTGGGTGAGTGGTGAAGTGCTACTATTGCATTAGTATGGCTGCTGTTTCTGCTGTCATGTAGTTCATTCTGTACAGTTTGTAAGCGTAAATGTTGTATTAAACAACTGCTCCTATCCCTGATGATATATTGTTAGTCATATATATATTTTTTCCTCTTGTTTTTTGTAATTCATGCAATTTGATTTGAATGATTGGGCGAATGAGTTCAGTTTTATCTCAGAATCTTCCAGTCTTTTCTCAGAATAGTTTTGACCTACATTCACACAAAAATAGTTTAGTGTCTCCCCACAGAAAGGCCTACACGATGGCTTCTTGCATCCAGACGACCTGAATAGTAATTTTATTTTCTTTCTTTATTTTTGAAATTACGTTAAGTCACGTGACATGCGAATTGAACTCCCTTTATTTCTTAAAGTGACAAGAAACTTCATACAACTTCCTTCATACTTTGGTCAGTGTGCGTCAAAGTCCAATCGGCCGAAACGTGCTACTGCGTTTTCGCTCGTTCAACTTCCAACTCTCATTGATAAATCTACTGGAATCAAAAGGTCGGTCTCAGAACTCGGGTGGCTGACTTCCGTCTTCTTTAGCTTCGGTCTTGGAAAGTACCCTTTTAGTATAAACTTATCGGTTTGTCATTATAGTTTAACTCCCGAGAAAATCAGAACTAAGACCTTAAAATACGGGACCGATTTATTTCATCTTTATATGCTCGCTCACAAAATATTTCGCTTTAATATTTATTTTTTTAGTCCCGGAAAATGAATTTTCCTACTGATCCAGGTGATCAGGACACATTCATTTTGATAGTAAAAAACAGTTTACCTGATGGCAAAATGAATTTCTCGACTAATTCTCTTGAGCATGGCATAATCTGGCGATGATGATACATTTGATACTTAACAATAGTTTACCCGATGGCAAAAGTCGGAGGGTGGATTGTAGGAAAAATCTTCTAGAATTACATACGCTTTCTGATGGATAATTCGGCTGCTGGGAAGATAGAAATTTGGCGTTGGAAGGGCGATTATATAATGGCGATATTTTAAGAAATTATTATGTTTGTTCGCATTCATAGTGATATTTATTGGCATGAATTAATTTCTTCTTTAATTTTTTTTTCAGACATGGCTGAGCCTTTAGCAAAGACCAACAAAAATCCCGATAAAGAATCCACAGCATTTTTTGCAAGGTTGGCAGAATTCCCACATTCTTTCCAGATAAAGAACCACGAGAAGCTGCCATTTACAGAAATTATAGTTCTGCAAAAAGAACTGGAAAGGGCTTTGAAGGTTGGCTACAATACGCCCCTGGAAAACGCAAGGGCTCGTAACCTCTTAGCATTTGCCTACTTTCGACAAGAGGACTCTGTTCAAGCATTGAAAGAGCTTGATCGAGCTACCAAAGAAGAAAGTCAAAACATTGTTTCCATAGCAAACAAAGCTTTCATTTTGTGGAAAACGGGAAAACGTTTTGCAGCAGAAGAGGTAGTTGACGACCTTGAGAATCTACAAATAGACACGGAAACCTTTGAGTATCTAATTATCAAAGCCAAAGCTGAGCTGGCATTCAGCTACACCCACCTAGACTGCTCTTATTACCCTTCTGCTGTTTCTCTCTTTGAGGAGGTCATACCAAAAGCAAGGGAACCAGAGAAATGGTTATGGACGTTTGGCCTTGCACTGACACTACGCCGCATGTCTCATTTGCAGTTGGCTCCAAAGTTTGGCCCTGATGCAAGTAGCACTGATAGAAGTCTTCATATTCTTCGCTTGTTTCAGGATGTCATCAAAAATTCTTCAAGACAGCTTCAAGCTAAGGCTTACGCTGAGCTTGGGTTGCATTTAAACACATGCAGTGGAGAGGTGCTGGAAGCGGCAGGAATAACTGCAATGGAAGCGTGCGAGAGAGCCTTGAAATTGGATGACCAAGATAACTCAGTTCTCGTAAAATGTTCAAGAATATTTCGCTATCACAGAGTCAGTCCAGAACGATGCTGTGCACTTTTACGAACAGCTGTTCAAAATCGTCCATCTTCAACAGCTTATCAGCACCTTGGACTGACCTACATAATCATGGCCAAGGAGTTAAAACACTCTTCTTGTGGTGCTAATTACGGAGAAATGAATCAGTCTGGTCATACTGAATTACAAGCACAAGGGCCGTCACAGAATCGCCTTGACCTGCTTCGCAGATTGGTCAAATCACCAGTGCAAGAAACACGATTTTCACGTGAAGATAAATATGTACCTGAAATAATTGACTGTTTTGAGAATGCAGTAAAAATTAGCGAAAGAGAAAACAAAAGAGCTGCCTATGACTTGGCGTTGTTTTACAAGGCTTTGGGGGAGTACGATAAGGCCTTGGAAGAGTTTGAAAAAATTAGATGTTCTGTAGACACACTAGGTTTCGCTAGAATTAATGCGTTTGAGCAATCTGGACTGATATATTTAGCGATGACTGAAACTGAGACAAACGTGAAAAAGAAGAAATATTTGAAGAAAGAGGGAGATTCGATGCTTAATATGGCACTAGTAATGGCTTTACGCCATTTTTCAAAAATCCCACAGTTCCAGGATAATATTCAAGAAATCTGGCAAGCGTTTTCTGCTCTGTTTAATGCTTTAGAAGATAACTGCGACCTCATGCCAGAAGATGTACTCATGGAAAAGGCAAGACTTCTTCAGGCAGTTAGAAAACCGAAAGAATCAAAGGAATTTCTGCATGAATTACTGAAAATATCTCCTGCAGAAAAACAAAATCCGAAGTTCATTCAGTTACGTGTTCAATGCTACATAACGGAAAACGACTATGAGAATGCTGCAACATGTATTTCGTGTCAAACCGATGAAATTAGAAACCAAGTGAAAGAATTGTCTGGGGACGAGCAATATTTACAAAAGATATACTTTGAAGCAGGCAAACAGGTTTTGGTTCAAAACTCGGGAAAAGCTAGCCTTGCACAAGATTATTTCAGATTTGCATTTGACGAAACATTTAAAAAAATCAATCGCACCAGCTAGCGTCAATAAATGTGCTCACGACTTGGAATGTGACAGTGAAAATGAAGTGCAGTTGTTGCAAGTAATATTTATCCATGACCAACAGACAGAATCTGAAATGACAAATGCACGAAAGGTGGCCTGTCTTGTTCGCCATGTCTGCGGTCTACGCACGTCATGGTCGGTGGAGGAATGGACACCAGGATGTGATGTGGATGATGAAATAAAACAAATTCAAGAGAGCCGTTTGGTAGTTGTCATTATCGGAAGCGAAGGCATGTCTCCAGAATTTCGCATGAGCGTGAACAATGCAGTGCAAACACGGCCAACTAAAGCACTTCTGCTGGATGGAAGTCGTGTTCCGGAAGTACTGAGAGAAAGTCCAGTCTTGCAATGTCCACAAGTCATACTGGACATGAATGTCGATGACTACGAAATGCAAACACAAGACAGAGTGGATGCAATCTGCAGAGTTTTCAGCTTTCTAATCAGTGACAATTCAGAATGACAGCTCTTGTTTGTGTATATTGCAACAAAATCACGACTTTATAAATGGTTAGTATCGAAAAATGTGTGGATCTATTTTAAACGATTTTACGATTGTACAATTCGGCTCTTGTACTTTTACTCGCAGTAATATATGTATTATATTTCAATTTTAGAGTTCAATTTCTATGCTGCTTCTTTTTAAATATTCAGCAAATGGAAATTTCTTTTTCCTAAATTAGCTTATATTTATTTTTTATATTATTCATTATGCCCTGTATCAAATTGAAACACAACATACAGGCGTGGTCACCAACCTATATGAATAAACACAAATGCACACGAACAACACCACGTATTTTGCCAACTCGCGCATGCACACTCACACACTCACATACACTTAACAAAACACTACACATATCATAAGTACGCGCACGCACCAATACGCCTACAAACACTCATTTAATGAGTGGAACATCTTTTAAATTATATGTTGTTCCTTATTTTAGTATTATCTATTTGAAAGGTTTTAAATTATATGTTGTTCCTTATTTTATTCTAGTATTATCTATTTGAAAGGTTTTATTTTTTTGTCATGATATTTGTGATTTGTGAATAGTGCCCTGTATGTATATTTTAACTTTTCCTGCTCTTCGACAAGTGGTTGTGGACTGCTATTGGCATTGCCCTTATTTAAAAAGTAATGTTTAATGCTATTTTTTTTCTTCAATTGTCATTTGTGTGAGGTGTAGCACATATTCTTATAATAATTAATAGTTTATTCTTGTATAATATATATATATGTGTTACCGTACACACTTCGTTATTTAATAGTTATTTCTCGAATAATTATCTTATTATCCATTGTAGCACACACATTGTAATATATAATAGTCCTACTTTGTATAATTATATGTCTATCTATTTTAGCACACGCTATAACATTTCGTAGCCCTTTCTTGTATTATTGTTTCTGTGCGTTGTAACCCACAGTCTATAGTTTTGTCATAAATAAATGTTTTCATTCTACTGTTTTAAGCTAAAGCCTGAATAAGTATTCGTTTCTTTGATACTGTTTGCTTTATTTAATTTGAATAATATTGGCTTGATTTGGTCTTCTGAAGAATGATATAAATTAATTATTCATATATGTTGTGAACCTTCCGTTTGATTGTACTTTTCAATCTCAGGAAGTTGATCTCTCTGCTGGCTGCTGTTCTTCAGTGGTTTATACTTGTAGTTACGCGCTTCAGCAGAACACGTGACACTTATATAGCTACCTAGTACACGTTTTAATAGACTACTAGACACATATAGTTACTTAGTACACGTTTTAATAGACTACTAGACACGTATAGTTACTTAGTACACGTTTTAATAGACTACTAGACACGTATAGTTACTTAGTACACGTTTTAATAGACTACTAGACACGTATAGTTACTTAGTACACATTTTAATAGACTACTAGACACGTATAGTTACTTAGTACACGTTTTAATTAGAATACTAGACACGTATGTTTACTTAGTATGCGTTTCAACAACATAAACACACACACGACACGTATAGTTTACACAGTACGCGTTTCGATAGTACTACACATTTATAGTTGCATAATACTCGTTTCAGTAGAATTCTATACACTTATGTTACATAAGACACGTTTCAATAGAATACTACACACTTTCGGTTGCACAATATTAGTAGAATTCTATACACTTATAGTTACATAGTACACGTTTCAATAGAATGATGGAAATGTATTTGACACTTTATTTATTTTTGGTTGATTTCTCTTTAATTGCAGATATAAAATTGGTGTAAATAGAATACTGGTCACTAGAAATATATATGGACCCTGTATTCAGTTCTACCTGATTGTTCTTTAATTTGGGATATAATTTATTTAAATAGACTGTTAGACACTAGAAATATATTTGGCCACTGTATTAAGTTCTACTTGATTGTTCTTTAATTTGACATATATAATTGGTGTAAACAGAATACTGGACACAAGAAATATATTTGGACACTGTTCAGTTCTACTTCATTGAACCTTAATTTGCCCTAGATTTTTGTAATGTAAACAGAATGCTAGACACTTAGAAATATATTTGGACACTATATTCATTCTAGTCGATTTCTCTTTGATATACCTTTGATGTAAACAGAATGCTAGACAGGAAATATATTACTGTATTTAATTATAGCTGATTTCACTGTAGTGAGATATCTGCATTGTTGTGATTAGAATGCTATATACTTAGAAATACATGTGTACACTGTGATGAAATAAAATCCACAATACTAAAACTATTGTTGTTGTTATTATTTAATTTACCTCTTATTAGTTATGAAATTAATAATCCTACCTCGGATTATATATACTATGATTATGGTTAAGGTTATTTCTTCATATAACTTGGGCACTTTACTGTAGTGAACATTTGTTGTGCTGTGCACTTTTCATATAATTTTAAACCGTTGTTTGTTTGACCAATGGTCTGTTTGTGCTCTTGGATAAAGTTTAAAACCTTGTTCATTTGAGCATCACTTTCTTTCTTTTCCTTTTTCTTAATATTTAATCAATTACTGTGTCCCTTTGTACATCACTCACTTTATCTATCGGTTTCTGTAAACCATACCAAGGTGATGGGATGTTAAAAGCATAAGATCGCATTCATGAATTTTATACAAAGTGAAGATGATAAGACTGACAAAGATGAATGAAAAATTAATGAGAAATTTACATTGAAAAATAGAATAGAAACAATCCAATCTTAAATTACAATTTCCAATTATTAGCTTCTCTACCTCAGTGAGATTTTAACCTGTACTACAGTTAGTCTTCCTAGCTCCTAATATTCTCCCCAAAGAAAGTTTATGAGTCTTTATAGTTTTTTCTCTCGGTCTCTTTCATTTCTCTTCACTCAACAGTTTCTTCCTAGAAGTTTTGGGAACCAGATCACTCATTTTATACAACTGTCTTTAGTGTACCTATCTCGTTCACCACCTTGTGACCTTCCTGTCCCTTTTACATTGCTACACATACACTGATTACATCACAATGCATTGTTGTTACCTTGGAACCATCCTCTTTTGTTTTTGTTACTTTGGAACCACCCTCTTTTGTGTTGTTACCATGGAACCACCCTTTTTTGTTGTTACTTTGGAGCCACCCTTTTTTGTTGTTGTTACTTTGGAACCAACCTGATTATATTTTTTCAATCTTACGTCGGAAGTTTTGTTACGAGCCTTGTTATCCAGGATCTTCTTGTTGTCCTTGTCCATAAGAATTTGTATATTGTGTTTGGATAACCTACAGTTTCTATACTGAAACCACTAGGATTAAAATGCCAGAAACAACTTTTGGAATTTCCTGAAATCCATTCTGAGTAGTGCGTATTCGTATCTTTTCGTTCGTCCCTTACGTTTTGTACTGGTGTAGACATATCGGTGGTAATGTGTCGTTATATTTTCTTATGAAATGTGAAGTGAAATTGTGTGTGTGTGTGTGTGTGTGTGTGTGTGTGTGTGTGTGGTGTTTATTTTTCTAAGGAACTGGATTCATCTGTTTGAAATAATGTGAGTGTAATTTTGTTCTTTTTTATTTTTCTTTTATTCAACTCACTCTATATTTCTTCTTGTCTATGATGCAATTGTATAACTATTCCTCATGTTATATTATATATTGATCTAAATTTTTACAACAGTGTAGAAATTGTAATCTTTGCAGATTTACTAAACTTTTAAAAATATATTCTCTATTTTTACCTGACATTTAACCAAAGAAACATTTAAGTGTTTAGTATTGAGATTGTTAATATGTGATTGTATTCATTGAGTGAATGACAATTTGTGTGTGTGTGTGTGTGTGTGTGTGTGTGTGTGTGTGTGTGATATTAATGATGATAAGTGAACAAGACTCGTTAATATATTTAGTTAGTAAATTATTATGGTAAGTTTTATTTCAACAATGTATATTCTTTCTTTATACCAAACAGTAACACACTAAAAGCTACAGGTGGAGACATAAATAAGTTTAAATCCAGTTCATGTATTTAGCATTACATCCTTTAGACTTAGTTAAAGAGATTATATGTGTAGTGACTGATATCTGATTGATCTGTAAGAGCATAACTGATGAAATATTGATCCAGTAACACTGGTATTTATGAGATATTTAGTGGGTTTGATGAGATAAAATCCATCATGTCCTGATTTTTAACTGTCCCTTGAATTATCTTATATATATGTATTACTATTTTAATATCTATAAAAGTAATCACTTGGTTAACAGAGAATGACTATCTCACAATAAATACAGGTTTATTTTTTTTATATAAATCTTTGAGCAGACCATGATTTATATGGTTTTATTTACACCTATAAATGTGGTATTACACGCATTTGCTTCTGAATAATATAAACTTCCAGTGGAAGTACACATGCAAGCAAACACACAAGCTCTTGAAAACTTGTAATCAAATCATTATTCTATAAACATATGAAATGGAAATTCAATGCTGAATAGCCAGTTTCATATGGTCCAATAGGTAGTTAGCATCAGTCATTATGTTATGGAATTGGCTGCAGATATGTACAGACATGTACTTGTTTAACATCCATGCGCACACCTAAAAAAAAAATTACTCACAAAATGGTTTATCAGTTGAAATGGTGACAGTCAAAATAGGAAAATAAGCTTTCATTCTACAAGTAATCAAAAAAAAACAAAAATATACTTTTTTCATACCTGTTGTGTGTCAGCTAAATTTTAAAATCAATACTCTACTGAAAATGGTGTATGAATGTGTGTGCAGGGTTTAACTGTCTTTTTACAATGTAAATTGTCAAATTACTTACTTACTGACAGACATGTTATATATGAAACTCATTTTAATATTATTTATTTGTTCAATGTTCACTATTTAAAAAATGTGTCCCATAAATGTTTAAAAATTAAACTTTATCCCACTTTATAAGTTAATTGAAACTCAGCTGTTAATAAGATAGATTCTGACAGCATAGTGCAATATTACTGATTTACACAAACATCACTGGTAATGTTTCAGTAGGTTCAGTCCTTATGTAGATTTCTTTGGCCATGAGTTATACAAAGTTAAAGTAATATTAACTCTAGAGGTTGGTATATGATAAATGTTGTTTGTTAACATGCTTTAGCATACTTGTCTTCCCTACATCCATCTGACTTTAAATTAAGTGCAATATTATTGTAAATGCAAATTAAAGGAAAAATGTAAGCATAACCCCAATATCATTCATACCATATTATCATTTCAGTAAATTCAGTATATTATCACTGGGTTGTGTTATGATGTAATAATTAAGGATTTGTGCCACAATTAATCTGTTGAGCCAGTTCTAATTTTGTGGAAATAGGACTGGACAGTGTAGCAATTAAAAATTAATTAAAATTAATGGGATTTTCTTTTTTTACTGCTGTTAGTGTTACAGTGTTAGACTTAAATGTGAAATATGTTTTGACACCATATGTTAAATAAACATATTGCAATTTAAATGACAGCCATTCCAAATGAATTAACTATAACTAGAAGTTTAAATAACATTTGGTACACTATTCTTTCCAATGAAAATTTGTTAACAAAATTATAGGCCTACCATACCAAAGCAAGATGAAAACAATACGATCTTAAAGAGTACAATCCCTTAGTATTATGAAAATCTTTAAAAGTTATATTAAACAAGAAAATACTAGCTGTTATCAGTATGATCTGCAGGTAAAAATAACTTGCCGACTGGCAATAAATAAATTCAATTATGAGCATCACAGTGACGTTGAAGTTGTCATTAACTGCTTCTAGTTTAGAGACAATAAATATTTTGCTTCTAGTATAAAACTTTAGATTTTAGATTTTAGTTTAAGTGCACTAGCTTTATATGAAAAAAGAATGTTTACTAAGGCATTTATGTAAGTGCTTACCATATCAACATAGCGTTCTGCTAATCAATTTCGCTCTCTGTCACGCCATAGGCCCTCTATTTTATTGAACGCAGTGCGTTAAATTTAGCTTCGAGTAATAGATGCAAGGGCGGTCACTCTCAAGTATAGATATTTCAGAAGGGGCTTCCCCTAAAATTAGAAAGAAGAAAAAAATAAACAGAACTGTGTTTCATGCTTTTTACAAATATCATCATGTACAGTCATCTGTTTTAACATACAACATGAAGTCATCTGTTAAAGGTAAGTTTGACTGCATTAGCGACTTTTTCTAATTTATGAGTACATCGCTGAAATTAAAGTAATTAAACAGATTGCCAGGAAGAAAAGTTGTGTATGCAGAGGCCCTATAGTATGTCGTTACGCCTAGGTCAAGATCTTTGTCATTCGACACCGTTCATACTTCGTATCTCACTAATTATTCTAAGAAGGCAAATTATTTAGCTTACTGATTCAAATTTTTATGTTAGAAGTAAATTTTACAACATTGAACTGGACAGAATGCTATTCTTGTTACACTGAATTTTTATTTTTAAGAAAAAAAAAGAATTCATTGCAAGAAATGTTGTTTGTCACCTTCTGCATTATAAAACACTGAAATGGTATTGAAATGTGACCTCAGCCTATCTACAAAGTAAGCTATGCTGTGGTAATAAAGTTCTCAGGCAGTTCAGATAACCAAGGCAGCACTTGCAGTTTTAAAATGATATTCATACATGCATATATGTATTCATACATACATAGATATGTTGTAATTTTGGTAAACCTTTGTTCCCCAATACAGTGTGATGTATGTCTATATGTACGCTATACGCATGCTCAGCAACACCACACACTTTGTGCATGCTCAGAAATATACATTTTATGCATGCTCAGCAACACTATGCACATTTTTATGTATACTCAATAACACCACACACTTAGGTATGCTCAGCAACACTATATTCTTTATGTATGCTCGCAACACCATACATTTAATGTGTGCTCAGCAAAACTAGTCACTTTAAGTATGATCAGCAACACCATGATAACAGCAGAATCATATCCTAATTCAGCAAGTTTGAAAAGCTAGCCACTACATTCAGAAGCACTCATCCAGAAAATTTCCAGTAACTTGGTTTTAGGAATCAACACCAATCCAAGTCCAGTAAAAGATCATACATTCTAGTCCAGTCCACATCAGGATCATAAACACAAAATTACAGTTCTTCATAGGATGCTTGTATGAAAAGATATCAGATAGGAACATAACTTATAAATCAGAGTTTTAATCTGTAAAACATCCATACATATGTAAATTATTTCCTCTGCTATTGGCAGGAAACACCAAATTTCTCATTACTCACAGGGCCGTCTTAACAGCACTATAGGCCCATGGGCAAAACAGTGCACTGGGGCCCTTACCTACACAAAATCAGTGTTTAAACAGTGTAAAAACATGTAAAGCTCATGAAGCCCCGGGCAACTGCCCATCATGCTAATGCATTAAAATATCAGTGATTACTCAGACACAGTGAGTAAAACCTGTTAAGATTTCTATGATTACATCAAACAGGCAAACCTCTTGCTGAGTTACTGTTGAATACATTTTTGATGAATGCTAACTTAAAGTGTTGGTTTATTTTAACTTTATAAAATAAAATATTTTATTATCTTTTATTGAATGTTCAATCAACTGTTCCCTTTGAAGATTGTTATAACGAGTGTGTGAACATACTGCACATGTCTCTCTCTTGGCGGATTATAAGGTTTTCATCCTGCCCCTAAGACATATGCTATTGTCAGAGCCCAAAAATGACGAAGGAATATAATAAATAAATTAATAAAATATCAAATTATTTTAAACTAGACAATTGAGATGAACAATCATATAACTAAAGATACAGAAATCTCACAGATTTGAAAATTTGGAATCAGCAAAATTATCTATTTCAATATTTTAACACAACTTGCTGCATTCATTCACAAGAAAACGTCAATAAGCCACATGAAGTATAAAGGACATAAAAGAGTTCAGTCTTAATTCTACTATTAAAGTTAAGCCACATGAAGTATAAAGGACATAAAAGAGTTCAAAGTCTTAATTCTATTAAAGTTAAGCCACATGAAGTATAAAGGACATAAAAGAGTTCAGTCTTAATTCTACTGTTAAAGTTATCACAATTTATAGGGGCTTTCTTCGACATTCCAAATAGAGATAAACTAAATATAATATTTAACTAGCATTTCTTCCTAACACAGCAACAACTATTTCTGCCACAGTTCAGTTCTTCATAGGGGTGGCTGACATGTGAACAAATGACTTCCTGCGTAGAGTCGCTTATGACGTCCTTAGCCTAATTGCTCCAACCCTGCATCTCACGGATAACACTCAGTGTCTTCCATTCTAACTTCTGGAGTCTGGTGCTCCTCTGTCTTGACCGTCTCCCGTTTAGTCCACTGAACTAACTGTCTTGTATATTTACTTTTCACACCAATCAAACTTACGATTACTGCTGATCTGGCCGACATCACGCCTCAAAAACGCTCACATGTAAATGCACTCTCTTGAAACAAATATAGTAAAAGTCAAGCAAAACATACATTGATATATAAACAGTAAAATTACGCAAAGCGAAGTGAATCTACGTGCATATTAATAATTACGAATGTAAGAAATAAATAGCATATCTGATTTTGATCTTTACGTATAATGCGTACATGCATACGCACACATAATTCTTGTTTTGTTTTACAGGTGATAGTTATTCTCGACTACGCCTTAACAAGAACAGTTTGGAGAACGAATACATAGCTTTCTGTAAATACATGCAAACACACATGTATCGCACAATTGTTAAATGAACATATATCCATGCATGACTGTATACGTACTTACATACATATAATCTTCACTTTGTTTTACAGGTGCAAGATATTCCCCTTTCGAGCAAAACAAAAACATTCTTGAAAACGAATACAAAGAGTTTTGTACACGATTGGCAGACTTCCCTAATTCTTTCCACCTGGAAGACCAGGAGATACTTCGGCCCACGACCATTGAAAGACTTAGAAAAGGTTTAGAGTGCGCTCTGAAGGCTGGGTACAGTACGTCACTAGAAAGAGCTAGGGCCCGTAATCTCTTGGCCTTTACTCTCTTCCGCCAGGGTGCTTCAACGCAAGCATTGCTAGAGCTTGAACTGGCTTTACAGGAAGATGGTGAAAGCCAGAATATTGTTTCCATGGCAAACAAAGCTGTCATTTTATGGAAGACTGGATTCTACTACCAAGCAAACTGTCAGGCTGATTTGCTGGATGATTTGAAAAGGGAAAAAGAAGAATTCGAGTACCTTGCTATTAAAGCCAAAGCAGAGCTGGCGTTCAGCTACACGAGACTTGAAAATTCTCACTTTCCTATTGCTGTAAGTTTATTTCAAGAAATCATTCCAAAGGCTAGAGAACCAGAGAAGTGGCTGTGGACGTTTGGTCTTGCACTTACTTTGCGGCGCCAGACACACTTTCAATTGGTACCATCCGCTGATGCCGAAGCAAGCAACTCTCAAAGAAGTCTTCTCATTCTTCACTTATTTCAGGAGGTCATTAATAACTCGCAGAGCCTGCAGGCAAAGGCTTATGCTGAAATTGGAGTGCTTCTAAACAGCAACAGAGACAACCAGACTGTGCTTGATGAAGCAGGCATGGATGCAGTTGGAGCCTGCAACAAAGCTTTGAAACTAGACATCGAGGACAACTCAGTTCTCTGCAAATGTTCTAAAATATTTCGCTATTTCAGAGAGGATCTGGATAGATGCTGTCAACTGTTAGAAAGAGCAATCTCGAAACGACCATCTTCAACAGCCTATCATCACCTCGGACTGACTTACAAAGCCATGGCCACAAATCTGAAACGACCCCCAAGTGGTGCTACAAAACACAAGAGAAAACCAAAAAAATCACGTCCTTCAAGGAGCATTCATAAGTCCGTACTTGATTCACCGATTTACTATGAGCATTCAAGAGCAACAACTCCAGCAAATCACTATGTGCAAATGCTGCGGAAAATGGTCAAGTCTCCAAAAGCAACAACAACATTTCTTCGACACGACAAGTATGTGTCTGAGACAATTGAAAATCTTGAAAACGCAATAACATTTAGTGAAAGGGAGAATAAAAGAGCCATGTACGATTTGGCCCTGATGTACAAAGCATTGGGTGAATATCACGAGGCTTTGGCTTTGCTTGGAGAAATGAGAGCATCTAAAGACACTCTGCCTATTGACAGAGTAAATGCGTTTGAACAGTCGGGATTAATATTCTTAAATAGAATCAAAGCCGAAACAAGTGCTAAAGAAACAATGATTCTACAGAAAGATGCAGATTCAATGCTTAATTGTGCTTTATCCTTAGCTTCTCGATATTTCTCAAACATTCCACAATTTCAAAATCACATTGGAGAGATTTGGCATTCTTTTTCCACGCTAGATAAAGGATTAGGTCACAGTGACCTTACAGAAGAAAGCATACTCATGGAGAAAGCACGACTTCTTCAGGTAATCAGAAAACCGCAAGAGTCCTTGGTATTTCTGCAGGCATTAGAAAAAATGTCTCCTGCAGCGGTACAAGATCCAAAATACATAAAAATGCTTGTAGAGTGCTACAAGGCAGAAAATGATTTTGAGCATGCTGCTACGCTAATTTCGCTGCAAAGTGATCAGATTAGGAAAGAAGTCAAGGAACTGTTTAAAGACAAGCAGTGCTTGCTGAAATTGTATTATGAAGCAGGCAGACAGGTTTTGCTCCAAAACTCAGAAAAGTTTAGCCTTGCGCAAGAATACTTCATATTTGCATTTGAAGAGACATTTAAATATTCCCTGGAACCAGTCAGCAGCAGCTCTGAAGATACAGATGACTCTGACAGCAGCAACCACAGAGATTTCGAAATGAATCACGTGATGTTTGTCCACGACTACCAGACAAAGATTGAAATAACAAACGCACGGAAGTTAGCGTGTCTTATACGTCACGTCTGTGGTCTTCGCACGTCATGGTCGAATGAGGATTACACGCCAGGTTTAGAAATGAATGATGCCTTGAGGCAAATTAAAAGGAGCCATCTAGTGGTTGTCATTGCTGGGAATAATAAACTGTCCTCTGAATTTCGCACATGCATCACAAATGCAGTACAGTCTCGGCCAACTGTCACACTTCTGGTGGGTGGAACTCATGTGCCCAAAGCTTTGAAAGGATTTCCTATCATGCAGTGTCCGCAAGTCATTCTGGACTTGGACCACGAAGATTTTGGAATGCAGACAGTTGACAGAGTGGATGCAGTCTGCAATGTTTTCCGTTTTCTTGTTGGTATCGAAATAGATCGACAATAATGGTATCAAAACTGTCTGACGGTCTTTCAGCTTGTAATAGAAGATCGCCTGTTTGTATTTCCAATATTCTTCACTGTTGTCAATCATAATTAGCTGTGTGCATTCCATCAGTGATGTTTGACAGATTTATTATTTTTCTAACTCGGATTATGACTGTTGACAGATTTAAACAAGTGTGAATGTGTTATTACTTTGCCTATCAGTCACAATAATAGTAGCAACAATAAAGATGATAATGAAGGCAATGATGACGATAATAGTGGTAATGAAGGTGGTGGTGGTTGTTACATACCAGTGTTTATTTAGAGAACCTGTCTCAGCTTGAGGATTTAAAGGTTTTTAATTTCTAATATTCACCTACACTGGTTACCAGATCTCCCTTCAGTCTCCTTAATTAATTCTCTTAATTTTAGATATTAATTGCAGTGACAGATGAACCTGTGTAATGATGCATGAACTAGGCACATTATTCAATAACGACTAATTAAGATCCAAACATCCACTTTTGCTCAGCCCCCAGTCCAGTTCATTCGTCTTTCCCTGCTAATAATTAATCAACTTCTAATTGGATAACAAAAAAATAAGAATTTAATAAATTTAACAAATTAACAAAATGGTAATTCCATACATCAATATTAAATACAAAGGTCCTTAGGACTACCTATTCTGTCTTTTAGAGTTTGTACGGATTGTAACACAATTTTCTAATCTGAGATTATCAGACGTCCACTTATCTGTTCTTCATCATCGTCAGTTATGGCAGTTCATGCCCCAACAGTTCGTCATTGGTTGATCGGCAGACTGTCACATAATACGTCACTTGAATAGCATTGATTCAATCCTCGACTCAATAGCTGTAGGATGCCCCAGTGTTCAATTGATTGCCAGCTTTGCCTCTCATATGACAAAATCAAATCAAATGCAAAACACAGAACTCAAAACTCAAGATGTAGAACCCACTCTGAAACAATAATAGTCATTTCTATGAGCGATTGTTCTATTATTCGCCAACCCATACATGTGGCAACAGACAATAAGGCGTCTTATTTACAATTGACCTGTGCGTGCAAGGATGTAAAATGATAGTAAGTGTATTCAAGAACATCAGGCTGGAACTCGTAGGAGTAATGGTATGAAAATACTCATGAAGAAGCCAGTGACTGGTTTCCTAAAATAGATGCATTCTTGTGTTTTGAAAATATATTACGGAATAAAAGAAAGAGTAGCCTCCCTTTAGGACAAAACTGTTCACATCTACCGAAGGAAAGCTTGCACCAAAATCATCAGCTAACAGAATGAGATCTATACAGTAGTTTTTTCTCAAATGGAATCACAGAATCAAAGTAAGAATCATTTGTTGTTAGCCAACATTTAACATTGCGTCATTTATTTTGCACATTAGCAATTGTTAAGCCACTGTGTAGTCCGTCGTAACACGTATAGGCCTACATCAAGGCTTTACTTTCGCTTTCACTTGACTAACATTTTTTTAAAAATATATATAAATTGCAATTAATTATAGTGTTTCAATTAATTGTAAGGAAATATAAAAAAATTAAAATACCACTTGAAGTCTAGAAATGTTTATCTAACTTGATGAATTACTGATTTAATCATTCGCCCGCGAAACGTGTGCTGACGTGAACTAGAAAAATTCTGTCAGAATCAATCGTCGAAAGAGGGTCAGAAATAATAATATTCTTTTTCAAATTTAGAATCAAATGCAGTGCGATTTTACTCGGTGTTTACCCTTGACATGCGTCAGGCGCTGATTTGTGGATTAACACGTCACCTTCATAATACATTATATCATTATAATTATATCCGCGGTTTTGTCATCATTTCTTTTTCACGATTTTGAATGCATAACGGAGAAACAAATTCATGGCACCCATCGCCCATGTATGCTCTGGGGCAGCAGTTAAAGTGAATCACATTTGCTTGCTTTGGGACTTAGGAGTGGCTTAACCTGCTCCATCTCTCTCTCTCTCTCTCTCTCTCTCTCTCTCTCTCTCTCTCTCTCTCTCTCTCTCTCTCTCTCACACACACACACACACACACACACACAATCCCCGACGCTTTTAGTTAAAAGTATAAGCTAATAACGCTGTCGGCCATACATTTGCTTCCGACAACTCCACTCCTGTGAAGCGTCTTGCGAATTTTTTTTTCTTAACAGTTAAATGCCCCAGCTGTTGCCGTTTAATATGTTCGGTATATAATTGTATGCCAATACATAATATTACCAGCAGTTTGCATGTCGTTTTACTGAGTGCATTCCCCGTGTGCAAAGAACATTTGTATGACATTTCAGAAAGGCAGACGTCTTGATCTCCCCTTATTGCTAGAAATGTTACGTCTTGCTCTTTCCTTCTTGCTAGAAATGTTACGTCTTGCTCTCCCCTTATTGCTAGAAATGTTACGCCTTGCTCTCCCCTTATTGCTAGAAATGTTATGGTTGTCCTGTTATTTCTGTGTGAATATATGCATGTGTTTATCAGTATGAGTGAGTGTATATATATCGATATGAACAAGTATCAGTACCAATCAGTATAAACGTTTTTTTTATTAGCATTAGCATGTATGTACCAGTAAGCATGTGTATGCATATATATATATCATTTGATATCAATATGAATATTTATCAGTTCAGGAGAATATGCATCAATATCCACATAAATAAATCAGTATATGAATGTGAGCGTGCGTGCGCCTGCGTTTATTTATATTAAGTGATATTGTGTGCATACGTCAGTATGTATTATGAATGTGTTATTTTAATAGCTTAAAGGCTTGTGTGTTTATTTATATGAGTGTGTACGTATATGCATTTATATATCAGCGTTAGACATTTAGTACGGATATATTATTCCAGTATGAATGTATCGCGTGTGTGTGTGTGTGTGTGAGTGTGTGTGTGTGTGTGTGTGTGTGTGTGTGTACTTCCTCTTTATACAGCTTTTGATGTGTACAGTTACCACAAAGTGTGTCCAACATTTCCATCCGTTTCAGTGCGGCTCTATGGATCATTTATTTACTGACTCCTCTACAGGTCTTCCACTATCACCTATGGACACCTCGGAAAAAAAACTTCAGGAAGAATACGTAGTCTTCCAATCCAACCTCACAGAGTTCCCTCACTCCTTTCAGATCATTGAACAAGGGGAATTGAGCAAGAGCTTACTCGAAACTCTTCGTTTTAACCTTCAGTCTGATCTGAAAGCAGGATTTAAGACACCGCTTGAGACAGCTCGCGGTCTGAATCTTCTCGCTTTCTGTCTCTTCCGTCTGAACGAGCCCGCTGAAGCACTGGCTCACACTGAACGCGCCCAGAGTCAAGGCGGTGAAGATAAAAACCTCGTCTCCCTGGCAAACAGAGCGGTGATCCTGTGGAGAACCGGCCGCCGTCTGGAGGCTTCTGATTGTGTCGCATGGCTGCGTGGCATCAAGGAAAAGGAGGAGGCGTCACGTTTCAAATACCTTGCAGTGAAGGCTAAGGCAGAAATGGCCTTCAGCTACACCCGTTTGGGACCGCGATTTATACCCCTGGCCATCAAAAGTTTCAATGAAGTCCTGACCCAGGCGGAGGAGCCAGAGCGTTCTTTGTGGAAATTCGGTCTGGCTCTGGTGGTGCGCCGGAGCCATCATCTGCATTTGGCTCATTACTTTCCTGATCAGCCAAGAACTTCTGTAGCATTGAGCCTGTTCCTAGACGTCATAAAGACGGCAGAGTCTAAAAATTTGAGGGCAAATGCGTATGCAGAAATTGCTCTTCTCTTAAACAGTGACAGACAAGACAAGAGTTTATCCAGAGCAGCGGGCCTGACGCCTATGCAAGCCTGTTTAAAGGCTTTGGAACTTGATGACAATGAGTTCTCGGTTCTCACAAAGAGTGGTAAGATTTTTCGATATCAGAAAAAAAGAGATCTCCTAGATAAATCACGTGAACTGTTGACTAAGTCGCTTGAACTCCGACCTTGCTCCAATGCATACCATCATCTGGGGCTTACCTACAAAGCCCTTGCCAACAGTGAAAGGTACACAAGTCGGTCTTCAGGACATGACCGAGAAAGTCCGAGAGGGGGGAGGAGACCAAGAAATAGAGGTGGAAGGGGAGGATTTGATCAGAGACGAAATTTCTCGAGGGGGTACAGAAGACCGGATAGCAGAAGAGGGTGGTGTCATGCTGATCGATTAATTTATTCCAACTCTTTTGAAAATAATAATGCTTCTCTGTTTTCTTATAGGCCTGAAGGAACAGATGAACTATTAGATTTAGAGACAAGTATGGCACAAATGACCTTAGGTAGATCGCAGCAATGTCCTCATAGTTTGCAAGACAATACGCAAGTCTTTCCTTTGCCTGTGTCTGAGCCACATGTTGATTCACCATTTGTACATGGCATGATTAATCCAGAGACACCACAGTCTTACCATTCACCAGCAGTAATTGACACAATTAGTCGGGAGACACCACAGTCTTACCATTCACCAGCAGTAATTGACACAGTTAGTCGGGAGACACCACAATATTACCACCCACCATATGTACGTGACATGATTAATCGGGAGACACCACAATGTTACCACCCACCATACGTACGTGACACGATTAATCGGGAGACACCACAATATTACCACCCACCGTGTGTACGTGACACGATTAATCGGGAGACACCACAATATTACCACCCACCATATGTACATGACACGATTAATCGGGAGACACCACAATATTACCACCTACCGTATGTACGTGACACGATTAATCCAGAGACGCCACTATATTACCACCAACCGTATGTACGTGACACGATTAATCCAGAGACACCACAATATTACCACCCACCGTGTGTACGTGACACGATTAATCCAGAGACACCACTATATTACCACCCACCATCTGTACGTGACATGATTAGTCCGGAGACATATTGGCTGAGGAAGTCAGTTAAATCGCCTCCAAGTAACAGTACAAAGTTTTCTAGGTCAGACCGTTTTGTTCAAGAGACAATGGACAGTTTTCAAAAAGCAATTGAATCAAGTCATGGAATCAACCTGCCTGCTCTGTACGACCTTGCCCTCATGTTCAAAGCCTTGGATGAACCACACAAAGCTTTAGAACACTTACAAAAAATCATGATAGCAAAGACTTTCCCAGATGGTGCAGTTAAAAAAATCAATGCCTACGAACAGTCCGGCCTAATTCTAAGGGAGATGAGCGAGAAAGAGACCGATGCTGAGAAACGCACAAAGTTGAGAGAGGAAGGGGAATCGATGCTGAACATGGCCTTGTCGTTGGCGTCCCAAGTGTTTTCCAACGTTCCAAGATTCCAAGGACACATCGGAGAGGTCTGGCACTCTTTTTCCACACTGTTCAGTGCAGTCGAGCAGTCTAATTCTTCAATTCCAAACAAACTCAGCAAAAAGGCACAACTCTTGCAACTGATCAAAAAATACAAAGAGTCCATGGATCTCTTGCAGAAGATCGCACAAATGTCCAAGGGGCAAGAAAATGACCCTCACTATCTAAAAATGTGCATTGAAAATCACGTGGGTATGAACCAGTTCGCCGAAGCTGTGGCATTTGTTGACCTTTTAAAATGCACGTTAATGAAAGAGAAGGTCATGAAGTTGTTTCCAGAAGAGTTTTACGTGCAGAAGATTTACATTCGAGCAGGTAAACAGTCCTTGCTTCGAGGCCCGTCGGGTCTCTCTATCGCCAGAGAACAGTTTAGGTCGGTTTTTGTGGATGCTTTTGAGAGTACTCACCGGGAAACCAGTAGTCCTGAAGATACAGAATCCATGGATGAGGATTTTGACAATGAAGAGGACACGTGGCATGTCATGTTTATCTACGAACCTAAATACCAAGACATAAAAGGAAAGACTCACAGAATAGCTAGATGTTTGCATAATAATTGTGGACTTCGTAGTACATGCTTGGATGATGACGTCACACCAGGAACGTTCATTCAGGAAGGCGTAATTAAGGCCATGGATAAGAGCCTGCTGGTGATAATAATGATCGGACTATACAAGCTATCTAGGACATTTAAATTGTACATAAATCATGCAGTTCGCAGAGCTTCGACCGTGACCGTTAAAGATGGAAGTAGTTGTCACATTCCAGCAATAATTAACAGGGAAAAGTTACTCGATTTTCCTCAGGAACTGTTGAACTTTGAAGCAGAAAATGTTCACCTTTCGAGCGAGGGAGAGGTGGACGCGTTGTGTTCGTTTTTCAGTTTTCTCATTGGTGTCCGAATGTCATGAGACAGCACGTGCTGAGCAGTCTTAGACCAAGTTCACATGCTTGCTCACAAACTCACACATATTAATATTTACAAAAAATACCCGTTTCCTTTCACACTCATATTAATATTTTTTTAAGAAACAAATCAGGGTTCCTTCCACACATCATTATTCACTAAGCAAATCAGGGTTCTTTTCATACTTATATCAATATTCACAAAATAAATCAATGTTCTTTTCACACATATCAATATTTACTAAACAAAAAGGGGGTTCCTTTCACACATATCAATATTCACAAAAACAAATCAGGGTCTTTCATACTTATATCAATGTTCACAAAACTCGTTTAAAATGGTCCATTAGAATTTCCTTAGCACATTAATATTTGTACAATCAGCAGACACAACACATAAAAACGCATGGCTTTAGTTCATCTGCTTTAATCACTGAGAGATGATCCATTAGTTTGATGGCATTAAACAGTTCATCGAATATTTTAAAACAAGCAAGCAATATATATTAATAATAAAATCTTGTCAGCAATCCACAAGCACCCGCTAAAATAAATATTCATCTAGAATATTGTGAGGAATCCACAAGCACCCGCTAAAATAAATACTCATCTAGAATATTGTGAGCAATCCACAAGCACCCGCTAAAATAAATACTCATCTAGACTCTTGTGAGCAAATTACAAGAACTGCTAAAATAAATGCTCATCTTGAATTGTGAGCAAATTACAAGCACTGCTAAAATAAATACTCGTCTAGAATCTTGTGAGCAAATTACAAGCACTGCTAAAATAAATACTCATCTAGACTCTTGTGAGCAAATTACAAGCACAGCTAAAATAAATACTCATCTAGAATCTTGTGAGCAATCCACAATCACTACTATAACAAACAAGTAAAATCAGTCATAATATCATTCGTTCATGTTTCCTTTAAATTAACCTGTGCACATCTTTATCAAGTCGGGGTCGTAATGTTCTTCGAAGGAATATTTCATTTTTAGTTTGTGATTATTTATTTTATTTATTTAGTTAATAAACTAGAGGTAAGCAAGGTTCGTGTTATGCTGGTATTCTGAACGTATGGTGGTAGAAACATGAAACAGTTTATCCCCTGCATACTGACTCCATTATTTTAGTACTGGGTATAGTCCACAGTTTAATTTTTATATTATAAAATCTGTCAAAATAGCTCTTTGCACAATCACAAGCAAATATAAAATTATATATGTGGATGGTTTCTGTTAATCATTATTACTTATAAGAAATATGCAAATTAAAAAGATAAATCTGATCTCACGAATCGTGCCCTACTTCTCATTAATTTTATGCTACACAAAAGGGGGGGGGGGATACGTCTTCCCATTCAGCCGGTCCTAATCTATTCAATCTTAGCTTGCTAGCCCCACCCCTACAAGCCATAGTCACGTCACGTGGTGATGATAATGATGTAGGAAGACAATACACTAACATTGACAAACAACCTGTATCTGCACAAACGATCGTACAGACAACGGTCAATATCTTCATAGACATGATGACGAAGAAAAAAATAAAAATACACACTTAAATTTAGCCAAGGTAGGGTTCTAAAATAAAAATAAGTTTAAGTAAAATGTCACAGAGTTCCAAAGACAGTCGATAACTTAATCTAACAACCAAGTCATAAATTCGCATTTACAAATCATTCTAGTTCTCAAGCGTGACAAATTCAGACAGACAAAATGAAGAATGAATGAAAGTAGCATTCATCAACACTTTCGCGTTCACGATAGGAGATCAACAACTCTAGAAATAAAATGTTGAATAAGTCTCACTCGATTACCAACTGGTCGACAATAAACAATGGAGCCTAGACTAAAGGCTAACAACTCCAATGAATCTGAAGCAATCGTTCGCCTATCAACTCTTACGATATCGACTGGCCACAAATACTGCAAAGATATGCACAGTCACAGTTATACACACACCAGATTTGTCTAAATCTGAACAAGCCTTTATCGCATATTAAACACATAATACCGATGAGTACCACAACTCACGATGCTTATGCGCTTCTCCTTTCTTAACACAAATTCATCTTTGACACAGATTACACACTTCTCCTATATTAACACAAATTGATCTTTGACAAAGATTTCATACTTCTCCTAACACAAATTCATCTTTGATACAGATTACACACTTCTCCTATATTAACACAAAAATTCATCTTTGACACAGATTTCACGCTTCTCCTAACACAAATTCATCTTTGACACAGATTACACACTTCTCCTATATTAAAACAAATTCATCTTTGACAGATTTCACATTTCTCCTAACACAAATTCATCTTTGACACAGATTACACACTTCTCCTATCTTTAGACCATTCACCAGTATCTCTGTCATCACTTCTGTGAGTCCTGGCTATGACATTGGTTGTGTTTCGAGTGTTCCTTCTATCCGCAGTCCGCTGAAGAAGATTAATTGCGCCCTTTCGCATTGAGGGCTGCATTTGGAATAATCAAAAAACGAGACTGTCTGCCTCCCCCCCCCCAAAAAAAAAAAAAAAAAAAAAAAAATATATATATATATTTATGCATGGAGCGAAAACAGTCCTGGACATTTTATTCAGGGGAAATCACCCTGATATAATCATAAGTGATCATAGAGTGATTCAACATTTACTTTGCTTTATTATAACTATAGTGCGGTATGTGTTATTTTCCATAAACTGCTGTCAGAGTTCCGAAAAATATTTTATGGATTGCAAACTATACTAAACAGAGAAAACAGAAGTAATGCATCGGAGATAATAGATTGAGATGAAAGTAAGTGTCGCAGTGTCTACTAATTTTAATTTTATAATCTATCCTAATCAATAGCATCGCTTAGTCTTTTATTTAGCCTATGTAGGAAGTAGATCTTTTTAAAATTAGTCATACCAGAAATAAACGCAGCACTTCAAAAAAAAAAAACAAAAAAACCCCACCATAACCTAATTTAGATATTTCTCATTATTCCTACAATCGCATTGGTTTAATATAAAATGTAGGCTTATAGTTATACATTTTCATTATTTTTTTATCATACGAAAAGAATGTAAATTCGTGATTTCAGTGTTCAATGGCGCAATGTTCACAAATACTTTTCACTTGTTTGAGAATATATTCACATAAAAACACTTACTAAGCAATCTAAATTCAAGTGGAATTACTCTCTTCATCATATTGCATCGATAATACGATTGAGTCCCATATCATCAATTAGCCACATTAAAGTTCAAGACGGAAATAGGAAATATGTCTTAGAATAATGCAGTGGACGAAGGGCAAACAAAAAACTTTCGGTAATGACAATTTGGCTTGTGTCAGTAAAAATACCTACACATTGATTATCATTGATCTGAACTCAGTAACCATGCTTTTGCTTTATGGACACTATCTCACTGATTGGGCCAGACATGTAACAGGAATACCCCCATTACATTACATAAATAATGCACATCAGCAATCACTATGGCATTAGCAATTTACATGGGAAAGGTGAAGATCAAAACTTGAAGGGAATTAACATCTTTGTTTTATGCATCTCAAATTTACAAGTGTTTTAAGCATTAAAATCCAGGAAATCCTTTTTCAGTAACCCTATGTTACTTTCATTGGTAAATGAAATAGCTAATTAATATCCAGACTGAGTCTGTTTGAACACCCTTGCACCTATTCCAGGCAAAGAGGAAAGAGGAAAAGATTTAAGTGGCAGGTTGCTAAATGGATACCATATCACTGAGACTGACTGGGTCAGACAAAATGAATACCATTGCACAAATACCAATATGCATCATCAATTACTGTGATACTAACTGTACATATGGAAGGTGATGATGAAAACTTGAAGAATGTTTAAATCTTCTTAAACAGTAATCATTGTTTTCATATCTTGAATTTACAAATATAATAAAGCATTGAAATCCCTGATATTTTTTCTGAACATGTATTACTTTTAATAGTAAATAAAATATATTTAGGTGACTACCCTCCTAATTGAGTCTGTTTGAATATCTCTACTATTTCAGGCAAGGTTCTAAATAAAACTAATCAGATTTATTATTTAATTAAATTTTCAATATAATATTAATAAAAATAAGAAAGATTATGATTTACATGAATATGAATCCATTACACGTCAAGTTTAGTTATGAATACAGATATGCAATTTATCTAAAACATATATATATACTCTTAAAAGTTATACCAGAGTGTTATTAAATGAAATTGTGCACATATTAATACATATTAATTATTATTTCTACAACATACATGAAGATGGTTTTAAATGGACCATTCAGTAGATACATTTATTGATACAGCCTCATAAAAGCAAATATGAACAACTGATTTAACATATATAAACAGGTGCATTAAGAAATAGTGGGCTAATTTTCTTAAGATCAGATTTATACACTATATGGGACTATATATTGGAGATTCTCATGTTTTACTTGTTTTATTAATAATTATTATAACTACAAGTGGTGGACTTGACAAAATACTCAACATAAATGGTATGTCAAAAGGGGTTAAACACATTTTGCAAAACTATACATGTGATTATAATTGCATGTTATTATTATTAGCCATCTATTATCAACTGGTCAAATGATAATGTAGATATTCTATTGGAAGTTATATTTCTTTATCATTTTATCTTTCATAGTTACATGGACTTAATAGTTCTAAAACTTAAAAGCAGATGTTATCAGGAAATTATGATAGTGATGTTCTTATGATGTATAGTTATGTATACTTTCAGAGGATAAATCTAGGGGAGTGTGTGTGTGGGGAGGGGGGATCTTTGTCAGGTATTAAGTGTGATTTTATTTACTATTAAAAATGTATTGTACTGTTTAGCATAATCCAATGTTATGTAAAAAGAATATGGTTATTCTAATTGTAATGCTTATGCAGTTTTGTTACTGAAATTCATTGCCATGATAACTAATGGGATGCAAAGAAAGAGGAAAGAATTGGTTATTCCGCTCTATAACATATCTTTTCTGTTTTAAAGATCTGTGTGCCTTAATCAGTTAATGGTACAATAACTGATATCTATATTTACATTGGTACACACACAGTTGTGCATAGACATCATTCACATAATTGCCAAATTATGTCCTGTTGTCATACAGTTTGGTGAACATGATTACACTGTGAGTTGGCAGTAATAAAACTGTAGAATAAATATATAAAGCTTATTTAATAGGAAACTGCAACACATAATAAAGAATATATTTTATTATTATAATATAAAATTAAAAGAAATACTTTATCAACCTGACAGAATGAAAATTTTACTTTTTTTACAGGTATAAATACTAGAAGTAGAATAGAAAAAGAGAGAGAGGGGGGAGTAAATATTATAGTTTATACATATCACTTATTTAAAGTTTTATGTCAGTCATACATTATGATACATGTGGTATGTGGTAGAACATTTTTTAAGAAAATATTTTCAGTTGTAAAGATCAAAATGTCTTCTATCACTAATTCACACAAGTCTATGCATTCTGCATCTACATGTATAATGAAATCTGTTCATGATAAAAGAAATTAATGGCACTATAATAAAATCTTTCATATCTGAAAGTAATGGCTGCAAAGATCTTTCCCCCACACACATACACTTCCATTTTTATCCTCTTATTTTTTTCCACATTAGTCTCACTATACATACCAAATTCACCTTCTGTTACATTTAGTGATGACACTTATGCTCACCATAGTGCTTAATTATTATTATTATTACTATTACAGCCAAACAGGCGTAGAAATCATTAATTATACAATTATTTAATTGTCCAGCAACCCAAAACTTGTAATTCAAATTATACTTGCCAGAATTACTTAATCAGTGCTTCCATACACAGTTAGTAGTTTTATACATGCCATACCAGTTGGTGATAAGTATAATCAGATACTACATATAATTATAATTTATAATCACATCTGTAACCACACAGATTAATCACACCCATAATCTCAGACATGCATTTGCTCAGTAGTGTAAGGGATTGCTGAAAGCCAGTAATCAGTATGGAAAATCATTATCATATTACTTTATGAAGATCAAATCACCATGGTTTGTCAGAATGAAATTTAACAAAGACCAATTCTCTGTATTTTACAGGTCCACTTATTTCATCAATGGATGCAATTAGACAAAATCAGAGGGAATTTGAAGAGCTTCAATCCATGCTTGCAGAGTTTCCTCACTCCTTTCAGATGCAAGATAAAGATAAAATACACAGAAACTCACTTGAAACTCTCAGAAATAATTTACAGCTTGAGCAGTCTAGCAAGGCACCAAACGAGAAAGCACGAATACTAAATCTTCTTTCTTTTTGTCTTTATCACCTAGGTGAGACAAAAGAAGCACTAGAACAAGCTGAAAATGCAATGAGTGAGAAAGGAGAAAAGAAGAATCTTGTGTCCATGGCCAACAAGGCAGTGATCCTTTGGAAAATGAATGACTGGAACGAAGCTTCTAAACAAGTTCAAAAGTTGGTTGACTTGAAACAAGAAACACAAACAGAAGACTTCCAGTACTATGTTGTGAAAGCTAAAGCAGAATTAGCATTTAGTTATAGCCGCTTAGGGTCAAGGTTTATATCCCTGGCTATCAGCACTTATGAAGAAGTTCTTGGTCTGGCAAAAGAGCCAGAGCTTTCCCTATGGAAATTTGGTCTAGGTCTTGTTTTACGGCACACCCATCACATGCAGTATTCTCCCTTTGCTCAGAAACAAACAGGAACCTTAGAGATTCTAGGTTTATTTCAAGAAGTCATTAAGTCAACTGAATCAAAAACTTTGAAAGCAAAGGCATTTGCAGAAATTGCCCTCCTTTTAAAGAGTGATAAAGGAAATAAACAACTACTAAAAGCAGCTGGCATAACTCCCATCAAAGCATGTGAGAAAGCACTGGAGCTTGACAGTAATGAGTGCTCAGTCCTGACCAGCAGTGGAAAGATATTTCGTTATGCAAAAAAACTGGATTATTCTCTTGAACTGTTGACTAAATCACTTAAGCACAGACCATCCTCAAACACTTTCCATCATCTTGGGCTTACTTACAAAGCGCTTGCCAAAAGAGAAAAGTCTGGTTCTGCAGGAATTATCCAAAGTGTTCAAAGCATCTCTCCTTGCCAGTCTCCACTGCCTATGAAAAATAAGATTACTTCAGGGGTGGTTCGGTCACTGAAGGAGACAGTTAAAGCCAATCCATTTGAAATCATACACTTTATGCACAGTGACCGTTATGTTCCAGAAGCAATACACAACTTAGAGAAAGCAATAGAGTTTAATAGAAACAACCTGTCTGCAGTGTATGATCTTGCACTCATGCATAAAGCTCTCAATGAGCCTCAGATAGCCTTAGAGCTTCTGCAGAAAATAGAGTGTGCAGATATTTTTCCAGATGGTACATTGGACACAATCAATGCCTTGGAGCAGTCAGGCCTAATTCTATGGGACATGAGTAAGAATGAGGAGGATGAAGGGAAAAGGACTGAGCTAGTTAAAGAAGGAGAATTGAAGTTGAGCAGGGCTTTGAAATTGGCATCTCAGTTCTATTCCAATGTCCCAAAAGTCCAGCAGCACATAGGAGACATCTGGCAGTCCTTTTCCAAGCTGTTTCATGCTGTTGATCAGTCTGATTCCTCCTTAACTAACAAACTCAGCAAAAAGGCAAAACTCTTGCAGATGATCAGAAGGTACAAAGAATCCATGGCTGTCTTGCAGACCATCGCACAGATATCTGAAGGGCAAGAAAATGACCCCCATTATCTCAAAATGTGCACTGAAAACCATGTGGGTATGAATCAGTTCACCACAGCAGTGACATTCATTGACCTTCTTAAATGCACATTAAGTACAGACCAAGTCATGAACTTGTTTAGAGACAAATGTTACGTTAAGAAGATTTATTTACAAGCAGCCAGAGAAACATTGCTTAAGCAACCAGCAGATACTTTCTTGGCCAGAAATCATTTCCGAACTGTCTTTCTGGATACTTTGGAAGGAAACACAGAAATCACTTCAGAAGATATTTCAGACAGTGAAGCTCTTGATAAAACCTGGGATGTGATGGTGATTCATGATAACAAAACCAAGTCTCAAATAAAGAATGCCTCTGCATTGAGTCATGTTTTGCATGATATATGTGGACTTCAGACCACACGCTTAGAAGAAGATGCTCCAGCAGGACCAGAGCTATCTGGTGTGTTGAAGGTCATGAGCCAGAGCAAGTTGGTCATTGTCATAGCAGGAGATAGTCAGCTTTCTAAAGAATTCCGGAACTATATCAGTCATGCAGCACTGCATCCAACTACTGTGTTGCTTTTGATCGAAGGGGAGCATATTCCCAAAATGCTAAAATCACACCGATCAATGCCGTGCCCATCATGTATACTTAAATTATCTTTGGAAGATACTGTGCTCCTGGCAGAGGACAGAGTTGATGCTCTAATCTCACTCTTCAGCTTTATGATTGGTGTCTGATTTCTGTGCATTTTATTCAGTATTGTGTAAAATGTACTATGAAAATGCAAAATTCAACCACACACTGAATAAAAAAATAATAAAGATTAAAGAACTGCTATCAACAGCATGTAAAGAACATGAATAACAATGATCTGAGTATTCTGTGATATAAATCAAGTTAAAAGTATTTGATGCAGACAAGACATAAAAACAAGTCCAAAATGTTTAATATTAAATATGCACACACACACAAAACGTTTTTGAAGATGGACAAGTTTCTGTATCATTACCTTTAATTTAAAACTAAAATTTAAACTAAATTTAAATTAAATTTAAAACTAAAACTAAACTGTTGTTCAAAAACGACTCTTTATGACTTAATAAGAAAGGGATTCAATCTTGTTGTTTGATTATAAAAACTTTCAGGTGCTGAAAATACCACGTAGCTAAATAATATACAGGTTTATATATTAACTGAAGACTGTTTTGGTCCTTTTTGTGCGTGAATCAATAGATAGATGCACGTGTTCTCTAATACTCAATCATCACTTGGAACACATAATCACATTATCTAAGCTCTTTTTAATATATCTATTTCTGTGGGTTTTCTGTATTAATTCTATTATGTAAAGACCTTTTGGTTGTTTTCAAATGTTTGTGGATTTATAATTATTTCTTAACTTCAGTTTTCTTTTTGTGTTATGAATAAGAATACACTGAGTAATAGTTGTTATACATTAACACTAATACTAGGATATACAGTACTTTAGTGCATGTATTCTGTACTTTAGTATGAATTAAGGAATGTTATTTAGTACTGCTGGGATTGATTTTGTGTGTGTGTGTGTGTGTGTGTAAACATTAACAGAATAAATTAAAAATGCTTTTTATATCAAATGAATAAAATGAACACATTTACATTTAATAACATTTATAACATTTTACATGAGATGAGTATCTTATGTGACATCTATAAATTAAAGATCAGTAGATACAAAGTTTTGCACATAGTCCAGTGAGGTAACTAAATGGTTTAGAATACTGATACATAAAGTATTTTTTGAAAGTTAAACGCAAATGGGATAATAAAGGGGAAAAAAATAACAACGGGATGCATTTATCACTAAACACAAGTTGTAATAATGTGGAAAATGTTTAGTTCATCATGCCTTCACTTCGTCAATATTATGACTAAAAATACACTGAGTGGTAACTACTATTCAACAACATTAACACTCTGGGATATTTTAGTATGTTTAAAGTATTTTAAATAAGAAATGTTGTTAGGTATACCTTGCTACTTGAATGATTGTGTGTGCATTTGTGTACATTTAATTGAATCCCAAAGATCTTTCAGTACACTACTACTGGTTGTATGTTTTATTGTACATACATGTAATACCAATTTTGCCAACAGTATAACCAAATCGGTATTGATAGTACATAATAATACTAAATTTTGCCAACAGTATAACCTAATCAATATTGATACTATAGTATATAATATTACCAAATTTTGCTTACATTATAATTAAATCAGTATTGACAGTAGTACATAATAATACCAAATTTTGCCAACAGTATAACCTAATCAATATTGATAGTATATAATAATACCAAATATTTTGCTAGCATTATAACTAAATCAGTATTGATAGTAGTACATAGTAAATTGTGTCAACAGTATAACTAAACTAAGTAGTACCAAATTTTGCCAACAGTATAACTAAATCGGTATTGATAGTACATAATAATACAAATTTTGCCAACAATATAACCAAATCAATATTGATAGTACATAATAATAAATTTTGCTAACAATGTAACCAAGTCACTAATGATACAGAAGAAAAAATGCTTAAAGTATGGTTGAACCCTGAATTTTGTATTCATATTAATAATGTATTGAAGTGTAAACTTCAGTTATTATGTGAGAAATGGTGGAACTGAAAAGCTGCCTATATAGTATTAGTATATCAACTTGTATATTTATTAAATTAATAAAGTCTGTGATCATGTAAATTTAGCACATTGTGATCAAAATATATTTAAAGAATAATTCAAGTTGTTGTGTATGTGCAGTTGTATTAAATGTATCTTTGCGAGTCTGTATGCACTCTGCGTATGTGAAAATATTATATATATATATATATATATCGGTAATTATGTGTGGGTTTTCTTTTTTTGTAAATATTACTGAGAAAGAGATCATTTGATCGGGTATCACACTTTGGGTATATATTTTTCCTGTATGTCTCAGCGCAAGTTTATGGCCTTGGCGGCTTATCACATATTTTCATTTCAAGTATGTGTGCTCTGCCTATTGGGAAAGTACTGTTATCGGAAAGACTATGTGGTTTCAAGTCCTCAGTTTGTAAAGTTGAAATTCTAATTGTAGTGCACTGCATATGGATTCTGAAATAAATGTCTGTTCAGTTTTATGAATATCTGTGCACAATACCTTTTGGCATGCGATCACGTGGGAATAAAAGTGAGCCATTTAGTACGTAGAGTCAATTGACACCTGAATTGACAAACGTAGACTGCCATTTGGGGGGTCAGAATGGATTCCAAACATAATCAGAGTAAGTTTTATATATCTTCGAATAGGAGTAAGATTTATGTAATAGCTTTTGATCCAGTTTTTTCTTCTTACATTTGACAAGCTTTAGATTATTCTTACTTTTAGCTAGACATGCATTATTTTCACGTAGACGATCACGGCCTAACAGTGTCACATGACAGCCATTTCGGAAACCTACTTTCTTTTTTGCATGACTGTTTATGGTGATTCAGATCGTCGCTTTTGGCAGCAGTTATTGCTAATATTAGTCTACACTCTTCATCTACAGATAAAATTAGTTTAAAATTACTAAAAGCTTTTAAATTGCTCGAACTATAACAGTCGAATTGCTATACTGGACTTGTGCAGTTACCACATTAGTTCAATAAGCGTACTATCTTCAGTTTGGTTTGCAGAACAGCAGTGTATCATAGTCCGACTGGCGTGTATTATAGTCGGGCTGGCGTGTATCTTAGTCTAGCTGAGGTGTATCATAGTTTGATTCACATGTATCATAGTCCGACTGTCATTTATTATAGTCTGGCTGGCTGGTGTGTATCATAGTCTGACTGGTTTGTATCACAATGTGATTGGTGTACATCACAGTCCATTTGGCGTGGAGTGGATGGCTGGCGTTGTCATAGGCTGACTGGTATATGTCATAGTATGACTTGCTGGCTAGCGTGTATCATAGTCTGGCTGGCATGTTCATAGCCTGAGTGGCATGTGTCATAGGTTGAATGGCGTGTATCATAGTCTGACCTGCATATGTAATATTAAGCAGCAGAAATAAATATTTATATTTCTTTATAGGGCGACAGCTTTCGGACATACCAAACTTGGAAGAAATTTCACAGAAAGAATTTGAAGTATTCCAGTCCAGTCTCGCACAGTATCCTCACTCTTTTCAACTTAGAAATCAAGAGGAAATAAGCGTGAATATATTAAAAACAATCGTTAAATATCTTGAGAGTGACCTTCAGGAGGGCTTCAAGACACCGCTTGAAACAATCCGTGCTTTGAACCTTCGAGCTTTCTGTTTATTCATTCTGAATGAAAGAACAGAAGCATTAGAACAGATAAATCAAGCTCTAAATGTAGAAGGTGGGAAACAAAATGTAGTGTGTCTGGCAAACAAGGCAGTAATCCTTTGGAAGAATGGCTGTCGTCGCGAAGCTTCTGATCATGTCCGTCTCCTGACCTGTCTAGAAAAGGAGGTAGACAACTTTCAGTACCTTGTCGTGAAAGCAAAGGCAGAGTTAGCTTTCAGCTACAGTTATTTTGGGCCACGATTTGCGCAGCATGCTATCGCAACTTTCCGAGAAGTTATTGGCCAGGCAAAAGAGCCAGAACTCTCTCTGTGGAAGTTCGGCCTTGGGTTAGTGTTGCGCCGCACATACCACATAAATTACTCTCAGTTTGCTCATTTTGCTCAGGAGCAAGAAGAAACCTTAAAAGTTCTAGGACTGTTCCAAGAGGTCATTAAGACAACAGAGTCTAAAAATTTACAAGCAAAAGCATTCGCAGAAATTGCTATTTTGCTTAACAGTAATAGAGAAAACGAGAGCTTGTTGAGGGCTGCAAGTTTAACTCCTATTGAAGCCTGTCAGAAAGCTCTGGAACTTGATGATAATGATTTTTCTGTCCTTACTAATAGTGGGAAAGTATTTTTTAATGAAAATGACTGGCAGCATGCTTGTGAACTGTTAAATAAATCGGTTAGACTCAGGCCATCTTCAAACACACATCATCACATTGGTCTTACTTACCAGGCACTGGCAATAAGAGAAAAAAACAATTGTAAGTCAGAACAAACCAAAGAAAACCATCAGATTAAGGATGATCGAACTCTGCATCAGCATAATCAAAACACAGTGCAGGCTTTTAAGACAAATAAAACGAATGATCTTGAACTAGATTTGGATATAAGTTTGTCACATTTTGTGAATGTTTCACGGAAACTGCAGGACAGTGCAAATGCTGCTGCTTCTATGTCTGAGATACATCCCGATTCGCCACCTTTGAATAATAACATACTGGAGATCTCTGAGCTAAAGAAAGTACTCAAACCACCTTCAGAAAGCACTGTCCAGTTTTCTTGGACAGACGCTTACGTTCATGAGGCAGTAGATAATATGCAAAAAGCAATTGATCTAAGCAATGGAAACAACTTACCTGCAGTATATGACCTTGCACTTATGTATAAAGCACTCGATGAACCAAATAAAGCCTTAGAGCTTCTGCAGAAAATTCAGGGAGCTCCATTTTTCTCCGAAGATACAGTTTATAAGATCAATGCTTTTGAACAGTCCGGCCTGATTCTAAGGGACCTGAGCGAGAAGGAAGCTAATGATGAAAAACGTAAACACTTGAGAGATGAAGGAGAATCAATGCTGAATATAGCTTTGTCATTGGCATCCCAGTTGTATTCCAATGTTCCCTGCATCCAGGAACACATCGGAGACATCTGGCAATCCTTTTCCACACTTTTCAGTGCCGTCGAGCAGTCTAATTCTTCAGTTCCAAACAAACTCAGCAAAAAGGCAAAACTCTTGCAACTGATTAAAAAATACAAAGAATCTATGGATCTCTTGCAGAAGATTGAACAGATGACTGAGGGACAAGTAAAAGATCCCCGGCACCTCCAACTATGCATTGAAAATCATGTAGGTATGCAGCAGTATGCTGAAGCTGTAACGTTCATTGAACTCCTGAAGTGCACATTGATTAACGAAAGAGTCATGGAATTGTTTACTGAAAAACACTACGTACAGAAAATTTATATAGAAGCTGGTAGACAAGCATTGCTTGGAGGTCCAACAGCAAGCACCATGGCCAGAGTGTACTTTCGATCGGTCTTTCTGGATACTTTTGAAGAGAACCGAAGAGCGACCAGCTGTTCAACTGATACTGAGAGCACAGACAGTGGAGTATGTGACAAAAACTGGGATGTGATGCTGATCCACGACTCCAAAACTGACACTCAGATAAAGACTGCCTCTCTGCTGGCCAGTGTTTTGCATAAATCGTGTGGGCTTATAACCACCCGGATGGATGAGGATGCACCTCCAGGACCCGAGATTGCTGGAGTTTTGAAGGTTATGACTAGGAGTAAACTGGTGGTAGTTCTTGGAGGACAACGCCATTATTCAAAAGAGTTTCAGAACTATATCAGTCACGCAGCACGGCAACTATCCACCATATTGCTTTTGGTTGAAGGGGAGCATGTGCCCAAAATGCTAAAGACACACCGATCAATGCTGTGCCAACCAGATGTATTTCATATCTCTTTAGATGATAATGTACAATACACTGAGGAGGCAACTGATAATATTTGCAGACTAATATGTTTTATCCTGGGTGTCTGACTTAATTTTCATTTATCTAGGAAATGTCATTCACAATACAAGAATATTCTGTCAGTAATAGACTAGAATGACCATACTGTTTTAAAAATTAATAAATTAAATCAAATACAAGGCAATTAAAAATTGTACCAGAATAATAACTAACTTCTGCATTGCAAATTTTTTAGCGTGTTTAGCATTTCAGTGAAATTTTAGTGCAAATTAGCACTCAGTTATAATGTTTTGTTTATTTATTATAGAATTAAATGAAAATTGTTTATAAACACTGCAGAACGCTGATAGTTTATAGTTACAAAACTACTGACTCATTTTTTCTAATATTAATTTTTTGGGGTGGGGAGTTTACATTTAATGCCATCGAGGGATTGCTTACTGAATAATTATGCTGTTTATAAAATTATAATTTTGAAAGAAACACAACATAGCATTGACATTATTTATATTTTTGTTAATCATATTTTAAAAATAAACTTAGTAAGATTAAAATGTACGACAGTGATTTGCAAAAAGCAGTATTGCCAGAAAAAAGTACTTAACAAATATTTTCATATGAAGAAAATCAGTAAGAGTGACATATATGTATATTTCCTTAGCCAGCATGACTTAAGACCATATTTAAATTAGATCATGGTCTTTGTCTGCACTCAAGACCAAATGGGTGCATTTGAGGTAGTTGGATCCTGTTGTGCAAATGAAGGATAATGTAAAAATAGAGATAATTCTATTGTGCAAAAGAACATTGATCAGATCCTATTGTTCCAGCAAACATTGACCAGGATATTGACCAGGACCTATTGAAGTAATGAAATTGGCCACAAGTCTTTGTTTTTATCATGAAAATATTAAGACTGTGATTGTGACTGTGATGACATTGTTAAAAATATTTAATTTGAGCGTGTACTCTGTTGCTGCCTCTCAGTGTAAGAGTGAGATTTTCTCACTAATAAGGCATATATTCCCTATATTATCACTTTACTAGTTGAGCAATCGTGGCATTGTAGATCACGTGCTGAGGTAAATGATCTTGCTGGCAAAGGACTTAACCACTATGTAGATTAGGAAATAGATTATTACTAATAGCAGAGTAGGTTGAGAGAGATTTTGAACGAGAAAAAGAGGAAAACAAAGGGTTTGAACGAAAAAATGAAACAGATCATCATCTGAGGAGAAACAAAGAGAACTTGAATGAGAAAAAGAAAAATTTAGGTTAGCCTCGGAAGAAAAATTGAGAGAACTTGATCCGTTAGCAAAGAAGATTACCTATGGGGGAGAAGAAATCAAATTGTTACAACAAGGATTAGAGAAAAGGTGAGATGTGCGTGCAAGATCCCCTATCCCAAGCATGGATAGCATTAAAAATAACATCCATTCCTTTCTTTGGCCCTTTACTATGGAAACATTCTCTGAAAAGTCAGCTAAAGAACACAATCGCCCAGTTGATAAATGGCCACTTTCAGTTGATTCATTTTTAACAAGATGTGCTGCAGATGTTATGAAACTCTGAAAGAGACTAGTACAAATGACTATGCTGTATTCAAAGCAGAATTGCTTAGAGTTTTCCAACTTACACCGGCCAAATATAAAAAAGACGTTTTAGAAATGCCCCAGAGGGAGAAAAATGAAACCATTCAATTTGTAAATCATCATGATGTGACTCTTTAGAAATGGTGTGCAGTGCACAGCTAAATCATATGATAGTCTAAATGACATGTTCCTTAAAGAACTACGAATTCATCTGGACTTACTCGTTAAAGCTGCTGATCGCTACATAGCTGGTCGTGATTGTGTAAACAAAGCTAAACCCCTTGCTAAACCAACATTCAGAAGACCTGAAGATCTGAAGCCCAAAATGTCTAACCTCCCTCAAAATCTGAACCACATAATAATACAAAATCTAAGACTAACAATCAAAATGTACAAAGCCGGTGTAGATTTTGTCAGGTTTGATCCCATCATACAAAAGATTGCAGAAGAAAACATGTGTCAACAATCACCACACACAAAACCTCTGTTCACCGTCAGTGTGTTTTCGCTAGTGACAATGGAATGGGTCAGTGTACTAAAATATTTTTAAAAATTATTTATAAAGTGATTTTTAAAAAAATCAAAATACTCTGTAGTTTAGAAATGTGTTAAGGAATTTAAAAAGTAACTGATTTCTTGTATGAATAGTGTAACTATAAATAGTGACCCAATTTTGTGGTAAAGCATGTTTACTACTGACGGCCAACGGGTTAAGGAATGCCAAATCTTTTACATGTATCGATATAGCTCAAGGTTTCTGAGAAGTGACTATTAAACTAGATGATAGAAAAGGTTGTCATTTAGTACAAAAATGAGTCATTTTCAATTATGGTGATGACTTTCGATACCTTCAATGCGCCTACAACCTTACATGCATGGTGAGAGAATTTTTAAAGCCACTTAACTATCCAGCCATCTCTTATTTTATGGATGACATTTCGATAGTTTCACCCGAATGGGAAGATCATGTTTCTTTGATAACAGAGATGTTCCAATGACTGCATGCCACGTGACTAACAGCACGACCATCAAAATGTTCGCTGGGAAGTAGGCAATTGAAGTATCTCGGTTATACACTGATACATAGTTACATAATGTTTCTTCCCCTCCAACAAAAAGGTGAAGTCACTGCTTGGTCTAGCAAGATTCTACCAAAGATTCATTCCTAGCTGCAATTCAATTGCTGCACCTCTGTCAGACTTGACAAAGCATAAATATTCCTGATAAGGTTAAGTGGACCCCAAAGTATGAAGATTACATTAACACAGTAATTTTATCAAATAAAAATCACCATATATGGGTTTTAAAATATGGAAAATGTGTTTATCATACCTTCACTTTAACTGGTCAGTTTGTATTATGACTAAAAATGTACCGAGTAGCAACCACTATTCAACAACACTATCACTCCTGGGATGTTTCAGTTGTATACACCGTATTTTTAAATAAGAAATGTTATTCACTGCAATACATGCACTGCTTGGATGATTTAGTGTGTGTGTGTACTTTTAAATAACAAAGATCTTCAGTACACTACCACTGTTTGTATGATTTATTTACATAATAATACCTCATTTTGCCCACAATGTAACCAGGTCATTATTGATTTACGGAAAATAAAGTATGCATTTCACGGCTTTGTTCAATGCCTTTGTGGTCTAGCTTGAGCAACCCATAATATCATGTTGTAGAATGCCTTGTTCAGTTTTTAGTGCCACGCTCGTCATTTTCTTTAATTTCTGGACGTTGACATTTATTTCCTCCACTAACATTGGTCTTGGGTTTTCTAGTAGTTTGGTTTCTTGATTTTCTAGCCCTGACTTGGGAGTGGCACTGGCTGGGGCTCGAATGTTTCTTCTAGTTCAGTGGTTCTTAACCTTCTTTGTAGTCACGGACCCCTTTGAAAATCTGGTGAAAGCTACGGACCCATTCCCTAGAAAAGTGCACAAAAGCAGAATATAAAAATATAGTGAATATTTGACCTTCACGGATCCCTGAAGCCCATCCGCGGACTCTTTGGGAGTCTGTTGATTACAGATTAAGAACTCCTGTTCTAGTTCTTTCCATTATCTTCAATCCCCGTAAAACACTGGATTGTGAATGTGGCATTTGCTAGTCCGCAATAACTGTCTAAAACATGTTTTTTTTCCCAAACGTCATCAGATTGCAACGCTGGAATTCTAATTGTAGTGCACTGCACATGAATTCCAAGTTAAACCTCTGCACCTTCTAGGAATATCTGTGCGCGGTTCTTCTGGCCACTGAGCTCTATATATATGGAGATAAGGGAACTCGCTGTCGCCAAACGTCCACCATATTAAATAGACTGAAGCAGTTTAACGTCTATGATAACTGTGCGTTTGGCATCGACCGTTTTCGATATATTTATACCCAATTTTAAGAATCTATAATTCAATAAATAGAATTAAATTTACAACACAATACAAACAAATAAGAAGGGGAAACCATCCTCAGGCCTATCACTTCAGATAATAATTATAATTATCAATGAAACATCAACGTGTAAAGTGACAGCCTTATGTTGTAGAAAATTATACTCGGTCTACTTAAGAAATCTATATTTATGGGAAAAATGTTTAAATTATATGTACATTGTGATTGCAATAATTGCATTATGTCTGAATTTGAAAAAATGAACCGATCTAGTCCATTTTTTTTTACATTGTAGTTATTGTTATTAAACTGTGCATTGAAGGCTGTAGAATTAGCTCCTCAGAAGAGGTTTTAATTAATATTATTTATGAAACAATCATTACTTTGAGAGCTAACTCTATATTAGTGTTGCCAAAATTCATCCATGTTCAGAATAAACCAGTTTTATTTACACCAGCATTTTCTCCAGTTCTAGTGTCCATGTACTGATTTTTTGTACTGTGTACTGTGTTTTGCTAGTTTTGTATATTACCATTCCATACTCATCATAATCGATGTCAAGTGTGTATTTTATCTTAAAGATTATTTACTTAGACTTTGAAAACTACAGGATACTTTATGTGACGCTAACGCCACCTAGTTAATTGTATTGATTATTATTTATTAATCATCCATAACTAATTACAAGTGATGAGAATCTTATTTTATGTTATTAATAACTCTTCAGAAGACACCGCTCGTCTCTCTCATTTGGCGGAAATGCAGGCGCTGTAAACATTTTCTTTCTTCCACAACATTAAAGACAAACATTTACCGTCACACAATATTTCTGTAGGTGGAAAACTTCTTACTAAAGGAGAAGATAAATCCGTCTTTTAATTGAGCCCCTATCCACACACTTTCTTCTCCAACACAAGGTTATCAATGTGTGTAAGAAGGTCAATAAATTTATTATAACAAATACAATGAAAAAGATTACTTGACATCAATATTTCCATGAAACCACGTTCATATAAATTTAATAACCTATACAGTCTTATATCCTAAAGCACAATTACAGATTAGTGTCAATACAAATCACAGGAGAGTTCTTATCAGAGAATAGAAATGGAGTTATAAGAGATAAGTGATAATAGTTTCTACATAACCTTGTTTAAGCAAAGCTGCGATAGTCTGTTCATGCGCTTTTTGTAACAAAATCACAAGTTTATTGTCCATGTTATTACTTTCAATTCCACACGTTTCCCTCTCACATTATAGGACACTGATTCGCTGCTATTCTCTCAAGGCTAACCTGAGTGCTCCTTCACCATATTAACTCCCTCAAGCAGGACAATTGTAGCAATATCCAGTAACTTCCTTATACCAGAAATTCCAGGATGAAGTCAGCATACTTTTCCACCATACATCGAGTGCAGTGTATTCCTTATACTTACACACTACAGTAGATACTTCTTGAGTCTACCACACTCATAGCAGTTTATAATCAATAAACAGGAGATTCAGGTAAAACTTATTTACTGTGAAATATAATCAAGAAACAGATGCTAAGTTTCCAGGTTGTTCATTTTTAACTCTATTCTCTCTTATGTTCATGTTTCAACTTACAGTTTCCTGCAACAGTATTTATTAGCCTGATACACGCACACAGCATAATAAATACAGCATATCAATTTTATGACTGCATTCACTAGAAAAAATGTCAAGTGTTTAGCATACTATATGTGAGCATCTTAGTACTAACATTTAAAGAAATAATAGTCTACCCACATAACAAATCACTATGTAAAACACAAGTATAACATATCAATGGCAAAATATTTCTCTTTCAATCAGTCAATTAACTCACCATTAAGCTAATGGCTGCCTTTCATGACAGGACATCTTGCACTCCAAATTCAAGTGATTAGACAATAGAATTCTCTATAGCCGGTAAACTTTTGATCTCAGCCCATTGGCTGGTCTCATTCTTATAAATATTAACCACTGGATAATAAAAACTACTCATCCAGTTGGAACTGGTTTGGATTGCATCAGCAATTTCTTTTCTAACATATTCTCAACTTGAGTTGTTTACTCCAACTCCAACTCCGTCATTCCAGGCATAAGTTAAGTGCTCATCCAGAAAGTGACTACAGTGTAGCGAACTGGCTTAGGATGAACTTGTTTTTCTAAATCTTGTTAATTTTTTAATAAAAGAATTTCCTGTTATTATTTTAAACGCGTATTTGTTAGTGAAGTAATTTCTATCGTTTGTTTTCGTACAACCTAATGATTACGTCTTGTCCTCTGTTCGTCTATTTATAATCGTTATATATATATATATATATCTTTATTCATAAACATTGATTCTCAGCTGAGATCTGAGTGGGGGCGGAGCCAATGTGGCGACGTACCAGTATATCAGTTGCAGATATACATATCTAACCAGTGATCCATACTCTGCACCGGCACTTGTAGATGTCTTGTATCATAACTAATTACACATATTTGATATAATTCATTATTATAAAGTCACCCCAGGGTATAGCGGCGACACCTATCTTGGGCACTCTTTATGATGGTATTTTGTAAATCATAAAGAGTGCCCAAGATAGGTGTCGCCGCTATACCCTGGGGTGACTTTATAATAATGAATTATATCAAATATGTGTAATTAGTTATGATACAAGACATCTACAAGTGCCGGTGCAGAGTATGGATCACTGGTTAGATATGTATATCTGCAACTGATATACTGGTACGTCGCCACATTGGCTCCGCCCCCACTCAGATCTCAGCTGAGAATCAATGTTTATGAATAAAGATATATATATATATATATAACGATTATAAATAGACGAACAGAGGACAAGACGTAATCATTAGGTTGTACGAAAACAAACGATAGAAATTACTTCACTAACAAATACGCGTTTAAAATAATAACAGGAAATTCTTTTATTAAAAAATTAACAAGATTTAGAAAAACAAGTTCATCCTAAGCCAGTTCGCTACACTGTAGTCACTTTCTGGATGAGCACTTAACTTATGCCTGGAATGACGTCACAGTATGTTTAGCGTACTGTATTTGAGCAATTTAGTTCAAACATTTGTAGAAATAATAGTCTACTCACATAATACATCTTTTTAAATCACAAGTATATCATATCAATAGCAAAATACATGAAATATTTTTAAAGTCCATTCTCTCTCAACCAGTCAGTTAAATCACCATCAAGTCAACGGCTGTCTTTTAAGACCTGACTGGTTTGACACTTCAAATTCAAGTGATCAGACAAAAGATTTCTCTATAGCAGGTAAATATTTTGATCTCAGACCATTGGCTGGTCTCGTTCTCATAATTCATAACCTTTCTATCTCTATATATCTAACCCTTAGTCTTGACGACCGTTAGGCACCACTGATGACCTGACAACCAGCTTCCTCCGTTCCATTCTGTTCTCTAATAATCCTATTGCATTGTTCAGCTTCAGTCCTGTCTACTCTGAGATGTTATCCTTTCATCTTTTCTTGTTTTCCTCTCCTTCCTCATAACCAATGGATAATAAAAAACTACTCACCCAGTTGGGATAGTTTGCATTATATCAGCAATTTCTAGTACATTCTCTACTTGGGTTGTTTATTTCCAACTATGACACTTTCAAAAGTACCATCATAAGTGCCCAAGGTTGTGTTACTCTGACAATTTAACAATTTATATAACAATTAAATTAAAAACAAGGCACATGATTTAAAATAAAATGAGATTGTATCTAAACCATGCAAAAGTTGTTTGTCACAAATAGTTTGCTTTTTAAAATGTTGTTTCATCTGCTGAATCATATGTTAACAAAATATTCTATCAAAATAAACTACATGCACACATTTGTAAAATGTTGTGACTCTAGTATCTAATAACTATTCAAATGCATCAATACAGACTTATTTTCAGTCACAACTATAAAACCAATTCTACACATACCAATTTAATACTTTATACATTTTTTTAGATTTTCTATAATCTGATTCACTCCTATATTAATATATGCTATAGTAAACTACAAAAAAAAGTAATTATAATATTAATTGCACTGACAAAGTTAGAAAAACATGCTATTTTTTAAAAAAAAGTAATATGAGGGGAAATTATATTTAGTATATTTTTTTTAGTAAATTTCATACACTCTCTCTCCCTCGCACATATTCTTTACCTTGAGAAAAATATACTCTGTATAATTTATATAAACATATTTGCATATGTATGTACATTTTGGAATATTTTATTAATAATGAATGCTACTACAGCACTGTTGTTTTCAACGACTGGTTTTTCCTCAAATAACTACACTAAAACTTTCAATAGTACAGAGGAAACGCACACACACACACACACACAAACAAACAAATTTTGTGTAGTATGTACTTTGATTTTGAAAAACAAAATAATGAACCTGAAGTGAAATACATGCAAATGAAAACAAAAGCATTGGTAGAATTTTTCAATAAAGTTACTTTTTAAATGTGATGGGAAAGTATTGATGACATCATTTAACGATTTATTGTATTCTATAAGCTTTAATGTTATAAATTAATATTATATAATTTGAAGAATTTATTTCAAGCATTTAAAATATAAAAGACTTTATCCTTACCTAGTTTTAAAAAATATAATTATTTTAATAAATGTCTAATAACCTGAATTAAATATGATTATATAATTTGCAATGTTAATTAAAGATTATTTTTAAATAATGAACGCCTTCAGCTTGATATGTTAGGCTGGTCTTCTCAAAATGGTCGCACAGAAACGTCACATCGGCAGCGCTTGTTATCATTGTTGGTAACGTTTACTACTCTCCTGGCTGAGCGTGGTTGAAGGCTTTCATCTTGCGACGTTCTCACCTTTGGTGGCGCTCAGACAGGGCTTCGCTCCCTTCGCTTGACTCATTGGATGTCCTCTTCATTTATATATAGCTCACTCGCTACGGCATGAGATCGTATGGGAATAAAAGGAGGCCAAATAGACGCAACTACATCACACATTTACCTCATAAAGGATTCTATACAAAATCAGAGTAAGCTATATATACAGTATCATCGACCCATTTAAAAAAAAATAGGTTTCACTAAATTTAGATGTTTTTTACCTTTAGTAAATAGACATTATTTATTTATTTATTTTTACAAAGACAGCCTAATGATGTTAGTTGAAGGCAGCCATTTCGGAAACCTACTTTCGTTAGTGCATGCAGTATTCGTACATATACATCATAAGTCAGACCATCGCTACTAACAGCTATTATGTTCTACAACCAAAACGTGTACTACAATTAACAGGCTATACATTAAGCTGAATTACTTATTGAAGACAGTACACTTACTGTACTAACTTGGCAATTGTCCAGGTTTAAAACAAAGACAAATGAGCATTTTTGAATCCTTTAGTAGGCTAAATAATGTAGATGTATTGATGGTGAAACTACATTAAAAACTAATACTGTAACAGATTGCCCTTAAAAGGTATGTTAACAACTTAAAACTAGCGTCTTAACCGGACAAATTAATCCACTGTCTGCCCATTAAAATATTCACTCCCCCATCTCCATGGGCGTTTGTCTCTCTCCTCCCTCCTCCCTCCGTTTCACACGTCACACCAGTCTGTACTCGAAAAGTATATCAAGTTTTGCAGACCCATACCACAGTAATTTTTAAAAAAAACACAAGCAAACAATAACAACAAAAAAAACCCTTGCTTTTTTAATGATGAAATAACATGAGCACAGTTATATTTACATGAGACCAGCCAATGCAACATCTGCAAACAAAAGACCAATAGACAATGTTTTATATTTGTTCTAGTGACTATCTCACTAAAATAAGTAGTTTAGGACATTGATACAAAAGGTAAATTTTACAGCTAAAAATCAAAGAACAGATTAGCATAAGCAAATAACAACTGTATATTAATGATTGAATTTAACAGATAGAAATCACCATAAATAAGTATTAAAATTTAAAATGCATGATGTCATAAGCAGAATTTTTGTTGTTGATGGCAATTAGTTTAAGAATTACAGTATAATTCTATTAGACACAAATATTGTTGTTAATTGATTGATCACAAAACATATAAAACTTAAACTTATCATTGTTAAAAATAAAGAAGAAATAAGTACTAAAGTAGTGTGATATAAAAGTTTCTGGACCCCACCCTCCATCACTACCAATGCCACATTGTTGCATGCATGCACACATAAACATGGACAGCCCATACTTGTGAGGAGTGTGTGTGGTCACTCACAGCAGGACTTGTTTGTGCATTTTTGACAGTCAGTGAGTCATATGAGAAATACTTATGGTTACAATATAAAGGTATACTATAAGTATAACTATAAGCATGCATTAAAATATACATGGTAAAACACATTTATTATAATATTCAAAGTTATTTGCATTTACTAAAACTACTATTGAAACTGAAATTAACCATTGCCAACTTAAACAAAGTCAGAATCTGATAATGATTCGGTTAGTGAATTCAAATGAAATTGCTGATAATGTAAAATTATTAATAATATTAATAGGTTTACAATCAAATTTGCAGATTTTTAAGTTATAGTTACTTTTACTAGTTTTAGATTTTTTAAAATAGATATTTTTTACATAAGAAATGTTACACCATTAAACTAAGCAACTTGAATTTCAGAAACTGTCATTTGCTTCTTACAATTGGCAATTTGTATTTTAGCATAATTTATAGTCTGGCTGGCATGCATTATAATTTATACTATAGCCTGACTGGCATGTATTATAGTTTGGCTGGCATATATTATACTTAGAGTCTAACTGGTGTGTTTTATAGTCTGACTGGTTTGCATTATTGTCCAACTAGTGTGTATTAGAATCTGATTGGTTTATATTATACTGTATAGTCTGACTGGTGTGTATTATTGTCTGATTGGTGTGTATTATAATCTGACTGGTGTGTATTATAATCTGACTAGTGGGTATTATTGTCTGATTGGTGTGTATTATAATCTGACTGGTGTGTATTATTGTCTGACTGATGTGTATTATACAATTGGACTGGTGTGTATTATACTATTTAGTCTGATTGGTGTATATTATTGTCTGACTGGTGTGTATTATAATCTGACATGCATACTCCTGTCTGACTGGCATATATTATATACTGACTGGTATATTAATATATGACTGATGTGTATCATAGTCTGATTGGCAAGAATGGTATTTATCAACAAAAATAAATAATAAATATTTATTTCTTTATAGGTCCACAACTTTCAGAAGCACCAATATGGAAGACGTTTCACAGAAAGAATTTGAAGTATTCCAGTCCAGGCTAACACAGTATCCTCATTCTTTTCAGATCAGAGATCAAGAAAAAATAAGCTTGAATACTTTAAAAACCACCATAGAAAACCTAAAGAGTGACCTCCAAGAGGGCTTCAAGACACCGCTTGAGACAGTCCGTGCTCTAAACCTTCAAGCTTTCTGTTTATTTCTTCTGAATGAAAGAACAGAAGCATTAAAACAGATAAACCAGGCTCTGAATGTAGAAGGTGGACAACAAAATTTAGTGTGTTTGGCAAACAAGGCAATAATCCTTTGGAAGAATGGCCTTCGTCATGAAGCTTCAAGTCAGGTATATCTTCTGGCCTGTCTTGAAAAAGAGGTGGACAATTTTCAGTACCTTGTTGTGAAAGCAAGGGCAGAATTAGCATTCAGCTACAGTCGCTTTGGTCCACGATTCATACCACTGGCGGTCATGACCTTCCAAGAAGTTATTGGCCAGGCAAAAGAGCCAGAGCTTTCTCTGTGGAAGTTCGGCCTTGGACTAGTACAGCGCCGCACATACCACATAAATTACTCTCTGTTTGCTCATTTTGCTGTGGAGCAAAACGAAACCTTGACAGTTCTAAAACTGTTCCAGGAAGTAATTGAGACAGCAGAGTCTAAAAACTTGCAAGCAAAAGCATTTGCAGAAATTGCTCTTTTGCTTAACAGTAATAGGGAGAATGTAAGCTTGTTGTCAGCTGCACATTTAACTCCTATAGAAGCCTGTCAGAAAGCTCTGGATCTTGATAATAATGATTTTTCTGTCCTTACTAAGAGTGGGAAGATATATTTTAATGAAGATGACTGTGATCGTGCTTGTGAACTATTTAATAAATCATTGAGACTCCGACCTTGTTCAAATACATGCCATCATATTGGTCTTACCTATAAGGCACTGGCAATAAGAGAAAGAAACAATAAGTCAAGATACACCACACAAAAATATCAGATTAAGGATGATCAAACTCTGTGTTTGCATAATCAAAATACAGCACAGACTTCTAGGACAAACAAAGTTAATGAACTTGAACAAGACTTAGAGACAAATTTATCACATTTGACCTTAAATGTTTCACAGAAAATGCAGGAAAACCTGCAGGACAGTGCCATTTCTATGTCTGAGACACATCCCAATTCACCACCTTTGAGTAATAACAATCTGGAGATCTCTGTGCTAAAGAAAGTGCTCAAACCACCTTCAGAAAGCACTGTCCAGTTTTCATGGACAGACACCTATGTTCGTGAGGCAATAGACAGTATGCAAAAAGCAATTGATCTAAGCAATGGAAACAACTTACCTGCAGTATATGACCTTGCACTTATGTATAAAGCACTCGATGAACCAAATAAAGCCTTGGAGCTCCTGCAGAAAATTCAGGGAGCTCCATTTTTCCCCACTGATGAAGTTCATAAGATCAATGCTTTTGAACAGTCTGGCCTGATTTTAAGGGACATGAGTGAGAAGGAGACAAATGATGAAAAACGTAAACACTTGAGAGATGAAGGAGAATCAATGCTGAATATAGCTTTGTCATTGGCATCCCAGTTGTATTCCAATGTTCCAAGTATCCAAGAACACATTGGAGACATCTGGCAATCCTTTTCCACACTTTTCAGTGCCGTCGAGCAGTCTAATTCTTCAGTTCCAAACAAACTCAGCAAAAAGGCAAAACTCTTGCAACTGATTAAAAAATACAAAGAATCCATGGATCTCTTGCAAAAGATTGAACAGATGACTGAGGGACAAGTAAAAGATCCCCGGCACCTCCAACTATGCATTGAAAATCAAGTAGGTATGCAACAGTATGCTGAAGCTGTAATGTTCATTAAACTCCTGAAGTGCACATTGATTAACGAAAGAGTCATGGAATTGTTTACTGAAAAACACTACGTACAGAAAATTTATATACAAGCTGGTAGACAAGCATTGCTTGGAGGTCCAAAAGCAAGCACCATGGCCAGAGTGTACTTTCGATCGGTCTTTCTGGATACTTTTGAAAAGAACCTAAGAGCGACCAATTGTTCAACTGATACTGACAGCACAGAGAGTGGAGTATGTGACAAAAACTGGGATGTGATGCTGATCCACGACTCCAAAACTGAGACTCAGATAAAGACTGCCTCTCTGCTGGCCAGTGTTTTGCATAAATTGTGTGGGCTTATAACCACCCGGATGGATGAGGATGCACCTCCAGGACCCGAGATTGCTGGAGTTTTGAAGGTTATGACTAGGAGTAAACTGGTGGTAGTTCTTGGAGGACAACGCCATTATTCAAAAGAGTTTCAGAACTACATCAGTCACGCAGCACGGCAACTATCCACCATATTGCTTTTGGTTGAAGGGGAGCATGTGCCCAAAATGCTAAAGACACACCGATCAATGCTGTGCCAACCAGATGTATTTCAGATCTCTTTAGATGATAATGTACAATACACTGAGGAGGCAACTGATAATATTTGCAGACTAATGTGTTTTATCCTGGGTGTCTGACTTCATTTTTATTTATCTAGGAAATGTCATTCACAGTGCAAGAATATTCTGTCAGTAATAGACTAGAATGACTCTACTGTTTTAAAAATTAATAAATTAAATCAAATAGAATCAAATACAATAAGCATTTTAAAATTGTATAAGAATAATAAATAACTTTTGCCTAGCGAATTTGTCAGCTTGTTAGCATTTCAATGAAATTTTAGTGCATATTTCCAAAGTATTTGGTTTTGATGTTATGTTTAATTATTATAGAATTAATTAGAAAAAGTTTATAAACATTGCTGAACACTGAAAGTTACTATTACACCACTTAATCCGTTTTTCTAATATTAATTTTGGATAGAATGTTTGCATTTAATCTGTCGAGGGGGCGGGGGGGATGCTTGCTAAATGATTATTCGTTTATAAATTTATAAATATTTCTCAAAATAGCATTGGTATTATTTATGTGTTGTTTATTTTATTTAAAAAATAAATTTAGTATGAGTAAATAATAACAAGGCTTTGCAAACACTAGTTTTACCAGAAATAATGAAAATAAAATGAGAAGAATGAGCACTTAACAAACATTTTCATACTAAGAAAAGTGGTGATATATACATATATTATTCAATGTGAAGGTCTTGAGACCATATTTAAATGGGATCATAGGCTTTGTGCTCAAGACCAAATGAGTACATTTTAGGTAATTGGGACCCTATTGTGTGCTGAACATTGACCCTGTTGTACAAACTGTATAGGGCCCTATTGTACAAACTGACCAGGATCCTATTGTGCAAATAAACATTGACCAGGGCTCTACTGTACAAATGATCATAGATTTGGACCCTATTGTGCAGATTTGACCAGGACCTTTTTGTGGAAATGAACATTGACCAAGATCCTACTGTACAAATGAACATTAACCATAAACCTTTGTACCTTGGAAATATTGTAACTGTGACTGATGAGGAGGGCACCACTTTAGCTAGAATGACCTGTCAGGTATATCGGACTGAAGGCAGATCTTCAGCTGGATTGTACACATGAATGACATCTGTCAGGTATATCGGACTGAAGGCAGACCTTTAGCTAGATTGTACACATGAATGACATCTGTCAGGTATATCGGACTGAAGGCAGATCTTTAGGTAGATTGTACACATGAATGATGTCAGTCAGGTACTTCATACTTAAGGCATAAAACAAAATGTAGTAATAAGCAAGTTATTCTGGATTTGATTAGTTGCTACTGAATGGTATATTTTTTTTTAAACACATCTTTTTCATTGTGTAACACATAATATTTTTATTATATTTTACATTAAACAAGTATTCCATTAAATTATCTCTATAATTTATAACTGAATGGTTAGTGATTAGTGTTTTTATATATATTTTGTTAATAATTCAGATAATAAATTTATTTGCAAATTTTTGGTAGATGATCTTTCTTTTACTGCTCTGTACCTAAAGTTGATCTTTAGATAATTTAGATAAGTTCAGCACTGAACTCAGCAATATATTAACCAGTGTGATAAAATAAAAACAGTTCTAACATAGATCTGAATTTTGTGTAAAAAGTGTCCATGCCTCATGAACACTATCATGTGTACTTGTGAGAGGAGAGAGAAAGAGATATGTCAGAAGCTATGTAAAGTTATGCACTTTGATCTATTTTAGTAGTACAATTTGTTTAGAAACTTATTGTTTTTAAAATGAGGCATCTTATTGTTTTTAAAATGTCTGTCATCCAAATTAAATTGAGAAAAAAATTATACATATCCTATTAGAAGCATATTTAGATGTAAAAAAAAAAAAGCACTTTACAAACTTTAATCTGAACATGTCACTTTTAAAATTGTAGCCAGCGATTAGATTTACAGTCTTACAAAATATGCTTTGTAATTTTCGCATCATACTTCATAGTGTAAACTTCAGTCACAAACTGAATACTGTAAATATAATATTTATCTTCAGTGATCAGTAATGGAATACATGCTTTTTCTTTAACACTGATTTAATTTTTTATTCATGATTACTTGTTTAATGTTTATTCTTTATGGGTCAAACAAATTTCCTAGGTATTAATTAGCAGGGTTTCATGTTGATTTTACATTAATCATTTCTTAACGACTTCTGTGCCTAACAAATTGTTCATCTTAAACTCTCACAGAAAGCCTCACTGCAAAATTACCAAAAGATATAAATAAGAAACAAATCAAGGGTGATTTTAGAGGTGTTCAAAGTAGGCACCATTTCCTAATCTTTGTAATTAATTTTCTGAGACAAAAGAAGTCTTATTGGCCTAATGAACAAGTCATTTTAATTCTAAAGGAAACAATTACTAAATGTTTTGTAAACTTTACAAGACAACTTACAGACAGCAAGACCAATCTGGAGAAAGTATTGCTTATATATAACTTTTTATAAGAGATATTTAGAATTAAAATGTATGATATTTGTCCTAAACAGTATCTAAAGTCAAACATCCAAATTAATTTTATATATCAAATATAATCTATTTTTAAGAAAAGGAGAAGACAGAAATTTGGAAATTTCTTTTCTTTATTCTCACGAATGCAACAGTTATTGACTGGCAACCTCTTTATATGACTGAATAAACTGCACACACATACATTTTTTTTAAATCGATTTTTTTTTTTTAAAGTAGACACTAAATAAACAAGAACATAAAACATTTTAACCAGACAGTAAAAAGAACATTAAAGAATGAAAATGCTTGTACAAAATGGAACAGAATAGTAAAGACCATCAATGGAACTTAATGTACGGACATTAAATGCCCAACAGGTCTGAAATAAATAGTATCTTAATGGATACATTTACTAAATCTTTTAATACAACGGTTGGTCAATAGAAAAACAAAGAAACAAATATGCTGTAAATTTAACACACAATATATGTATATCAAATAATGACCTAACAAAATAGTAAATGACAGTCCTGTGTAAATGATTTAATAACTACTGTTGTAACTAGAGCACTTGTGCCAGAACTAGTAAAATAAATAATAAGGAAACATGAAAATGTATATTGTCTAGAAAATAATGTTCCTTATCCAGTGACAGTTTGCATTAAATAAAATTAAAAGTTTCAGCTACTAGGGTAATCTATTGCCCTTATATTGTATTCACTCTCAAGCATTCATAAATTTTTCTTTAATCTATTCTCTGGTGAGGTTTACCACATTTTAAACTGTATTCTGAGAGGATTTTTTTTTCCTTTTAATAACAACAGTTCAAAATGCTCAAAACCAGAATGGAAAAAGTAAACTGAACAGAGTTATCGACACTTGAAAACAATGCCTATCATCTCTACTATTAAATCTGATCAACATCACAGACCATGAAAGATTAAAGAACATAAGAGAAGGGTAAGTCAAAATAAACAATCACATCCATTTCTTTTAATGCTGCTACAAGTATGGTGAGTGCATACCACAAACCTTGTCTTTCTTCAAGTTTGTAAAATAATTCCATGTAAATTACTGTTTCTACATGTAATTTAAGAGTTTCTCTGTCCACCGTGTTCAATACTTTTGCAATAACTGTAACATCGTTTGGAATAGTTCCCAATACTAAGGCTTCCACATCAAAGAGGTTAATTAAGTTTAGCAAGTTAATATGGTACTGTATCAAGACTACAGCTGTACACCACCTTCATGACTAACATCCCATTAAATTAACTCCCATGTTCAGACTTAATTTAACACTTTATATACATTTTGTATTTAGGACTTAAACTTTGAATTTGTATGAGTGCCAAAATTCAATACTCCCAATGGATGAATAATAAAACTGATGAATAATTTTAATGTAAATCCACACCCCAAACATGCTGATAAATAACCAAGAGAGAAATGAAACATTTTAACAGCATAAAAAAAGTCAAATCTAATCTCTCTTTTGAAATAAATAAAATATTAAAAAATGGATCTAAGCCCTAGGCTCCAGGAATATAACTCAATTTGTGCTAGAGATTATACATCTTTATGATTTTCTTAACTTTGTCGAAATTAAAAAAAAAATTTAAGTCATACACATGAATTTGGCAAATATTTTTCATTAAAAAAAAAGTACTCTTTGAAATTAACTATTTTGTTTTTTAAATAACAAACCATTAAAGAAATTTATCAAATGTAAAAAAATCAATACATTCATGATTGCCATGTTTCAGGCATGATTGTTGCATAAAATGCAAATCAGTGGGACTTGAAATTTTATGAAAGACCATCAGAGAATCAATGATTATAAACTGCAGACTCAGTTTGGACAAAAGCTGGAAATCAAGGAAAAATTTACAACAGTATTAGATTACGAGACATATTACTGCAAGTCTATCCTTTCCTTCTCAATTAACTTATTTCTTGAATATTTTTTTTTAAGTGACATTGCAACAAAATAAAAAATATGTGTTAAAACCTTGCAAGAAACATCTTGAGTAAACCAATCACAAAAGTATATGTAATACAACTGAAATAAATGCAGCCCAAGTGTAACAACAAACATTACTCATAACATAATATTGCAATTTTACCAAATAAACAATGCCATTTGAACAACTTATTCTGATGCATTAAGTGTGAGTTATGGGAAATGTTAATCTGGGTTAAATGTAAATTGTAGTGTGAGATGGAAGTTAGGATGGGATAAGTGTAAATGGATGTAGGATAACCACAAATGGTAGTGTGTGATAAGTGCAAATGGTAGTATGTGGTAATGGTACTGTATTATAAGTGTAATTTGTAGTGGGATAAGGGAATTCTAAATGGTAGTAAGGGATAAGGGAAATCTAAAAGGTAGTGTGAGATAAGGAAGTCTAATTGGTAGAGTGGGATAAGGGAAGTCTAAATGGTAGTGTGAGATAAGAATTCTAATTGGTAGAGAGGGATAAGGGAAGTCTAAATGGTAGTGTGAGATAAGAATTCTAATTGGTAGAGAGGGATAAGGGAAGTCTAAATGGTAGTGTGAAATAAGGAAGCCTAAATGATAGTGTGAAATAACGAAGTCTAATAGGTAATGTGGGATAAGGGAAGTTTGAGATAAGGAAGTCTAATTGGTAGTGTGGGATAGAGAACTCTAAATGGTAGTGTGGGGTAAGGAGGTTTGGATAAGGAAGTCTAAAAGGTTGTAGGAGATAAGGGAAATCTAAATGGTACTAAAGCTCCCTAAAATGTGTTCCAACTTTGTACAAAGTATGTGTTGTATTTAGAGGATAACAGAAGAAAGATGAGAAGAGAAAAATGAATGAATTGCATTTGTGGTGATAAATTTCTAATATAAATGTTGGTTTAAAATTAAAAACAGGCATATGAAAGACATAAATTTATTTTCTTCCACCAATCGATATAGTTTCACCAATGACAATACTGAAGTTCACACAAATGTGTACATACAAGCTAATTTCAACACATCCAGTGTCACTACCATTCGCATGCATACTAAAAACATGTTGCACACTGTTTATACACTTCTCTCATTTTCCTATTGTATGCAATCACACTGTTTAAAAAATTCTCTCATTTTTCTGATTGTTGTATGCAATTACACTATTCATACACTCATGTCCAAAGAATCACACCCAGAAATAACACGTCTACTTGTACTCTCATTTTCTGTTTCCATCATCATGCAAGCAACAAATCATCTCAATGTACATACTATGGCATGATAAAGTGAATCCATTAGTCAACAACAAAACACCTGAGCTAGTGATGGACAAAGAGCAAAATACTTCTACAAAATATGAGTTAATTACCAAACTTATAAAAATTCCTTTAAAATATTTAAATATCATAAGTTAGCTATGCAATGTAATGTGACTTATCTTTCACAGGACACAGTGCATAAGAATTCTGCACTATAAAAACGTTAAAAATTAAACCATCAATTTAATGAAATAAATTTCAACTTTGCTTAATCAATACTAAAAAATGATTGAATTTGTGTCTGAAATGGAGTATAAAAAAAAAATTCTAAGACTTCAGTTAAATGTATTGTTGAGAGTATGCATATTTTATATTTGCACAATCAGTTGTTTCTTTACACTTGTTTAGTTAAAGTTTTTAAAATGCTGAAAGACTAAAAGATTTAATATTTCATGATGGGTCAAATGGCATTGGAATGTTTCAGATCCTCTTAATGTAAACAATAAATAAACAATGAGTTATTATAACAAACATTCCTTTAGGCTGTCTGAATATAAAAATATCACCTCAAAATTGGTTAGCAGACTAAGAAGTAAAATATGGTGATGCTAGTTTAGTGAGTCTTTTGTTGAAATTATATCTTCTGAAATGTTATGGTCCATGTCATGTACCCATGGTAACTCTGATTTAATAAACATCTTTGAAAAACATATGCAGGAGTAACTGGTGTATTATCCAAATGCATGTACTTCAGCAGCCAAACATGATATTAAATTTTTAAGAATCTCTTGTACAATCTGTAGGAGGTCACTAGGGATCCCTCTCAAAAATGTCATTGGAAAAGAAATAAGTATTATAGATATATTGCAAAGATTCCCTGAGACCAGAAAATTATTTCAAGGGTTCCTCTAGGGTAAAAAGGTTGAGAAAGGCAGATCTAAACTCATAATTTTGTAGTGAAAGAAGCAAGCTGCTTTTCTTCCTCTAATAATTATATAACTTTTTTTGGCTGCATTTAATCAAATATTTTCAATGTGTGGACTATGGAAAAAAGCTCTTTCAGTTGTAGACATCAGAAAAGTACTTTTGAAAATTAAAAAAATTAAAGCATATGGTAAAATAAAATTAAAAATGTATGATTCTTATTGTCCTATATTGGGTATACAAATTTTCCTATAGAGATCTTTTTTTTTACTGAAATAAAATATAGTTGCATAAAACATCCAATTTGGTGATATGTGTACTTTGAATGATATGATAAATTTTACTGCACTAGGACTCAGACATTTAGACTTTATTGAAATTAATTTAATAGTCATATCACCTCATTAATATACCTTTATTAAGAGTGGAGAGAGTCTGCAATTAAAAACTTTTGGAATTTTGCCCATGCCTCTGACTTTAATGTTTTTAATATTTACTTAAATGAATTATTACTTGTGCACATTTAAACAGTCATAATAAATATGCTCAAATTTACACACAAGGAAACAGTACTTTTTTTTTTTAATGAGAGTTTCAGCTGTTATTTTTATTACTGTTAAGTTTTTGGTTCTTCTCTATACTACATATATTAATTAAATAGATAAATTAATTTTATTAACTGTTGCCAGGATCATGCCTTTAGGATTTTCAAACACAATTATACATCTGGCAAGATCAATACAACATATGGAACAATTCTTAAAAAAATATATCTGTGCATATTAATTATTTGTCAAACAAGCATTATACAGTATATTACTTTCTTGTTTTCATTTCTAAATCTAATTTTCCCATTCAATTGTCAAATGACATTAAACAAAAATTACATTAATAGACAAGTATTTTCAAAATCCAATCTGCTAAGGATGCAAAAAGTATAATTATCTGAAGGGTAAATAAAACAAACTATCAAACAGAAATTGTGACTAACCAGCTCTTGATGACAGGATAAAAATACTATTTTCTATGTAGTTGTCTTCTGTGATTGGATAGTTGAAGTAAAATAAAGAAAGAATATTCTGAAGAGAATTTAATAACTAATCAAGCAAACTGATTGGGCAGTTTTAGTAATATGGAAAAAGAATATTTTTATAACACTGAACAGAATTTGAAACTAATAAACAAAGAAGAAAAATGTCTGATTATTGCATTCACATTTGAATGAATGGATGAGAATAGGACAAAAGCTATAGTAATTTTTACCGAGTCCAATTTTACAGCCACAAGGGACACATTTTTTCTTGCTTTTGTTAGCTTTATATAAATGTAAACGGGGGATGAAAAAAGATACCTAAAAAGCCTAAATTTTCACGCAGGAAACACTTCATATCAGACAATTAAATCTCAGTTGTACTTGTTTGACGATCAGGCTTGCAACAAATTCTGCACATTAAATGTAACTTTTCCACTCAAAACAAATAAAATAGCAGATATTTACAATAAATATGAGGTTATTTCTGAAAATCCTTGTTATTTTAATGATACTAATGTTCTATATCCTATACCAACACTTACCTCTACAAGTTTTGATCACAAATTTCTTTTAAAGTGATATTACTGAACAAAATGATTCTATATCCAACATTTCAACAAAATATTAAGAGCAAATAAAATGATTTTATATAAATCAATTAATCAATCAATCAATCAATCAATCAATCAATCTATCTATCTATCATCTATCTATCTATCTATCTATCTATCTATCTATCTATCTATCTATCTATCTATCTATCTATCTATCTATCTATCTATCTATCTATCTATCTATCTATCTATCTATCTATCTATCTACCTATCTATCTATCTATCTATCTTTAATAACAAGTGTTATAAAGTCAATAAAACAAATCATTTCATAACAAGTCTGTGTTTTTTCTTTAAAGTACTCAACCAATATATCTGGGATTTTCTTTAAAGCACTCATCCTTATTTTATTTTGCCAGAATTATGAAATATAGATCCTTCTTTGAGAACATTTTAATTTATACAAAAATAATTTGAAAGGTAAACACAATTCATTAATATTTTTAAATCACATGCTCAAGTGCATTATGTTCACACACATATGAAGTCTGCAGTCATTCACTCTGTCATAAAGAATTTCTTCTCTCCTTTTCATTATAAATAGTAAAGTTCAACAGTGCTAAACCAGAATGAAAAATACCACTGTATGTAAAACACAGAGTAGTAAATCTATTCAGTTTGGAAAGAGGTTCTGTAAAGATATTTCTTTTCTAGGCAAAAAATATAACTGCTTACTCTAAGCCAATATTCCAAACACAACTATGGTCCAATTTTCTCCTCAGTGTTTCAAACACAAATTCCAGACCAAACACAACTACAGTCCATTATTTTTCACAGTGTTCCTGACCAAACAAATGAATTTAGTCCAGTTCCTCAGCAGTAATACTGAATGCACTGCTGCCTTCGTCTTCTGGTGATTTATCAGTGGTGTGTGGTTTAGGAGTGTGAAGTATGCTGTCCTTAGGAGCGAAGAAGACTGGGGGCTCTTCATCATCAGCTGGAAGTGGAGAGTTAAATGTACCCAAGTCAAAGAGATCTGGCAAAGGTTCTGGAGGCTGATAAGGCCACAATTCATTTCCTGCAATCAATCAAAGAAAATCTTTGGATTTTAAAAGATATGAGAATTAACTTATTTATGAAGATTAATTTTGCAAATGAAAAGACAACTAGCAAATTGCAAAATGGAGAAGTCCAACAATTCAACAATGTCTTTCCATGTGCTTGTCATATGGTATACTTGGATGACTTGGTAATATACTGAATTCCAGCAGCAATGACTGATGATAAGAAAAAAGAAAATCTTGTGCATATTAGCATAAATGCTACATAGTGTTTTAAAATGTTTAAAATCACATGAAATTAAAAAAATCAATATTATTACACGAATAAGTTGGAATAACAACCAAAACAATGATAACCATAAAAACTCAGATAAACAAAATAGTACATATGATGCAATATGCATAAGTATTTCTATATGAAAACACCTGATGAACCTTTGTTTACAAATATCATTAATCTTTGATATATTTGCAATGATTCGGTTTTCAAAAACAATCTGAAATGAACTCCTACTACACAGTAAAAATAAAAATAACAAAAATAATTTATAAGTGAACTAAATAAATTTTGAGAAAACAATGTCATGATAAACTCAAAATATTTCTAAGGATTTATTGCAATACAATTCATATATTATAGGAATATAATGGTGAGAATCAATTCAAATTATGAAGCTAGACAAGAGATTAGTAATCAGAGTCTTACCTGTAATATTTCTAGGTCACAGCTAATGTAAGTTTTTTTACTTTACTGATAAGAGGCATGACCAGATTCTTAATGTTTCATTTTGTTTCCAAAAGAGGCAAGATACCATATTCAAACACTGATATTTCTGAGAAGAACAGTCGGATTCTTACCTGTAATATTTCCAGTCAATGCAGAGAATCATCCTATGTATTGGTAGTCCTGAGAAGGACAATCTCATTCTTGTCTGTAATATTTCTAGTAAGTGCATGCAATCAATTTCAATATTGATAATTTTGAGAGAAATAATCCAATTCTTACCTGTAATATTGCCTGAGAGAGACGAAGATGTAGGTTCTGACACATCATCTGCTAATGTATCTGAAAACTACAAAATATTTTAAGATTAAGACCCTTTAAAATATAGAGAAATAAACTGGAACACAGAAAGTTTTGCTATTAAAAAACAGTAGTACATGCATACACATTTACAAACATAACAAACTCTAATATTAAGGCTATTCCTAAGTTCTAACATCAAGAACCATTAAAAAGGAAACTTGTATTATTGATTATGCTCATTATGGTTAGATATGAATGAAACAATTTGACTCTTGATCTGAAGACATGCTAAAAACAAACAGATATGAGTTTCTACAATTACTTTTGTTTGCAAGTAACTGTAAAAAATACACTCAGCATTTCTCAATAATGATTGTGTCCTAATTTTATTTTCAATCTACTACATCAATTTTATTCAGCAACAAAATACAAAATGGGTTTGGAAGTAGAAGTACAAGTACATTGTACTGAGAATCTATACTGGAAATAAAAGTACAAGTACAATGTACTGAGAATGTATACTAGAAATAAAAGTACAAGTACACTGTACTGAGAATGTATACTAGAAATAAAAGTACAAGAACACTGCACTTAGAATGTGGATATGGAAATAAAAGTTCAAGGACTCTACTTAGAATGTATACTGGAAATAAAAGTACAAGGGCACTGTACTTAGAATGTGGATATTGGAAATGTAAGTACAAGAACACTGTATTTAGACTGTTGAGTTCGGAAATAAAAGTAAAATTACTCTGTACCTAGAATGTATATGAAAATAAAAGTACAAGAACCTTGTACTTAGATTGTAGGAAGTTATACAAGTAAACTGAATTTAGAGTTTAGAAAGCGAGTTTTGGAAAGCAGCAGTATATAAGTAAAATAAATGTATTAGTGGAAAGAGTATAAAATACTATGTATTCGGAATGTGGATTTTTGAAAGCAGCAGTATAAGTAAAATAAATGTATTAGGGGAAAGAGTATAAAATACAATGTATTCAGAATGTGGGTTTGGGAGTGCATGTAAACTGTACTGAGAAAGTAGGAGTACTAAAATACTGTACTAGAATGTAGGAGTAATAATACACTATACTGAAAGTATAGGAGTATTAATATGCTGTACTGAGAATGTAGGAATATTCATATACTGTATTGAGAATATAGAAGTACTAATACACTACACTGAGAATGTAGGAATACTAATATACTGTATTGAGAATATGGAAGCACAAGTATGATGAACTTAAAATGAATATTACTGGAAGTAAAAAAGTACTGTATACTGGACCTAGATTTTAGGTGTACTAATGTATTGTACAAAGAATTTGGGTTTGGGAAGTACAAGTTCATTGAACTTACAATACAGGACAGAAGCATAAGTGCTCTCTAAATAGAAATTGGGTTTTACACAAGTACATTATACATGTACTTTGAATGTAGGAGTACTCATATAGACTGTATTTAAAATGTGAGTTTTGGAAGTACAAGCATCAAAAACTTAAAATGCAGTAGAACAGTGAACCCCAGCTTTACTATGGGTCCACAAAATCGATTACAGCACTTAATCATGAAGTCCAATTTCTCCCACCCAATGCTATTGTCCTGTTTTTAAATCAATGAACCAGAAAGTGACTGCCACCTTTAAAAAAATAGTTATATAAAGAAGTCTGCCAATATTTGTTTAGGCTTCACCTTGAAGGAATTCTGGAAGACCATATAACATTTAGATTGTGTGAAAATCACTGTCACTTCTTGAAATGATTTATTCCAGTGTAGGATGGTGATGTAATCTTATGAAAGTACTTTGAGCCACATTTGCAACTGTGATTTTTTTTCCAATCCCTTTTCTCCGGTTGACTTTGAATATCTACAGAATTGTAGATATTATTTTCCAGGCTAGTTGTTCCTATTCAATAACTAATAAAGTTCATATGAATTAAACAGGGATTTCTGTTTGACGCTTTGCTGGTCGTCCAGTAAATAGCAAAACAAAGCTATTATAGTATAAAAACTTTTTTATACTAATTTATGTCAAGCAACTTGTGAAAATTTTAGAAAATGACAGTAATATTTTTTATATTCAAAACTACTGAACCTACAGCAAAAATCTTATGTGAGATTTTCACTGATACTTCATATATAAAGCACGATTTGAGCAGGTACCTTGTTTAAATTGTATGTTCACTCTCCACGCATATTATAACTAATGTCAGAATTATATTGTCTTGGGTCTTGTCAAATTGCACTACATGTGGATAATGAGTTGGGGACTTAACTATAAGTTGTTCTCTAAGGATATCCGCTCAAAGTGTAACAATATTTTGCTTAAATTTTTCTGTTTTTAATCATTTTCACTTTTATCCTTCAGAGGATCAAACTGGAAAAGGAAATACTAGGCAGAGTTCTTCAGATTTCACACAAATAGAAGACAGCATTTGTGACTTTTTAAGTCTTGTCATTAATTCTTGACTCAGTGAGCAGTTATTTTAAATTTTAAGAGCAATTAGCTTGTTTTTGTTTACTTTGAAGTCTGGGGGTAATTTCAATTAACACAAAAAGATTTTGGGTAATACCATACAAAGTTCCCCAACACCTGATGCTGGTTTTGGATGCAGAAGTACACATACACTCTTTATACTGTATAAGTACAAATACACTTCACTTAGAATGTAAGCATCATCAAAGAGCACACACAGAAAAGAGAAACATACATGACGGTGATATAAGAAACTCTTCTGACTAAAGATATGAGGGAAAGTCAACACATTGAAACAGACAAACAAATAAGCCTTAGAATGCACTAGCAAACTTGGCTATTGAGGTTTCAATGATAATACTCTTTGTAGCAAGGCTATGGGACTCTTTTAAGTTCACTGCCAAAACAACAACAATGGTATGAACTGGTCAGAACGATTAGAACAGTCAACGCGTGAATACCAGCATAGAAACTTATGGTGTCATAATCAATACTGATACTGTTTTATGACAACAAAACTGATTTTCTTCACGCCATCTGTTTGACTGCAGAAGTTCAGAAAAATTAATTTTTCTTTATTTGTCTGACAGACAGCTGGCCACACATTTTACTTGTTCAATTCTGAATTATCCAGCAAAAATCTAAAATATATATTTCATAATAAAACATAAACATTCCACACTCTATGTTATTTAATGTTAGCTGGTTTCAAACAAAGTTCAACTTAATTTTTGTAACTGCCCATTTGAAAATTAGACTGAATTTTTTACTATTCTAAAAAATGGATTTATCTACCCTTGATTTATGGAAACAATTTCAAAAAATGGTGGTGGAGATACAATGACTAGAGCATGAAACACTAAAGAGTTTATAACCAAAAAAGTATATTTGGAAAGATCACTTACATCAAGGTTCACTGGTAATGGGCTCTGAGGATCAAACAACTGCAAGAAATTAAAAAGTATATACACATAAAAATACAGTCTTTGAATAATAACGAAATGTAATTTGTAAATAACACTTATACTTATGCTTTAATTTTTACTATAAATTCTTTTTTTATACACAGCACACTTATAAAAGAAAGTGATAATATCATCTATTAGAAAAGAAATTAAATATTTTGGTGAATATCACTACAAATATTTGTTTCTAGAGTTACTTTTTTATGCTTGCATTAATAATTAAAATACTTCAATTCTACTAAAAAATAAACTGAAGAAGGTTCACTCTTTATTCACTGCTTTCAATAAAAGAATCCAAGTTAAAGATGTGATGATCCAGAACATGAACATGAAAAAGAAAAAAATAAGTTTACCAATGATATAATAACTGTTTTTAACAGAATGAAAACAGAAACCTGCACAGTAAACGAGTATACTGGTGTTTTCTTGACCAATGTTTCTAATATTTTCTTAATGGTATTTAACCTCTTTTATCTAACTAATTGATTATCATGTAGAAAGAGATTTTATTTTAGGTCTAATCCTTTATATTATATATTAGTAAAGTATTTTAAAGCATAATCATTGTAGTTTCATTATATATATACTTGATTCATTACATAACACTTAGGCATTAAGTTGAATATATATTTGAAAACAGTAGGGAAACACAGAAATCACTTTTAGTGGCAATTTAGTCTGTATTGTCTCTTCTGCGTTCAAGAGCATACACTATGGCTGCACTTTCAAGATATAAATGGTATGATAGATGTGTGTAGTGTCTGCATAAACTATGCGCTGTGTTTTGTCTGAATGAGCCATGCTATGCATGAGCTAAAATAAAAGCAATGTAAAAAATAACAGCATGTTGCCATCTCTACTGCTGTGGCTGTTGTCCAATCATCATCATTAGTCATCAATGTTTATCCTGTGACCCGACTTACTATGCTTGAACCATCATATATCTGTATACTTCCTATATGTATACTTCCATTCATATGTTCTCGATTCCTGTTTATATACTTTATGCTGGCTCTAAAATTTTGAAACTTTTAACTTTTTTAATCTAGAGTGTGACTTAGCTCAAGCTTGCAAAAGCAATATATATAGAAAGATTCAGAGAGAAAGAGACAAAGAGATGAACAAGCAGGAAGAAAAATCAAATCAAATTAGCAAAATACTTACACCAAGCAGAAAGTTTGTATCAATATTATACTGTCCACTGCTCAAGACATCTTTCAAGTTGTCAATGTTGGATTGAAGGATGTCTAACTGCTCCATCACATCTCTGCAATAAGTTACATCAATAAAAATCATCAGTCTGTCACCAGTAACAGCATCATCAACTGTAAGAAAGAAACAATTGGAGTAGGAAACCTGCCCTTAAACCACATCTAAACACCAGTGGGACGAACAAGTCACAACTAGTAATAGTACTCATCATATCTGATTATGCTTTACAACTTTTTCCATTTGTTGTTTCAATTTATGCAACATGCAATATATTTTATGTGTACATCTAAAATGTGAATGTATGTTTGCAAAAAGAGTACTAAATACCAAGATTTTAAACACTTAGTAATGGTATAATAAAATTTCAATGCATTTGCAGGGATTAATTATACGGATAAAACCAATGAAGTGTTTGTAACCAAGAACAAAATCTATAGATATTGATATATATATATATATATATATATATATACAATGATGAGAAAATTACTTTTGTTAAACTCTGGTCACCTTGAAGCTTTGAAAATTAGCAAAGGCTTATTTTGCTACAACCTTAGAGTGACTTATGTTACACTCTGAAAGCACTGAAATATAGGTAAGGCTTATTTTGCTACAAACTTAGAGCAGCTTATACTCTGACCACCTTGAAAGCAATGAAACATAGCAAAAAGGCTTATTTTTCTACACACTGAAACATAGTGAAGGCTTGCTACAAACTTATACTCTGACCACCTTGAAAGCACTGAAACGTAGCGAAAGCTTATTTTGATACAAATTCAGGTTAGAGTGACTTATGTAACAATCTGATCAGCTTGGAAATAAAGACTTATTAAGACCTATTCAATAAAGACCTATTAAGCTGAACAACTACTACACAATTTCACTGATTTTGTTGTATTGACCACTTGAAAGGCCTATTATGCTGAATGACTAATATACATTAAGATGTCAGTGAACAGTTTTCTATATAATCTGTGGGATTATAACTTAAGTATATCAATATAAATGCATATCAATCAACCCTATTCCTTTCTTTAATTACTATGACTAAGATTGCTATACTTTTTTGATATACATATAAAACAAGATAACAGTTACAGTTTATGTTTGCTGGATATTTTTGGTGTTAAGTAATCTCATGTGAAAGTATATTTTTGTAATTCTGCATTAGATAACATAAATTTTCCAAAAAAAACCATGTTAAGTTTTGCCACCTCTATAAAAAATAAAAATAAGCAGTTTATTTTTGATCTACTGAAAACACTATTGCAAATAAACAAAAGTTCACCACAAACATATTTCAATGTATTACTTCAGCAGATAACAATATGCATGCCACTATAAAAGTATAAAGATAAATTGGCACATTAATACATTAGCTCATAATTGTATCATTACAAAGTCATAATAAAATTTTTTTTAAATCCAATATTTTTTTTAAAGAAATGATAGATGAATGTGACAGAAAAAGCCATCTTGTAAATATGACTGAATTTTATTTTAAGAGTAATTTTGAACAACGAAATTAAAATAATACTAAAAATCATAATATGTTGAATAATACTAAGAATAATTTCATGTCTTTTCTGAATGGATGTGTAAAGTGAGTTTTGCACATTTACAGTCCCCATAAAACAAGACAAAACAATCTTTTCATATGATAAACAGGAATGAATGAATGGGTGATTAGATGATAAGTAGTATGCTAGTGATCATAAACTAAATAAAATAAATTTAAAAAGTGATTTTGTAACAAAAGACTACTATGAGGGTTAAACTGAAATGAATATCAAGAAATATTTGTCTAGAAAATTAGAAAATGCTGACAACTGTGTTTCTATCATACGATACAACTTACTTAGAAACTGGAAGAAGCTTGTCAGCAACGCTAAAATAGAAATACTCATATTAACAAAAAGCAACATTACACATCTACAATTTGTTTTTAAAAGCATTAAACGATCTACTGCTACACCAACTGTATAATATGAAAATAAAAGTGAGAAAATATTTTTAAATGTTTAATAAACAGAGACTTAAAATGTTTAAAAATCCAGAGAATATGTGATAATGTTTTTATTCAAAAACAAAAAAGAATACTTTTGCAATGTTTACAAAAAGAGAGAATAATTTACAATGTTTAAAAAAAAAATTCCAGAGAATACTTTATCTATTTCATTAACAGAATCAAGGCCTTTCAAAGAGGTCATTAAATGTCAAATGAACAGCCTCAAGCCTGCATGATATTAAATGTGCTAAGTACTGAACTCTCTTGTTCCACACTCAAATTGAGCCATGCTCTGAATGACATGATTATGAGTTTAAAATATATATAATTAAAATATTAATATATAATTATGCTGTTTCATTAACAGAATCAAGGCCTTTCAAAGAGGTCATTAAATAGCAAATGAACAGCCTCAAGCCTGCATGATATTAAATGTGCTAAGTACTGAAATCTCTTATTCCACACTCAAACAAATTGAGCCATGCTCTGAATGACATGATTATGAGTTTAAAAAATATATATATATAATTAAAATATTAATATATAGGAAAGCAATTAAAGTAGATCATGATTTTCTGGTGCCCAAGGGTAGACTTTATCATAACAATTAATGTATACATATGACTTCTGAATATTTGTTACAAGTGCTTTATATTGCTTAAATGCTATCTAGTGCTTTGAATGTTTTATTTACTGTATAAATGTCTGAAATAAAGCATAAACTATTTAAAGCAAAAATACAATATATTTCCAATATTTATTAGTAATAAGCTTCTTTGTCTACTCTTTCAATCAAATGCCATCTCATTTACCAAACTCTAACCAGTCTGCTAAGTGCTATTAAATAGTAATAGTTAATTATTTTTAAAATCCATTTTATTTGTAACACTAAACACTACGCAACAACTATAAATATGCCACGGTTTGTAAGTCACAAATTATGAAACATCACAATAGGAATGGCAAATCAACAGCTTTCAAAACTATATCAGTCTTTTCAATGTTATGTGTGGGACAACAACACCTCTCAAAACTACCTCAGTCTTTTAACATTTTGTATTGAAAACAGCAGAGCACAGAAATATCTTTGTACATCTGTATATTACACAAACATGTCTTCAGACTGTCAATTATAAACTGCCAAGATTTGTAAATTAATTTCCCATTACACCTAAACTATTACAAGTATAAATATAGACAGCAATGTTTCCAATACTGTGTTTATAATGCACGATACTTTTTTCAAGGTAATCCAGTAAAAGTGCAATAATACTATACTACGAAAACAAAACTTTCTGCTATTTTTAATAGACGCAAATAATGCCTTTAACCTCTAATATAAATGTAATAAAAATTTATCAGGCTATATTAAAAATAATATAAGACACATAAAGGATAATGGTTTTACCAAATATAAACATTCATTAAACTAAAAGTATTATAATGTGCTTGTAAATCAAATTTTTAAAATATTAAACAAGAAAATTGTTTAAAATTATTCCAACATGTATAACAATATAAAGAACACTTTGCTGTAACCAAAATATTTTCATAAGCAACAAAAATGTCTTCAAAGCAAATGCAAAAGAAACATGCTATTCATGAAAATTAAATTTAAAAAATCAAGCAAATTCTAAACAGACCTAGGAGAATGAATTCATAAATAACAATGTTGTTAACTGAACAGTGTAACATTTGTACCAAAACCACTCAATTTCTGTCGTAAGATGATAAATCAATCAATCAAATTACTGAAATCCTAAATTTAGTGAATAGATCAGTATTCTTTTGTCAAGAATTTGCCAAACATGAACTGTTAGGGTAATAAAAATTTCAAAGATTTTGGATCAGTAGAGTTCAGAAAAAAAATTGGGGTGTAATTTTGAAATAAATTCAACATCTGCTGTGAAAAAAAAAGTGTCAGATAAATCAGATAAATGTATGTAGCATTTATCTAAAATGATAACATGGTGTCAAATTTCATGTGGGTGTTATGTTCAGATGTCAGTGTGTAAAGTGAAAATAATGTTTACTTAAAATTACAATTAGCAGTACAGCATCCATATGAACTCTGAATGATGAAAAGTGGCACTGTACATGTATGCACTGTAATCATTAGTCTTCCTCTTCCCCTGATAACATTATTGGGACATCATCAGTGTGATGTCGATCTAGGAAACAATGGGTCTGGTCTGACTCTGAGTGATGGAGGGTGAGTTTATAGAAAAAGTGGTTGTGATTTGGTTTAGCTTGACAATTTGAATGTATAGATTCATTTACTCTGGTTGAGTTGTTTTTTTTTCTTGAAAAATAGTGTGATTGGCAATAGGTGCTGCTCTATGAGCAGCTCAAACATTTTTTGGTATGGTCTCTAATGGTCCATAATGTTTCACATGATATTTAAGGCATCATTCCACAGAAGGATCGTATTCAAAAAATTAATCATTGTAGTGTTTCTGCTTCTTACCCTGAACATCAAATGAAGTACATATAGTTGACTAGCATATATGGGCCATGTTGAAAGAAAAACACACTAATCTTTAAATTAAAATCTAGAATTATATCCAGTGTGATGAGATACTGATACTTTGAAAGGCAAACAGGAAATGAGACTGACTGAGGGAGCAGCAGATTCCTGTTTTTTTTATCTCACTGTTCATTCCAAATTTTAAATTTTATTTGCCCACTGAACATGTGTAGTTGAATTCATGTAAAGTGAAATGCACATTAAGATCCAGCACTACATTATGTCATAAACTTAAGCCAAGAATTTGTCATAAGCACCCATAATATGCACACATATTTATACATACACAAATAACAAATGCACTCCAGCATAAGCACACATACTCTCATATTTTAAATTCTTAAATAATACACACTTATTTTACCTTGTTGTGTCTGTAATGTATGTGCATTTATGCATGTTTTATACACTGTTTTATTTAACTTTTGGTAATTTCATTTTTTCCCCTTTCTCTTCAAGTTTGACTTCAAGAAATTTGATTGAGGGTTTCAAGTTGTGTTGAATTATGTGATCATAGAGCCACAAAAGCCAGATACCTCTTTGAATCCTATTTAGTTTCGAACTATAAATAATCCGTCCATCCATCCATCTATCTATCCCTTAGCCTTACCAACTGTTGGGGCACCATTGTTGACCTGACAACCAGTTTCCTCCATTCCTTTCTGTTCTCTGATAATCTTACTGTATCGCTCAGCTTCAGTCCTGTCCACTCTGAGATGTTATCCTCCCATCTTTTCCTCTGTCTTCCTCTCCTTCACCCTCCCTGTACAGTACCTTGCATGATTGTCTTGGCAAATCCTGTTGATCGTATGACATGCCTATACCATTTCATTTTTTAACAATGGCCAGTAGCTCTTCATAGGGCCCAATGGCTTGTCTAATTCGGTTTCTCACTTTGTCATTTGTGACATGATCTCTATATGAAATGCCAAACAACCTTCGAAAGCATCTCATTTCAGTAGCTTGTATCCTCCTTTCGAGATCCACTGTGAGGGTCCATGACTCACATGCATATAAGAACACAGATACAAGCAAGATGCACAGCATTCTGATCTTTGAGCTGACTGGGGTGTTTCTGTCTTTCCAAACTGCCTTCAGCCTTGCCATTTGCTGTTATTGTCAGCGCAATCCTGGACAGTATTTCTGGTTTTGATCCCTTGTCTATCTTGATGGCTCCTAAGTACTTGAATTTATGAGCTGTTTCTAGTTTCTGATCACCAATCATAATGTCAGTGTTGATGCCACTGGTGTTGTTAGTCATCAATTTGGTCTTCTCTGATTTCCATACCAAAAGCAGTAGCTGTCCTGTCCAGTTTTGCCACTAAATGAGCTAGCTCCTCATTTCCTGTAAGGCCAGGAGTTCATCAGCAAACATAAGTTTGTTATTGTTCTGCCTCCAGTACTGACAATTCCTTCATGGTCTTCCAGAGCATCTGTTATGATTATTTCAAGGAAGATGTTGAATAGAATAGACAAAAGTAAGCAGCCTCGTCTGACTCCCACTGTTGTCCTGAACCAATCTCCTATTTGGCCGTTGACTGCGCTGGTGGCCTTGCTGAAAAGGCTTTCTATGACTTTGATCAGATTGGCATTGATGTTGTACAGCTTCATGGTGGACCAAAGAGCTGCATGCCACACCCTGTCAAATGCCTTCTTAAAATCTACAAAAGATATGATAGAGGTTTAGTTGCTGCTGGCGGTACTTCTCACATAGTAATCTTGCATTAAAGATCTGTTCAGTTGTGCTTCACCCTGGTCTGAAGCCTGCCTGTTCTTCAGCTATGATTTCATCTCCTGTGGCTTCAGTCTATTTAATATGATCTTTAGCATGACTTTGCTTGGGTGGCATATATGACTGATCATACAATACTTCTGACATTGCTGTAAATTGCCTTTTTTCGGGAGAGTTATTATGAGTGACTGACTCAGTGAGTCCATGGTGTTGGACATTCCCCTGTCTGCCAGATCTTATTGCAGATTGTTAGTATGGCGCTTATCATGGCTTCTCCCCCTTCTTGGACTAGTTCTGCAGGGATGTTGTCTACTCCTGCTGCCTTCCCTTTTTTCACTGATTTTACTGCAGTCTCTACTTCTACTTGTTGTCAGTTCCACAACTGACAACTACCTCATCCTCTGTCACTGGTGGGGTGTCTGGGACCCTGTAGATCTGTGGTTGTATAGATCTAAGCAGTATTCTGTCCATCTCTTAAGAGTGTCTTGATCTTCTGTAAGACATTTCCTTCCACTATCTTGAATGATGGAGAAGCGTCCTTGTTTTACACTGGTCAGGTCTTTCACCAGTTGGTATGCTTTTTTTGCTATTATTATTCTTTACATTTTTTCTATATCTTTACACTGGTCTTTAATCCATGTCTCCATAGGCAAAGGAGACTATGATTATGTTTGCAGATATTAGAATTTTGTTTTAAATGCTGTCAGTACAACTGTTTTAAACTTACCACAGACAAAAAGAAATTTGATACAATACACTAGCTTGAAAACTTTTTACAAAATAGTAATCGTGGCAATGATTAAGCACATTACTTTTAAATATATACCTGAATCAATACAAAATTTATATTTATAATTTCATTACAAAATCAATACAAAACAATATTTGCTAAAAAAAATTTCATGCATTAAGGAAAAAATGTTCTTTATCCTTTTCAAAATAAACTTTTCATAAAATGATGTACCTGAGAGAAAATTGTCTAATGAACATCTGATGGCATTTTTCCAACATAACTTTTCCAACAAATCATGTGATCAAAAAAAAAAAGTATATAATGAACATCTGTTAGTCATTTTGTGAACTATAACTTTTCTATCAAATCACTTTATCACAAGTACCTAATTCTGAACATTATTTTACTTTATTGTTTTAAAATGTATTACAAATAAAATGACATACTTAATTGCATTTGTGCCTCATGATTTTGCATATCAAATAGATTATTCAACAATAATTCAAAGTTCCCCTTTCAAATGATTGAAAATGTAAAGCTCTATGATCATAAATTGTAAACTAGTGACTAGACTTTAACGTAAAAGTATAGTGAGCACAGTGTAAAGTTTGAGATAAAATGGTAACCTCCCCAAATCTTCAAATTTTGCATGTTGTAGAAAAAAAAAGCTGTGAGGTATTACAGTATATGCTGATTATAAAATTATGCAATGAGTTGACAGTGCAAAATGTGAGGGAACCAGAAATTAATAAATTGCAAATTGGTAGCAAAGTAAAAATTATGCCGGTATAAAAAGGCAAAGCTGATGAAAAACAAAACATACAGGAACAAACCATACAAAGAATATCAAAGACGTAAAGTCTATTGCAGTTTCTGTGAGGTAAAGATGTTAGTGAAAAAAACATCAACAGGTAATCTCTATTTGAAGACAGAGACTTCTGAAAATTTAGTTAAGTTAATTTGCAGTAGATTTATTTAATTTTACTGTATTATTTTCACTAAAAGAAAATCAAGAAAAAAAATAACTGCACATGACATACATATTTCAAATAATAAAAGCGGCCTTAGTTTCAAGCAATATATGTTAATTAATTAATAAATGTTTAACTGATTAAGTCAGTGCAATCTCTAAATCCCTAAATGAATTATAAAACAGAAGTATCAAACAAAAGCAAATGAGTCCATGCAACCTGTGAATCCATAAATGAATTATAAAATAAAAGTATTAAACAAGAGTTCAAGTCCAATCAACCTCTGAATCCCTAAATGAATTATAAAATAGAAGTATTAAACAAGAGTGAAGAAGTCTATGGAACCTCTGAATCCCTAAATGAATTATAAAATAGAAGTATTGAACAAGAGTGAAGAAGTCTATGGAACCTCTGAATCCCTAAATGAATTATAAAATAGAAGTATTGAACAAGAGTGAAGAAGTCTATGGAACCTCTGAATCCCTAAATGAATTATAAAATAGAAGTATTGAACAAGAGTGAAGAAGTCTATGGAACCTCTGAATCCCTAAATGAATTATAAAATAGAAGTATTAAACAAGAAGGAATAAGTCCATGCAACCTCTGAATCTCTAATGAATTGTAAACTAAAAGTATCAAACAATAACAGAATTAAAACCTAACCACCATCAAAACTGTTGATTAAAAGAGAAGAAATTACATCCAGCAAATTAACACTAATAACTGCAGAGGTATCAATATAACCAATATAATCAGAGTACTTTGCCTTTTCTTTTTTCCCACATATATTAGTTTAAAAGGCATTTTTCATGATGCCCAAGAAGTACATCATTTAATGTATACATGTAAATGACATTCAAAAAGGATTTTTTAAGTAAAATAAGTATTACCTAAATGCTTGTCAGAAGATACCCATGATTCAAACTCCATAAAAGAGAAAGAAACCACTAAGCCTATCCACTAGAGAGAGGTCAAGCTTAAATAATTATTAATCAGAATGCTGCCCCCCTTTCCTCAGTTTTCATTTGATATACACTTTGTTAAATCAGTGTTGAGGGAGTAGCATGGCATTCACAGAGGTTGCATGATAATAATCTCCTCTCCTCCTCTCATTCAAGAAAGTGTGTGTGAGGGGGAACTTAAATTTCTCTCGAACAAGGAGTATAAAAAGCTGCTCATACCAGTATATCATCCTCTAAGAGACACAGGCCTTGCTTCCTGCTGTGCTGTTTACCAAATTAATATTTTATTTATTGTAATACTACCTCCTAAGATTTTTCTCACAACACAAACATCATGCAGACAAAGAACCAACATAACTGGTCAGTCATCTTTAGTGGACTAATCTAGGAGAGTTGCAGAAGTCCCAAGCACTTCGAAAGGGAGACCAACCCATCTCCTAGTGACTCTTCTTTATCTCCTCTGTTGTGTAAGCAGACTAAACAAACTCTTTGAGATAGTTCATTCTTACATAAATACATTCATCATTTTTCAGCCTCCAAACAGAACTGATGTCATTCAATGACTTAAATAGAATAGTGAAGAGCTGCTATGGTGTAATTTGTCAACCATTACACTCCAGTGAAGAACACACTCTTGTATTCCTTCCTCAACATAATGTGAGGAGGGTGATAAATACTAAATGAACTTGGCCTGCAGTCTGATAGCATTTGAGATTTCTGAATTCTGTGCATGTATATGTAATGGTATATATCTGACTACTGTCAGTGGCTTAGCTCAGCCTTGCCTAATAGCAAGGACAAAAGGGCAACTAGACATGTATATACTTTAATCAGTCAACTTTTGACTGAAACTAAAATTGCCTCTTCTTTCACTCTTGAAACTCATACAAACTAAAAAAGAAGGATGGAAATCAAAATATTCTTTAAGCAGATAAAAGAAAACAAAAGAAAACAAAACAAAAATATGCAATAGGCCATTAAGCTACATGGTCAAATTAAAACCAGTTCAAGTGTCAGCTAACCCCCACCCCACCCCCAATAAGGATGTAATGCTCCTCACCTTAATTCTGAGAAGAGATAGAGAGAATGACTGAGCAAGAAAACAATACCTCAAATAATAATTGTGAGAGAAGACTGATGCCCGAACAAAAAATTAGAAAGCACAATCATGGTTTGACAAATTGTCTGAGAGTGAATGCATTGAAAACAGTTGTGTGTGTGTGTATGTATTGTGTGTTTTCTGTGTAATGTGTGTCTTAACTCCACTGGGTAAGTACTTTAACATTTATCTATTCCTGAGAATGGATCTCTGGCAACTCTTAACCTTTATCTCCTCCTAGGGTGGTGAATTTGTGGCTATTCTGGCTTGTATGGGGTTTGGATCATAGATAGCTTGTATGTTTGGTTGTATGGTGGAAAAATAACAGTTTAACAAGCATTCTTATTGAAAATCAAATATAATAAAAAAGAAGTAAAAGTGAAAATGAATTTATACAAATAAATAACTTTTTCAATACTAAACTTATATCTATTCAGTTAAAATATAATACCAACAGGAAAAATAATTAACAAAATAATAAAAATTAAAATTAAACAAAATTGTACTTACTTAACTGAAAAAATCCATTTATATTCTTTGAAAAATCCATGTTCACTTTAACTGCTATCAACAATTAGACTAGTTCAAAAGTTAAAAGTAGAAAAGAAACAATTAAATTTTCTAATATAATGTAGCTTTCAATTTACATAATGTGTGTGTTTGGGTGGGCGGGGAGAAGACGATGATTTGTCAATACTACCAATGTATTTGATCAATTATAAAATGGTTCCTAAACCATGATGTTATATTTTAATTCCACTCTGGTATTAGACTTTCAAGCTATTAAAGTACTCAAATTAGTAAGAGTAGTGCAAAAATGCACAAATGCATATTATTAATCAATATTTCTTGGAGGTTTTCTAGAGTAAATTATAGCAAAATAAATAACTGCAAATTTAAAAGCAGCAAAATTACTTTTCACAACTGTTCAAATAAAGCACTCTTTGCTTGATGACTGATGGACAATACTGCTCAGATAATCTAGTCCAAGCTTACCTACTCTGCCCATAAATAAGTAAATTTGCAAAAGTAATAATGTATATGTAGGTGTCACTGGGCAACATTTTTTAAAATTTAGAAGCAAGATTTTATTACCTGTTAAACTAAATGTCTCCTTATATCAATGCAGGGTTCTAGACTGGATTTAGAAATCTGTTCTAATATAGGTATGAGGTATTAGAGCCAGATCTATGCCACAATGGGTTTATTAAATTTTTCTTTTCAGAGGGTGAGGGTGTTGTATGTGAACTTATCTTTGTTATTTTCAACATCTCGAAATGTTTTTCTTAGGCAAAATGCATCTTTGAAGAAAAAAAGAAAAAAAGAAAACATCTGGGCATTAGAAAAAAAAGCCTTATTCAGATTGAGTCAAAGCAGTTAATACCCAGCAAAATGAATTTTAAAAAAGCAACCTACATGGTGGAAGAAATCTGCTTGTCTGACTGACGCAATGCAACCTGTCCAGTGTTCGGCTTCTGTGTTGATTCTTTGGCAGGTTGCTGATTCTGAGGAACAGTAGACACCTCTGATAATAGTGGAGGGTTTGTTGTTGTGGACCTCTGCTCTGACGGCTTGGTTTCCTCAATAGGTGCTGATGGAAGGATATCTGCAGACAACAATGCCTGGTCCAGAAGGCTGACCGTTACTGTAACAGGTTCCGGATTCACTGCAGCTTGATTGAGATACTGATCTGAATCCAATTTGATCTCTGCTGGTGAAGCAGTCTGAGTGCAAATAGTTTAAAATATAATTTTAAAAAGAAAATGCAAATGTACTACTATAAAACTTTAATTCATGGTTCAGTGATCACAAATTATAGACACAATTTTGAATTTATTATATATAAAATTCAAAACAGTAAACATACACACACACGTGCACAAGCAGGCAGACAGTCAAGCAGGCAGGTAGATACTTTATTTTGGAGTGTTTAAAAAACTGATAAATCTTGCAGTACTGGCTACAGTATTTTAAGGTTCAAAAGATTGTACTAATTACAAGTTCTTTAAGTGATCCACTGCATGGAGCAATTATTGATCAGTTATTATTTATTCCAGCAGAATTATTTAGCAAATCAGAATATAACCACATGAAGTTTAGCTGCATGACACTATTATTTTGTTTGTGTATATTATATAATATATATTCAAATTAGTAAAGATAATACAAGAACATCTTATACATTTTTCCAGTTGTTGTTTGCATTATTGACATTTGAAAAAAGAAGAAAATGAAATAATGGATATGGAAAATCTGCAGTAAGAGCAGTGTTTAAAGCATGTAAATTAAGTGTCCACAACATTAACTCTCTTATATACCCAAGCCAATGCTTACCAAAAGACACCATGCAAACTGACTATAAGTCAAGAGCTGCAAAAATTGACCAATTCCAACACAATTTATCCTAATTCCTACTACTCTAAACATGCAAACTATTTTTTTTGCTTCTGACTTAACCAGTCCATGTGTTTGACACTACAAAATTCTAAATTACAAAACCCTCCTCTTCAATTGCAAACACACATTTGTGTTACAATCCTTTCCTAAATATTAGTTATTAAGGCATTTGGTCCTTTCACCTAGCAGTCTCTTTGGCCTTTACTGTCAAGATAAAGTTACATTCTCCATACTTTTTGGTTCAATTTAGTAACATTCCTCATTCCTGGCTGCCTTTCTCTTTGTTTTTAAGATGATAGATTGTGTGAAGGGTACAAGTTTACTGAAGTAAGTTAACTGTACAAAATGCACGAGATACACTAGTGTAGACTTTTGAACTCTGAAAACTGTTGGAAAGATCTCCATTACATTGGGAATTTATAAATATCTACAGTAAAAAGCTAAGATCTGCCACATAATGGTTTTTCTCTATTTCTGTCAGTAAAGCATGTTGATTCTTCCAAACAGAGTTCTATCATGTTTTGTTACTGTTACTGTTTCAGATTTGAAAGACATTGAAAAGCAACACTTTTCTCATGTGGTGGGTGAGATAACTAATAAAAAAGATAGACTGGTATCTTTCCATCAGCTATGTTGCACACCCAATGAAGAAGGAAGCTTTTTTTGAATCCCACCAAAATTTAAAATTCATTGTACTCTCATTATAAGTTCTCCTAAGAGTAAGACTAAGAAAGACTGATAATGACCACTGTTCCAGTCTTCTTAGGAGAACTTAAGATGAAAATACATGCTTTAAGACATTTATTCGTTACACCTTCACTCTGTCCTTTTTAAAAAAAAAATGTATCTTTTTGCAAGGAAGTGGGTCTTGTTAAAATTTTCTGACTTAGGGTTATAAAAGCCTTACAATATCATATTAGTATTATTATGCTGACAAGTATACAATACTGCACTTTTTACACAGTTCATGTCAAAGTGTTCCCAAAATGCTGAAAGAAATGTCTCCAGACACACACACACAGGAAAGTTTCAAATGAAAACATGGCATCTTACATGTGGAACTATATTTAAGAATATATGATATGCTGTATAGCAGCCAATATAAGATAAATTATTACAAAGAGTGATAATTAAAGTGCTGAAATAAAATGTAAGAATCAAACAGGGGGGGGAAAAGTTTATCTCTTTATATTCCTAAAAAATGTGGCTAGATATTTTTTTTTAAATAAAGGCCAAGAAAAAAGTTTCAGACACTCTCTCATGCTCAATATCCTCTCCTTTTTCTCCTTGAGGAACAAACTCAGTCAGTCAGTCAATCTATCAATCATTTTCCCAAATAAATGAGCGCTCTAACTCAAAATAAAAGTGTGAAATAGCAAATCATATAGGAAAACATAAAGATAATACAACTTTGTGCATAAAATAAACTATGCTAGATATTTATAAAAATAATTTGGACTCTTGTTTTCTACTAAAACATTTCTACTGAGCTGACAAACTATGATATTCACAGTCCTCAATTTCATTTTCTTCTTTGTTTTACCATATCCCAATGATAAAACAGACCTAATATCATGTTTATTTTGTTTGGTATTTTTAATGTAAAAATATATTTTTTTCTCAAAAAGAACTTTTTTCAGTAATTAAAACAAAAATAGAATTGTTTTCTGCTGCTTTTATATTACATTATTTTTTTCATTTTGCTTCTTATAACATATTGCCTATGATTAACAATTTTAGTTTTAAAAGGGTGCTGTGAAAAACAAATACAGTCCAAAGTCAAACTCACTTTGTTGAGAATATTTGATTCGTGATCATTTGAATCCACCTCTGATGACTCAAGGAGCTCATGAATGATAAGCCCAGAGACTGGCTGAATGGTTGCACTGACAGTAAATTCAGAACTACTTGGCTGTAATAAATCAACATGATTATTAGTCATTAATAATTCTGAAAGCCACATCAGAGTGTAATTCCTGAAATAGAGTTCTTCCAAAAACTAAAATCCACTAAGAATATGTCTGGCTTTTTATATTAAGTTAACTTTCAGACTTACACAAGATAGTTAAGCTAATAAGCAATGGATGAAGGATCAGATTAATTTGATCTCATTCTCATAAATCTTAACCAGTGAATAATAAAAACTACTCATCCAGTTGGAACTGGTTTGCACTGCATCAGCAATTTCTAGCATATTTTCAACTCGAGTTGTTTACTCCAACTCTGACACATACAAAAGTACCATCAACTTTGACAATTTAATAATTTATATAACAATTACATCTAGAAATAGGGATAGGCAAGATTAACTCCACCATACATATTAACCTATCCTGTCTTAATTATGAAAGCCCCTATGGTCCAAAGTTCAAAATACATAGTTATTTTTATAAGATCAATGAAGATAATAAACTTTACTTATATTTTCAAATAAATGTGGCAGAGAAATCTCTGTGCCCCCAATCTATGACCAACCATTACAACACAGAACAGCCTCCTCAAGACATATCTTATGCCTCTCATTACTTGTTTTCTAACTTGGTGTTGAACCATCTCTTGAAATAGATTCTAAAACTAATAATGTCTATATCAATTGACAAGCAGCCATTTCTTTTTTGTTTAGTACTCAACAAACAAAATAAGTTGTTCATGACACATCTTATGCCTCTCATTACTTGTTTTCTAACTTGGTGTTGAACTATCTCTTGAAATAGATTCTAAAACTGATAATGTCTATATCAATTGACAAGCAGCCATTTCCTTTTTGTTTAATACTCAACAAACAAAATAAGTTGCTTATAAAAATATTCTGTGATTTGCTAAAATATTATTCAAAATGGAACCCCATGCTGTGAAGGATACTCCAGATGCAGATTGGATGCAGATATGATGTTTTAAATTAGTTATATCCAAAGTTCTTAGTGTGCCATGTGGAAATTCTGAGAACCAACATCTTTTCAATATTTAAGCCACGCACAAACAAATCATATCTTTATAAGTTTTAGTTGTGTCTGTTTCAAACTATGTCATACTTTTAACAGGTAATAGTTAAAATGTTCTAGTTAACAATTTACCACTCACTGACTGCACTGTGTAATCGTGATCTATAGAACTGTCAACGACTCTAGCCACTTTGGGTGGAGTGGCATTGTCCATGTTTCTGTTGGATGCTTGACACGAGTCACTGATCATGAGTGGCATTTTGCGCTTTAGACCTGGCATGCCTCTCCGACCTCCAACGATAGACATGAGAAAATGAATCAGCTGCAGATATAACATATATGAAATAATATTAATTTTCTATATTTTATGGTCTACAGTTTATTATCTAACCCCACTCACTAGATTAAGAGTATCAGTGATACTAAAGCAAACATAATAAGATCAGGTACTGCACTAACCCAGAAGAAAATGTTTATTAAAAACAATGATATACCAAAAATGCACCCAAGCAACAAAATTTTATTATTTTCAAAACATGCATTATGTGACTACTGAAAGTAACAATCAATGATATTACAAAGACATTTGACAAAAATGATTAATTTTTGTATTTAAACAAAATAAATTCTTCTCTAAGCTAGCTGCACAGAAGTGAGTGATGTATTAGTATATACTGGGTCATGAGGATCCAATAAATGAGCAATAAAATAAATTCCTTTTTAAGAAGTAAACAGAGCTTTAATGGACCATCACTGAGTTTGATATTATTTATTAAAGTAAATATTTCATAATTGTCAAAATGACATGGTGTAGTGCATATACTATCACTACTTGGCCACCATTTTGTATATGCAAACATTGCCTATCAGTGGAATGGGCAGTAGAAACGTTATGTGCTGAATTTTGCTTATCCCATCAAGCTCTGCCTTGTAAACATAAATAAATATTTAAAGATATTGTTTATTTCACGAGCAAAATTGTATTTAAATTAATAACATCCGACAAATTAGATTCCGGAAGTGTTAAAAAAGGACTTGTTATGTTGAAGAGCTCTTAGAGGACGACTGTCTTAACCAATCAAATCAAGTCTTTTATATGATTTGCATAAATCTGATCCTGATTGTATTAGGTTATGTCAGAGTTTTACATGAAACTGGACTATAACACTGGTTAAAGGCAGTATTGTAACAATTATAATGTAAGGGAGGTAATCCTCTGTTTCTGTGTGCCATGTTCCTTTCTACAATACAAATAATGGTGGTAATCAGGAGTCAAAGTTTTGCGTTTTCAACGATTTTCGCTTAGGAATAAATTTTTCAGCAGAGGTGGGTTCAAAAACCTCTTTATTAACATAAAATATGCATTTGTACATTAAGAAAATATAAAATCCTGAAAGAAAAGACCTTCAACAATGCAAATATATAATATCTAAAAAGTGAAAAAAATAAGAAAATTTGTTTTCCTTCCACTGGCTCGAGCAGTCTGTGGCTTTAATCTGTAAGTGGAAACAGTAAGTCGAAAGGTTTAGAAAATTTCTAAGAGATATCTGAACTCTTTGCTTATGAAGTAAAAATTAATTCAAATTAATTTGTTCCATGACTTTTATTGTCATGTGAGATATAAAAAGTTTTGCTTCAAACCCATTGTGCAAACAAGGTTCTTTGATGGAACTACATGGAAACAAGTTCTACCACAAGTGGAAATATCATTAGTTCAATGGACAGCCATCTCAAAAGTTCTACCACAAGTGGAAATATCATTAGTTCAATGGACAGCCATCTCAAACTAAATATGTTCTTCTTTCAAACACAGAGAAGTGCACAGAGTAGTGTAGGGTAAAATGTAGAGTGTGCTTACAGTGCAGACCATATCTGAAAACTTTCCACTAAGCAAATAAATGATGACAACTGCAGAGATACTAACCTAAGGTAGTATCAGTAACTTTTAACTTAAGAAAGGATAGTGTTGTTATAAAATATAACATTTTTTTGAGTGCTATTTGAACCATTTTTGCACTGGTTGTGATGATGAAACTATTAATATACCCGATAAATGTAAGTTTATATTACATAAAGGTTTTGGTTTAATTCTTAGTGGATATTACTTAGAATAAATTTTGATTGAGTGTGTAGTTGGAGGTTGTCTGAAGGAAAAGGAAACTTATCAAACTAAAAACCATTTAATACTTATATTTGTAAAAATCTACATGTTGAACTTCACAATGTCCATCACCTTGGGACAAAACAGTAATTTGAAAATACAGGTAGGTAGGGACAGGGAAGAGTGTATAAAATATTAACTCTGACCTTGTTAACAATCTGCTGCTGTTTGGCATGTTTCTGCCGTAAGGATGCCACTTCTCGCCACAATGCTTCATTCTCCCTATGTGCAAAATTTACATAAAAGTCTTTGTTACTAGAACAAAAGTATACTCAAAAACAAAACATACAAGGACAACTGAGATTTTATGACTGCATATTACCTGGTTGATCAGGTCTGATCTGATGCTGTCTATTTACTATTCAACTCAATAAGAGGTAAGGAAAGTTCAAAACTACAAATGTTTTGGTCAGTCATGTAAGTGTTCATTTATTTGGAATTACTAGCAAGAAAACTAATTATTTTTATATTGTTCACAAAAATATTTTGAAATTTATCTGTCATTTTATTTTCAAAATCAGTGTATACATGTTATTTCTGATATTTAAAAAAAAAATGAATGAACATGCTACCTACTCTCAAACCCGTTAACTGCCAGGTGTATGCACTGATTGCCTGTTAGATTAATTATCTGATGCCTGTAGAAGGTGGTCTACTTAGAAAGATTCTTGTAACATTACTTATAAATGAAAATTAAAACACTTTGTAAAGGAATGTTCACTAAGTCAAATATAACAAAATTATTTATGTTCTTTACAAAATATTAAAGATGTTAATTAGCTAACTTTGATAATTACACATGGAGAAAATAGGCAGGAGAAAACAGCTGTCATTACAGAAAATTGCTGTAAAGTATCAAATATGTCAGACATCAGAATATTAATCTTATCTTAATTTTTTTTAAGTATATCTGTAAGCGAGAATAAACTGACAGATTACAAAAATTCAATTTGTTTCCATAAATTGTGACAAACCCTTATTTCAGTGTTTAAAATTATCACAGCTACATATATGGTGATTCTTGAATTAAGCTTTTTTTATAAAGGTAATCTGATAATGATTTTGTAAATGAAATCATAATAGTTAGCTACATTTGCCTCCAAATATTTATTTTGGACAATTAAAAAAAATTTAGGTAATTTCAGTTTCTTCTTTGATTTTGCAAATTGCTAGTTCATCCAACACTGCATATTTTATTCCAATACCTATTGTAAACTGTTGTAAATAAAGTGGGTAAGAGTTACTTTCATATTTGTGCAGCTGATTGGCTTATACAGTAGTGATCTGACTTTTCTTTGTTAAATTGGTGTACATAAAATAAAGTGAATAAGCAGTTCAAGGCAACGCTAAGCAAATAACCAATGAATGCACATCAAATGTAATTGTACAGAATTAAGACTAAGTAATTCTATAACAGCTTGAAAAAGACTGGCCAGTGAATACTCAAGTGAATTACAATAGTAGTATGGAAAAGTGAAGCATACTGTACAACTGCAAGTATTTATCTCAACTAAATAACCCTAAATTAATCTTCATTAACCGTGTTACAGACCTGCCTACCCCCCACCTTAGGAAACCAGAAGATCACTGGTCCAAAACCAGAAGATTTTGAATGGAAACCAGAAGATTTTATGCGGAGTCTGGCTTTTTAATAGAAATACCAATAATATAAAATAAATGCAAAATAAAAAAATAATGTTAATATTTGTAAATAAACTTACCAATAATGTAATGATTAATGCAAAGCACAACAATTTGTCTACATTTTGTCTAGTCTCCATTCCACTGTTTATTTTAGATGAATTTTTGTCAAGCACACCAAGTGTTAGGCAGTTTTATTTAGATATTTCTTTAGACTTCATTTGAAGAAGGATCTTCACATTTCAGAATAATGGGCCATTGAAGTACCTCATCATGATTTTCACTTTTACAGAAATTCATTAAATATTTCATAAATGGATATTTTAAAAAATATATATTTAACTTTTTATTATCTAATGTACAAGCCACAAAAAGGAACATGTGCCTATTGAAAATTTTTAAGAAAAAAGTTATGATTTTTTTTAATTGTACCCATCTAAAATATATATTTTGGGAGAACATGTAGAATTTAAAAAAATAAAATTTACTTAAACCTAAAGCATATAGGCTTTCATCCATGCACAACCTTTTAATTTTATGTATGAGAAACTAGTATACCAAATTTCAGGGACATGGAATAATTACAACTATTCAAAAGGGGTCTTAGCATTTAGTTCAACAGAGGAAAAAAGTCATTTTGAGAAAAACACATTTAAAGTAAAATAAAGACTACAGAACTTTAAAAGTGTTCAAGTGGTTTATTTTTTTAAAATAAGTATACCCTATCCATACTACATTGGACTGCTCTTAGTCATTTAGCTCTCTCAGAATTAAATATACTAATACTATATATTACTATCCTTTACATCCTCAGTGTACAGTCATTTTATTTTCTAATACTACATAGAACCAGAATATTGAAAAGAAATTTTTTTAAAAATATATTTATCAATCCACATTAATAAAATTTGGAATATATGTTGTCTTTGTTATGAGAAAGCAAAACCAATTATTAGTTTTAGTATATCTGGTTCAGATTTTAATTTATAAATGATTTAAATATATAAAACACCTGTATTTTTCTAAATTTACATGTCCATTAGACTAGAGAAAAAACAGTGAAAGTCTTCCTGTAACATTTAAAATGTTATTAAAAAGACATTATTCTTCAATAAGCATGCTTTGTTAATTAAGAATTGGATATGATTAATATTATTATTTTTAATGTTTTATGCATTTCTTTTGTCTTCAATGTATTGTATTTATTATCATGCCTTCTAAAATTCTATTATAATAATGTGTGTACTGCGTAATCACAAAATATCAACGGCTAATTTACAAATACATGTATATATATATAGGCCTATATATATTTCTAATTTTTTATTATATTTTTAGCAGAAATGATTAAAATAAAAAATTCGACTAAATCAAAATGTTCACAATTCCGTAAATTACTTTCAAACAAATTTGACTCAGGATCATTTCTTTATCGTCGATGATCTTTTGTTTTAAAACTTGTGTCACTTTTTTTAAAAAAAATAAATTTTGAAGTTTTACATATTATATAAGAATAATTACAACGGATTCTAGAAAAATGATTATTTGAACCTCAATGCGGTTTCAAACATAGGCCTACCGTTATTGAAAACGCCAATCTTTTTCCTAGCATTGCAATATAATTCGTCAAAGTAGCTTGTTTTGGACGGATAATTTGCATAGACTGTCTTACATGTAAGTTGAATGTTATTTATTAAAGTAAATATTTCGTAATTGTCACGCATATACTATCGCTACGTGGCCGCCATTTTGAAAAAGCGAACTTCGTCTATCGGTCGAACGGGCAGTAAAAACGTTATGAACCGAATTTGCTTATCCCGCTAAGCTCTGACTTCTCAACATAAAAAATATTCAAAGAAAATGTTTATTTCACGAGCGAAATTCTGTTTTGTCAACTAAAATTAATAACGGCCGACGAATAAGATTCCGGAAGTGTTAGAAAAGGACTCGTTTGCTGAAGAGCTCATAGCAGACGACAGAGAAGCAGTTAGAGTTACGCCGCCGTTAGCTCTATTGAACGCACGGTAAATTTTTCGTCCTGTCATAATCGATCGTGAAAAAAAAAATTGAAAATGAAAATGAAAGCGGAAGATTTCTTTTGGAAGCGGAAGAGCGGGAGATTCGAGGTAAAAGCGGGAGATTCTTCCGCTAAAAGCGGAAGGTAGGCAGGTATGGTGTTAAAATCTACATTTTAAGCAGAGTCATAGAGAATGATAGCGTAGAAATGATCATAGTTATGCACACACAAGTTCAAGCACATATCTAAATTGAATCACCTTTGATTAATTTTCATCAATTGTTACCAAACCTACCTTTTAAGCTGTACAAGAGTAGATGATAAATTCTCCTGCTTTCCGCGTAATTGTGTAACATCAGTTAGGACTTTGGACATTTCATCTGGGTTTAAGGTCAATGCATGGTTCTCAACCCTCATCTGAGCTGCCTGCTGTTCGAACCAAACAATATATACAATGTTACATCAGTCTGAATAAACATTATTATTTAAGTACTTTTGCTGTAATTACAGTTTGACACAAGCTCTTGGCTTCACAAGCTTTTGTTTTTACACTTCCAGGTTCCCTATTCCCAAGCACAAAACTACACTGAACAAACTCATCTTTATCTTTAACAACTGACCATTACAAATTAAATCAAAAACCATAAATAATTGAATATATCACTGGAGGATCACATCCTGTTGATTAAGAACTCACAATTCTTTTTTCATTTACAATGGATATGGCAAGGACGACTTTAAATATCTAAAAGTGTTATAAACCTGGTAAATCCTGCAGTCCCACAGTAAAGATTGAGTTCATATGATTTTTTTTTTTAAAATACCATGTTTGAGTAAGCAAATCTTATCCTCACAAGATGATTTTGTGAAATTGTAACATTCTGAAAGACGAACCTGCCTTTAGGTGGATAAAAGCCATACTTTAATATTCTAAATATATATTTTTAAAATATAACTTTTTATAACTAATATAAGGCTGATACTTTAATTCAATGGTTCTCAACCTTTTTACATCTAAGGACCACTTTTCATTCTGAATAATGCATCCACAGACTATGCACAGCAGACCACTATTTTACATTTAAAGACCACATTTTATACTGAATAACAGCTGTGGATCTCCTGGTAATGCACCATGGACCAGAGGGTGGAACCACTGCTTTAATCTGTAATTTTATTCTATTCAAACTATGATTAGATGAAAACACATCATTTTAACAAAAACAATTTATGAGGTCAAAACCTAACAATTTTTTATTTTGATAATTTGCTATATGAGGCTAAGTCAATTCCTATGGTAATCAACATCCTTTCTCTTCCTGGCCAAGGAAAGGTAATTCATTGACAAATGCTAAGACAAAAGCAGAAATGTTTGATGAAAAAAATTCATAACTCTTAGTCATATGAAACTAAAAATTAGGCTGTCATTGTTTGCTTTATCAAAAAGTTCTTTAAAAAGTAAAAATAAATAAATAATTATTGTTATAATATGTGCCACTGCCTATAAAAAGCCGGCTAAATTGAAAATAATTCTAAAGTGGGTTTTTTCTAATTTACTAAAATTCTGAATCTCATATTGATTTAACAAAAAACAAAAATTTTAATTTATATCAGATAGGTTTTTCACTATGCATTTTTTAAAAGGGGAAAAATCATACAAACAAAAATTATATTTACATGCTTATTTATATGAAAACTAGAATTTTCTGTGGAAACTGACTGGTGCTACTAACTTCAAAAATGTTTGAATTACATCCTCAAAGAATGAAAAATTATATTTATATAGAGTGTATATAAATGAAATTTAGCTAAACTTTTCCGATTTGTAGGTATATTACTTTATATAACACAAAGTGACCTATATCAATCTAATCAAATGTTATCCAACAAAAAGCATTAAAAAGATATTTTAATCATCTTGGTTTGTATTGTTGCATAAAGACACCAGAAAAAAAGACCTTATCTTTGAAAAACATATCTTGAGGTATAATATTAATTTATAATTATGTAGGTTAACAACAACACACAAATAATTACAAATTGATCATGCTGGCTGAGCAGGCAATGTCACAGTTAAGTGTGCAGATCTACCAGATGACAAAAGATAAAACTGCACAAACTACTTTATCAGTTCCTTGAATATTTTCATCATTGTCACTGCTGCTACATCAGAAATGTCAATATTATTGTCTAAAAACCTTCTGTTCAGCAGCCTAGTTAATGCAGACAACACACAAGTGGTACACACCATCGAAGCTTACTTCTGGTTGGTATCAACTCAACATCTAGCTTCTAAAACGAATTAATTTACACCCCAGGTAGCATAATTTTGCAGTTATAATGTTATTTTGTAGACAGATTCTGCACTACCATAAATAAATCACAACTGACCACTAAAAAATAAAGTTTCAATCCTAAAATTAATTTAAAAAATTTTTTAAACTGGCCAAAGTTGGAACGAAGAAGAAGAAGCATCATAACAATAAATTTTAGGTGACTTTGATTCCAATTCATTCATAGCCACATGTCCTATATATTATAAATACAAACAAAGTGCCTTCTCACTCAAGATGACACATGCGTGCATCTCTGATTGCTAAAAATACCATGCAAACAGTCATATATTAATAGGAACAAAGTAGTCACATGCTGAGTTCACACACACACACACCACACACGTCATTTTACACTTTGTGGGGGAGTAAATTTGCCTCTCCCTATTTTAAAATTAATTGTTATATAAATTGTTGAACTGTCAGAGTAACCCACCTAAGGTACTCCTTATGATGATATCTTTGAAAGTGTATGAGTTAAAGTAAATGCTCGAGGCAAGCATATTCTAGAATTGCTGAAGTAATGCAAACTGAATGAGTAGTTTTTATTATCCAATGGTTATGATTTACATGAAGGAGACCAGCCAATGGGCTGAGATTAAAACTTTACTTGCTGTAGAGAAATCTACTGTCTAATCACTATGAATTTAAAGTGGCAAAGAAGAAGTCTGGTTATGAAAGGTGGCCATTAGCTTGATGGTGAGTTAGCTGATTGAGAGAAAATGGACTTAGAAATATTTCATACACTTTTGCTATTGATATGTTATACTCATGTTTTAATAAGACGTATGTGAGTAGACTATTATTCCTACAAAAGTTGAACTAAGATGCTCAAATGTAGTATGCCAACACTTGCCATTGTTTGGATATGCTGTATTTATTATGCTGTGTGCATGTATTGGGCTAATAAATACTACTGCAGGAAATGTTAAGTTGAGACTGGAATGTAAGAATGGAGTTATAAAGCAATAAACTGGAAGCTTAGTCTGCACACAAAGATATATGTACTTTTAACAAATTTCCATTGGTGAAAGATAAAATATTTATAAGAAATTAAAAGTATTGTAATAGACCTGTTAAATGTGAATGAATTATTTTCTGTTACAATTTTAAAATCTTCAAAGTTATTACAAATATCTTTTACTGCTCTCATTGTCATTAGCAAACAACTTCCAAGAAGTATTTCAGGTTTTAAGATCTTTTCTTTTAGATATTTGCACATCAACTCTGGCTAGGGTGAAAACCCACAAAGCAGGAAAAAAATTGTTTTTAAAGTACAAATGAAGTTTTATTTAGAACACTGCAGGATGATTTTTGAGATAAATATATTTACTTGTATGTATATGTCTTAATAATAAAATGATCCAACTGATAAAATGATCTAATTGATAATCATTTTAACTTTCTAAAATCTAGCATGTATAAAGAAATAATCACTGACCTAGTAAAACAATGATGTCACATAAGTGACATTTAAAGTTTAATATCTTGTAATGTTTTCATCTATCTTTTCTCTCTTAATTTTTTTAACGCTTTAATAATTTGTACTTTTTTACGTATAGCTACAGAAACAGTGAAAATCTGAGTACTGCTACTTGCAGATTTTCCATTTATTTTGAGTTGATGACGAAGTGTGCAAAACTGTCAATACCACATAACACATACTAAAAATAATTTTACTCTTAAATATATATTTTGTGCTTTGTTGTCATTGTTTACTATAGGAACTTTGTAATAGTTGTTGAATACAATCATATTTATTTTTTAGCTTTAATAAAAGTTACAAGATAATTCAAAAGATAAAATGCTAAATTAATTTCAATTAAAAACATTTTTTACTTATATTGGGTCACAATTTTGGAAGTTCAAGTTCTAAAATTAAAAGTGTGAACTTATACTTAAAAGCAACTTATATTTACGTATATTTGGTATTTTTTATATCCTATGCTGGAATTGCAGTGATTACTTCATATTTAGAATGACACTAATGAACTTCCATAATGCAAATTCTAAGTATGCAAAATTATATTAATTGACCAAAATGTATGTTGAAAGTCAAAGTAACTAGGTATATTCTACTATCCAATCTATTTTACTTCGGTTACAAGTAAAAGTGCACTTTGTTTAACATCAAAAAGTACAGTTTATTCTTATATTTCAGTATATGTTTAATACCATATTTGATATTCCCTTATCATCTTTGTTTTGTATCTTATATGCATATGGCTATGTATAAATGCATAACTATCAACTTACTGGTTTTTAAATTATTTGACTACTGCCAACACTGTCTTAAACCATTTACATTTGTTACTTTGTTTCCCTGTGTGGCATGCCTGGTCTTAGAACAAAACAAAGAAAAACTTGTACAAACAATGATTTTTAAAAAAAAATACTCATATACTAAATATAATTTTTATCAAGAAATAACTGACCAACCAAAACTATGTCAAACTACCCTCAATGGTCAGGCACTCTGTCCTCTACACTTTGAAAACAAACAAGAGATAGTGCCAAAACTGTCAAAGTGCCTAAAACAAAAAGCATCCTTAAAGAAACAGACTGATTCAATCATTTATTAACCAGGAGAAGTTTGAAAGTGTCTGAAGTAAAATTATCAAGTAAGCACTGAGTGAAACAATGTGAAGATGAACACTCAAGCACTTTACCTGCTTTACCTTTCGCTTGATGAGGTCAAGCAGTTCTATCTGTCCACGCTGAAAATATGCATGCTGAAATTCAAGATCATCTATTTCCACCTTTAGTCCTCCCTGCTCAACATGAACAACTTTACGAAAACCATCTGTTGAAAAATATTCACAAATATGTTTAGAAAGGTAGACACACAAATACATTTTCAAAATAAAAATAATGGAAGTTAATAAACGTGCAATATACATTTGTAAATACATGTATCACTACTAACCATACTGAGATACTGCACCCCTTGTAAATTTGATTCTAAACATCCAGTTGGAGGTTGTCTGTCGAAAAGAAAAGGATAATTGATCAAAGTACAAACCACTTGGTGCTTATACATGTATTGTTAAAAAATCTAGATGTGTCTCAAGTCATATCCAATCCATCTATCTGCTGATAAGTTTGCTGGCAGGTGAGGATGGGGAGAAACATTACAGCAAAGTATGTGCTTAGCCAAAGACATATATGTATATGAACATATACAATTAGGGCATCAATCAAGCTGTTTTTTTAATCAATTCACTTCCATAAATACTCTATGTACATGTACTATGCAAGAATTGTACTTTAAAGCATCTAAGTCAGGAAGACAACAACTTAAATAAATGTATGCCTTGAATTAACTAATAATTGTTTAGATATCAATTAAGGTGCAATGTAACGATGAAATAATTAAAAAGTTATCAACAGTAAAGAATAAAATAAAACTAAATTCATCAGTAATAATATTTTGTTATGTTTTCATTGTACCTAATCTTAATGAAAATTTTGTATATGATAGAAAGTTACAATGGTGATCTGGCACTGGTAATTTTGTTTTGAGATCATAATGTTTACATCTGCCTTTAATATTGATGGATGCATAGGTAGTTCCAGTTTCCTCTTTATTCAGTTTTGAAATTGTTTTAAATTGTTACATCATCCATCAACAAATTCCATTCTAGTGTACAGTTTAAAACTTCGTTAAAAAAAAAATAAAAGGTCTAAACTGCATTTTTATTGTTCAGTTTACATGTGTGCATACAATCCAGCCTCATAGCTTTGATTTTTACTAAGGGCTTGACACATGCTAAGCAATGACATGTACTTTGACAATTCTATGCAGATACATCTTTATCTGCAGTTATGTGATATGTACTTAAAAGGAGTCATAACATGGTTAGATAATTCAAAGGTGCCCAGTTGATAAGGCACCTGGAAATTTTTATCCGGCAAGCATTTGCATCTTCATCTTTCTCTTGAAAAAAAAAGAATGTGCTGGCTTTTTTATTTTATTTTTTTAAAGGGGTGTGTGAGGTGGCCCCTCAAAATTTGGGGGTTTTATGTACTGTGGTCATGATTATGTAATTACAAAGGAATTTGACTAGGACTATTCATGAAGTATGCAAATAAATGAATTAAGCATTTAAGTGGAAGCAATTGTATTTTAAAATAATAAAAACTTACATTGTATGATTTTAGCCTCAAATTGTTATTAAACAAAAATACTTATTCTAAAATCATAAAATAAATATTATTTCATGTTAAAACATGTATATATTATTTATATTAGTCCATTTTACCTCGAAATCCAGATAAAATGTACTTATATAATAGAGAAATAGTGATGTTGGCCTTCTTTACAAAGAAAATAAATCTCACTCTAAGTAGGTAAGACCACTCGCTATATGGAGACTGGAGACGTCACTTTTTGACTGAATTCACTCATTTTCAAAACTGTCTATCTCAGTAATTAAAAGAAAGAAATGGTTGGAAATTGTTTTATCAAATAAAGGAATCTTCCAACGTTAAATATAAGTTTTGTTTGTACATTTGAATGACGTATTTATTATGTTTTGATTGATAAACTCACAGTCGGTAAAGCGTACTGAAGTGTCCGTGGCGAGATTTGAAAATGGCTTACCTCCGACATCGTTTTTGGGTATGCTCACATAACGCGTTCTAACTCTTCAAGGATTCAACCAATAAAAATAAATCTTATATCAACGGAAAGCTAAGATAATGACCTTTAACATAAGCATTGGTTGATTTAATTTTTTTTAAAATTTACTGTAGAAAATGATAATCCAAATTATGTGTTATGTTTGATGCATTATAACTTTGAAACCCATTATCATCTGTTCGCCTACTTTATACTGTTGAAAAGGTCATCTTTTGCCCTTTAAAATGGTATATAACATGAACCAGAAGTCTCTATACAGGAAGTGTTTGTGGCAATGAACGCGGGAAACCCTAATAGTTTTTTTCGCGCACATGCCGAAGTTGATGAGAGATCGCCATCTTGGACCAGACGTGTGTTAAAATGGATCAACTAGACAACATTTTGCGTTAAGTTTTAACAAAACTATTAAATTTCATCGAAATATTGCTATAGTAAAATGATCATTCATTATTTTTAGGTTACGATTTGTTATAAAGTTTTATTTTGATCACTAACGAGGTTAGCTAAATATCGGCCTTTTAAAATATTGTCGCAAGAGGGTGATGATTTGTTATGACAAACTGCTTATATTAAAAACAGTCCTATACACAAAATACAGAATGGAAATGATTAAATGATGATTCATGATGAGATTGAATTTTAAAAAAATATATATTAACTAATCGGCGATATTTTAAATTAATTTATAAAGCACCAATCCAAAATAAAGAACGACAACTCTTAATGCTGAAGAATTTTTGTCTGTGTTCGTCTGTAGGTACCAGTACTTTTAATTATTTTATTATAACTAGGACCTTAAGAAACAATCTAGTAAATGATAATTAGAATTTGTCATTGAATGACAGATCAGGGTTAAAATATATATATATAATAATAAGTGTATGAGTCAGTGAGTGAATCGATGTTGGTAAAAATTGATATCAGGACAATGATGAGTAACAACTAACATGCTACTAACACTACAGACATACATTATACACTAATATAGTAGACATATAAGTAAAACTACGAAAGACTTTAGCTTTCAATTTTCAAGATATTTTTAGAATGTTAATGTCTTATATTATGAAACAATAGACACCTATTAAAAATAAAGATACTAATAATTACAATTGCTGTTGAACTACAAAAAAGTATACTGTAAATAGTAACAACTAACACTAATAGTATTTTATTAAATTAAAGAGCATCAGTTTCGCTAGTTTTGATCTGTTTTTTTAAATTGTTAAAGTACATGCATACATTGTAAAAATATAATTTTTGACTTTATTTAGTTAGAATGATCATGCTGTCAGTTACAGAAATTAGAAACATTGCATTATAATAAATGTTTCATTTTACCTTTTCCCTCTTCAACAAGTGTGCGGATTTATTGCATGAAACTACATTTTTGAGATGTTATATTTCTGAATCTATACAAAAACATTGTCTAAAACTTCATCCTGTAAATGTCTATACTCCAAAGAGCAAGTATACCAAATTTGGATGGTGTACATGAAGTAGTTTTTATTTTACAAGATTCCAAAAGAGACGTTTTATTCAGTTTTTGACCACTTGTCATTTAAAAATTTAAACAAAATGCTATTTTGAGAGGATTGTATTTCATTTTCTATGCATCTGTGATCCTTAAAAAATAATCAGCAATATATTTGTGTTACAGAGAGTTGAAAGCAAAGATGAGCTGTGTATGTTTCATAGTTTTTGTTGTGTGGTCATTTCAAAAGGGGGGTTCGTGAAATCTGTGTTTTTCTGCAATTTACATCAAACTTTGAACTATCATAACTTTTTCTTCTATTAGGTAGTCCCACTCATTTTTTTCTACTTGATATTTTACAAATGTTTTATGCTCAAAATGTGTGTTCTGATGAAATAAGGTTGTACAGAAAAAATTATGATGATAGCTATAATACTTTTTGAGATATTGTCAATTTAGTGTCGTAATTTGTGATCAACATTTTTTAGACGTAATGAATGTGCAGTTTGTCAAGTTCAGTACAAGTAAAATATAAACCATACTGATCAACAGTCCAACATTTTAAATTAATATAATCACAGACAACAAGAAAAAACAGACATAATGCAGAATCGAAATTTAAGTTTCTTATAAATTACGACGGAAAACGTGCTTTTGTTTCATAAAATTGCTTACAAAACGCAACAAACTGGAATATTCATGGCATCATAGCATAATCAACTGATGAACAAAGTATATCCAGAATGCATATTATTAAATCATTTGCTATGTAGTTAATGCCTATTTTTTTCCAAAAGCATAGCAATAACAGTGAAGAAATTATTTGATGCTGAAAATGGCCATTTCAACTAATTATAACCAAAAAAGAGCAGTAACCAAGTGTTATAGGGAAAACGTAAAAAAGCAAATTGTCATATCTCTAAAACTATACAACATACAGAGCTGGTTCACATATCAAAATGATCAGTAAGTTGTGCTCTATCTAAATATATAAAGTTAAGTTATGTTTAATCATTTATTTAATTTACATTTTTAGTATTATTATAAAATTCCTATTTACGAAGAAAATGAAAATGGATAAATTGTCATATCTCTGAAACTATACATAACACAGTTATGGTTCACCTATTAAAATGACCAGCAAGATGTTATACATGTAACTAAACAAAAGATTTGTTTAGCATTTTATTTGTTTTAATATTTTATAATACAAAATTTAATATTTAAAATCTTAAAAACCGTATTAAAACTGCTTGATTGGTATAAAAGCACTCTATATCTCTATATGTATCAAAGATACATAAAGATGTTGAACCCATGCCATTGCTAATTATATCACTACACACACACACACACTAAAAATCCAAATCATATTGTTTTATTCTGAAGATTTGACAAGGTCTTAAATCACTTAAACTTGTGAAAGTGTGCATGAAAAATTTATTCTTAAATTAAAACAGTGCTCTGCACACATGTACATTATTTAAAGAAATATTAACATATTTATATAATTATAATGTAGGTTATGAATAAAAGATCATTTCATTTTTGTTTTATTTATTTCAAATAATGAATATGCACAATAACACACAGTGACACACATACATCCATTATCATAACAAACAGCAACATCTTAGTTTGTAAATCCACCATCTTCTTTCAGTCTCTTTGGTGGTTGGCTACTTGGAAAGTTATCTACATTAGTTGTTCTTGCCACTTCAGTTTCATCTAAGCTACTACCTGCATTTACAACAGCTCAGCATGTGCACAATCAGATACTGGAGTGCCTTCTAGCAAATATTTGCATAAATTATTTTATCAACAAGGGTGTTGTTGTCTTTACCTTTTATTTTTATATTCAGACTTTTAGCACCCAAATCAACCTTGTACCTATGATTACTATGGAGTACTACTAGCTTTATTTGAAGTCTGAAGCTCTTTGCAAACTTTCATTCATAGACAAAGCAAGAATAATTTGACTATCTGGTTTTAAATGAAAAGTTTAAAGAAGAGTGCACTTCTTTTTTTTTTTAGTGATTCTGTATTTTATGTTTTTGCATTTTTGAGAGATGGGCAAAACTGAACAAGCCACTCATTCAGACAGCAATCTTTCAAACTTAATTTCTTGGCAAAACTTTGTAGTAGTCAAATCAGATTATCAGAAACTTCATAAACAGCTGTTAATGAATAACATACTTCAACAGCATCTCCTGACCTATACCATACTTTTCACAAACAGTCCCATCACTAAGTTGTAATGCTTTGGAAAGAACAGTTTCCCAGTTGTTACAAGGGGTGTTCTTAAGTTCAGTCATAACCCTGAAGATAAGTTAGTGTACTGCTCATCAGCTAAAAAAAATATTCCACAAATGTTCAACCCTTAAAATTTTCTTTTTGCAAACAAGTATGCTGTAAGTGTAAGTAGGATAACTATTAGCTGCATACTTTTAATAACTTGCTTTTAATGTAAAGAAAAAAGTATACATTGCTTACCAGCTAAAAGAGTGAAAGGACCAAACAATATTTAAATATTACTCTTTAAAATAAAATAAAGTAAAACATGAAGAAATATTAAGTTAGCTATAAGATTAAGAACAAATGTACAGCAGCCTGCTGTCTTAAAATAAAGTAAAACATGAAGAAATATTAAGTTAGCTATAAGATTAAGAACAAATGACAGCAGCCTGCTGTCTTTATTATTAAAAAACGAAACAACAACCTTTTAAGTTAGCTATTTCTCCATTTATGTAGAAGTGTAAAGAAATTACAAGTCAGGGGAGGGGGGAACCCCCCCAAAAAAGAGATTTTTTTTACACTGTAAAACGATGTTCAAATAAGAAACAAAATGGGAAAAGATTTTTTTTAAATATAAGCAAAAACGAAATAATAAACTAAATATTAAGTTTGTGTTACAGTACACAGAACGCTTGAAAGAACTGAAATATTTCAGAGCGATGTTTTTCTACAATTTTAACATCTAGAGTTATCTTTTCTTGTTGAAATTAACGATGATTTAAAACTATTTTTTCTACATAATAAAATTGTCACCCATACCTAAAATTAAATGAGCAAATAAAACAATATTCACAAATATGATCTGCGTCTTTAAAACGAAATATTTCAAGAAAATAGTATATTTTCGCATATTTGCAAGTCACTCCGAGATCGGCCTATATTTGAACGAGTTAATTCGGAAACTGTCAATAATTCTACTTCAGTATTTGAAAAATAATAATAATATGCTTACAAAAAAATTCAAGAAAATGAAAATAAACTTTAATAAACACTCACAAATAGATCTGACCGATAAATGGTTTCAACTGATCGTATAGGGCAGAATAATCAGCGTTAGCGTCGGTACACCGTGTCTCAGAAATGAAAGCCATGACTGTGGCGTGAATTGAGAAAGATGCTACCGGGTTTTCGATTTCGCAAGAACCGGCTGGACTAATAATCGCGTATTGTGTCATGTTTTTAGAAAGAGGTTGAAATGCTGAATAAAATGATATGTTTTCCTAGTTTTTCTGAAAAATATTTGATCCCAAAAATCAGTCTCAAACTTTTAACTTAAATTTTTTTTGGTGTTATTCTTAACATACAATATGGAAAAAAATATGAGTGTATAGAGTTATCTCTCTTCTTTTTAATGGACCAATCAGAATTTCGCCAACCTATCACGCTGTTTCTTGCCGAAAAGTTAAAGTATAGTACCGAAAAACGCGAATTTTACTTTTTCGGCCGTGAGGCGCCCGATGAGAAATTTTTGACGTAACCCTAAGGTACTTTCGTCAAAGTTAATGGATACAATAATAAAGTTCAGATGAAAAGCAAGAATATACTTTAAAAGATGAAAGATAGCTCTTTATTTTTTATATAAACATCGTTAGTCCAGGTTTAGTGTGAAGAAAACTGTTGTGAGTCAAAGTTCAGTGAATTTGCGTGCAAAAGAGCGTTTGACCCCAATAAAAGAGCGGCGGTGGGACTACCTACTTCTATTAAAGCTAGAGTTCCAAAATTTTGTATGCAAACTTACTTTGAGGTAGATAACATAACCTGGAAATATCAGCTTATTTGGCCAAACTTCAAAATTTGAGTGGTATTACCTAATAATATCAGAAATCACCAGTAATGGAGTAGAATATATCTTATTCTTAATCAAGTATTTAAACTTTCAATAAATTTATACAATGTCTAAATAATAATAATAATAATTTATTTTCTTTTTACTTTTAGTTATGATTATGAAAGAAAAATCTATGCTATAAAACTTGCATTGCTATTCAATATGTGGCATGTTAAAAGCACAGGACTAACGATATGCATGAAATTCACCTGCTGTACGAAAATACAGTTATACATTATCTGAATCATAAGACAAAATAAACCAATGAAATAATACTTACACATATTCAGCTGCCTAATGAAGCTGGAAATGTTGTTGTGCTTGAAGTAGAAAGGCAACACCTCTCGTGCAAATCGTGATTGATCAAAGATATGGAAACTCTTTCCACTCTGCCATCAGATATAATTATAAAATGTCACTAGAGAAAAACTAGTATCTATGAAGGTGCATTCCAAGGTAATTGATGGGACATTCAGACAATACTTTCTACAAATAAACAAGTCTCAGAATAGAATCAAAACAAATTTATTTCAACTTGAACTGACAAAAACCTGAAGGAAAATGATAAATGAATGCAAAAAATGTGGAAATTTTTCTCTAAAGATTAACCCGAATATATTTTCTGACTTTAATTGACCCAGCAAGTGATGTGACATTAAAAATACCTCTATTTTATTTTTACATTAAGTTAAAAGCTGAAAATTTTGTGAAACTAAACCGTCAAGATTACTGAATACTGTAAAGTGTTATAACACATTCTGAATATGTATTTTAGTATTTGGATGAGACATAAAATGATAATTTATTAAGCACACCAAGTTTATTATTTTGGGTAAATGATGGGACAAAAAAACAAAAGCTGATGGGACATAATGGGAGTATAATATTTTAGAAAGAAAACCTATCTGAGAATCAACACAATTGAACTGATATCATTTGAAAGCAAATAAAACATACAGATTAGGGTGTTTTGAAGGTAATTAATTAAAATAATAGCCTATATAGTATATTATATATATACTGAAAACATAAGTAAAACTATAGGCCTACATATTTTGTGACTCAATCGTATTCTAAAATATATATTTGATAAGATATTTAAAATTAGATTATTCTGAATTCTAAGGTTAAAACATAAACTTGATAAAGTAATAATATTTACAAAGATTACTTCTTTTTTTCTTTTTTTTTTTTGGGGGGGAACAAAAATTATTACATCATGAAAGAACAAGTGAGCGTCCTGAAATGTTTTGAAAAATGACTCAAAAGAATAGTTAAACTATTATTTTATAAATTTAACAATACAAGAAATATACACAAAAAAAACCCTGCAAATATGCGTAACAAAGGGTATCCCCTGAAACTAGTAAATAAGTCGACGGATAATGATACTAGTAGCAGTACTCTTGTTTCGGGCCTGTATACATGATTACTCCCCTTCGTGGCTTTTTTAGCTTTCGCAATTTAGGAAAATCTTATTAGAACTTTAAATAAAATACATTGTTTTTAAAAAATTTAAAAAATATATATTCTGAAAGTTAGCAAACCATAAATACAATCAACCTAGAGAGATATTTTAAAATGTATTGTTATAACACCGGTTCTTCCATTCTTAGGAAATGAATGGGTAAAAACAAACATTATTTTCTTACCACATCCCAACAAATCAGTTCGTCAGTGCTAGGATCTTCGACAAGTGTCCATAACTTCATCAGAAAAGCTGGAATGTTGCTGTTTCCTTCCACATTTTCTTGTACAGAATATAAATCATGGTCCGCATCGCGGCCTGAACGTGTTGATTTCGAAGCCATGATGTGCTCTTCTATGCGCATGCGTTAAACATACAGCTTTGCTTCCTTTGAATTGACACAATGCAAAATACAAATAGAATCCATACAGAAATTGTTGTTTATTAAGTTTGTTTATCAGTTTTTAAATGTAATATTACCACCTTTTTAAAAAAGTGAAATGACAAGATAATGATAAAGTCAAGCACTGAGAATCTGAGATGACTAGGCTAAATCTACTAAACCTGCTTAGAAACGGGAAACACCAATCCGTCGGCAAGCTAGATACACGTGTACTTTACAACTGACCAACTAGGAAGAATATCTGAGACGCAGAAAGAAAAAAAATGGAGTTTTCATAATAATATGCAATTCTTGTGCTAAAGCTGGAAGAAAAATATCCAATATATAATTAAGAGAAACTTTATAAATATAACTGACTAAAGTTTTTGACTATGTAACTACTGTAGTGTTACATCAGACAATATGCATGCAAGAGTAAACGTAATAATTACATGTATTTATAGAAATCATGCATAATAAGCATCTGAAAACTGCACACTGCTTCAATGTGAAACTGTTTTATACTACAATATCAAACGTCGCAGTTTTAACTCCAATAACAGCACGGCGATCAATCCCAACCTTTGCTTGTACGAATGAGTGGCATAGTGACCGTCGCAGGTTGGTTCAAGGTCCTGCTGAACGGAGGAACTGTTTGGGATTTTAGAGTTACCATTTCGGATCAGTGTGGTAGCGTGATGCTGTGATATCGAAAATGTAGTTGCACATTAAAAACAGTCGAACTCCGCAGTATGTGACTAGTGCTCTTTTTAGTTTAGATTGTATCAGTTTAAATGATGTCTTGTTAGCGATATAAAAAACAGAAGAAAAGCATCAAACGACTGAATGACAATTAGTGCAGGTTTCATCATTGCGTAGTCATTCCAATGCCAGGTTCAAATTAAAATTTCACAGTCATGATTAGGATCTGAGGAACCTGCATCCAATGTCAGATTGACCTCAGGAACAGTATATACTGTAGGTCTAGGATGCATCTCTGCCTTTAAATTTTTCATTTGGGATGTAATTTAGCACCGTCCAGTGCTGTCTTGACGCATGGGCATGCTGGGTGGTTTTGCCCGGGGGCCCCATGCAAACCTATGTATGTTGTGACTTGCTGTCAATTTTTATTCCAGTGAGTGGTTGTGTATGTAAGGGCCCCAGTGCACTTCTTTGCTCGTGGGCCTATAATGCTGCTAAGACGGCCCTGACACTGTCTATAGGACACAATAAGAAATTAATTACAACTTTATTAATCTCATGTTCAGTTTTACATATAAAACGTTGAGGCCGATTCATACATATATTTTCTTTTTTTCAAGTCAGTAATCGATCCACGGTAGTAGGCTATCGCTTATCGACAACTGAACGGAGTTCGATATAATACCTAAATATGACTGCTCACTGCGTCCCTTTGATTTCCAAATCATCGATTAAAAACGAATTACTATATACTGTATAATGTGAAACCAAGACAATCTATCATCTACAATCTACATACTGCATTTGGATGATCTCATCGTGTAACGGAGGTGGAGGGAGGGAGAGAAAATTTCATAAACTCATTAATATCAACATTTTCAGTATTAAAAATGCAGACTGTTAAAAATGGTGTAGCCAGAAAGACTCAACAGTCTTTCATAAAATCTAGATCAAAACTACATGTCGAATGCCTGATACAGATATAAGAAAATTATTCAGTAATATATTTCTTACTTATTTAGTTAAATAATATTTTTCTCACTTTATCATTTACCTGATACTGATATAAGGAAATTAGTTAAGTAATTTATTTCTCACTTTATTCTTTATCATCAGCATATCGGTCTTCCGCAGCCAAACTTATAGCTACATTCACTGTTTAGAAAAGAAAGTTCACTGCGCATTTATCGAACGTTATTTTAAAAGAATATAAGACACCTAGGGGTAATATTAGCTAATAGCTGTGTACCTAGAAGCTGCTCATGCTCTTTCAACATATGCAGTCAGCAGTTACAAGTAAAATATGGACTTGCTTTATCGTATTAGCCAACAGACAGACGTATTGCATCCATAACCTTGGGCTAAGACACCGACAGCAATCAGCTGGGCACAAACCTGGGCCCTAGATCTAGAAATGATCATCTGCTTAATTGTCCCATCTTGGTCGTTGGGTCAGGAAGTTACATGACTCTATCCTCGAAATTTAAGCCCCTAACCTTAACTTAAATCATAATCCAATCCCTAAATCTACACATCAGTATTGGGGAGGAGGGGTTTAAAAAAAGCCATCGTTAACTCAACTATTGTAGTGGTGAGTAATGAATACATCTTCCTCATGTAGCTCTGTCAGTAGATTTTAGTGTTCTAATTATAGCAAAAGTTTCGAAAATATCTTTATTGAGGTACTGCACATTTCGTTCCTGCGCAGTTGGGGGGTGGGGGGGATGCATGCACTTGTGCTGATGACTGATAGGTGACCTGTCTTTCCTCGCATAACTCTTCATAGCAATATGTATAGTGGCAAACGTCATGACCATTTGTTATTTTTTAAAACTACAAATAATTCTTCACTACATGTGTATAGAAAATTAACTCTTGTACTTCGCAGTCTTGTAGGTTCATAAAGTAATCTTAAAATGTAGATGTTCCTGGTTACCCCCTAATTACTTAGATCCAGTGACTAGTTGTGCCCACTGAACTAGATCTACAAGAGCACGTTCATACCGAATCACAAATGATCCAATAGAAAGTCACCTTTGAATGTAGTGTCGTAGTGTTTAGTTCAGTATTAATACTATAATTTATGTCTCCTACCCCTGTTACTCCAATTGTCAGCCTATTGTACCACAATTCATTTCGAATTTAAAAAAAAAAGAGTTATCAAGCTTCCATTCCAAACATAAGAAAAAATTAAAATATTTTCTTTCTTGTAAAAACTTGATATTATTTTATTTCTGCTGTCACATACTAAATTTTGAAGTAGAAGATCTAATAAGTTTATTAAATCTTCGCTTAAGATGTGAAATAATATATATTATTTAATCCAGCTTGTGATTTGTGTATTTCTAGAGTTAAATGTTGTATTTTTTATTTAATTTTAAAAACAAATATTCGTTCCTACTTGTGTGCATATTTATGTGAAATTGATTGAAAATGTTATGAAGAAATAATCTTTCCAGAATATTGTCAGATATGTCTGGGTGTTTATTTGTGTGTGTAAGTGTGTGTACATGCAAAGCATTTAATTGTGTGTGTGTAAAAAAAAATGTAATTAATGTATTTTTTCTTTATCATATTTTGTTACAAAACAGTTTAACTTACCACAATATTCATGAGCTACTGTCATCTAATAATAAAAGTATATTATTTAAATTCATGCATATTGTTTTTCTTTTTAATATTAAATTGATTACTGAACAACAAAGACATCCTTAAGACTTGGGAAGGGGTGGTGAAAACATTGACATGCACTTTCCTCTCAAACTGCTTGAGCACTCTGCTCACCATGTCTGTTCCTTCAAGCAGAACATGATCACAATAATTCAATGTACCTTCAATGTACTAGAATTTTCCAGAATTTACCCAGTGTACTTTGCTCTGATACATCAAAAGTGTGTAGCATACTCCCTTATGCTTATACATACAACAACAGACGTTTCTGTGTCTCCCGGTCACTCAGGTTTATAACTGGTGAACACGTGGACTTGAAAACTTGATGCTTGAAACGCAACACTCGAGACTTAAGATGAAACTCAAAAGTCAAAAGGTGAAACTCAAAAGGCCATTTGTTCACATCAAGCTAATGACTGCCTTTCAAAGCCGGACTTCTCTCTTGCAACTTCAGATTCAAAATGATTAGAGAGCTGAATTTTCTACAGCAAAAGAAGTCCTTAAACTCAGCCCACTGGCTAGTCTCTTTCTCATAAATCATGATCGCTGGATAATAGAAAACTACTCACTCAGCAATCTAAAATAGTCATGCTTCAAGCTGTTTACTTCAACTCAGACACTTTCAAAAATAAAAAAATAGCCATCATAAGGAGTGCCAAGGTCGGGTTACTCTGACAATTCAACAATTTAAATTTAAAATAGAGATAGGCAAATTTGCTCTGTCACAATATGAAAGGAATAAGCTATCAAATTAATATTGTATATTTAATTATAGTATGTCTTACTAATGAAGCTAATCACCTAGACCTACACACTGTCTCACACCCGTGGTCTAACAAGTCATGGATAACTCTATGGCCTATAATAAAATCAGTTATCTATATTTCCCTGACTACCGGTTGTTCTTCAATCTAGTTACATGTACAGTGTCTGGCAGTCATAAGTAATTGTGGATAAAGCTCATCTTACCAGTGTCGTCTTAACGCATGGGCACTCTGGACAGTCCCTTCCCGCCCCCCCCCCCCAACCCCACCCCCGGCGCGCGCGCGCGCGTGTGTGTGCTAATCTATGTATGTTGTAACTTGATGTCAATTTTTATTCCTGAGGTAGAAGCCCCAATGCACTACTTTGCCTGGGCCTATAATGCTGTTAAGACGGCCCCAATGCACTGCTTTGCCTGGGCCTATAATGCTGTTAAGACGGCCCCAATGCACTACTTTGCCTGGGCCTATAATGCTGTTAAGACGGCCCTGCAGCTTACAGTCACTCCCTAGCAATGTTGGCTTTCTTTTAATGAAATATGTTCTGGGAGAAAACAACTTTAACTAGTGTTAATACTATTAATAGCATTTAGTCAGAGAGGGGCGTCGTCACAATTCACTGCAAATGCGTTGAAATAACATCAGGAGATGCAAGTTTCCGGTACAGTTAGGTCAATGTCCGCCTGCACTGCTATAATTCTTAGCGGTTGGAATTTTCTCCTACTAACGACTGTACGTACTAGTCATACACATTGAGGACACGGATAATGTATTTGAAGGGCGTAAAACGATGGCCGGCAAAGCTAGCAAGAATTAAAACACAGACTACCCTCATACATGTTGAAGACACAGATAATGTATTTGAAGGGCCTAAAACGATGGCCGGCAAAGCTAGTAAGAATTAGGACTACTATCACTGACACACCGGGTTTGAAACCCAGTTATGACTACAGTTCGGCAGCCGAACTAATGGTTAAAACTTCTTTCTGCTTCTAGCCAGTTGTCAAATGGATGAGACAAAAAATCGTAGTCCGTGTGCCAAAAAGAAATTAATACACTGTCAACTGATAGCAGAAATGAAAGACTGGTAAACAGGATGAGAAGCAGTCAATGGGGCGTTTTCATTCATTTTAGAATTCTTATGAGCAACCGTATAGAGGAGATAATAGCATATGTAGGCCCGCACATTATTAGTAGTTAACCAATAAATGTTGTACTGGCTAACTATACGTCTCTCTCTCTATATATAATGTGTGTGTGTGTGTGTGTGTGTGTGTGTGTGTGGTGGTGAGGTGTGTGTGGAGTGAGTGAAGTGTGTGTGTGTGTGAAGTGGGTGAGGTGGGGGTGTTATGCTTATTAATCGTTTAATTGTCTAACAAAATAGTTCTACTTTGAATTGTTGTCTAAAAGTGGATTATTATAAACATTCAGAATTCAATCTCACCAGGCCATTGTAAAGAATTATAAATACACAAAACATTATCAGGTTTATGAAATGCTTTATGCAAGACTATAAATACTAACACAAATACACAGTAGAAAAACAAATAATATAAAATATTAATAGCAAATACTTTATAGCTAGAACACAATATTTTAACATCAATGCATAAAGGTATACACACAAATATTGGTACATAGCCTATTGTGACGTTTTGATGGGAGATGGACAAGATGTTAATTCTCCACCACCCCGAGCCTCTTGTAACCTTTGGGCTAATCCCCAAAACACATCTTCTGGCTGGCCACACGTGTTAGAAAGTTAGAAGATAGATAATTTAGAATAGAAGGTAGCTCGAGCCCCCATGATACATACAGCCAGGATAGCAAGTAAATACTGGTGACAGAATACAACGTAATATGTAAGGTAGTCACACCAACAAGAGAGATCTAAGTATCAATATTAAAAGTATTCAACAAGAAATAACATAAGACACACACATGATTACATATAGTGAATAATTCAATGGTTACAATTAGAGTTTATAAATGGTTATCATTCATAATCACGACCATGTAGTGTCATAAGAGAAAGTTCGTTTTGAGTCATATGGCACTGATAATTATTTGATTCATTCATATGAGCAAACTAATATGTGAGTTTATAAGAAAACAGTGAGTGATTCTGAGTGAGCAATTTGATTAAAGTTTGATTAAATATGAATGGAGCTGTGCAGTTGTTGACTTTATTGTCACTTAACTTTAGTATTTGCCTGACGTGTCATCTAGTATATGCGGATGCGCACGTGGTCCAATGAGCTGGTCTATGGCCCATATCATTATGCTCTGGCGTTGCTTCGTGGCTCAGTGATCATGGAAATCAACATCCAAGATAAAGTGCCAATCTGCCAGTAAAATACACATGAGCTAAGAATTTGTTCTCTGACAGAACACTTAGTTACATGGTCATCATACATTCAAATATTATAAGCAAAATATAGCAATATAAATTTAGTTAAGGAAGTGAACTTAGATATAACATTTAGTTATGCAAGCAAAACCACACACATTCTGCAGTAATGTTTACAGAAGATGGTTCCTGCTGTATAACCGACGATAAGGGTTAGTAATATGATTCTAACTTATTAAGGCCAGGAGCCAAAATACATGTCAGCTTGCATTATGCTGACGATTAGTAGGTGCGTTTTTGGTTCATTAATTGCACGTGGTCGAGTGGTGCTTCGATTGGTTAGTTTAATGAGTAGAACTCAGGTATTACTCTAGCCCCAGGATAAGGCTTGCTTTTGCAGTCTATTTTTAGAGGAGGGTGTGTGTATAAATAAATAAGTTATATATATAAAACAATGTATGGCAGCATATATTCCTGATACAAAAATTATTTTGCAAACTTGCATTTATTAAAATAAAAATATACTTAAAAACACACTTGCTTCTTTGCACACAATCATTTAAAAAAAAAGAGTAAAAAGTGTTTCTTTATTTCACCCAGTTAGCGGGGCTCTGATTTGTGAAAGAACGCCGTTCATAGGATAAAACGGAGTTCTAGATTGGACGTGTTCAACCTTCAAGCCATGCTTCACCCAGTCTTTCAAAAGTTACTGTCCACGACCGTGCAGAAAAGCATCCAAACCATGAACCACTTGAGACACAGTTGGCCTGCGACCAATTGCAAGCCGCTTCCAGCCAAAGTCTGCGGTCATCATCACACATACGAAATGTGAACATTCCGACAGCAAATTTGCAGCCATACGGTCATAAATTCTTTTATTTTAGGTCCATCTACCCTAACCGAGGCACAAAAAGACAATGGGCCTTTTCAAAAGTGTTCTCAGACACATTTCATCCGCAAGAATAGTATTGACACTCATGTGTCATTATTTGCTCTAATTGACACTCATGTGTCATTATTTGCTCTAATTGCACATTTGTAAAATAATTTTTTTTATTAGAGTTCATTTATTGACTATATACATTTACATATTGCTATATACTCTCATTTTAAATGTGAGATTCATTTCGTCTGTGCTGTAATGCTCGTACTTTTTGTGTTAAAGTAGTTTGTATGTTACGAGCTTGTGTATTTTATGTATGATCACTGTAAAACGCTTTGAGCTTATATAAGATTAAGCACCTCACCAAGTTTCTTAATTAGTAATCAGCATTTTCCATGATTTCTGTTGAATGTCGGTTGTGTACCAAGGTCTCGGAATATTATCAAGATTGTGGGGAATTCAAGGTTTTCGGAGGAGCGCTGCTTGAAGAAGAGGAGCGAGTCTGTGGTTTGCAGTTTGTTTATTCAGATAGCCTTCCTTGTCAGGTGTTATGTTCCCCAAGGCTTTTATCACTATAGGTATCATTTCTGCTTTTACATTCCACAGTCTCTAGATTTATAATCTGAGATCTTGTTTGTTTTTATTTACTTTTGTTTTTGTCTCTATCAATTGAAACATCGACATCGGTGATTGCTTTAGTTGTTAGATTTATTGAGAACTTCAATGTCTGTTGTTAAGCTATGTCAAGAGGGCTCCTATATATAGATCAGTGATACAAAGCACAGCTTATTGAGTTCGTGGACTTTCAACAAAAGACGCCCTTCGGTCAGTGACGTGGGACAGCCGTGTTTCTGCTATTGAGCTTTCATGCTGTGCGACTCTAGGCCCCAAATTAAAAAATTCTGTGTTTTCAGCAACAAAGAATCTAAAGGTGAATGAACTATAGCTCAGTTTTAAATGTTATGTTGATCTATCTTACAAATACTGCTTGTAGGAAAAAACATGTTAATAAATGAATGTCATGAAATGTAGTTTAGTGCATTTTAAAACTGTAACACCAACGCCACATAGTTAATGGATTAATTAATTAAAACTAATTTCAAGTGGTGAGAATCTTAATTTATTTTATTAATGATCCTCCAACAGACACCACTGGTCGGTCTCTCGATTGGCGGATATGCGGGTGCTGTAAACGTTTTCTCTCTTCCACAACATTTAAGATACACATTCACGGTCACAATCTTTCCATAGGTGGAAAACGTCTTACTAAAGGAGAAGACAAATACATCTTTAATCTATATTTAGCAAGCCCCCATCCACCCACGTTCTTCTCCAACATAAGATTATCAATATGCGTAAGAAGGTCAATAAATTTAACAAATACAATGAAATAGATTACTTGACATCAATATTTCCATGAAATTCATGTTCACATATTTCTTATTTTTTCACAGTCTTATACTAAAGTACAATTCAATAATATGTCAATACAAATCACAGATTAGTCTTATCAGAGAACAGAATTGAAGTTATTAAGAGATAAGCAATAATAGTTGTACATAACATTGTTTAACTACTGCATCAACAGTCCCATGCTTTTGCAACAATGATACAAGTTGTCAGCAGTTATTACGTCAGCTCCACATGTGTCCCTCAACTGTGAAAAACAATATTCTTCTACTTAGAGTTAACCTGGGCACTTCTTTTCAATGTGCCTTCAAACAGAACAATAAATGTAGCGATGTCCAACAACTTCTCTACACTAGAAATTGTTTGGTCACTCAACAAATCTTGCCACCACACATCAGTAGAGTGTAGTGTGTTCTTACACTCACATGCCTTTCCAGCCTTTATCAAGGTCGGTCATAGCAGTTGTTTTTCCTGTGACTTCCCCCACCCCCCAAATAGTTTTTATGTCTCTTCCCAAAATAAACATTTACGCAAGAGACACATTATTGTGATAATTCGTGGATGAATTGTAAACATACCCTTGTTATCTTCGTGATATTTATTTTTTGTCGTTTAGCAACATACAAATGTCATAAAATCTTTAAAATAATGTTACAAAAATGAATATAGAGCTAGCTCTTAGTTTTGTATAAATTATGCTCAGTCACTGTTTCAAAATAATAAATTTGAATTTTCAGTTGATACATTTCATCTTTTAGCAAAGTGGTTAAGTGCTATTACGTTGAAAAGAAAACAAGAACCAGCTGATTATATATAAAATCATTTACATTATATTCAATATGCCTTAGTTAATTCTACCAGAAAGAAGAAAAAACATAAAAGTAAATGCATTAGAATGTATTTTGAAATGAATCAATCATATGTAGGCCTATTGCTACTATTCGAGATAATATAAAGAAAATTAGTCATCCGTAAAAAAAAAAATACAGAGAAAGTGTCTGCACAGGCCTATTTTCCACTGTCTTTCAATATATTACTGCAATATACATGAGTTGTACTGTCGACTTTGCCATTAATGTTTTCAATAGATTCTACCATTGTTTACTTCAAGCCTACGGAGAAACGGCAGCTTCGCGACAAACCCGCCAGGCGGAAATGCGCATTACAATATTATTTTGCTTTTACTGTTAAACTGATTTAACTGTACGTAGGTCAATCTGGTCACCAGTCTACTCCTGCAAACTGTCGCCTATCCTCAGCCTGTAATCTTAATTGAGAAGATCGCTCCCTAAAGCTAACAAGCTTCGGCCAGAGGAGGAAGTCGGGCACTATTATATAATTACATATAGCTAGTAAGCAAGGATTCATAGAAATATTGCTCTCCACATATCAGCTGTATTCGAGTTACAAGCGAGTAGATTGCACATTAAAATATCTCTCCCTGCCCATTTGTTAGTAATGAATCATACGTTTATTCAGCCTCTGTTCATTCCATTCACTTTCTTTACCTATTCAAGACAGACTCAGTGCTAACCATAAAGTCCTCTATTTTTCTTACCCCCCCAAAAAAAAACAAAAAAAAAAAACCCTCTCTGATTGGCTACGTTATGGCTTACGTTCATTTACGTCATTTGCGATCTTGACTGCCTAAAGATGCAGTGTGCGAGGAACTGAATGCGACATTCACTACTAATTCACCAAAATGTTATTTTCAGCGCGCTTGCACGCACACAATTATTTCATATTATTCCCCGCAAAGAGGATTAAGAACTTATTTAGAAAGGGGGGAAAGTCAGTTTGGTTTTCAGGCGTCTACTAATGACGCACACTTTCATTAGAACTAACTTTTCTTCAGATCATTTGCAGCGACAAATGCCCGCTTCTCTGGTTTATTTTATTTTTCCTTCTGTTTATTTAGTGTATCCATCATTCGTAGAAGCACGTTTCCTAAGTTCGGTGCTAGCAGTTTTTTCAGTTTATCTAGTGTGTTGATTTATCAAAATACTCTTCTTGCTAGACTGATTTTTGCACCAACTTCCTTAGGTTTTCTGGAAGGGTGCCAGTCTCCTTTCATTCTGTCAATATTCAAATACTCAGTCAGTTAAAGAGGCAAAATGCCGCCCGGGAACTATCAAATGTACGAACCCCCAACAACAACAACAAGCCAATTAAAAATCCTCACTCATATTAATCATGAGATATAGTATATACTATAACCAACAAATGCCCCCAATTGCGTCCCTTAGTGCCGCCAGGAGCCACCATGTCCTTCCTCCCCCACCCCTCGTATGAAGTCGTAACGCCACTGAAGATATCGCATCTCTACCCCTAAATATATAAATATATTAGAGCTTGTCATAGTATTTAAATATATTACATTATAAATCACAGTTATAAAATAAAATGTGTTACTCTATAAATCACTGTTATAATAGTAAACTTGAAGATTGTTATCCAGTATCCTTGGCAGGTGCTCATAGGTAGCTTTATTTTAATGAAATATGTTAATGTGTTCAAATAAGTAAGTTATTTTGCCAAATAATTGGAGAGGGAGGGGCTGTGTGTGAAATAAAGTTATTTGATCAAAAACTTTCCCTGAAGTTATTATACAACCGCCAAAGACACGGCTGCTCCGTTCACTAGTTTGGTGCCCGCCCTTGTTGGGAGAAACAATAATTAGCTGTACTACACTGAAACCATGCAAAAACAAGTGAATGTCAGCAACACGTTGAAAATCGTAAATAGCACAGCTAAAATGTATAATACACGATAGAACTTGCCTTCATTCAGCACCACGACACCCATCAAAATGAAACTATAGAATATAGGATTATAGATCATAGGAGTTTAATCAGTGCGGCCTATTAATTTCCAAACCTGAAGTCAATGACCGTTCGGTTGCTCAACAGCCGCGCTATTTATAGCCAGCGTGATCCGGTGTCATTCGTTACAAGCTGTCGGGAAAGAATGTAACCACGGCAATTAACTCGCTGTACCTCAACAACGCGGAGCAAAAACATTATTTAGTCAGTAAAATAAAGCCTTCTTTTTTGTTTGAGCTGCGTAGGCTGGTCGGGTGAATTAATTACTTTTTCTTTCTTCGATTTGTTTTGGCTAATTACGAGGATGTTCAATATCATTGAATGAACTGGCAACAAATCGGCCGCAAAAGAGAGTCAAATAATTTAACGCATTTGGATTTCTTGTTCTGCATTTGGACACTTTATTTTGTCTTAGATGCATAGGGACCAGATGCAAATTGGAATTTGGATCTGTGAACTGTGAACGGTTTAGCGACAGCACTGTAAAATGGGTAGGGTGTTACGGTAGAGGTAGACTATCTTTCACGAATGAATGAGAAGTGTAAAACCAGTCTCCGATTCTGCTTGAATAATTTATCCTTCCTGAGCAAACCCTTGCAAATGAAAAACCATTGTCTTTCACGTCTTGTTTACAACGGTACCCGGTTGATCTCTTCACTGAGATTTGTTGTGACAAAAATTGTATAGTATGACCTTCTAGTGAATAGCTAAGACAACTATATAAGGAATATTTTAACCCCACCCACTCAAGAGAACCACAAAAGAACTACCCCACCACAACCACAATATCACACATAGACATCCTTTTCCTGCTTGTGGCGATCCATGCTACAGTATGCCAAGGTAAGTGGCCAGCCGCGAGAGTATTCTAAACCCGCCAGACCGTTTCCGATGGCGGCATACAACCCAACTAAAAAAAAACAAAAAACAAACCCAACAAACTTCAAACACAGCCCGGCTACCGATGGCGGACACAATAACATTCTGCACGCCTCAACCCGACTGTGATAACTCCTACAACGGTCAGTCACATGACGGAATTTTTTTTTTTTTTAACAACCACAACACGCCCATAAGACTCGCACTACGGACTTCACATATCGACAGCGGCAGAATCCACAAGCACAAAGACTGGCAGGTCTCAAACCTGCTGCTCTAGTGCTTGTGATACCAGCAACAAAACACACAAGGTGGCTCTGAAATGACCTGGAATATAATTTTACATTCCAAACACAAACTCAGCGAATTACAGGAGAAATTGGAAAACACACACACTAGAGGACCTACAAAGGTAGCAGCAAAGCTAACATCACAAAAAAAGAAACACGAATCTCAGGAATCTTCCAAAAACCGAGAGCATCTAAAGAAGATGAAAAGTTTACACACAATTCCTGTGGAGCAAAAAAAGTTAACGGTACAACAACATCCCACCCACCCATTCCAGGCAGCAATGGCATGAGTGGCATAAGAGCTGCTCACTCACAGCACAAATGACTGTAATAATAGGGGAGCTTGGTATATGGAAGGCCATAGGTTCAAATCCAAACTTAGTCACTGGGATTTTCCTCGAACGAGAAACAGTTATCATTAATTATTATTGTCATTATTAATTATCAAACCCTAGATAAATTAAAGGAATCCAATGTAAATTAAGGTGCATGGCATATGCTAGAAGAGAAGATCCTTTAAAAACAAATGGCACCCTGAGGTTTATTGGTTACAAAGAAAAGTGATAAAATTAAATTTTTTTAATAAAAACTAACCAACACAGAACAAGACAAAATATAAATAATACTAACCATTCTGACATAACGATTATATTGATAATCAGATGGACAATATAGAATAAGAAAACTATTAAAAATGACTAAATGCAAGGTTCACTAGGCAGCCACCTGGGGGTGGGGGTAGCAAGATTTGAGTGTAATTGAAAACAAGATGGTTTCTTACACTGACAGTTTATTCATTACCATTACATATAAAAACTAAATAATATAGTGTGGCAGAATAAATTTGCTTGTCCCTATTTCTAAAATTAATTATTATATAGTTTGTTAAATGTCAACATGACATGACCTTCAGGCATGATGATATTTTTAAATACCTGAGTTAAAATAACAACTCATGTAAAGAATATGCTAGAACTTGCTGATGTAATCCAATCCAGTCCAGAGTCGATGAATAATTTTTGTTATCCAATAGTTTAAGGTTTACAAATAACAAACTAGCCAGTGGGTAGAGACTGAAACTTACCTGTTGAAGAAAGTTCTATATTCTAATAATTTTTATTTTGACATAACTCAAGTCCAGTCATGAAAAGGCGATCATTAGCTGAATGAAAGGAGCAAGCCTTTTTTCTTCTTATTTGTATTGTGTTGGATTCGAGAAGTTTTCATCCAAAATATGTGGCAATTGTGATGTTTCACTGCACCCTGTTTGTGTTGACATGTGTGTCCAACTCCACTGTGGAACTTTCTATTAAAAGGAGTGCTAGAAGTTCATTACTGTGATCATCTATTCAAGAAGCTAATACGACATGTGTGCCTAGATTAGTCTTGAGGGATCTAAAGTGTTGGAACATTCTACAATGCTTAGCAGAACACATGGAAGATTGACTATTAATTATTGTGAATAAACTTGTGATATTATAAAAACCAGGTAAAGGACTGTTGCAGCTTAGGTCATTGAACATGTTATGTACAAACTATTATCATATCACTCTATAACTCAATTTCTTCTATGATAAAAATAGCCCTGTGATTTAGTTTTGATATTAAACTGACTGCTGAATCATGTGATAGGATAAAAGACTGAATAAGTATTGGAACTATTTGAACGTTGTTTCACGGAATATTGATGTCAAATAATCTTCTCTTTGTATTTGTATATTCTTGCACATATTATTAAACAATATGTAGGAGTAATAGTGAGTGGATGAGGGCTCATCAAATACAAATAAAGATGGTTTTTATTACTCCTTTAGTAAAACGTTTCCACATGCGAACATATTGTGTGACAATAAAACATTGTTGTAGAAGGGAGAAGACTTGTACTACTCCCGTATAATCCACCAAGTAAAGAATGAGTGATGTCTCCTGGGAGAATTATTAATAAACATAAATTAAGATTTCTCCATCATTTGTAATTAGTTATGGATGATTATTAATAATAATCATAACCAGTAACAAAGGGGTACATGTCATAGATAGTAATAAATGATCAAGACAAATGTATATTAATACTTAACAATGCCATATTATGCAGAGTTAATTAAAAAAATAAATAAAGAGAAGTGGTTGAGAACTATATAGAGGTGTAAGAAGGAGTACCCTTTACTAGCCTTGGGTATTGATAGTCAATTGTAATCATGACTATCCTCACTTTAGCCACACATTCTGGTACTTAGTAGTTGCTGTATGCAGTACACCCCCCCCAAAAAAAAAAAAAAAGAAAAAAAGAAAACAACCTTCCCCCAGAAAAAAACTATTCGTCGTTTGCATTGTTTTATTTGCTGTAGAGTGTAGACTGTAGAGTGTAGACTTTTTGAGCTCTCGCTCTCAAATACACACGCGCATGTTCTCATTTTTTATAACGACTTTGTAAACTATCACAAATTCATTTTATATTACTAGTTTATTTTATGATATAACATAATTTATTCATTTAGTGGTGTCATTAGTAATTAACTTTATTAGTTCATTTTGTGATATAAACTATGATAATCATTGATATAGCCAATTCGATTTGGCGACCATAAATTAATTTAATTAATGATATAAATCATTAGTAAATCAACTAATCAGAATGAATTCTGATATAAAATGAATATCACACAGTTGTTACAGATGTGAAAAATTGCGAATTGAGTAAACGGGACCTCATAAATAGGTCTGAAATAGAAGGCTATCAGCGGCTAGTCTAAAAGAAATTGTGCAACACGAACTGCATTTTTATAAAATTACTACGTAGATGTAAACATGTTTACATGAAGAATTACATGAATACACATAATAGCTGACCAAAGTAAAAAGAAACAAAAAAAGTTAATAAATTCACAAATGGATCCTTCAAATTTCATTCTTGATCCAGTTTAGCCTGTAGAAAAATTGCTCTGTTACTTTAAAAATTAATCAATTATCTTTTAATTACTTTGCATTCAAAATATTTTGCATGCCAATGATACACTTAGGTGTCGGCAAATTCTTCTCGGTAAATTAAATTTATTAGGCAAGCTAAGACTATCATCCTAGATACATGACGTCACATAGCTGAAGCGAAATGGCGGAAACCGAAAAAGACCCTTCGAGTCTCTTTTGGTGAAGCCATTAAAAGTTTTGTACACAGACCTCCTGCTTAGGACAATGATTTTCTATAATATGTTTTCCCTTTGAACTTTTAATTTAATATTTTCAGGATGTCTCTACTTCAACCCCAATTGAAAGGTAAGAGAAAGGAAGCCGGTGTGTTTGTGTGTATTCTAATTTCTAAAATGTGTGATTATTATTATTATTATTATTATTATTATTATTCGGTACTTTTATGCTTTCCGAAACGAACATTTTTTAAGCTACAAAAACTGAATTTTTGTTCCATGATTTCTATAAGTATAAGTGTCAGTATACATGTAGTTACTTTCTTTAGTTTTATATTGCAGTTTTCTAATGTTTTTGTTCATATATAATAATATAGCCTAAATATAAAACTTAAGTGAATATATTAAAATGGTAAAATATCGACTTTTTGAAGACAGAACCATTGATGAAACAAAATTATTATTATGGAATGTATAAATGATGCTTGATAGTAGTTTTAGTACATAACTGGAAGGATATAATCATATACTGATATAGACTAGATAAAAGAAAGCAAGTAAAGTTAATCATTTGACTTTAGATAAAATATGCTTTTGATAAGTTAATATTAAATTATCTTAATGAAACATTTAAATGGTTTATCACATATGATTGCCCTGTTCAACACAAGGATAACTTTATGAGATTATTAATAATATAGTTATTAATCATTTAATGATAAAAAGTTAAAAAAAATATTCTCTTGATGTTTATGCAGGATGGAAGATAAACATTTCATGAAATGAATTAATAATGTTATTGTTTTAAAATATTTGTATGACTCTCTAAAGCACTGTTTATTTTGAAAGGTTTGTATTTATAGTGTTAGTTTTAGTACAGAATAGTACTAATTGTATTATTTCCATATAATTTAAATCATAAATTTAATTCATATGGTTATTATTCACTTTTGTTTTGAAGCTTTGTTCCCCCCCCCCCCAAATCAAATTACAAAACATGTACTGTTAGTTTTAGAACAATAACCAACTCTTAATATTTAATTAAACTAGTGAAAGTATTATTTTCATTACCACAAGCAAGCTATAGTTATTATATGAATTATGATTGAATTATAATAATTAATATTGTTAATATTAATTTGATTTACAACTACAATTTCTATTTACAGTATTTACATTTAAAAAATATTTAAACAAAACTGACATTAGTTTCTTTTTATGAGTTGGGAAACAAATGTTTTTTTAGTAGTATGTAAAAATAAAAGTCTTCAGATTGACTGTATTAATGTATTTATGAAAATATTTGTTAAGCCATAATGACAAAAAAATATTTTGACCATCACCAACTTCAAATATTGTTGTTACTGACAGTGACAATTATGATAATAAATTCATCAAAAATGCGCTGTCTATATTTGCAAGTTAATAACTTCATAGCCAAAGTGCCATACTTCCTATTGTTTTGAACATTTTTAATTTAGGCAGAAAAAGTACAACTGTACAAAAATCCTTTTCTTGTGAGTTACCATTTTTGGCCTTTATTAAACTGACAGAAATTTATTTAAAATGAACGAAGAGGAATTTAAAATAAAATTCTGTTTTAAATAAAGTTTTATGCTTGTGACAAACAGCATTTACAATAACATGTGCATGACTTCATATATCATAAATGACAGTCATATCATCTACAGTTTCTGTGAGGTATCTTTGTTTGGAATTGAGTATGGTAAAGATATAATATAATTACTCACAATCACTCACAATCACTCACAACAATGTCTTCATAATAAACTAAGTAAACATTTATGAAACTACATATCTAAACATGCAGCATGTTTATATATAAAGATAAATATATTTACCAAAAAAAAAAAAGCATAAATAAAATGGATTTAAAAAATGTACATTCTTACTATCTTTGTTTAAAATCTAATGTTGTAATTTTTATTCAGCGGGTCAGCAAAAATAAACATGCATGTTCATGAGAACTATCGAACATTCTTTTGGCACTAGTGGGAAAAAAGTCAGAACTCAGTATTATTTATCACCCACTTACCAATGGCTTGCTGTTTTAGCTTTCACATCATGGTTCTCTCAAGTGTGGACTTTTTTTGATATTCATTACTATTGCTGTGTTAGTATTAATATTCTACTCTGTATGCTTTTGGCTATGAGAAGTCACTCACTCACTGACAAGCATTGTTACTAGTCTGGATGTTGATAAACTTTGTCTTTGTAGGCACTCTTATAAAGCAGAGTTACATACAACCTCATACACACTCATACACAAATAGATATACATGCATATATGCACACATTGACTCACTGACCAGCATTGCCACTAGTCTGGATGTTGATAAAACTTTGTCGTTATAGGCACTCTTATATATATATATATATATATATACACACACTGTATATATATATATATATATATATATATGTTAACGATTAATGATTAATCTTACAACAATTAACCATTAATTAATAGATAAAAAAACTAAAACTGTATACCTTCTCACCATTAATAACTTTGTTATTATTACTTTAAAACCAAAATGGTCACGCAATTTACCTTTAACCAGTTTATAATCTTTCATCTTAGAATCAGCCATTTTGGCAGTAAAAAAATAATAACAAATAAAAAATTCTAGTGCAACTAAATATTGGCATTGTTTCAAGTAAGGAAGAAAATTAGTTGAAATTTAATAGTCATGAAATAAATTAATTGCTAAAATTTCTTAGCAATTAATCGGAAGACTAATTGTTAAAATGGGCAACCCTAATATATATACAGAAAGAGAGAAAAATTTATTAATTTATTTATTAAGTTATACATTAGTGGCATTGCTATAACACCAAAATGTTATGTAGTTTTGTAGCAAATCAAGAATACAATTTTAGAGGGAGAAACAAAAAGAGGAAGGATTTGCTGGGACAGTTTTGTCAATCCTTGCATAAACCATTTCAAGGTAGTGGATTGTCTCTCACTGATTCATATGTGATTTTTTTGTTTTGTTATTTTTGTAACACAACCTCAACCCTTTCTTTTCTTAAAATGATATACAAGTTCTGTGTTATAAGCCAGATGTGTGCAGACATACCAAAACATTACCTGCTGATAGGGGGTAAATGTGTACAAGTTTGAATTTAATATAAAAGCCAAAATAAATTTTTGGCAACAAATGAAGAATTTAACTTAATAAATGGGTTGAAGTGACATTCACAAGCCATCATGCTTATAGTTAAACACTCATCTACTCTGCTCCTTTTAAAAAAACTGAGGTTAAAGTTTGTGTGATTTGATAACCAATCATATTATAGTGTTAAAATACATTTCTCAATGAGTCATATGTGTGTGTGTGTGTGTGTGTGTGTTATTCAATACCAAACTCACACATATATTACTTAATTGATTAACTCTAGAATGGAGTGCAAGACTAGTTCTTTTGTAAATGCACTTATGATGAAGTGATTAGCCCTAGACACTTTGGCTAGTAGCCAACCCATGATTGAGAATGAATTAAATAAATGAGACAAGGTACAAAGAGATAAATCATGGTGAGCAGTTTAGTGTTTAAATAGTTGAAACTCAAGTGTATAGAATGTTCTTTTTTTAAATTTTTTTTTGCTGATTGCTACATTGTACAAGATACAGAACAGGTTTGTTTTATGTTTCGCAGTTTTCCAGAATTAGTTTGATCAGAATTAGTGCATTTTATCTTACAACACTGCCTGCAAATGAAATTATTTAAAATAAAATTTATGTGACTGCTATGATGTAGTATTTCTACCTATTTTAGTGTGAATGCTTGTTCTAGTATTTCTGCTAATTTAACTGCCTCTGCTATGATCTAGTGTTTCTACTAATTTAAATGTCACTTCTATGAATAGTGCTTCTTCTAATTTAAATGTCAGTCCTATGATATAGTGTTTCTACTAATTTAAATATCAGTCCTATGATATAGTGTTTCTACTAATTTAAATGTCATTTCTATGAATAGTGCTTCTTCTAATTTAAATGTCAGTCCTATGATATAGTGTTTCTACTAATTTAAATGTCAGTCCTATGATATAGTGTTTTTACTAATTTAAATGTCAGTCCTATGATATAGTGTTTCTACTAATTTAAATGTCAGTCATATGATATAGTGTTTCTACTAATTTAAATGTCAGTCCTATGATATAGTATTTTTACTAATTTAAATGTAACTGCTATAATTTAAATGTATCTGTTTGCTTTAGTATTTCTGCTAATTTAAATGTGACTGCTATGATCAAGTATTTGTACTAATTTGATTGTGACTGTTTGCTCTAGTATAATAAGTATTTAATCAAATTTAAATGTGACTGCTATGATCTAATGTTCATACTAATTTAAATGTGATGCTATGTTTAGTGTTTTTGCTCATTACATGTAGTTTAAATGAAACATTAGAATGTACAAATGCTGTATATTTCTTTCTTGTGTTTGTTTTCAAGTTCTTATTTTGAAAAAGCATGAACACTTTGGCAAGTTTTAGAAGTGAGTTCATACTTAACAGAGACATTTTTTTAAATTTTAGTTTTTGTTACAAGTATTACATTGTGTTTTTAAGAAGCAGAAAGTTGTTACTGTTTTCTTTCTTTATTAGTCAGCAGACTTTAGAAACTATTTATTTTTTTTACTGCTATTTAATCATGTCAGAACACAGGAAAACCATTTCTACAGTGAAACACACTGTTCTCTTGCTTAAAATTATATTACTTCAGAAATGAGAAATCTAAGATTAAATAAAAGGATTTTGTTTACATTTTTGACCTTGCATAAAGCAGTAATACTTGTGGGAGTATTTCTGGCTTGGATTTTTCTTTTTAGTAATTATTGAAAGTATGGGTTGTATATTGGATTGGAAAATACAAAAATAAGTCCAGATAGAAATAAAAAAATATAGGATAAAATGATTAAGGACCCCAAAGTAAGGTCTACGATTGATTGTGTCTGGGGCAGAATGTACCACTGCAGACAATCATAGGCATTTGTTTTGAATTACATAGTTAATATCAGGACCATTAGTTTCTAGTTTGTGTGTTCATTTGTATTACAATTACCCACTGGATAGCCATTTCCTAATCTTTATTTATATTTGCTTACTGTGAACAAAAATCATAATGATTGAAAATAAGAAATTTAGCATGAGCATAAAATATTCATGTCCTTGTAGCTTTAGGTTTTACCAGCATGCATAGGAAAGTTGTTGATACATCAAAAGATTTTGTTTGCTATAATAAATAAAATGGATTATAAAGAAATATTTTGTTTTTTTTAATGCATACACTTTTACAGAACACAGAACTTGAAAATTTAGATTTTAAAAATCCTGTATAGTTGAAAGTTGAATTCTTTTAAAGGTCTAGATTGGGTCAGACTTTATGTGCAAGATAAAGTTTGGTGGATTACTAAATTGAAGATATGTAGTAAAATGTGGTCTTCCATTTGGTGTCAGAGGTCAAAAGTGTGATCTTAAATAATTCCACTTATTTAACAAACATCTCACCCCAGAAGAACTTATATTGTTACAACACTGGGAATAGTCATTTATACAACAAATGGCTTCTGACATTAAGTGAATCATTGTTTGACATAAACAATATACACTACATACTAAGTAGTAAAATGGAGTCACCCAATTTTATTTTGAAAACACAAAATCTGATCCAAATCTAGATTCCCCACAAAATATTTTCTACTTTAATGCACACTTTTAAAAAGAGCAGATTTCTATAAGAAAATATGAGTTGAAAACATTAGTTTTATTTTTAATTTAAAAAAAATCTAGTTTACTTTTAACATTTTATTATTAATATATTTTGTTTAATTTATTTATCTTTTTTTGGGGTGGGGGGAACATCCACCCACATCCATTTACACCATATGCATACATGACACATACCTACACATACATCAGTCATACCCACATATGCATCAGTGACACATTTGGGGATGAACATGTGATACAAGTGATCCACTCATCCTTCCTAGAAGTTCACAAGAAGGAAGAAAATTTAATTTTTGTTTTGTTTGTTAATCTTTGTAGATTAATGTAGTAAAAGAAAATATTCAGGACCCTCCAGGTCAGATGCACATACAGACACACACAAACTGAATATTTGTTAGACTGGAAAGTGATACATTTTGCTTTAAAAAATAAAATGGGTAATTATCAGTCAGTGCTTGAATATAATAATTCCTATATCAAATGCTGACTAAATCCTCACTGATGTATTTTACAGCACCAGATGCAAAACTATCAGACAGGATCTTTCAGGAGATCATGAGCACCTCCTCTGCCAAACACAATTTATTAAAAAGGAGTGCTAACTCGGCCAAATCTGCTAACTCAGATCTGTCCTTTCAGGTGACTCCAAAAAGCAGTGCAAAATCAAAGGTTTGCATTTATTTCTGCAAGTCAAGCTGATGTGATGATAATGAATATTTATATTTATTTTATATGATCAATATGTTATTAATGTTGTAAATCTGATAAGAATATTTTTAATAAACATGTTGAGTAGAATTAAATATAAATAGCAGCAATGATGACTTTTTTGCTAATATTAGACATGAATTATCATGATAACAATTAAATGTTTAACCTGAGTAGGATAATTTTCAGTACATTTTATTTTTTTAATGTACATATTTATCTGATATATAACTTTAAAAAAAATCTTCATCTGACCTAAGACTGACACTTAAAATTCTATAAGTTTGTAAATGTATTATTTATTTCTGAAAAAAATGCTTTTTAATTTTTGATTTATCTTTTCTTTTCTTATGACATATTTCATTCATACTTTTATATATATAATTGCATGAAACATTTTGAAATGTTGGTTTTAAAAAAAGTCTTTTTACTATATATATATATATATTTTAAACTTTTAACATGAGCATTAGAAACAATGTTTTCATTTATTAAATACTGTAGTTGTAAGTAGTTGTAAGCTGTTTTCCTTTCCTGTTTCACTGTACTGCAGTTTTTAATTTTAGTATATGCCATTAAACATAGCAGAAATTATTTTAAAGAGTATAATTAAAGTTATATAAATATTATTAAAAGAGGTAAACAGTATACCTGCAAACCATCAACAGTGCCACTGTCATGACAGCATTTCAGATATACTTGGTGGGTCCATTACCTGGGAGTTCAGTGTTAAATGTAGGGGATATGGTTATATACCTGCATGAAATCAGACTGCATTTTAATTAAAATGGCATTATAAATGGGGAGTCTTGCATTTTAACTGATGGTTTTCTGTGTATATACATGTACTGTCATTGTCATATGGGGAATTCTCCCACATATTTTTTTATATAAATTTTCATATTTTGATCTATAATTTTTAAATGAGATGCTATTTGTAAAATGGAGGGCTCCACATATTGAAAGAATACAGGGCTCCACATGTTGAGAGAAAATGGAGGGCTCCACATATTGAAAGAATACAGGACTCCACACATTCAGGACTCTACACACTGACATAATATTGGCACATACTAAGTGTAATAATCTAGATCTGCTGTTGTTATTTATATGGTTCTAGCAGATACAAATTGCAGTATTGGATTGTAATTGACCTTAATTGGTGTATAAAGGCCAGATTTCCTTCTAAGTTCTATAACGATTACAATAGTGATGTGTGTGTGTGTGTGTGTGCACATTTGTGTGTGTGTGTTGCTAAAGAAAGCATTAAACAAGAGCAGAATAATTGGTAAACAAATTGTATTATGCAAGAAATTGTGATGGTGAAGCTGGATGTAATTGTTTATTTATTATAGTTTAATGTATAAACTGTTTATCCTCTCAGACTCAGAGTTCTAAAAGATGTAATTTTTTATTTATTAATGTTTAATTGTTTATCCTCTCAGAGTTCCCGAAGCTGTTCAAACAGGATCATTGACAAAGGCAGAGAATGGAGGTATGTTTATATGATGAAGAGTATTTTATTGAAATGAATTCATAATTAATTAATTATTAAATATGAAAGGAAAGTAATGAAATATGAAGTGAATAAGTTCTCAGGTTTATAATTAGACTGATTTTAGTTCCCATAGAAAAATCTATTAGAAACATTCAAAAACATTAAAGCCAGCTCAGTGATGGCAGTTCAATATTAATAACTGAAACTCTCTTAATATAATGAAAATTCACACTTTAATTTAACCAGAAATAGGATCAAGCAACAGAGACCCATGAACGAAAATATTAAAAGGGTTTGCAAAGTAATTAGATGGTGGTGGACAGTTGTTTAATCACTGTAAATTACCTCTCCCCTCCCCCCCCCCCCACATTCAAACTGAAATTTTCCTCAAGAGTTGTTAGAGTTACTATCTGCATAAACTTATTTTTGTTAAATGACAATCTCAAAGCATGAGATGATTTCATGGGCTCGCAGATGCAGAGATGAACAAAGTGCTGTATAAGTTATAATAATTGAAGAAATTGTGAAAAATAAAGCATTGTGACACAAATGAATTGTGAGTAGTAGCTCTGAATGAAAAAAGTGATAAATAATTTATCTGTAATTTTTTCTTTACAAAAATATACAAATAGGAAATTTGTATTTTTATAAATTAGTATGGCATACAAAAAAGATTGACAAAAGTAAATTACTTGGCTCCTCATTCTGCTTTGGTTGAATCAGTAAGAATAGTGCACTAAGTGACATGTTGGTTACCTCTTAGTGCTAAGAAACAAAATTGTAAAGACATCTTTACCTGCAATAAATGACTTGTTGGCAACCTCTTAGTGCTAAAAAAGTAAAATGTAAAGGCATATTTACAAGCACTAAGTGAATTGTTGACTACCTCTCAATGCTAAGCAACAGAAAATCACCTTTATCTGCACTTAGAGATATGTTGACTGCCTTGTAATGCTGAAAGAAACCATGTCATCTGCACCTGCACTAATTGGTATGTTAGTTACCTCTTAGTGCTAAGAAACAAAAGTGTAAAGATCCCTTTACCTACAGTGACATATTAGCTACCTCTTAGTGCTAAGAAACAAAAGTGTAAAGATCCCTTTACCTACAGTAAGTGACATGTTAGCTACCTCTTAGTGCTAAGAAACAAAAGTGTAAAGATCCCTTTACCTACAGTAAGTGACATGTTGGCTACCTCTTAGTGCTAAGAAATAAAAGTGTAAAGGTTTCTTTACCAAGTCATGTATCCTTTATAAATGTTTCTGATGGGATTATGTTAATTGTTTCTTAATATAATGTTGAGTTTCATTATAATGATGTTTTACTTTTTCCTTTAGATGGGTAGGTGGGTAGAGAATGGAATTCCCCAAAACATATCACACAGTCTTTATTACTAAAAAGGTTGGTCATGTTCGTTTAGTGAACTTATTGTTGATAACTCACATTGAACAAGGATCACTGTATTCATGGGATTATTCACTTTTTTCTTCATTATCTTCTCATATTAATGAAAAATTGTTTTGTTGACCTGTTCAATACTTTCAGGTTTTAACGAGTGTTCTGTATGTTTGCTCAGAAGAACAAATATAAAAATAATATAATTTTTCTTGCTGTTACACTATTTTAAAATATTTTTATTTGAATGATAATTATATATGATATGATAATTTATATTTATAAGATTATTAATATAGTCATTGTTATTTCTGTTTCTTCAGCTGCCTTCTCATTTTTTTGTTGCGATGGAAAAGATGATTAATTATAAAACTTAAAAAAATTAAAAGAATTTGCACTTTTTCTATTCAGTCACTTGTGAGATACTGGCCTTGCACTTATAAGAATGCTGATCATGATCACATTTGTTCTTCACAATCACATGTGAGATATTGGCTTTGCACTTATAGTTATAAGTTAATGGTGATCATGATCTAATTTGTTCTTCACAATCACTTGTGAGATATTGGCCTTGCACTTATAAGTTAACACTTCATCTTGATCTCATTTGCTATTCACAATCAGTTGTGGGATATTAACTTTGCACTTATTAGTTAAGAGTACATTACATCAGTGCACCGACATGACACACTTATTGTCCTAGACACCTGGTTACATTTGGCAGTTTAAGAACAGCTGTTCCACTTGTTGTGGTACTTATTGTTAAATGCTATTAAAGTATTATTTCCTAGAGCACAAGCATCCCATATCACGTCTTTTTCAAGCCACTGACATGAAGAAAAATGAAAAAAGATTATTGTACAATAAATTTTTACAAAAATGTGAAGGATCAGCTGAAAAAAATGCCTGCAAATTTCACTCCCCAAAATAGATTATATTTATCTGCACAGCAGCACATATAGAAAAAAATCTCACCTTTGCAAAAAATTGCAACAGAAAGATTTTTTCCAAATTGAGTTAATACTTTTTGCAAATGTGTCAGAATGTTTTTGTACATACTGTTTGTTTAGACATAAAAAGCAAAATCTGGAAAAAAGTTATTCTTTTTGTTTTCTTTAAAAAATGAGTGCATCATATTAGATTAACCTCTCTAGTCTTACTAAAGGGATGTAAATCTGCTGTATGACCACTGACCAATAAATATAGGGAATGGCAATGAGAGCTGGATAGTCTAACAGGTTCACCATTTTGGTGTAGGACACAGTGCCATAAGTATCCATAGTAGTAATCTTTTCATGTAAAGTAGCTGCAGTTAAAATTTAAGTTTTATCTACTTAAAACATTAGCTGAAGTTTAACATAAGACTAAATTATTTATTTAAAATTTATTATGATTATAATGCACATAAACAAATTATTTATACCTGTACTGGATTTACATATAATTGCTTATTTGTTTTAATTTGTGCAATTTTTATAAAATGGCAGCAGGGTTTCCTAAATATACATAATGTATCATTTGGAGATTAAAATTAGTAGTATATTTCTATTGAATTGGATTTATAACAATTAGAATATTATTATTTATGTAGATCATAATGATGACACAAAGTATTTTATGTTTCATAATATGCTTACAACAAAATTTATTATTATTTTGTAGATCATAATGATGACAGAAAGTATTTTGTTTCATGATGCATTGACAACAAGATCTATTATTATTATGCAGATCATAATGATACAGAAAGTATTTTATGTTTCAGTATGCACTTTCAACAAGATTTTCATGACTAAGAGGCTACTAATATGTATACGATTTTATGATTTTGTTAAGTCTTCATTTTACTGTCAAGATTGACTGAATCACTGTACATTTATCAGTTTTAAAATGAAATAATTCTTAAAACAGACATTTAAAATAATTTAATTACTATGACTCTATGTTATCAGAATTGAGCTAGAGAAAATAAGCACATTTAAAATCATTAATTTTTATCAACATAGATTGGTTCTAATTAAAATTATGATTAACTTCCCTCTGAAGAATGTATATGTTGACAACTTATGCTGCATTTCACATAAAATTACAACTTTCTTTTTTTAAATAAATTTCACTTATCAAAATTGTAAATAAAATATTATAAATAAATTGTCATAAGAATGCTTGTGATATAAACATAAAACATACATATATAAAATGAACACATAAATGATATGGAATCATTGTTAACAACAATAAGTGTATAAATCAGAAAGACTTAATCTGCTACCATTTCTGTGTACTAGTTCATGACATACGTAATTTGCATACATTTTAATAGTGTAGCTAATTTTAAGCCATGCTGATTTTAGTAGATAGCAGAAAGGTAAAATATTTTGAAAACTGCAGAAACATTGCAAGCATCTAGGCTCGGCATGGTTCATGTGACACTAGACTAAGCAGGTATTACACAATCACAAATCATCAATTCACAATCATCGTTTCTCTACTCAGCATTTGCACAAAATGGGTCATGTTACACTAGACACAGAAGACTGGCAAGAATCGTTCATATTAGCAGTTTACTTTCAGTTGTACTTCACGTTTATAGTAAAGACTATCTCATTGCCTATTTTAAAACAAATTTCAGGGCACATTCTTTATTAGAGTGAATAAGTATATTGTAAATATAAGACTAAGAATATGATCTAAGAATAAATAATTACTTTGATGTGGGAATAGATTATCAATATCAGAATTTAACAGACAGTATACAATGAAGATGGAATGAGCTAATGAAGAGTGTGATCTATGAAAGCATCATTTACAAATTTCACTTATTGGAAAGGTCACAAGCTGATATAGAATGGGCTGTTACTTCCATTGTTTCCTTTTTGCAATTCAATTCCAGTTGATTTTGGTGGGTCACACACGATGAGCAATGATTTTGTAGAGCAACAGTCAAAGATGAACAGTCAGTCTTGTGTGTCTAACAGGAAGTTTAATTCACTCCCCAAAAAACTTACTGTTTTGCAATAAATTGCAACAGATAAGAATTTAAATAAAAAATTAAAAGTTTCCATTCCACAGACAAGAAAAAGAAATTATTTTCTTAATAATAAGACTCTTTTAAATTTTCACTATTGAGGCCTTTATTTTAGACAATTAGTTGTTTATTAAAGATTGATCAACAAGAAGCAATGATGGGAAAGAGAAATTCTCCTCTTATAGAACAGAATTCAATGACTTCTGTAATTACCATTGATGTAAAGTCCTTGTTACTTACTTAATATACTAGTTTTGTTTTGCTGCTTTGTCATAGTGGGCCTGTCAAACTCAACAAACCTTTGCTTCTGAAAGGTCAAAGAAGTACAAGAGATTTTCAGCAGACTCTCAATGCCTCACCTGTGCCTTTGATAAATCGAGGCTTCCGGAATCGATCCTTGAGCAATATGGTCAGTAAATTAATTCACTCTCAGTTCAGGATTTTAAAACATGTGCAGTAAGTTTTGATAATTTCTCTGTCTTTTGTTTTTTTTCTTTGGTGATGATTATGAAATTTAAATTTTTAGTCTTAAAAGTGTGTGTTTACCTTTTTTAGATTTTAGATAAGCATATGGTTCTGACATCCTCCCCTTCCCCAATCCAAGGATTAGTCATACATCTCTGAGCTGTGTTAATCATCTAATTTTATTAAAAGAAAATCTTTTCAGATATAGATGAATTATAACATTTCTTCTTGATTTTGAGCACATTTTGGATATTTATAATGATGTATTTAAAGTAGTTTGCAGTAGACTAATTATTTATTAAGGAAATGCTTATCTCTCAGTTGCAAACTTTCAAACAAAACTGAGGGGAGGGGAAGCCAGTTTAAGTTTATATGTTTATATGGTCTTCTATTAGATATGGAAACTACTAAATTATCTAAATAGGTTTGGTCCTCAGCTGTTCAGAGATGAAGGATTTGCTGTAAATATAAATATATTTCCTTGGCTTGTAACTCTGGCTTAAGAATAGTTGTTGCACAAACTTCAGGTTTTCCTTATAAACTGGTTTGTTTCTCTGTATCAAAGCCTGGTCGCAGGTCTATAATGAACAAGGACACTGGGATTACATGTAAAAATTTACCATTTTGGAGCAAAAGCATTCAGGTTCAACGTCTTCAGAGTGAAATGGAGGCTGTGGAAGATAGTCGTACCTTGAAGAGAACTTCAGAGGTAAATGCAATTTAGTGTATACCCTCTTTGTGCACATGTATATATAAATATATATAATAGATATATACATGCACGTGTGCACATACATGCACACACACATGCACGCACGCACACACGCACGCACCATGGATGCACCAACCAGAAGTAGTCACCGAAACAGAGGAAGTCAAAATACTATGGGACTTTGAGGTAAGAACAGACCGGGTGATTCCTGCACGAAGACCAGACAATGAGACATCATAGTTCTCAATAAGTCCAACAGAACAGTAACAATCATTGATGTCGCTGTTCCAAGTGATAGAAACATAAAAACAAAAGAAAGAGAAAAAATAGAAAAATATCAAGACCTCAGATTAGAAATCCAGAGACTGTGGAATGTAAAAGCAGAAGTGATACCTATAGTGATAGGAGCCTTGGGGAACATAACATCTGAATTGGAAGGCTACCTAAATAAACTCCCTGGAAACCACAGACTTGCTCCACTACTCAAAGCAGCACTCCTCGGAAGTGCCCACATCCTCCATAAAACCTTGGATCTCCCAGAATCTTGGTAAGATTCCGAGACCTTGGATCACAACCGACAGTCAAACAGAAGTCGTGGAAAGAAGCATAATAATAATAATAATAATAATAATAATAATAATAATAATAATAATATGAGCGCCATCAATACAGAACCTAATTCAGGAGTCAATGAAAAACTGGAAAACCACCCTCACATGCAACAACACAAATATTGCAGACATAGCAATAAATTGTGGAATCTTCCAAGGTGATTCCTTATCGCCACTGCTGTTCTGCATTGCACTGAATCCTCTCAGTCAAGTGATCCAGAAAACAGGGTTAGGATACAAAATGAAAGCAGGACAGGTCATCAGCCATCTACTGTACATGGACGATCTCAAGCTGTACGGAAAAAATGAACGTGACATCACATCCCTGATCAATACTGTCAAGATCTGCAGTGAGGACATCAACATGAAATTCGGCCTTGAGAAATGTGGACGAATTATCATCCAGAAAGGCAAGGTCAAAGCAACAGAAGGCCTGCAATTCGACATCGGAAAAATCAACGATGTTTCAATGGAAAATGGATATAAGTATCTTGGGATACTACAACATCAAGAAAATATGCAGAGAGAAGTGAAGTCCAAAGTTAAGAGAGAATATGAAAAACGTGTTAGACAAGTCCTGAAGTCCAAGCTAAATGGGGCGAACAAAATACAAGCCCTTAATGCATACGCAATACCTGTAGTAAGCTACACTGGAGGTATCATAGATTGGACAGCAAATGAAATAAATGAACTGGACAGGAAAACAAGAAAACTACTCACAATACATAAAGCCTTACACCCCAAAGCAGACGTAGACAGGCTCTATGTATCTCGAAAAATGGGAGGCAGAGGACTCAAGAAAATCAAACATGTCATTGAAGCAGAAGTCATTGGCCTTGTGGACTACATCTGGTATAACAACAAAGATGATCCACTGATAGAAGCAGTAAAAATGAGTGGACTATTCCAACCCCCAGAAACAGACAAAGAAACATGGAAGAAAACAACGAAACAAGAACTAGCACATACATGGAGCCAGAAACCTCTGCATGGCCAGTATGTACGACAAGCCGACGAAATATCAACAAAGCAATCAACGTACAGATGGTTGAAAGAGGCAGGATTGAAAGCAGAAACAGAAGCACTCATAACAGCTGCACAAGATCAAGCACTCAACACCAAAGCACACAAAGCGAAAATCATGAAAATTTCAAATGATTCCAAATGTCGACTCTGCAAATCCATGGATGAGACAACAGAGCACATACTATCTGGATGTCAAGTTCTGGCTGGAACGGAATACACCAAACGACACAATGAAGTGGCAAAACACATACATAGAAATCTGTGTGAGAACTATGGCATACAAACCCCAGAAAGAGCATGGATGCATCAACCAGAAGCAGTCACCGAAACAGAAGAAGTCAAAATACTGTGGGACTTCGAGATAAGAACAGATAGGGTGATTCCTGCACGAAGACCAGACATTGTAGTTCTCAATAAGGCCAACAGAACAGTATCAATCATTGATGTCGCTGTTCCAAGTGATAGAAACATAAAAACAAAAGAAAGAGAAAAAATAGAAAAATACCAAGACCTCAGATTAGAAATCCAGAGACTGTGGAATGTAAAAGCAGAAGTGATACCAATAGTGATAGGAGCCTTGGGGAACATAACATCTGAATTGGAAGGCTACCTGAATAAACTCCCTGGAAACCACAGAATCGCTCCACTACTCAAAGCAGCGCTCCTCGGAAGTGCCCACATCCTCCGTAAAACCTTGGATCTCCCAGAATCTTGGTAAGATTCCGAGACCTTGGATCACAACCGACAGTCAAACAGAAGTCGTGGAAAGAGGCTGAATAATAATAATAATAATATTTAATAGTTAATTAGAACTACACTGGTATTGCTTCTTAAACAGGAGTTAGTTTCTGTGTAAAGTGAAAATCATGATTATTCAAAATTGTGATAAGTATTAGTACAGTGCCCATTTGATTAACTATGACTCATGAATATTGTCACTGTACATGTACAGATGTGATCATTAGTCTTTCTCTTCCCCATTCAGTACTTTTGGGGCATCATCAGAGTGTGATGTTGACCCAGGAATGGCAGACCAGATTTGTGTGATGAAGTATTTGTATATGAAATGGTGGACTCAGGAAATAGCAGGCCAGATTTGTGTGATGAAGTATTTGTATGAAATGGTGGGCTCAGATTCTCTGAGAAGTGCATAGGCTCATTTACTGCTTTTTTTGTTGTTGTTGAAAATTGTGATGATCAACTGTCACTGTCTTCTGAGCTTGTCAGCATTTCTTGGTATAGTCTCATATTGTCCGTAATAATTCGTATGATTTTGAGGCTTTGTTTGATAGAGGAATTGTGTTCAGAAATTAAATCATTCAAATATTTCTACTTCTTTGATTGAGTATCATATGAAGTACATGCAGATAGCTTACATTTAGGGGCCAAGTTGTATGAAAAACTTGTAAGAATTTTTTAAATACACTCAGCACAGGAGGACCTGAGATCAGCTGAGGAAATGGCAGATTCACATCTTTCATCTCACTGCTCACATTCACAGCAGTCATTTCACAACTCCTATCTCTCACTGATCACATTCACAGCAGTCATTTCACCACTCCTCTCACTGATCACATTCACAGCAGTCATTTCACCACTCCTATCTCTCACTGATCACATTCACAGCAGTCATTTCACCACTCCTATCTCTCATTGCTCACATTCATCGTTTGCATTTTACTGTTTACTTCTCACTGCTCATATTTATAGTTTTCATCTCATTGCTTACTCCTCCACCTACACCCCTGTTTGTATTTACTTCAATTTGCATTGTTAGATGTGCATATGTAATTATTTAATAATAATCATAATTATAATTATAGGCACTTAACTCAAATTTATAACCATGACATCACAAATAAGTGCAGTAAAATAATAAAATGAAATGCTTAAAAAATAGTATTGTTCACTGTCAACACAAGCATACTAGTAGTTCTTGAGGAAGAGATGAGTTTTTATCTTTCCAAAGCATTGTGAATAACATGAGAGATTTTGATTGTTGAATAGCATAAGGCAGTACTTACGTGCTATGTTTGTGACTGTGGAAAACTAAGAAGAGATGTAAGTTGCTGGAATGCAGTGCAAACCCTGAGCAATTCAGGCAGATATTTAGTTCCATTGTTAATGAGGAATGGACAGTTTATATGTTGTTAGTGTATCATTACACAGTTTAAATATTGTACATTCTACAGATTCTGTTTAAATATTGTGTATTGTACAGATTCTGTTTAAATATTGTGTATTCTACAGATTCTGTTTAAATATTGTGTATTCTACAGATTCTCTTTAAATATTGTGTATTCTACAGATTCTTTTTAAATATTGTGTATTCTACAAATTCTGTTTAAATATTGTGTATTCTACAGATGATACAACATCGTCTGGAACACTTGTATTTGTTGACTGGTGTGACAAAGCCATTGCAGCATCGTTATTTGGTTAATGAAGATGAACTGCAGCTGCTGAAAGAGATGACAGAAGAGAACAAGAATCTCAGAGAAATGTATGTAGGCAATAAAACTTTAGGAATCTATGTACTGATAAGATAGGCTGATTAGTGTGACATTTCTGGGTACCTTTCACTTGTTATGGTTATTATTTATTAATTAATAACACATAACTAATTACAAGTGATCGAGAATCTTAAGTTATAGTTATTAATAGTTCTTCCACAAGACCAACATGTCTCTCACTTGGCAGATTATAAGGTTATCATAAAACTCTACTCTTTACACAATAATAAGGTAAAAGTTTTACTGTCGCATAATAATGTTTCTGCAGTTGGAAACTTCTGACTAAAGAAGTAATAAAATTCCATCTTTTATATATATATTTAATGAACCCCCACCCACCCACTATTACTCCAACATAAGGTTTTAATATATGTGCAAGAAGGTTAATAAATTTATTAAATCAACAATTAAATATACAACCAATGCATATAATCAAAAGAGCATTGACATTTACATCACTTCACAACAATGTTTGATTAACACTAGACACTTGTTCAGTTCATCCTAGCATAGACATCAGCAGTCAAATTAACATGTATATATAATCATGTTCATAGATATCATTCAGAGAAATGAGAGTGGAGTTTGAGAGATAATTATAGTCAATGTACATAGCATTTTCAATGATGGCGGCTGTCTCTAGTGCAAGTTCACATCAGACAGTTTGCAACAAGTCACTTTCTTTCTTATTGGATGAAGGGTCCTTTCTAGGCATATTACACAACTGTTCCTGAGTCTTTGATGCTTTCACAAAGTACTCCACGAGGAGCGTTCCAGAACTTTTGTGTGTGCTACTCAAGCACACCATGAGGAATGTTCAGAAAAAGTCTTTGGGAATTCTCGAGATCAAACTCAAACTTAATTTCCATCGTATTGGCTTTCCAACGGAATTTACAGGAATCAACTTACAGCAACCCACATAATGCTGGATACCAATGTGAATCTGGTAGAATACAGTAGTCACTGTAGTCTGAAGCAGATACAAGGTTATGAAACTAAAAAAAGTGTGCTCCTTTCTGCAGAATTCAAATTAAGGCAGCGCTAAATTTCAGGCATATTTCATCTCTAAACTCCTTTCTCTCCTACACACATTCTCAACTTACAAAACCTGCAACAATATTCATTAGCCCAATACACATGCAGCATAAGAAATATAGCATTGATCAAAATTCACAAGTATAATGTACAACATAATCAAATTAGTGAACATAGAAATAATGGTTCAGTCACATAAATCATTCTCCAATTTAAATCTTAGATCAATAACAAACATGTATGAACTTACCATAAGCTAACGATCACCTTTATGACCACACTTGAATCATGTCAAAATCAGTGATTAGAATATAGGACTTTCTTCAACAAAACTGGATGAAATTGTTATGAACAACTGTGAGACTATTAGTCAGAAAAAATATTCTTCATCCATTGGTCTGGTTTGGATTGCATTAGCAAGTTCTAGCACATTCTTTACCTGAGTTGTTTACTCAAACTCTGGTACTTAACAAAAATATCATCATGCACAGTACCCAAAGGTCATGTCATGTTGATATTTAACAAACTATATAATAATTAAGTTTAGAAATAGATATGGAATGTGTTAAAGTACAGAGTGTGGTTCATTACAAATTTTAAAAGTATTAAGTCACTGTAGCTATTTCCTTGTCCATGGTGTCAGCATGGTGTATATATGTACCATTCAAAAACAATTTTTTACATGTTTGCTCACATACATTTGGCAAGAAAAGGAATATATACATATATTGCATGCTCCTGTGATGCAATGCTTTCTTGACCTTTTATTGTTGTTCAAGGTTCTCTTCAGTTTCAGGTATATACACTAATACACATATTGTATATAGTAAGCATAACATAAGTTATAAGTATAACATATAGTAAGCATTTTGGTTGGTTTTGACAATGTAAATTTTTCTGGTTGTTCAAATGAATTATAATTATATCATGCATGTCTGTGCAAATGACTGGCTGGAAGAGACCTGGTGACAGTGATTGAATGTCTAGAAGCCTTGTCAGTGAAATCTCTGTTAGATGGAAATCTGCTCAGTTAAAGTTAATTTCACAGCAGCAGAATTTGCATTGATTCTCTCTCTCTCTCCCTCCCTCCAGCCTCTCTAAATGCAAATATAAAGGCAGTCCTTTAATAAAAACACTTTATGACCACATTCTGTGTGTAAAATAATCAGCACCACATTATCTTTTGACTTTAATAAATAATAAATCTTTTAAAAAAATAATTAAAATACCTTATAATTGCAAATGAAAAACCATCTTGAAATGTAAATACTACAGTTGCATACTGATGCATAGATTAAAAAAAAGAAGAAGAAATGAAAAAAGAAAATACACTTGCAAAGTCTGTGATGTGTTTTGCGTTAATGCATCATTCTCTACATCTCTTTGTGATCTCTAAAAATATGAAGTCCTTTGTATGTAATGCCTAGTCTGTTCTGACTCTTCTGGCAATGATTTGAAAATGAAATTTGTAACTGAATTAAATGGTGACCCTATAATGAAGTTAGAGTTGAAAGTCATGAAGTCAAGAGTTAAGTTGGCAGGAATAAAAAAATGCTCTGAGTCTGGAAAGTTGTTTTGACTTTTCTGGAAGATTCATTGTTACTTATTTACAGTACTAAACAATACTAAATGCAGACAATGATCTATATTTTTTAGTTTTTAAATGATAACAATAGTGACCTATATTTCAGTTTGATTTAAATCATATCAAATTGTTTGCTGTTTGTTACTTTGATCAGTATTTTATTTTTACTTTCCTTTAAAAGATAGTATATGTAATGTTTCTGTAAAATTACAATTGAAAAAAGACTTATTACAAAAAATTGTTTTTCTGATGACATACACATGCTAAATATATTTAAAATAAATTTTGGGGCTGTTATTACTATTAAATATTTGTCAGGACCAGTTTAAGTATTATTGAAAATAACCAGTAAACAATGATTTAGTAGAATTATTTCATGAACAGATTTAGACAAAGGAATTTCAGTACTTTATTTTATGCATGTGCACATACCAGTTTGTTTATGCCAAAGCTCTGAAGATTTAATGCCTCACTAGCATAGTTGTGTATGCAAAAAGTACTGAAGATCGAATAGCATAGTTGTGTATGCAAAAAGTACTGAAGATTGAACTAGCATAGTTGTGTATGCAAAAGTACTGAAGATTGAACTAGCATAGTTGTGTATGCAAAAAGTACTGAAGATTGAACTAGCATAGTTGTGTATGCAAAAGTACTGAAGATTGAACTAGCATAGTTGTGTATGCAAAAAGTACTGAAGATTGAACTAGCATAGTTGTGTATGCAAAAAGTACTGAAGATTGAACTAGCATAGTTGTGTATGCAAAAAGTACTGAAGATCGAATAGCATAGTTGTGTATGCAAAAAGTACTGAAGATTGAACTAGCATAGTTGTGTATGCAAAAAGTACTGAAGATCGAATAGCATAGTTGTGTATGCAAAAAGTACTATCGAATAGCATAGTTGTGTATGCAAAAAGTACTGAAGATTGAATAGCATAGTTGTGTGCCAAAAGTACTGAAGATTGAATGCCTCACTAGCATAGTTGTATGTGCTAGATGCCATGTGAATGAAGTGTTCACATAGATTATCTTTGGGTATGTGTAACAGTAAGCATGCTGCAACTTAATATACCAATGTGTTGCAAGTTTAAATGATGTACCAATGTGTTGCAAGTTATTGATATATGAATATGTTGCAAGTTAATGATGTATCGATATGTTGCAAGTTAATTATATACTAAAGTATGACAAGTGATGTACCTATATGTTGCAAGTTAATGATATAAATGCTTTCTATATCTTCTTTTAAGGAAGCATTTTTATCCATGTTTATAAAATACTGGTTGTACTATTTAAAAAAAGTGCTAGTGGTGTCATCTTGTAAAATATTGCTTGTTTTATTTTAAAACAAAGATTGCACTAGCAGCATCTTTGTGATGGAAAATGCTGTTTGGTCACTTTGTGAAATAAAGATTTTACTAGCTGTGTCCTCAACCTTGAACTTATAAATATGTTCTCTTGTTTTCAATTTTCACCACCAGACTGCCTGCCAGTGGGTGGTTACAAAAGAGGAGGGTGGCTTTAAAATGAATGCTATTCTCAGTGGTACATGTCCTTGGAAGGTAGTGCCCTTGTTCATTCATATAACATGTTCTTGTTTATTGGCACTCACCTTTTATCTTGAGTACTCTTGTGATATTTGTAGTTTGATTGTCTTAACTTTTTTTTAAACAGTGTTGAAATATCTTGCTGTTATTGTTGTACTTGCTTGTAATTGTTTCTAACAAGTTAACATGATCTGTTTGATATGACCGCAGCTATGAAGATGCCATCATAACCTTAAATTGTGATGCACTCAAAGTCGATGATGCATCAAGAATTCTGGGGAATGGTGAGCCTAAGAAGTATGATTCTGACACTTATAATCTCCACAGATTTAAGAAGACAGTGGCTAAATTTAAAGCTAACCACCCTGAACATCTTCAGGATAACGTTTCTCTTCAGAATTCTTTGGTTGAAGTGAACAATGATACAACAAAATATTATGCAGATGAGCATAGCAAATGTCAACTAAACAATTTATTGTATGAAAATTTTGCATCTAGAAGGTACAAAAAGTCTAACTGTTGTAAGCAAGGAAATCTGCAGGGTGTCTATGAAAAGAATGTTCAAGAAGATATACAGGGAATCAGGGTAAGTATTGAACGAAAAGTTAGACATGGAGATCCTGAACTTGCTGAACAAGAAACTCTACATAGAGATCCTGAACTTGCTGAACAAGAAACTCTACATGGAGATCCTGAACTTGCTGAACAAGAAACTCTACATGGAGATCTTGAACTTGCTGAACAAGAAACTCTACATGGAGATCCTGAACTTGCTGAACAAGAAACTCTACATGGAGATCTTGAACTTGCTGAACAAGAAACTCTACATGGAGATTCTGAACTTACTGAACAAGAAACTCTACATGGAGATCTTGAACTTGAAGAACAAGAAACTCTACATGGAGATTCTGAACTTGCTGAACAAGAAATTCTACATGGAGATCCTCAACTTGCTGAACAAAAAGTACTGCATGAAGATAGCAAAATGGATGTAATCAAAATTGTCACAGTAGCTAATGGAATCATCCTGAGAGCTAGTGGCAGTGGTTTAGTTGAAATAGCAGAGGGAGATAGTGTGGGTGGTTCCAGTGAAATTCTACCAGATGGTACCAAACAAAACATTGCAATACACAGAAAGCACTTGTACCAACTTCCAGGTCATGATATTCAGTCAGGACTGGTTAGCACACACTCAGAAGAAACTGACACCTTAGACTTTGAAAGTCCACTATCTCTCACTTCTCTCAGAGTTGCCTGTTGTCACTATGGCACTGTAGCAGGTGAAAAATTGGGAATAGTAGATCATAAGAATGATGTTTTTTGCCCAGAGTCTCTGTATGACAGCCCTCTGGCTGACATGGATCACCTCATCCCATATGGCACCACTAAATCCTTGACCCTGAATGAAACATACTTGCAGAATATCTGCAGTTCGGCAGATATACCAGAGTCTGAAGAGCAGAATATGGATTTTGAATTTATAATGTTTGATGGTCTGCAAGCCAGAGTGTGTTCAGCAGAATACAAAACTGGCATTGATGGCATCAGAACATGTTTCATGTTTGAGAAATGTAAGAAAGAAATGACCACACAATCATCAGTGCAGTTGGCCTCAGACAACAACAACAGCATGAATCACACAGACTCACTGCCAGGAGATTTACCTAAACCATCTAAATCTGAGAGTGATAGAGAGAGCATATTGACAGATTCCCCTACTCTGAGTGATCATTCCATTCTTCACTGCTTGTCACCAGGTGCTATAAGCTTGAATGCCGATTTAGATTCTGAAATTGAGGAGAATGTATTTCGATGGCAATCAATACCTGCATTCAGCAATTGCTTTAGCAAGAGATATGGTGAAGTGCTTAACTGTTGTGACAGTCACCATCACAGCATTGATGATACAAGACAAGTGAGCAGTGCTAAAAGTACAAAAACTAGATGCTCACAAACTGTCAGAGGCAAGCATTTATTTTCAAAAAACAAAAGTGGCAAAAATGCAGAACCTCTTGCATCTAAAGCCAGAACTATCAGCACAAACCACACCTTATTGGCCAATCTTTATAAACAGTATGCAAGAGAAAATGACAACTCACACTGTGAGAAAAATGCTGCCCATGAAGCTATATCTAGTGCTAGTAAACAGTACAATAATAAAAGTAAGTGTAGGTCACTTCATGCTAGTAAACAGTACAATAATAAAAGTAATTCTAACCAACTTTATGCCAGTAAACAGTTCAGAAGTGCTACTAAGTCTAACATACCTTGTGAAATTATGAGTGGGACATCCTTAGCCATAAACAAGTCAAACATGTTCAAGAAACCTAGTGATGCTGACAGATTTTTTGTAAAACGTGATACACATTTAACCTCAAGTGTAGATGTACAAGTATTAGCTCAGAGATATGCCAGTAAAGAGTTCGGTAGTGCTAGTAAGTCTAACATACCTTGTGAAATTATGAGTGGGACATCCTTAGCCATAAATAAGTCAAGCATGTTCAAGAAACCTAGCGTTGTTGAAAGATTTTTTGCAAAACATGACACACATGTAACCTCAAGTGTAGATGTACAAGTATTAGCTCAGAAATATGCTGATGCAATGCTCTGTCTTCGGAGATGCCTTTCTTTTGAGTCCCTTTCTGTCACAAATGTGCTGAAGAAAGGTGATGTGCACGTGAACCACACACTCCACAAAAGGATTTCCACAACTAGATCACATGCAATGCGCAGATCCAAAAGTGAAGCATGCATTCATCATGATTCACTGCTAGCCCAAGGGAGAGTTATTTCTGGAACACTAAAGTCAACAGATGAAGGACAAAATCACTACTATAGAAACAAATCAGTTCACTCTGTAGAATCTGATGGATTGCATGACCATAAAACCCAAATAAATTGTAAGGAGTTCACCCAAGAGAACCGCAGTTCGCAGAAAATTGCATCCCAGGTGAATCAACACAATTTGAGTGAACAGTCATCTCTTGGTGTTATTCAAATCAAACAAAAATGTGTCAATTGTGAGATGGAACAACCTAGAATGTATTCTGGAGCAGCAGCATATTGTATTCCACCTCAGGATCTGATCATTTCATCATGCAGAATGGAAAGAAAGAAGAGAAACAGGAAAGACAGTGAGAATAAAATGCGGAGCAATAGGGCTGAAACCACATCAGCACCAGCAGTTCATGGAAGTGCACAGTGCAAGATGAATCCTAACTGCAGAAATGTGAAACTAGCAGTCTCTCCGTACCCATTGGGGAATGCACGTACATCAGAATCACACATCTCATTTGATCCCACTTGCCATTTCAAAATGACAAATGACAATTTAAAAATGAGCACTAATTTAAGTTCAAATTCTGTGATAGAAGAAGAGGATAATACTGCAGAGACATCTCAGGTGAACTTTGTTCCAGTGAACAGCGTCGACTCAGCACCGTCTGAGGGTATACACGATACCTCAGAAGAATTTGCCAAGGAATTAATTCTTCCTTCGGAGTCAAATCAGATATATTTTTATTCCAATTCACCACAGTCTCTACATATGGGTGTACGAGGAAGAGGCATTGGAATATCAATGGCTAATAACCAAGACTGCCAGAGAGCACCGTTAAAGAGTACTTCTATGACTTTCCTCCCACAGGAGACTAAATCAGGCAGCATGAAAGAGGAGTATCACCAGACATACCACTCACCACCTTTGTTTGTCCATAATATTCCCATTTGGCAGCATTCAAGGTCACGTACTTGCTGTCAACAAAAGGGCAAAAAATATAGCACTGTAGTCCCATCTAATAGTTTCACCTTTTCAAATTATGAAAGCATTTGGGATACAATTTCTTCACGGTGGCTTGAACCATTGCCAATCCCTGAGTCTTATAGTGCCAGTCTAGAATTTGCTTCTGGTTTTGATGCCCAGAACCCATTTGCTGAAAGTCATACTGCACAAACTGGTATTCAAGATACGACAACTAATTACAAGCCTGTCTTTCAACATACAGTCAACAGACACCAGTTCACATGTATTGCTCCACTTGCTCGTGAACCCTGTGATGTTGGGCCAGTTAAAAATGAAGAGCTACATTGCAATGACAGTTTTACAGGTGATCTTGATGAATGTAATCCTTTCACACTTGATAGACCCACCAGTGCTAAAATCCAACTTGCATTTATCGGTGAAGAAAAAGGCATGGCTAATACCACAGGTGAAAGAATTACAGGCAAAAGAGTCACTCCAGAGAACAATCTGAAAGAAAAGAAGACATCCAGGTTAAAAAGTTTGAATCAAAATGTACGTCTCCCACAAGATCCCTGCTGTTCAGCCATAAACTTCAGCTCCTTGACCTCCGCATCCAAATCTAACATCACAGACTGCACTCCTCAAGATTTCCTGCGAGCCATGTCCTACATTGATCTTGCCACTAGACAAAATCGGCAACACTTAAGCGTTCAGGGACATGGGATGCACTCAGTTTTGAAGACGCTTGGCAAAAGAGTTAACTTTGAAGATTTGACCAAGCGACAGCATGACAAAGTGAACAAAGCCAGTAAAAAGAGTGTTCAGCCAGCAGAAAAATACACCTATGATCCCAAAAGGGGAATAGTCAAAATGGCATTTTATGGAAATAATTAGGCTACACATTTAGCCCAAGTGATCACAAGCTGAAGTGAGCAATTCCTCTAAAATTAATGGAACATAATCAGGCAGATTGTATTTTTAAATTAAATAGTCATTTCATCAAGAAATCACTAATGTAGGGAAATTATCCTGTAAAGTTTTCTGAAACATTTCAGAGGGCCTCCTTTTTTAATTAAATAAGCATATCATTAAGGAGATGACCATCTGCACTGAATTAATCCTCTGAAATATACTGTAGCAATTCTGAGAGATTCAATAAACATAGCATGAAGAGAAGACCAACTGTTGTTATTACTATAGAACATTCTCCTGAAAATGTGGTTATGAGTTCTGGAATGGGAAATCTAGAAATCCTCAATGGTCACATGTACATAAGGGGAGGTGTTATATATCCAACAGATTAAGAGTGTAAATTGCTAACATAATTCCCTTCTAATCAAGTGTGCTTGTATCTAGGCCATATTTTGTAATTTTTTTACACTTAGAAAGTTTTGATGACAACACTTAATGATGGAATGACATTGTTAATGTTGTATGTAGTTTTGACTATCACAATGCCGGGTAGCTATACATCCTTATGATATTTTATTTGTTAAGTGAAGGGACATTGGTCATTCTGTTGATCAGTTATACATCTTCCTTACAAGTTTGTTTTTAAGGAATATCTCAAAAGAAATGTTGCAACAATTACAGCATTAAATTGTTTACTATGAACTTAAAAATGTGTGCCTGTATATTAATTTTCATAGACGAACATTAATTTTCTGTTTCTTAGACAAAGACATATCAGTGCTGTATCAACTCATGTTTTCATCTGGTTATGAACTTTAGGCATCATTAACTGGCAGCAAATACAATGATTTTTTTGTTTGGTGACTTCATTTTAACACTGTAATAAGGTTAGAAAGAAAGTATACTTAAATATTTTTTGATTATTAGTGAGTTTTTGATATCTTTTTAGTTCATTTAAATTATCATCTTTATTAGTGTGTGGTCTCTTCTATATATTTTAAACACCTTTCTAAGTTTGTGATCCATTTTACATCATTTAAATACCCCATTGTAAGTTTGTGATCTCTTTTAAGTCATTTAAGCACCTGTGTGAGAATGCAGTATCTTGTAGGTCATTTAAGCACCCCACTTTGTGACTTTGTGATCTCTTTACATCATTCATACTCTTATCTTGGTGAATTTGAGATCTCTTTTAGGTCACTAATCATTTACCTTTGTCAATTTGTGATCTCATTTAGGTAATTTAAACACCTTTGTGAGTTTGTGATCTCTCTTAGGTCATTAATCACTCACCTTTGTCAATTTGTGATCTCTTTTAGGTAATTTAAACACCTTTGTGAGTTTGTGATCTCTCTTAGGTCATTAATCACTCACCTTTGTCAATTTGTGATCTCTTTTAGGTAATTTAAACACCTTTGTGAGTTTGAGATCTCTCTTAGGTCATTAATCACTCACCTTTGTCAATTTGTGATCTCATTTAGGTAATTTAAACACCTTTGTGAGTTTGTGATCTCTCTTAGGTCATTAATCATTCACCTTTGTCAGTATTGTTTACAAGCAATGGCTCATGAATAGAAAATAGAAAGACTAAAATGTTCTTATTCTTGTGTATGTTTCGGAGTGGGTGAGTTGGTGGGAGAATAAATTAAACCCTCTAAAATTAATTCATTAATTAAGTTCATCAACATACAGTTTAATATTTTTACATATTGCATAATTGCTCTTTAAATACATGGATTTAATATACATGGATCAAACAGTGATTGAAGCCCAAATAATAGACAGTACAGTGATTGATGCATTCTTAGGAGATCAGTCAGTATGTTGATTGAAGAAATAAAAAAAAAATGATAGTCAGTCAGTACAGTGTTTATGTGTAAGTCAGACAGTAGTAGATTAGTAAGTTCATTGATTGATGTAAAAGTGGTAGATCAGATAATAGTGTGATTGATGTATTAAATGGCAGATCATTTCAGTACAGTGACTGATGTATTAGTAGATTAGTCATTATAGTGGATTATGCATAAGCATGAGATCAGTCGGTATGGTGATGTGTAAGCAGTACATCAGTCAGTACATTGGTTGATGTGTTTGTGGTAGATAAAAAAAATCGTGGCTGTATGAAAATGCTGTCAGCCTGAATAGTGGCTTATGTGTAATATGACTGATCTTTATATTCAGTGCTCAATGTATACATAGTATTTTACTAAATTCAGTCATGAGTGTGAAAATATTGTCAGCCTTTATAGTACTTATATGTGTATACAAGTAAATCACTTATATAGGAACAGATGGACAAATAATGGGTACGAAGTACATAAATTGATGTACAAAAGATAATTGAATAAGTTGAGATAGTGAATAAAATAAATTGATAAGTAAAACTAATTTCAGTCTCATAGAGAAGGTAAGTCAATAAGAATAGTTTATATGTTTTTGATTAGCAAAAACACATGTAAGGACTGATACTGAAATGATACATCATTGCTAGTATTTTCTACTTAGCCATTATCAAGCTTTGCTAATAATCTATTATTTATCATTATTTATAGAATAAGCTACAGCCTTCAATAAATGGACTACTTCACTAGGTGAAGGGAAAAAAAAATCAAGTTTACAAGATTAGAATAACATGACATCTGTATTTAACAATAACTTATTAAATTTAATTTAAATAAAATTGCAATAATGATATATTTTACAGTGTTATTAACTAAACCTCCAAATGCAAAAATAGTTTATAAAAATATTACTTTATATCTGCAGAAAACTTTAATTCTCATCATAAAATAATTTTTACATAAACAGTGTTACAACAATATTACAGTATTTTAAAATTATAAATTTTAACCTGTTAGCAGCATGTATAACATCAGTCAAAAACATTTATGTGCAAAAATAAAGATGTTAAAACATGCCCTGTTCCTATGCCACAAATATACAGCTTTCAGGGCCTTGGCTTGCATGTATGCAGGAACAGTGCTTCTGATAGTGGTGTGTATTGAATGGATTACATGTACCATCACAACTGGTAAGAATGAAAGAAAACTATGAAGATAAATCATGAATAGATCTTTAAGACAATGAGAAAATATTTAAAAAAATGTTTAAACCTAGTTGTCTAAGGCCTTGAAAGGTGTGTAGTAGTTAAGTGAAATATTCCCAATGGAAAGAGTGAGAAAATTCATGGGATTACTCACAAACATTAAAATATTTAGTATATGTAATTCTTAAACTCTACAAGAAATTTTGTTGTGGCAATGTGCTAAATGAAGATCCACTGCAACAACAATTGATGATCACACAAGAAACTCTTTGTCAATATGATGTTTTTTCTCTAGAAGACCACTTGTTTTAGCTCTGCATGAGCATGAGGAGTCCAGTGGGTTACGGACATTTGCAAGGTGAAAAGGTTGATAGTGAGAAACGTTTGCAGCCCAAACAGGAAGTATGCACATTTGAATTGATGAGACTAATTCATATCTTGTAAGGCATGATAACAGTTCCTAATTTTACTGAAAATATCATAAATGATTAGAAAACATTTAAAAGAGACATTACTTGAAAATTTTCAGATTGTTCTCATTAAAATCAGTCCTGTATTCTTTGAAACAAACTACACTAGTATGCTAAATTATTGCATATCAGTATATTGAGAATTTATTCTTTCTTGACAAAACAAATGTTCACACCATTTTATTCATTTAAAAAAAAGCAGTTTAAAAATAAGAATGGAACACCTTATTTGTATAGTTAACATTGATTTATGTCATAATCATTACTAAGCAATGATTATCATTAATTTTTTTCATTACTGAAGAAATAAATCATATATACATGTAACTATGGTGCTTTTTGCATGATTTTTAAGCTATGAACTTTTTCAGGTCAGTGGAAAATATACCTCTGTCTGAAGTGTTCTAATCACCATATATTTAAATTTGAATTTGAAAAAGAATGGTATCAAAATTGAGGGACCCAAGATGTATGGCAGGGGTTTATGTTTTCTTTGTTGTTGTTGTAAGATAAATACATAATAGATAAATTATGTGATGATTATGATAGATCTGGGCTGCAGCAGTAGCTATAGAATCATGTCTTTCACCAATGATTTGTACAATATTTGCTGAAAGATAATCAGCTCAAAATATATTTGTGCACACATTCTTTCATAAGTCCATCTTAAATTCTTACAGTAAATATATAACAGATGAATAGTGGAATCATATCCTATAAACTCAATGAAAACTAATTCATTATGTTTACTTTTTTCAAAAAAAAGTAAAATTTTTCATAAAATTTGAAAAATAATTTCAGTATATTTAGATATTTTTTTTAGAACTGATCAGTTTAAAATGTGTTCAGATTTTGCACTGTGTACACAATTCTCCTCTAAATGTAAAATAGTTAAACTTGGATTAAAAAAAAAAGGGCTTTAATTGATAGTCACAATAATTAAGACTGTGTTAAACTTTTTACTATCTCATTTCAGAGAAAGAGTATATCTGATCTAAACTTTGATAGTGATCAGTCTAGTAAGACTAAATAAATTTTGATAGAGCTGGGTAAGACTGTGCATAAGCTTTTTTCAACAGTTGGATTGTGTGTGAAAGCTTTGATGATGGTCAGAGATAGGTAAAACTGCACTTGGAGTTTTGAGAGGGTGGGTGTGGGTCTAAGAGATAGGTAGGACTGTGTATAAACTTTGAAAGGGGGTAATATTAATATTGCACAGTTTGTAATAGTGGTTAGAGCTACAGAGTAGGTATTGTTGTTTTGTGTTAACTTTCATTTAGGTAAAATTGTATTGTGTGTATTAGATTTAGGTAAGACTTTATGTTGTGATAAGCTTTGATAGGGGTCAGATTTACATTTATTTAAAACTACATAAACTTTGATGGAGTGGAGTGGTCAGAGTTAGATAGAAAACTACACCTAAGTTTATAGTTTTAAGGATTAGATAGGTAAGACTGCAGAGGCTTTGATAATTGTCAGAATTAGACAGTGTAGGTCCTTGTTATAGTGAGTTAAGACTATAGGCCCTTGTCAGAGTTAGTTAAGAATTAGACAGTGTAGGCCCTTGTCAGAGTGAATTAAGACTATAGGCTCTTGTAAGAGTTAGTTAAGACTGTCAGCCCTTGCCAGAGTGAGACTGTAGGCCCTTGTCAATGAGTTAGACCCTTGTCAGAGTGAGTGAAGACCAGTCCCTTAGAGTGAGTTAAGACTGCAGGCCCTTGCCAGAGTGAGACTGTAGGCCCTTGTCAATGAGTTAGTACCTTGTCAGAGTGAGTGATGACCAGGCCCTTGTCAGAGTGAGTTAAGACTGTAGGTCCTTGTCAATGAGTTAAGACTATAGGCCCTTCTCAGTTTGTTAAGACTGTCAGCCCTTGTCAGAATTAGTTAAGAATGTAGGCCCTTATCAGAGTGAGTTAAGACTGTAGGCTCTTTTCAGAGTGAGTTAAGACTATGTAGGTTCATGTAAGAATTAATTAAAACTGCCTAGGCTCCTGACATAGTTAGTTAAGAATGGATAAGTACTTATCAGAGTTCATTTTAAGACTTAACTTTTGTCAGAGTTAATTAAGTTTGGATTAGCTCTTAACAGAGAGAGTTAAGACCAGAATAACTCTTGTTAAAGTTAGTTAAGACTGGATTAGCTCTTGTTAGAGTTAAGACTTTGAGATTTTTGTCAGATTTAGGTATGGATAGGCTCATGTTAAAATAAGCTAGTTATTACTGTGTAGGTTGTTGTCAGAATTAAATAAGACTGTGTAACCTTTGGTAGTTGTCAAGATCACTTGTATAACATGTGCATGGACTTTGAGAGATATCAGGGTTAGTTGCATAGAATTTGATTGCTGTCAGGATTAGTTATGTAAGACTGTAAGAGCTCTTGTAAGTTGCCAGGTTAAACTGTATGGACTTTGACAGTTGTCAAATATTAATTAAGTAAAACTTAAACTGTGAAAACTTTGATAATTTGTTAGGGCTTATTGGGTAAGACTGCATAGGTCTTGATAGTTGTCAGAGTTGGGTAAAAACTGTATGTAGGCTTTGTAGGGTAAGACTGTAGGAACATTGCTAATTGCTATGAGTTGAGTAAGACTGTGTGTGTTTAGAATGGTTTTTACACTTTTAGAGTTGGTTGGATAAGATTGTATAAGCTTAGATAGTTGTTAGTTTGGTAAGAATAGATTTTGAAACTGTCAGGGTTAGTTTGGGTATACCAAGTCTGAGGTTTAATAATGGTCAATTGTGTAATTACATGACCTTATGATTGTTGTTTGTTATTGTTAATTTGATTGTTTTATGCTTATTTTTTAAATTTTATGTTGTTATGATTTTTAAAAATTATGAATTACATGGAATGATAATTTTTAATTACTGTGTTTATATTCACAGCCTTTAAAGAATTGAATCTTGCTTTGATAATTTTGAATGGCTGCTGAATTTACACCTATAATGCTTGAAAAACTATGATCACTTTTTGTTATTTGTTCTTCATCATTTTGTTCTAAAATAATGAACAATACTGTTATTTTAAGCTAAAGTGTTACAAGCATAGTTTTTGGCCATATGTGTGAGTATTTGTGAGAGAGAAGAATGGAGAAAGACCTTGTACAAAGCAAATAAGTAAGAAAATAATTTACCAAAAAAAAAATGTTCAAATTGAGTCATAAGTTTGATTGAACTATATGCTGAAACACACACATGTACTCACAAACTAAAATAACAAACACTCCAACATGTACATGTACTCACAAACTAAAATAACAAACACTCCAACATGTACATGTACTCACAAACTAAAATAACAAACACTCCAACATGTACATGTATTCACAAACTAAAATAACAAACACTCCAACATGTACATGTATTCACAAACTAAAATAACAAACACTCCAACATCTATTGATTTTGCTCATAAAGAAAGAATATACATTTCTCTAGATATAATATTTGTGACTATCTTTATAAATGTCTTACATTGTTAAATATTGGTCTAAATAATCTAAATAAATAAACCTGTTTCTGGACAAATGCTATAGTGTACATTTTAAATATTTATTTTATTAAATTATCTTTTTTTTATATAGATATGTTTTGGTTTCACTAATGAAATAATTATTGGAAGCAATGATTGAAGAACCATTTTTGTTGCAGAAAATGTCCTGTTCAGCCAAGACAACTTAGACCCTATCGTAGTAAGGTAAACGAGATGCTACTTGCATAATTATTTTTGTCAGAATAACATATATGTAAAGAATTTTTTTTAGGGAATAAAAGGTTCAAATAAAGTGAAGATTTTTTGAGGTGTGGGTGGTGGTGGAAGAAGGAGTACATTAGTGAAGTACAGTTTTCAATTGGTAACATGAACAGTAAACAAGATGATCTGGCTTTAATAATAAGGTGGCTAATCTAAATTGCTGGAGTGTCTGTAAATAATGAATTGAAAAAATATGGAAACATTATTTTATTTTTTTTAAAAAATGCTAGAAATGTAAAAGTGAATGAGTTGTCAAAGAATGTGTTAGATAAATGGTTTTATTTTTAATTGATAAATATTTTAAGTATTAGATTTGATATAACATTCTTAGGTTGTTATATTATTCACTTAATGTATAAACCTGGGTTTGAATGTAGTAGCTGTATGTCTTTTGAACTGATACTATTTCTTTTAAGTTTACACTGTATTTCTTAAAGTTTCATATCTGGCCCACCTTATACTTGTTTGTTTACCTTGTATATTAGATGTTTATTGTGTATTAATGTGCTTTTGACAGTTGTAATAACAGGCTTTATAAGTTTAGTAATGATCTCTTGACAGTTGCAATTAACTGACTTTGTAAAAGATTGTGCTCTATTGTCAAACTGAGTTTTAGACCTCAGCATGATTAAGTCTCAGACCTTTGTGTCAAATTTAGTAACAGATCTTTGTGTAAGATTAAGTTAAACATCTTTGTATTAGCTTCTTTACCGCTGGAATTTTTTTTACATTCCTTTAAAGTCTGCCGAAACGGTCTGTACAGATAAGGGAGGTAATTGAACAATACATTTTATATTCGATTTTGGCAGATGTGTCTCCCTTTGAACGGACTAAAATTGAAGACTAAACATTCACCCTTGGTAAACGAGTCAAGATTTTGTATTCAGATTAGACTAATATTTATTTTATTAAATCAGGGTCAGGATTTTGCATTAGATTACATATTTATTTTCTTTAATGAGGCTTTGTGGCAGGTTTAGTAATAAACTTTTGTCAGATTTAGTAACAGACGTTTTTGTTAGATTAAGTTACTAACAGAGAATTTTCCATGAATTTTAATAACAGTTTTTATGACTGACTAAGAGATCTTTGTTGTAATTTCTTAGTAACAGAGACTTACATCAGATTTGGGCCTTTGTCATTTTTAAGTAATAGATTTTTATCATATTTAATCTGTGCCTTTGTTGTCATTTTTAGTAATAATTTGTATCAGACTTTAATTTGGGCCTTTGTGACATTTTCAGTAATAGACCTTTGTGTCAGATTTAGCTATAGATCTTTATTGTAAGTATGAGTTTTATTGTAAGATATAGTAACACTAACAGGCTTTTGTGTCTGTGTAAGTTACTGGCCTTTGTTGCCAGATTTGTTTAAGTTACTGGTCTTTGTTGCCAGATTTATGTCATATTCAGCTACAAATTTTAGTTTTAGTTTCTGGCTTTAGAGAGCAGGATTGTTAAAAAATCTAGGTACAGTTCTCAAGCATATATTGAAGTTAGAATCCCATCCTACTGATTACAGAATTTGTTTTTACATCTTCTCTTTGGCTCATTTATTGAAGAATTTAATTAATATGAAACACTAATAACAACCGCAGTTTATTTCATTAAGAAAAAGTCTGTTATCATATTTAGCTATAGCTTTTTATTGTCATAGATTTAGTTATATAGTTTTGTGCCAGGGTTAGTTATAGACTTTCTGTCAGATTTAAGTCTCTGAAAGTCATGACAATTAATATTAAATTACTTTCAATTATTCATAAATTTTTCAACAGAGCACTGGAAAAGCTAACAAGCATAAAGACCTCAGGCCTGTGAACCTCAGTCCTCATGATTCAAAAGACATAAAACCAATAGGGAACCAGAGTGACAAAGATGAAGTAATCCCTGCATGTGATGATGCTGAAAATCGTGCATCTTCAGTTATTGATGAGCCAGTTTCTAACTCGCATGTTGAATCCACAGTCGAAATAGAAGGCAATAAATTAAATGAACATGATGACAACACCTGAAAATATCTTCATTTCAGCATATATCATTAAAAATACTATCTTTACTACCATCTTTACTTTACCCCACCCACCCTAAAAAAAAGAACGTTATTATGGTAGTAAAAAAAAAAAAAGACAGTTATTACATTTATCGCAAGTTTGTCTAAGTATATAAAAATAATTGTTTTTTGTTTTAAAAACAAAAAAAGTCTACTTTGATTTTTGCTGGGGCAAATCTTCAAGCACTGGAAATTACAAGGCACATACTAGCAAAAAGTGAAAAAAAAACTGTGCTATAATTGTCTTAGCAAATTCAGATATATATTTATAATCCTAAAATGAATTGGAGTCCCTGCTTCATAGGTATATCTATTTAAGAAGAATTGGAGTCACTGCATCATATATATATGGTATGATACAATGACTCAAATTCTTCTTAGAATTTAGCATAAAGGTAAAATGGTAAAAAAAATGTGGTTTGATCTTGAAAAAGAGATATTTAAAAATAATATAAAATTAATATGGTAGCAGCAAATTCTGCCTCCTATTTAATTATTAGTATAAAGTAATTTTATTCTTTCAGTGTTGTTTAAGATTTTATTTTTAAAAATTAAGACTTGTATTTTAAAAAGACTATTAATATATATATATTTTTTTAAAGGACCCAGTATTTATAAGAAATTTAAAAAGAATAATTACTTTTAAATAGTCATTTCTCTTGTATTTACAATAAATTTATTAAGTCCAAGTATTCTGAGAAATTAATGAAAAGAGAGTAGTATTTTGTAATTAAGTATTGCATTTACAAGAAGATTGTAATATTTAAAAATGTGGGTCACTTGATAAGCTTGTCCTGTCTGAATTCTTTCTGGATGAGCAAAGTTTGCATCACTCATTATTTCTGGGGTTAAAAAAAAAGTTTTCATGCCTTACCTTCATCTATTTTGTCTTCTCTTAGGGAGGACTGTTACAAAGTAGAGATGTTGCATTAGATACGAGGCCTATGGTAATGCATGCATTTCTTTAACTTTGTGTATTCTCACTAAAAAAACTGTTATACTTTATGCTATTTGTTTATCTTTGTTCAAATTAGTTAAATCACAAATTGTTTGAATATGTTTTGCTAATAGTTGGTTCTATTTATTTGAGATGCATTTTGTCATGTGAGCCATCATCCTTTGTCTTGTCTCCCTAACATTTCCTTGTTCAAGTAATTACATTCAGTATTACAAGTTTATCAAACTTATTATACATGTAATTATAAAAGAAAATGCTTGTTTATTTTTCTCAAAATATTTCAAAGATAACTAATAATTATGACAATGTACTGTGTTGTTTCATGAAAAGGGGATTTTTTAATCTGCTGTTTCCCTCCTATAAATCAGTTGATCACATTGATTGCTGAATTTTATAACATTGAATAGACAGGATTGACTTAGTTTTTAAACTGTTTGAGATATCACAGGTTTAAAATATGGTGTTTGATCTGTGTTGTGACAGTGACTTCATGACCACTAACAGTGAGAAAATAAATGGTTAAGTACAACTCTATGATGCCAGTATATTTAAATAGTTATTTTTATGTTGAAGTTTTATCATATACATTAAAATCTACATATTTTAAAACTGGAAGAAAGAAAAATTATCAGTATAATTTAGTGCAAGTTGGCAGTAAAATTTAGTTTAAGATGTACATGTACATGTACTTCTATTACAAAATTATTTTAATATTACAAAATGTCATTAGCATTTTCCCCCAATATTAAATATAATAGAGATATTTAAAACTTTAGATTTATAAAAAAGATATACAATACAAAACAATTACAACAGTTATTTGGACTAAAAAACCTTCACCAGGACGTTTACTGTAACAGCTTCATAATGAAAATATATAAACCTTTTTTTTTTTAATGAGTCAAAAAACCCCACCTGAATTGAATGTTTTGTGCCTAATATAATAATCAAAATAATATCTACCAGCCATTTATATTTTTTTGTTCTTTTTTAAATCTCGAAATAGGTTTTCAAATTTTTGACTTATTTGTTGTTTCAGCCCAAACATCATCTCATGTAAATATTGTTTGTGTGCCTATCTATATTTTAAATTTTAGCAGTCATGCTGTGTATATTTTTATAGTTTATATTTTTGAATTCATTCATTTTTCATGAATTGTGTTGGTGAGATAGACTAAATTCAGTACTTCGCTCAAGTAATTAATTTCTAATTTGGCTTTGCCTACATCTTTCAATTTTTATTTTGGAATATTTTAAAGTATAATATACAAAGTTTTATCTTGTATTCTAATGAATTCTTGTCAAGCATGAAGTAGGTTTTCAACTGCACAAGCATGTCTTGTAGTTGATGTTTAACTGCTGTTTGGAGGTTGAAATACCTTTGAATTAGAAATAAAATTGTCATCAAGAGAAAAGAATAAGGATATTTTTTACAATGTATTTCATATTTATTACTCTTAGTATCTACTGATATATTTGAAAATAAAGTGATATATTTTTTTACTTCTCTGCTTTCGCTATGACAGTAGAAATTGAAATTGGAACAATCTATAATAATGCAGGTGGATAAAGTAATTAATTGATCAACCACTAAAATTTGTCTGTTTCAATGGTTCATTGTTTTCACCAAAAGCTTTTAAACTGGCTGCTTTAAGTTCTACTGGAATTATCTTTTTACTTTTAAAATATAACAGTTTATTGATTTTTAAAAAAACTGGTGTTAAAATTCAAATTCTCAGAAATTACTCCACATAATTCCAAGGACTGTATTTTAATGATTGTATTAGAAAGCTTCTTCTTCAAATTCAGATCTCTCACCCACCACTTCAGTAATATTAGAACAAGCCTCTGTGTAAACAACTATCAATTCACCAGAAATGCTCTGGCAACGGCTGTCAAATCATCAGAAATGTCTTGTTCTGGCAACTAACAAATGGCTCTCAAATCACTAGAAATGTTCTGGCAACTAACAAATGGCTCTCAAATCACTAGAAATGTTCTGGCAACTAACAAATGGCTCTCAAATCACTAGAAATGTTCTGGCAACTAACAAATGGCTCTCACATCACCAGAAATGTTCTGGCAACTAACAAATGGCTCTCAAATCACCAGAAATGTTCTGGCAACTAATAGCTATCAAATCAGAAGAAATGTTTTGGCATCTAATAAATGTTTACAAAGGCCAAGATTTTTGTTTTTTTCAATTCATTTTGTTGCAACCACATCTTTGTTATTTATTTTTTGTATACCAAATATAAGATTATCTGAGTTTGGTTACAGAGGCCATGGATGTTCTTAAAAAACTGCTGAGTATTACTGTTATTTATTATTTTTTCAAGTATTGTATGTTTTTATATTCTTGTTTTTTATTTAGCTGCCATGTTGTCCGTTATGCAGCTGTAGTCATTAAATGAATTCATCACAGTTGCCAAATTGTTCAATCAGTATTCAATAAATGGGATAAAATTAAGATATATTTTGTATAACTTGAACAGGGTACATAATTATTTTGCATGTATATTTTTTATAAAAATCATAGTTTATTTTCTTATTGATTATTCAACTGAATGTTTTATGTGCATATTTACTTTTATATATAAATATGCTTATTTTCTTTTTTATTAACTCTTTATGTACATATGTTGAATGATTTATTGCTATCTTTGCCATTCATTTCTCAAACTTTTACACATTCAGATTACAAAGAACATGTCTACAAGAAACTGATATAATTATCAATAAATATATTAATTATTTAAGATTATTATAATCACATTTTTTTATAGGGTTCTTTTTTTTTGTTGCAAAAGTGCTGCCTATTGAAATTATTTTTGTGGAAATGGTCCCTATTTGTTGTGTCTAAATTTGAGTGAATAAAGATGTATAACATTTGTTTGCCTAGAATTTTATATCAGGTAGAATGTGGAGAAAACCATATTTTACATTTTGTGCACATCTGAAAAGCTGTATCAATGTAACATTCTTCACAAAGTGAAGTAGTGACGTTTAATGACCCTTCAAAAAGAAAAAAAAAATTACATAAATGGATGTAAATAAGAGAACATGATGAATTTGACACAATTAAATAGCAGACTCATCTCTTTATAAACAAACTAATTTTGTTCTGAAAAAATTTGCTTGTAGAGCAATATTTCAAGTAGTAAATATTAAATTCATAGTATTTGTTTCTGAGGTCTAGAATTAGAAAATCATTTGAAGACCAAGTGAAGAGGAATCCACAGCATGCACACACACATCGGATAAAGAAGTATTACATGTTATATGAATATTTTTTCAAAAATTAAAAGTCAACAACATGTAGATAATGTTGTTATAAATTCTAACAAATTGTTGAAGCATGCCAAATGACCAATAATAGGGCCCAAACATCAATGTGGAATTAAGAAATGTGATGCAGGAATAGAGCTGATGATCATGATCATGATGAACTGTTGGGATAATTCAACTGTGACACTGAGCTAATAGCCATACAGAATTATATATATTATTAATATATTATAAAGAATAATAATAATTAAATACAACAAAAAATTACATAAAATTGAGTAAATAGATCTTATGCATGCATACATTTGTCTCGGAAATGATGATTTGTTCTTGTTATTACGGTATGAAATTGGCATCACTTTGTATTACTGACAGCCTCAGTCTGATTACTATTTACAAATACTTTTCTTGAGTTATCTTCCTTTCTAAAAGTTGCAGTATTGGATGCCTGATTGACACCCAAATCTAGAACTGTAGAACTGAGTACAGTTCTGACTCTCATTTCTTGCAGGAGATATTTTAGCAGATGTGTGGCAACACTCCTTAACCTGACATTAAAACGTTTATGCTAACAAATATGGTCTACTGATGTGTATATTATTGTAATTAATCAACAAATGTTTGTTTATTTGCCCACCTTAGACATTTCAAACAATTCCATTCACCTGTTTGCACAAGCAGCAAAGAAGTAAATAATGACTGAAAAAAGTTGAATAACTTTATGTTTTATTTGCATTTTCATAAACATTCCATAAGTACTAGCACTTACAAAATAAAGTTAACAAAGCGCAAAGTTACAAATACAATGATTTTTTTTCTTTATAGGACGGGTAGGTATCAAGGAAATTAAATGTCACAATTTTGAAGAACAGTTCAAAACATTAAAATTAATAGGTATTTTTCCTGTAATTGATAGTGAAAAAGTGTGCTGTTGATAAACAAATTACAACAAACCCTGTTATTAAGGGAGATAAGCATTAGATCAAACAATTTTAAAATCTTTTAAAAAATCCTTTTTTTTTTAGAACTAATTACTTATAATTAGAACTTCTATCTGGTTGGTTTAACTTTCAGGAGAATAGAGTATAAATTCTATATGTTCACATGATTAGCTAAAAAGTGTTTATCACTAGAAGTATAAAATCTCTTGGTTTAAGACATGACTTTCTATGTTATGGTTTGTTTGCACTTAGTATCTATTTATATTTCAATGAACTACAACTGAGTAAATGATGCATACTGTTGATGTATAAATGTTATGCTACATCAATATTTATAAAAAAGTAATAAGACTGTGTGAACAAGTATGTGTATTGTAAAACATGAAAGGTTTGTTAGGAAAAAAACCCCCAAAGTGCACATTAACACAGACATTCACATATTAACAATGTAATGTGCTCATTTACACTCTTAATTTTTATCCACACAGAAACAATAAACATGAGACAAAAAACTAAACATAAACAAATGAATCAACAAACATTCAAAAACTGTCTTTCCATCGGAAATTGATTCATTCAACAGCATTACTTTACCTTAAAAATATTTCAAAATAATTCTAATAATTTTCCTATGAAAAATTACATAAAATTTCTATGAACATAATAATAAAAACAATCATTTCATTTCTTCAATAAGTGAACACTTACTAAAGTAAAATCAATTTAAAAGAATATTTGTTTTTAATAGGCATTTTGCACTCAAATACAACAAAGTAAAGATAATGCACTTGATAACCTCTGAACAAAACTCAAAAGTCTTCATCAGAATCATCCAATTTCGCTCTACGACGATCAAACTGCAACAAATTCAAAATGAACAAATGTCAATTACTAAAGCCAGAAGCAGTTTTTGTACCTGCTTTATTTTAATTTTAAAAAATGTATATATTTTTTAATTCTAAACCTGTTTTGCATTAGTATATTTGACTAAAAGCTTTATAAAATCATGAGAACCTGTTTTGCATTATTTGACTAAAAGCTTTATAAAATCATGAGAAAACAATGTCACCACCATTATTTAAATTTGATCTATTAATTATTTAGTTATTTATTGGCAAATACATCTCAAATTCATTTTTAGAATGCCATTTAACAGCACTGTGGTTTTACTGTATTAAACAAATGAAAATTTAAAAAAAATATTTAATTTTGTGAAATATTCGCATGAATAAACAAATAACTTTCATATTAATAAGCATTTCAAATGGTGAAATGAGAATCAGTTTATTTATCTTATAATAATTATTCAAGATATCCCCCAAACTGTACAAATGCTTTTTATATTAGACAAGAATCCTGCAAACCAGTATTAATGCATCTTGGCTGATAATGGATACAAAGATTTCAGTGTGCATCTGTCTGCACAGTAATCAATTAGTTAGTCTGATGATGAAAAATACCATAACGAAAAATAGAAGAAGAATCCATTAAGACTAAAACTCAGAAAAAGTGACTGGTCAATTTTTTACTGTGGTCTTCCCGTTCAAATATATTATTAAATGAGTTTAATGCACAATCATAATTTCAATTTGCCACTGTTATATACACACCCAAGAAAACTGAGTAAATATAATTAAATCTGCCAATAGTGTTATACAGTATTTGATGTAGAGAGCTAATAATTAAATCTGCCGATAGTGTTATATAATATCGGATGCATAAAGCTGTGTAAGAGTAATTAAATCTGTCAATAGTGCTATACAATATTTGATGCAGAGAACTGAGTAAATATAATTAAATCTGCCAATAGTGCTATACAATATTTGATGCAGAGAACTGAGTAAATATAATTAAATCTGCCGATAGTGCTATACAATAATTGATGCAGAGAACTGAGTAAATATAATTAAATCTGCCGATAGTGCTATACAATTTTTGATGTAGAAAGCTAAGAATAACCAAATCTGCCAATAGTGCTATAAATATTTGATGCAGAGAGCTAAGAATAATTAAATCTGCCGATAGTGCTATACAATTTTTGATGTAGAAAGCTAAGAATAACCAAATCTGCTGATAGTGCTATAAATATTTGATGCAGAGAGCTGTGTATGCACAATTAAATCTGCCAGTATGACAATTTGTGTCTGTTTCCAACAAAAAACTAAAACATTGTATTTCGTGAGAAGTTTCAAGACAAAAATGTTTGATATTTTGTCAACTGACTATCATAACTTTCATTGTCCTTTTCTCAGCTAACTGACCCCAATAAATTTCACTGCCCTTTTCTCCATTAACTAATCCAACACCTTTCGTTGCCCTTTTCTCAGCTAACTGACACCATTATCTTACACTGAGCTGTTACAGAACACTACCGCTTGTTTCTCAGCTGACTGAATAAAATATCTTTCAAAGAGTTCCAAGGCCACATTACTAAACGCAAAGAGCAACAAAAAAACATTTTCTTGCTATACCCTTCAAATTTGGTATACACAATGTCATTGATTTAGATAAGAATAATCTGTTTTAGATTTGGAATCTCATGCTTAGTTCTTGTTTAATTATAATTTAGATTTTTTTAAAATACACAAAATATGCTTTTATAAATGCATAATTCAAACACTTGCATATGTCAGAAAATGTTTTAAATTATATTTTTATTACCTAGATGCAAGTTTAAAAATGTGAAGGATACATTAAGAAATTTTAAATAGGAAAAAAGTTACAATTTTTTTTAATGACAAACCTGTCAAAAATATTAAATTGAATGTAAAATGTCAAAGTAAAAAAAGTGTTAAAAAAAATGAATGCAGGCTTTAATCCATTCTTGATTATGTGCACATGTACATAAGGAACAAATATGCCAAGTTTCAACTATGTGGGTTTACTATATTTGGAGATCCAGGTCTACAAGCAAAGCGGCACAGACAAAAAAACATAGTTTTGAGAAAAATGCATTTAAAAGTATAATAAAGACTATAAAACATGTAATTTGTGCTAAATATTTACTATTTTAAAAAATAACTATGCTTTATCCATAGCACAATGAATTCCTAACAATCATTTTAGCACCTTAATAATCCTGAGCCATAGGTTCTGCCTCCTCCATTGCACAAGTCTTCAGCTTCTTGACATTTTCTTTTCTTTGTGATGTTGCTTAGTCTCTGGCTTGGCTAAATATTCTGCTTGCTTGCATCTTCTGCTGTTTTGTACCTCCTGGTATGCATGGAGTACAACAGTAGGTGTACTCCATGCATACCAGGAGGTACAAAACAGAGACAGTAGGTGTCATATCCAAGTGTTTCATCACTTCGGATAAATGTGCACTGGCGGCGGCTGCTGCATGCCTACGTGAACTGTCTTAGAACTATACCTGTCAAAACCCCATAATTAGAAGTAAATCCAATCTTGTGCTAAGTTACATCAAAGGAGACCATAACATCAAGTGGGTGAACTTTGTCTTTTTTACCAGCAGAAGCAACAGTTTCATCATCTTTAATATTACTGCCACTATATCACTAACATCGTCAGTACTGTTTAAATCACTATCATCTGTTTGATCACTAACAGGATTCTTATCATGATCATTATTTATGTTGGCATATGTTTCTGCCACACCTTCTGCTGATGCTGACAGAACAGTTACAGTTTCAGCAATTTCAATGTTTGCTAATGAAACTTTCTTTGAAAGCCTAGTGTAAGATTTGGAATGCATTGAAGGCAGGTTGAGCATAGCAGAAAATTTTCTCAATGCTGCATGCCTCACCTCCAACTCATTAAAACACATGACCATTGCATTATTTACATCAAACCCCACACTAGAAATGTTACTGTCCCCATGCCTAGAACATGATGTCTGACTCTTTCTGAATGTGCGTTCATCACAACTCACTTGCATATGAACAGAATAGCCCATATTCTCTCCTAAACACCCTCAAACTTCCAACGCTTTTGCATTCAGAGCAAGCAACTGATGAAACAATGCATTCAAATTATCTCAGTGATGCACCTGATATCTTTCTCTGAAGCAGTGTCAGTGGCTGCTAACTTCAGCTGAAGGAAAGTTAGCTTCCACCTGAAAATATTTACCAGAAATTTTAACAAAAAATTTACCAGAAATACCCAGCACTGCACTTCTAGAAGTAGATGGATGGGGATTGATCAAAGGTAGAGCAGGCAAATCAGGCTGAACTGTATTGCCAGCAGTAATCAAAGTTTTTTTTTCTTATGGGAGTAGGCCAGTGGGAAGATATCACTTGGACCCAATGCAAATTTGAACAATGCATCGTCTGCAAGAATGAGCAGGGTAGTGCTAGGAGCAGAATAAACATCTTGCATTGTTCATCTCGATGAAGATGGGTGAGAGATGGCTGAAGAGATATTATCAAAATCTTGAATTTGTACACTGTTTGCAGCTATGAAACATCTTTTGTTTAGGGTAATGGGGCCTCAGCATGTAAATTCAGTTGTACATTGTCTGCAAGCAGGCAACTTGATACTGCTAGGACCTGCTTTGATTTCTGCATTACCCATTGAGCTTTGCTTGTTTCTCGAGCTTTTACAGCTGTAGACAAGTTTTGTTTCCTGAGTGACATTGTTAACTGCTTAGAAAAACTAATTTTGTCTGATTAGTACCATGCACAAGGCCACGCAAAAATCACTGGTGGCCATTTTGAAAATGCCCGGATTTGATGTGTAACCCAAAGCAACTGTTGTTTTAACCAATCAAAGTGATTTTCACTTTTGTACTATGTGACTTACACCACACAAGCACTTGTAGTGGGTCAAGGTTTCTCAAACCATGTGCTTATGAGGTGTTAAGAAATGTGCAGCACACATTTTTTTTAATAGGGGAGGTAATGCACTTTAATTCTCTATATAAAACACTCTATGATTTAGTTTTAAAAAATGGTGGTTACCATGATGCAAAGAGGACTATTATTGGTGATACTATGCAAAGAAAATGCTTTTTTGAACACTGGAAGGTTGGAAAAACAACTTTATTTGAATAAAAAACACAATTTTTAATAAGAAAACATATATTTTCTGTAAAAGAAGATATCAAAGTATGCAAAAGTGTAAAAATCTCAAAACTTAAAAAAAAAAATTATTTCTCGTGCCATATGTGCCCTTAATGACAACACTACTGATCGTTTCTCACTGAGTGAATAGAATATCATGCACAGAGGTTCTTTTAATGTTTGACAAATATCTGAATCCTTCTTGACAACTGAATATAGTACTGTTACTGTGAGTATGCCTTTAGGTTCCTTACCTTGACTGTGGTTTTCTTTTGAGTCCGTTCACTAATGTTCTCCAGCAAGCTTTTCAACTGTTCTTCATTTAACTGCACAAGCAGAAGGGTAACTGTACTGAAACAGTTTCATAAACTAGACTTAAAAGCTGCTGAATTTAAAAACTGAACTGTTATGTCTCACAATTTAAGTATTCATTTCAATGTTTTACATGCATATTGAGTTAAATACTACTGTATACACAAACACTTAAAAGTAACAATTCTTGTCAATGCCTTTATAATTTATTAAAAAATGTCATTAAAAGCAATGCCCTCTTTTTTTTTCTTTTTACTTTGGATCAGTAATTTATTGGAGTATTTTGCAACTGAATTATATGTGAATTAAAAGTGAAAGAATAAGAAGCTAGTGGTTTGTCTCACATTAAATTACAGGCATATGTATAATATATTTTCGAGACCTGTGCACCTTAATTAGTTAAATGCCTGTACTTGTGTTTCGTTACAAATCTGTGAGTCACATTTAGTTAGAGCCCTGTTAGCAATGTTTAATTACAGGCTTATGAGTCATGTTTAGTTATAGGCCTGTTGAGTTGTTACAGGCCTTTGTGTCAGATTCAGTATCATATATGCTGGACAATTAAAACTAGTCAAGCTAAAGTGCAGCATCAAGGAAAGCCAATATAAATCGATGCATTTAGCTTAGACAAAATGCATTTCCAAAGGGCTGGAAAAGTGTTAGTCAAAGAAACATTTGTCAGCATCAAAGTGTCTTACCAGCCACCAAGCCAGAAATGCTTCATTGTAAGTAACATTGCTTCTGTTATTTACCTCAACTCAGAATTCTCACAAGCCACTTTGCTCCTCCTATCATCCAAGAATTCCACATGGTATTAGTATTATCTTGCCATTACTCCAAGAATTCCACATGGTATTAGTATTATCTTGCCATTATCCCAAGAATTCCACATGGTATTTGTATTTTCTTGCTATTACCCCAATAATTTTAGATGGTATTACTATTAGTATTATATTGCCTTTAAAAAAAACTGAAGAATTCCAAATGGTAATAATATTATCTTGCCATTAATTGAAGAATTCCACATACTAGTATTATCTTGCCACTAATCAAAGAATTCCACAAGACATTTGTGGTGGAGTAAATTTGCCTATCCCTATTTCTAAATTGTTTTATAAATTGTTAAATTGTCAAAGTGACCCGACCTTGGGCACTCCTTACAATGGTATTTTTTGAAAGTATCAGAATTTGAGTAAACACTAAAGTTGAGAATATGCTAGAAATTGCTGATGCAATACAAACCAGTTCCAACTAGATGAGTAGTTTTTAATTATCCAATGGTTAAGATTTATGAGAACGAGGCCAGCCAATGGGCTGAGACCAAAAGTTTACCTGCTGTATATAATTCTATTTTCTAATCACTTGAATTTGGTGTGGCAAGAAGTCCGGTAATGAAAAGTGGCAGTTTGCTTAATGGTGAATTAACTGACTGATTGAGAGAGGATGGACTTTAAAATATTTCATGCATTTTAGCTATTGATATGTTATACCTGTGTTTACATAGAGATGTGTGAGTAGACTGTTATTTCTACAAATTGTAAACTATGATGCTTATATGTGTTATGCTAAACACTTGACATTATTTCTAGTGAACCCGCTCATAAAACTGATATGCTGTATTTATTATGCTGTGTGTGTGTGTGTGTGTGTGTGTCTGTGTATTAGGCTAATAAATACTGTTGCAGGAAAATGTTAAGTTGAGACTTGAATGTAAGAAAGAATGGGTTAAAGAGGGATAAACTGGAAACTTAGTGTTTGCTCCCTGGTTATATTTTTAAGGGACAAAGCAGCCTTTCTTTGTGTTATTTGAATCTCATGGTTTTCTGATTATATAACTGTTATGATTGTAGCAGACTCGGGGAGCATCTATCGCAATGTGTAAGTGTAAGGAATACACTCCACTCCACTGATGTATGGTGGAAAGGTATGCTGACTACATCGAGCAATTTCTTAAACATGAAGCTCTAGAAATTGCTACAAATGAGGTTCTGCTTGAAGGAGCTAGTACAGCAATTGAGAGAATAAGAGTGAATCAGCATGGTATTAGTATTATCTTGTCATTAACTGAAGAATTCCACATGGTATTAGTATTATCTTGCCACAAGTTGAAGAATTCCACACAATATTTGTATTATCTTGCCACTAATTGAAGAATTCCACATGGTATTAGTATTATCTTGCCACTAAGCAAAATATTTCAGATAGCATAAATATTATCTTGCCACTAACTGAAGAATTCCACATTGCATTAGTATTTTAACTTGCCATTAACTGAAGAATTCCATATTGCATTAGTATTATCTTGCCACCACCCCAAGAATTCCACATGGTATAACTATAAGTATTATCTTGCTTTTGCCATCAACCCCAAAATTCCATCTGACATTAGTATTATCTTGCCATTGACTGTGGAATTCCACATGGTATAACTATAAGTATTATCTTGCCACTAACCCAAGAATTTCACATTCTGTTACCTTCTCCTTGTCAACAACTAAGGACTGACACCAAGTTACCTTGCTCCTTAATTGTCCTGTCTGAGCCATTTGCAATAACATGCTCTCAGCAAGTAAGGCTTTATCTGGCTTGGCTGCGGCTAAATTTGCCACTGCAAAAGCACAGACATATTTTTAATCAAGGTGCCCTGACAGCCTTGGGTAGATGGATATGAAGAAATTGAAAAACAAAAACAAAATGTGAAGCAAAATCTCCCAAATCAATCAAATGAAATGTTATGCTTATTTTTAATGAAAATTTGACAATTGCAACCAGACAATTTTGTACCTGAAAACCTCCAAAATTATCTAGATATATTGCTAAAGTTTCTTTGGTTTGTTTTTCAACATGTTAATTACTAGAAATTTTGGTTAATTAATTTCTTTGGTGGTACATGATCAATCTGAGGTGAAGTATTTAGAAAGGAAACATTAAAATATACTGTATCTATAATGATAAAATATAGTTAACAAGATATAAACCATAAACTAAGCAAACATAAAAATACTGTATGTGTAATATAGTAAACAAGATATAAACCATAATGCAAACACAACAATACAGTAAACAAGATGTCAACCATAAAGCAAACATAAAAATACTGTATGTGTAATATAGTAAACAAGATATAAACCATAATGCAAACACAACAATACAGTATCTATAATACAGTAACAAGATGTCAAACATAAAGCAAACATAAAAATACTGTATGCGTAATACAGTAAACAAGATATAAACCATAACTCAAACATAACAATACAGTATTGAGTATATAATACAGTAAATAAGATATCAACCATAAAGCAAACACAAAAATACACATTATATATGAATCAACAAAATTTGAAATAATAATGTGTATATTAAAATACTTGGAGCTGAATAGTAAATAATTTCTTTAAAAGATTTATGCTAAGAAATAATTTTACTGACAACGTGCACGGGCAGACTGATCAAGACACTGGGAGAGTATAGAGTTCTTCATTTCTTGTTCCTGCCGTGCACGATTAGCTGCTTCTTGTTCTGATGCCCCAGATCCATTTTGCTGGTATAAGACAAAATTACAAAAATGTATCAATCCTTGCTTTATTCATCATGGAGGGTGAGGTAGGGTGACCCCCCCCCCCAAACTTTTTTTAATCTGTCAAGTTTGCATGTGACATTTAATACTAACATTTAAACTTAATATATTTGATTAAAGACAACAATGACAGAACATTGCATGTTTATAATTGTATTTTATCTATCTGGTCTAATCTATCTAAACGCCATAACATTTTAATCTACTAAGAGAATAAATTCACTGCATAAGCATAATTAAAACATCTTTTTATCCATCTTCAGGCTTTATTCTTTCAATGTTTTCATTTCACATGAGGTCATCCCCCCAAGTGTGCTTTAACCATACATAATTATATTACAATAAATTACATTATATTTACTTAGCAAAACTAATATATGCTTTTATGTTGATCATGACCAAAATTGAAAGTGATATATATATATATATCAGTTCTCTAAGGACAGCACATAAAGAGAAAATATGTCCAATATCTAATACTGCACAACAGAACTGAGCCTGAATAAGCGAATATTGTAAAAATAAACAAACTACATGGCTTTTGCTAAAATAATTATTGCTTCTAGTTCTAAACATAACTGAACCAAACTCTGAAAATCTATTACATTTACAACAGGTGATTTTAGTAACAAAGCACATTAAAAAATAAAGTGCTTTAATGTAAGGTGCACAAAACAATTGTCTTCAAATAAATAAGTGTCCTAAAATTTGTAAAACCTAAACATTATACTATTTATAGTGACTTTGGCAATGGTAATGGATGCTCTATGTTATTAAACAATATTGAAAATACTCTGATTATACATGGCAGTGCTCTGATGTGATGCCAAATAAAGGTCTGAAATGGTCAATAAAGATTTGTATGCAATCTTTAATAAATATATTCATTTACTTTAAATGGCTCAAAGTAAGTGATTGACTTGATACTGATAGAAAAATCATAACTAAATTAATGCATCTTAGTATTCTTACTAAATACTAGTGAAAAGAAAAAAATGTAGATATTACTATTATTAGTTGGTATGAATTTGATGAAAATGATACACTTATAGGACAGCATGAAACTGACTAGTTCATTATCAGAAAATTGATGGATGAAAAGTATAAAAAAACATATTTTGTCATAAAAATATATATTTTGCATAAAATGCTTAAGTTTAAATCAATATATCAAATAATATAATATTTGCACACTGTTTATGCCGTATGTCATTTCACTGCAAGTGTCAAATAGAATGCCCAAATTGTTCATTCAGTGAAAACATTTTCTAAGAGAAACTGAAGACAATGCCAATAATGTAATGTAACAACAGAAATTAATAAAATTAACAAAATAACAGGAAACATATATAAATTATAATTAAACAATTTAAAAAAATCTTATGTAAGAACTTCCATAAAAATTTTAAAGTTTGGATCTGTATCATAAATCTGCATCAGAAAAAATAAAATCGAATTGAGCTAAAATATGAACTTTGAGGTACAATCAACAATGCAGGATATTGTCTACTCTAAGCTATTAAAGAATCGTGATGGATGAGTGGGAATCAATACTTTGAAAAGTGTGTTGTGTCTGGGTACACCCTCTGAGGGTCGTGCCTCGTTGAAGTAACTAAATCACAACTGCAGAAGTGTTAAGCGCACGGACGTGTTTTGCATGACGCCCTGGAAATAATAAACTGTATATATGCTGCAGATTTCATCAAATGCTTTTGGTCAATAGTCGATTTAGATAGTAATTAAGTTAAATTATAGAGACAATAAAACACACTAAATATAAAGATAGAATGAATAAAAGTAAACAATTAATATACAAATTCGACGCTGGCAAACTGACACGTGAAATTCTGACGCTGAAAGGGTTAATTCTAAACTATCGTAGTTAAGGCAGGTTGTGTAAATAAATTATGATGCATTACAATTTACATCAAACATGTTCCCAAGAGATATGTAATTTATAAGATTACAATTTCTTGCAATAAATCCAAATAAAAACCATTACAAAAACGACAATTTAAAACATTTAGTAACTACCCCAAAGTCTCATATTACCTGCATTTCTGCCATTCTGCGTCTTCTGATCGATTCGAGCTCGTCGTCGGCCATTTTTTTAAAAATCAAGAATGATTTCCCTTGCACATGAAGGGGATATCCCCCCCCCCAGCCATTGATATTTTTTGCTATTACTATCATACATGGTCATAATTCTAAAATAGTTGTGTGTAAAACTTTGAAAATAAAAATTAGTCTGCGATAAATTCATATTTTTATGCATGTGAACTTAGGGAGCTGAGCTTGAGAGGAACCGATTTATTTACACGAAGCAGCAAACGGGATTCGGACAAATGGCTGATGTACGAGATAGTGCTATTCTTTTAAAGAATATGACCGACAATCTAAAAGTGGTAATCGACCAGATCAGAGGTAAAGGGAGTTATTTATATTTAAATTCATTGTGAAATTCATTTTGCATGTATTCAGAATTAGATTTTGTGCGGTCGTTAACTGGAAAAAAAAAGGTTTTTGACTTTATTTATATGAACATGCTTTAACTTAAGAGTTAAGTTTAAGTTTATATGAATTATATAGCCTAAATAGCAGCTCGACAGGCATCTATCTTTCTATCTTTTAGTTTTAGAAAACAATCCATACAGCAGAAATATATCTGATGTTATGTATAGTACTGGTACACAATAAATGGCACTGCTGACAGTGACACAGTAACAGTAAAACTAAAAGTTTGACACAAAATTCTATAAAAGTTATCATGAATCATGTATATGTAGTCATTAGATTAACAAGACCTAAACACATCCTTGATATAATAGGGCATCCAAGCCATTTTTTATTTTCTTTACAAAACTATAATTTTAGCTTCTTCCGATAGGGCTTTTCAGTTTTCTCCCAGTTTACAAAGATTCTTTATCTATAAAGTATAATTTTGAATGTCCACTATAAATATAATATAGTATAAACCAAAGAAATCTCATTTTAAGCCCAACATTTATTGACGGATTCATCTTGATAACAGGAAGCTTTTAGACTTATGCTTAGAAACCTGAACTGAGACTTTAGGCTCCCAGACCTCCAAAATAATGCATTTTTCACTCAAGAAAGACAACTCAAGAAGAATGTATTTCATTTTGTGTAATGGTATTCCCTTATTCATATATAATTATAAGCAGGCTTGGTCAACAAGATGCATGAGGCATTATATGGCATAGCCTGGATGAATGTTCAATAACTAAAGAACTTGGGCCACAGAACAGCATGTTTATGGCATTGAACTTTGAAGGGACTAGGGAGAGGCAATGGATGGTGGAGGTGGCTGCCACTTTTGCCAGACAATTTGTTCATGGAATAAACTCATTTATTGAAGGGCGATCTTTTGCTAATTTGTTAGATGATTTGTTGAGTAAATAGCTTAGACCAGGATATTTTGGTCTGTGAACAATTTTCTCATAAAGGTAATCATGGGGTTGAGTAAATATATGTAAATTAATATATCATAAAATATGCCTGATCAGCAGCCTAGCCCAGATGGTGGTGGTGGGGAGACAGAGAGGAAGCATATGCTAGAATCTGTCAAATGTCCCTGTCCATGAACCTCCCTCCATTGTCTTCCATAAACACCACTCATATGATCTATTGTTCATTGGGCGAGTATTAAGTGATTATCCATATGGTCATCTGTGCTAACTTGTTAGTGTTGCTGCTCTTAACAAATAAAACTGCCTTGGTCAGAAAGCATTGTTCCCACAGAGTGAAAAAATATTAGCCATTTATTTTTAGTAAGACATATATTTACCCATCAAACTATCGTCATCTGCCACATGCACTTTGGACTGTAAAATCAAAATATTTAATAAAAAAAAATCATCAGTTATTAAAAGTTCAGTTATGTTTTTTACTTGGGCAATGCCAGATATATCTGCTAGTTTTCTCTCTGATTAGAAGCAGATTTATTTGTGTTTCACTGAAAATGAAACTTTAGTGTATTTTGATGGGGTTGAAAATAGGCATTGTACTAATTTTAAAACAACAATTGCACATTTTATGAGAAAAGTGTAATGTTTTTACTGTATATGATTCACTTGATTTAAAATAATCATATATTCTAAATTGAATATGTGAAATATAATGAATATTTGAACTGTACATATTTTACAAAAAGTCCTACAAAGATTAAACTATATGTAATAATAGTATTTGGGACATTGTCAAACCAAAGCTGCCAAAATGAGATGCTACTGTGGGACCTGCAGATTCATTTTCATCTATTTTAACTTTTATTTTTAAAATTAAGTATATAAATGTGTATATTTAAAAAAAAAAAACTTTTTAAATGTTATTGATAGAAATAAGTAAAATAATATAAAAAGTCTTAATTTACGAAGAAAATTGTGAAATTAGCAAACATAAATTGGAAGTCTCATAAGTGAATTTTAGTTTACCTATACAAACATTTCCACACCACCAGTATTTTTAATTTTCCATATTTTATAGTCATCTGCTGTTTTTAATTTTACAGAAAAGTGTTAAACTGCTCTTGAAATCCCCCTTTGGAAAAGCAATAATTATTTTCCTGTCCTGACCAGAAATTTCTCTTTATTCAATATAATATTCATAATATAAATTTCAAATTGGGAAGTGGTACTATATAGTATATATTTTGAGGCATATGTAATTGTGAACATAAATCTTTAATACAAGATATTCTTGTCTAATAAATTTATCTTTACTACATATATTTCATAATTAATATTCCTTTGGGGAAAAAAGAATCCTGTAGAAATGCAAGTATTTCAGAGTTAAAGTAGATATACTTCTGCACTTGATTTTGAGATATTCTTATTTAAAGAATACATTTTCTTTTTTCCTTCAAGTTTTCAATCAGTTTTTTTTTTCCCTTCAGTTTTCTGAAAATCATTTTTCTATTTTGTTAGCCTATTTTATATGTCTATAGTCATACAAGGCTTAAAGCTAAAAGATGTAATAAGCTCATGGCCTATGTCATACTTAGTCATAAATAAAAATAAATTGAAGAACAACAAAATCCCCCAAGCAGGTAATTCAATAACAATACTATTTTCTAAATTTTAACCCATTGTCTCTTCAAAGGTGGGACAGTTTGAAGCGAAGATTGTATTCAACTTTCAAGGGTGTGTGTGTGTATCTGAGAAAACTTAGTTAGAGCTTGATTAGTATCATATACTTTCCACCTTTATAATTTTGACTTTTTACATCAGCAATATATATATATTTCAAAGCAAGTCATGATAAACAAAATATCATTAGTTTTAGTTAAAAACAAGAAAACCTTGCTATATATAATAAAGATATGCAATTTCAGCAGAGAGAGATACAGGTATTTTAAAGACTGCCTTAAGACATGAAATTTAGAAAAAAAGAACTTATAATTATAATATTATAAATTTCACATTTCTTGATTCACCATTGTACTTGTAGCAGTCTTTTTATGACAGATGGAGAAAGTGAGAGAGGAAACAAGGGTACTTTCAATTCAACCGCTTATTGGAATTATCTTGGTAAGTATAAGAATATATGATGATTGAATGTACCTTCATTAACCTCTAGGTCAAAGGGAAATTCATTAGCTAACTCATAACTGTTCAAATTGTATCAAAAATTTTAATTATAAGCAAGTTTTATTATTGTTTAAAAATATTATTAATAATTATTAATCTCTTATTTATAATTTCTGTTAAATTATTTCAGTATGTAATTGTTTTTATACACTTTTTTAAGATTCAGAAATATAAATTGTTCAAGAAAATATACTGAATGTAACTTTATAACAATAAAACAATATGTATAAAAACAGCCTTAGAAATATGTCTTTTTGTCATGTTGATTGAAATAATGCTTTTAAATAGTTAATGTTCAGTATTTTGTTGAAGTGAACACATTTTACATTTTAGTTCACATTAATTTTTTTTCAGTTTTGAATGTATCTGTTCAAGAAATATATATTTTAAAACATTTCCACCACCTTTCATTTCTTCTAAACTTTTTCAGCTGTACTCTTCAAGACAATTTCTCTAGAAGGTACAAAGTTTTCAGTGGCCTATGCCAGGACTCCTTATCCTAGCACCGAGGTAATTTTATAAATTTTATTTACATTCTATAGTGGAATAGCATCAGACATAAATTTAACTTTTGTATATGAATTCAATCATATATGCTTCTTACCTCTCATTGTCTCACTCTACTGTTTATTTTGACTGTTAGTCTAGTGTGTTAAATCTTGGTCTTTGTAACATGTGGCTCCAGATGCAAGCAACTACTTCATTCTTCGCTTATATTATCAAAGAAATTACAATCTGTTCCAACAATGCAGGAACTGCTTTCAGCCTCATAAGCATGCAGATCAAATGTAATTTTGACTATGCATGGTTTGCGACTTTGCATGCTGTCTTTAAAACTTTAACCTTTTCACAAGATGTGGTTTCATTGTACTTTAAAAAAATTATACACTTATATGCTTTGTCTGGGGTGGGAGGGGTGTAGAATCAATTACGTTTTATGGTTTTCTCCTTTATAACAGACCAGCTGGTATTCTCTGTTTTCCAGTAATAATTTGAATTTCCTTTTACAGATGTGTGAAGCCATGGTAAAAAGTATGGAGAAAAGTGTACTTGCTCTGGTTTCTGCTTTCTATTCACTGCCAAAGTCACAAGGTATGTGTGATATATGGGTGGGTGAATGTGACCATAGATTTTTGTGCTGTGTGTCATACTTACTCTTCTCACACCCCATAATTAGGCATGATTGGTCTGTGTCTACATGACCAGCCAGGTCAGTAGACAGACATATAGCTTGATGACCCCCAGCCACACTTGATACTTCCTAGACAGATGCAAGCTTTTAATAGAATGATCAAAAGAGATAATGAATGAACTGGTGAATTTCATATGTAACAGAGGATAGATTAAGACCACTGTCTGTATTAGAGATCTGTATATATATATATATAGTTATATATATCTATATATATAGTTTTCCAGCTCTTTCTGTGTATAATGCTAAAGCATCCTTGACCTTCAAGCACATGGGTTTTTTTTCACATGGCCAGCTTTACCCTTAAACACATGGGAGTTTTCTTGAGCCACATAGCCAGCTTTATTGTTGTTTATGGGAAGGGAGGGAAGGAAGGAAGTTTTCACATGACCAGGAAGGGAATGGGGAGGAAGGAAGGAAAAGTTTCACATGGCCAGCTTTATGTTGTCATGTTCACGATACAGAGACAACATCAAAGTACTCATCAAAAAAAAAAAAGTGACGGACAATGTCATTTGCTAAATGATGTTTGAATTTTCACTCTCAATATGACTTTTAATCAAACCTTCCAATAAACAAATTCATTTATGTTCCTAGCAGTGCAATCATTTTAATTTGTTCACTCAGTTCTTAATTAAAAATAAAAATGATTAATCTGGTTTTAAATGACATTTGACCATATTTTTGGGCCAAAATAAGCTAGAATTCACTAGTATTGGTAGTAAGATGCTCTTGCATGCTGACTATATTTTCAGGTTTGGTTTTGCATAAGTATGTGCAGCAAGCTATACTTGACCTTCTAGGAAACACACAAAGCCTCATTTCCACTTTGACACATATTGATGATACAAGGTATGGCATTCTCCTTCAAGTTAAACTAATAAAAAATTGTAAGTTGCATACTTTCATATATTCTTTATTTTATTTATTATTTTTTTAAACTGCAAAGGAAGAGAAAGAAATAATATAGCACTTTAGAATTAGAGAGGTGACTTATTCTTGCACACAAATCAAAAGTTCAATTCCATCCCAGTCACTTCAGTCATCAGACAAGTAACTTATCATGAATTCTTGCATGCAAGTACAAAGTTTAAGTTCCATACCAGTTACTTCAGTCATCAGATCTTTTTGCAACTGATACACCATCTTCTTGTCATTTACTAAACTGATTTTAAGGTTATGTGAGAAAATGAAATGCTAATTGTAAGTATACTACTAATTATTATTATTTTAACTTATTTGTCATATATTTAATTAAGATTTATTTTAATTGCAACTATATTTTAAACAAATAGTTACATGGAATTATTTCTTTAAACTTCAAATAATCCAGCTAATTATCTTAAATAATATTTTATTTGTGCTGAACTTTTTAATATTCATGAAAATAAAATAAGAATAGTTTCTTGTGCACTCATGGTTTATAGTATGTCTATTAGAAAACAGAAATGTGTTCTCTTTTTGCAGAGCTGGTGATAGAAAACATGCAACTGGAAAAGTGTGGCAAGAGGCAGATAACTTTTCATCACTCCCAAAAGGTGAGTTCCCTTCTACTTTTTCTAGGGAAAGTCTGATCATGATAGAAAATGAAAAATAGGTAATATTTTAAAAATTATTTTGTGGAACACCTGTTTAAAAAAAAAATTCTTGGTTAATAACAATGGATAAACTCATTCTAAAAATCTGTTTACTAGTTCTTAACGACCATACCATCAATTTACTTATTTCTGACACGAGGTTCTCATTATTCTATCACAGCTTTAATTCCAAAACAAAAGAATTACAAAAAAATGTTGTTCCTGTATTAAGAGAAAAAGTTTTCATTGATCACAAATGCAGCTCATTTTTCAATTTTGAACTGAAATTTTTGTTTTTAAAAATATAAATTTTCGTTTGATAGCTGTAAAATAAAAAAAATAAAAAAATGAACTGATGTTATGTGATGCTAATAATTAATGTGTCCATTTTAATAATTTGTGTACTTTAAAAAATGCAAACATACTAACACATTGTTTCATTTTTCTAGTTTTGAGATGTCAGCATTTTGCTGAAGAATTAAGTACTTTTTTAGCCTAATCTTGAAAAGCAAAACTCTTTTTAATGAAATGCAGTTGGTGATTATTAATAATTTTTGCATAGAGACTTCATGAACAGTGGAATTTTGAAAATTCACTTCAAGACATTGTTTCAAAATTGCCCTTCATAATCTTGCTTAAAAGATAAGAAAGTAGTTTTAATTTCTGCTGAAAATATCTGCTTAAAATGCTGTACTGCCTTGGACCATCCATTTGCATGCACCTGCACAGACCAATTGTATTAAATTAATAGTTACAAATGAATATGTTTATTAATTTCAAATAGTTATTGGGCACACTGGCCCAGGTAACAGTTATTTGCATAGGCACACACATCAACACAGTTAAAAAAAATATGTTTATAAGACAAAAAGGCCTAAATGAGTCTATTTGTTATTTGTTATATTTATTTTATATAAACATATTGAAATTCATTTTTACCACACTGAACACTCTAATCTGCTCACCTGAGGTGTCAGCTGGACTGAAACAAAAGTAAGCTTTTCAATAGAAACAAATGTAAAACAAGACATTAAACTTTTAAAAAGTAATTCTTTCTTTCTGATGAGCAAGGGAAGTAACACACTAAGTAAAAATGGGGTTGCTATTCTTGTGCTGTCTTGGCCCAGTGCATCATAATGAGCTGGCTAGATGGGTTTCTCTAGCCTTTGTTTGGTAAGATATCATTGGCTGTGTAATATTCACCTGCTCTGCTCTCTTCATGTTGCTAAAATACACACACATTTCTTAATAGAATTCGTGGAGTTTTTGTATTTTCTTAAAAAAAATATTTAAGATGAACTTGTCTGTTTGAATACATTGTTCACTTTAAAATTGACTTAACTGATACATCCATGTAGTAATTATACAGATACTTTGTGCAGATAACTGTGAAGCAGCCTTGAAAACGTTACTTCAGTCATCAGGATTGATACAAGATGCTCTCGATGAGGTTGAGGAGGTTTGTAGCTGTTACTTCTATCAAATTGTCTTCAGTTTGATGCATTTGTGCTTGTTTGTTTGTGTGTGTGTGTTGGTTTAGAATTTGTAATAAGAATATCATTGCTATAATTTTCTGTTTAATTAATTGTTTGTTACAGGTAATATGTTTTAGGGATTGTGTTTTAAATGTAAGCAAACTCGTACATTATGAATAATGATGTCTTTTATATGAAGTATAGTAACTGGCACAAGACAGAGGACTGATGAGGATTATTTTATTAACATTTATTTTCATGGGTAAATAAATAAAGCATTTAATCCTTTCTTTCCTCTTTTTCTTACCTGCATCTTGTCTCTCTCACAATCTTTCTTTTTTTCTCTTTTTTCCCTCTAGCTTTTTGTTATTTTTGCATTATATTCAATATTTATCCTAGTGATTTCAGTTTAATTTTGGTGAATCTGAAAATGGTACACTTTCTTCAATAGATGCTAAACAATGATGGTCACTGCGAAGATCTGGATGAGATCTCCGCATCAGAGAGTAATCCAAGCTCAAAAACTGAAACTTGGTCTGGAGAAGATAAGGAATTGATAGGCCCTTGCACAGGACTGGTTAAAACAGCCCGCTCACTACTGAAAAAGACACAGGAAGCCACGAGACTGCATGGAAACTGTGCTGAAGAGAGAAACATTGCTCAGCTGGATGATTTAGTCAGCCTGGTTGACAAGCTCAGTCCTTCTGTGGACAATCTGATATCTAGTCTATACCCTCCTTTGGACCATGCGATAATTGGAAATTTGGTAAATTAAAATTATGTTTTAATTGTTTTTCCTCCTTTTAAAATTTCCTCATGTATTTCTACTTAATTTTTCATTTTTTTCTCATATTTTACCCTTATTTTTTTTGTGTGTTTCATTTCTAGTGCTATATTTCCTTTATAAAATATTTGTATCTAGAAAAATTCATTGTCAGCAAAGGAAGTGGCGATCAATGTTAGAGCAACACTTTCTCTCTTAAAGTTACAACATTACCATCACCACTGCATTCACCATTAATACCATACATCCAAGTTTGAAAGAAAAACAACTATTGGCAGTATCTGCAAATATTCCTTACAGCCTTTACAGTAGAACCTCAAGATACTGCCAACTTAAGAGCATCTCTCCTTAGAGATCACACATAGACATATGTGAAGTACCACCACTAAATGAATCGTTTCACATCAGATCACAATTCCTGCTTGCACCTAAAATAGTTCAGCTAACTGGGATCCTTTGAAGGATTTTTTCCAAGGAAGAGGTGGACAAGTAGAAATATGCCAGCACCTATGCAAAAAGCAAGTATGAAGCTATTTTCAAATTTGTGCATTCACCTACAAACTGACTATTCACTTTTACTGCACTTTGCTGTCAAGCTCTTCGATCCATTCCTGCTCTCTTTTCAGGCAGAAGATCCATGCATCCATCTAATGAGACATGGGATTGTGAAGCTACTCAAAAGCATCTTGTGTAAATTTGTCAAGCCCCAGTCAATGGTAACGAAGGAGCAGGGAAAACTGAGCTGCTAGTTGACCAATCTAGTTTGAAATCTGTTCAAACCAAAAGTACAACACAGATCCTCGCATTGGAGAGGAAGCACATGAATTTATTTCAAAGCCAGAAGACAATCACTTGCGTAGCTCCAGGATTGAAGAGTTCTCTGGAGTAAGAAAGTTCTACGTGGTGCTTGTAAAATACCTGAAGGAACATCTTTTGCCAGAAACCAATGCAAGCGCTACTTCTGACCATCAGCAGTCCGACTTTCTCAGCCTGGTTGAGGTTGCTGACACTGATCTGCGGACAAATGTTACATTCAGTCAGCTAAGAGCCATTGTCAGGAGGTTTCCAATTCTTCTTCCTTCTGATGTTTCAATTGACCAACTATCAGAATCTTGAGCCTCTATCAGACAACAGATGTCAGCGGATACAAGGCAGACAGAGAATATGCCACTTGGGCAAACATTGGCAAGAATCGAGACTTCACAACCTTGTCATTGGCACTGAGAGGCATTCTTACTATCCCACATTTCTGCACACTGTGAGAGGATCTTCTCATGTGTAAGAAAAAAACAAGACTGACCAGCATGCTTCTTTGAATCACAAAACACTTGAAAGTTTCCTTTTACTGAAAGGTGAAAACCCTGTTCCAGCTGTTGAGAAGATGGTAAAGAGTGCATTGTAGAACTTTAAGTCTGCATATGCCAACAGCTTGATGACCTAAAGAACAATCATAACAACATTGTGTGAATAATATATAGTTTTGTTTTCTCTAAAGACAGTAAAGTATAAGTCATTTTATTTGTATTTACGTTGTTAAACTTGGCTGGATGTACATCATATCTTCTTGTAGGTATAAGGACAATAAACTTTCCTGTAAAAATGAAGATTATGTTGTAGTACATGGCTCATTATCTGAAATGTGAAGATCCTTCTTCAAATGAAGTCTAAAAAAATACCTTGGCCAATGTATTTCTGCATAAAACTTCTAACACTTGGTGTGCATGACAAAAATTAATCTAAAATAAAACATTGGAATGGAGACTAGACAACAAGAGTAGACAAATCTTAGACAAATGTTGTGTTTTTACATAAATTATTACAATATTGGTAAGTTTATTTACAAAAATTAACATTATTTGTTATTATATTGCATTTATTTTATATTATTGGTATTTCTATTAAAATGTCAGCATCCACATAGAATCTTCATTGATCTTATAGTCTGCTAAGGAAGGGGGTAGACAGGGTCTGATGATGCCTACAATCAAATGCAGGACAGGAAGTTCATAAGTGTGATGGTATTTTATTTATGTAGTCTCTCTCTCTATATATATATGTTATAGAGAGGATGTTTTTATTTTATTTTTTATTTTAATAAATATCACATTTTAAGTACTTGGCTGTCAATAGTAGAACTTGTTCATATATGATGATTCATGGTAGATAACTGCATTCATCTCAATAACAAGCAATCAGATGTGTGAATCATGCTAGCGTTTTTCTCCTAGTTTACTGGAACTATCATCTGGTATCCAAATGATGTCTTTTTAAAAAATTCTAATCATGTTGACTGGAATGTTTTCATGTGTTATCACTTTAGAAGATTAACTTAAAACATTTATGACAGTCAACATTGATGAAGCAGCAGATTATAGTTGACAAATACTATGATCGGTTAAGGGGGAGAGTATCCACAAATGCGCTTCTCTTGGCAGTACAATTATAATTTTGACCTGAATATAAGATAGGGGCATGGTTTTGCTGATCAAAAATAGGAATAAATTTCTCATCTATTTCTCAAGTATATATATAATCTAAAGTTAATAATCTGTTTACTTGTTTGTTTTTTTTCTCTTTGTATATAGGCATCAGCATTGTCAGAAGACATGGACAGCATTCTGAATTTGTTAAGGTATGTCATGCTCACTACATTTACCTGTTATAATATTCCTCATCAGCTACTAAGTTTAAAACTCAGAAAATTCAAAATAGCAAAATTTAATAATACATCTATAACAATTATTAAAAATTATTCCTTTGGTTATTTTCTTTTAACTTGTAACGATGATATTAGCTGCTTTGTCATTATTGATAATAGACATTGTTGGAATACACTGGCACCATGTCCATATTCTCATAAATTTCTATTATAAATGCTTGCAATAATAGTTGCATTCAGCCAAAATATGAGAACTGTTTGCAACATCTTTGAGCAAATATTATGTCATTTTGTATATCACAGGTTTTATTTTATGTAGATAAACAGCTACAGTTGAAAATATTAGTTTATGTGTGTGTGTTTTCTCTTTACAATATAAGTCTGCTTTTTTAAATACAAAACTCTGAGTGGAAGAAGAAATCATATGAAAGTGGATAATTTTTATTAGTTGATTTCATATAACTGGTATTTGACAGCAGCAGTAATAAATTTGACAAATCTCATGCAGATATGCTTGCACACTCTTGGATGGTAAATGTAGTTTTGCAATAATTTTATGTTGATTTGAAAGAATGAAACAGTTACAGGTTTGTACTTAATGATTCTCATGATTGTACATATATACCATATACTTGTACATTCATATTAAATAAGTGCATTATATAGAATGGTCTGTATTTTCCTGTTAGGTGCTAGTCATCACTTTCACTTTGAGACTTACCACAGATAAGATTCAACATAGAAAAAAGATCAAGCAATGATCTCAGCAAATGGTATCTAGTTTGATTCTGCTTTAAACAAAAAATTTGCATAACTACTTATGTTGGCAGCACTGAATGAAATGCATTATATATTATGGTAATTTCTGAATAATTTATTACCAGTGACAAAATTATAGTATATTAAATTATAGTGTCTTTATAAAGAAATTGTTCTCTAATTACAAACCACTACAACAATAAATACATAGAAATATTTTGATCTTGTTAAATATTATATTCTACATATCTGAAGGGGTTATCTTTCTTTGAGTGTATTCATGTAAGGAACAGTGTTTTCTCATTGTATTATGCATTTCAGGCACTCACACTTGACCAGGGAAGAAGATGTCCAATGGCTGGATTTCCTTCACAAAGCTCTGAACCACAATTTAACAAAAATGAAAGACTTGCTACATTAAATGAATCTCAGGAAATAAAAGTTAGTTTTTCCGTTCGTGGAAGCTAATCTTGCTGATGTACGTTTGAAGACATGAAATGGACAGACTGATGGGTAGATAAATGGAAGAATGAATGGGAGGGAGAGGATGGCGTGAATTAAGAGGGAGAAAAGAAAGATAGCACTGTGTGTGTATGTGTGAAAGAGAGAAATTTGCGAGGTGATATATTTTTTAGAAAGAGAATTATTACCACTTTAAGAAAATTTAACAAAATTAAATATTCCATGCAATAATTTTTAGAAGCAATTTGTTGAGTGACAACAGTCATTGTAATATGAGATTTTCAAATACATCAAATCCCTAGAATTCACACTTTTGTATCAGTTTATTAAAACAGCAACAATGGGAAGATTTGGGATAAAACATTGTTTTCAGAAAGCTTAATCATACATAATTGTGTTTAAGTCAAAATCAGAAGTGTAACCCCAAATTTTGCAAATCATCATATTGTATTGTATTACTACTATATATTTTTTTTTTATAAAAGCACTTATTTGTTTTTTTGATGAAAGAAATAAAATGTATTTTTAGGTTATCTTGCACAGAGATTACTGTGTGTAATTGCTACTTCTTTTCAGTTATTTTGTCACCTAAGTTAAGATAAATAGAAAATAAGCTATGTTTTAAGAAATTAGAAATAATTTAATAATACAGTATGTCATTTCCTTGTTTGGTCAGCAAATGAAAGTAATTAAATGAATCTGTAATCTGCTTTGGTAATTAAATGATTCTGTACTCAGCTTCGTTTCCATGGCTTAACACTAATGATTTCCTTGTTTGGTCAACAAAGTGATGGTAATTAAATGATTCTGTACTCAGCTTCGTTTCCATGGCTTAACACAAATGATTTCCTTGTTTGGTCAACAAAGTGATGGTAATTAAATGATTCTGTAATCCGCTTAACACTATGGTGTGTCAGATGAGTTATTTTGATGTATGCCTGCTGTTTGTGTAGAGACTTCGTCACATATAGGAAAGTACTAAATTCATTTCAAATGGATTGGTTTATTGTAAAACGAAAATCGATCTATGGACTCATCCATGTATACACATGCTCACACACACACACAAATCAGCAATTTTCCTTATAATCTCTCCATGTATATTTAATTAGTTTTAATAATCCCATCTCCTTTTATCATATTTTCAGTATTTACACAAATTCTTCCAAATTATGATTTTTGTAATCTATAAAATATGAAAATGGATTACATTATTATTTTCATTACAGTATATAAGTCAGCACGTAATATTTATATTACTGACAAGCTTAACCAAATTAAGCACTATAAATGTTCACATTTATTTATAGTTCATCTTATTTTGACATATATATTTATATATACACTTCTTGGTCTTGCACCTTCCCACCAAGCAGTCTCTAGCCTTCCTTCCATGGACTTACAAAATTGATGACCTTGAACAGGATACATTAAACATACACATGCATACATGTACCACACAGGAACAGTTAGTTTGTATGCTTAAAGATTACACACACACACACACACACACACACACACACACACACACACACACACACACACACACAACAATTTAAAAAAAACCACCAGTAACACTTGTGTCACTAAAAATAATAATGAGGTAATCATGAGTGTTCTGATAACATTATTTTAGTGAAAAAATTAATTATTAATATTTATTCAAGACATGAAGCAGAGTAAGTATTACTGAAACAGCATTTCACAACCAGTAGCTGTTAATAGAAACACTCATTTAATTGACATATAGCAATCAATCACACACAAGAAAATTTGTTTCCATTTAAGACACCTTTGAACAGTCATACAGTCATTCTAATCACTTACCATAACATTCCATGCACAGAACTCATGCGCATGTAATCAACTAAACATGTCATTGCACACTTACTAATGCAACTTCACAGTGCAAGACCCGAACGCCTAACTTGCATTCATCTTTGCGACTCTAGCGGTTAGAATCTACTTATCAAACCAACGGGCCCTAAGTAGAGTAGGTCGAACTTTAGACCTCGCATCTTTGCATCTACCTTTCTTGTGAGAGGCTCAGGCGTATTTTCCAACATGGCCTGACTTCTGTAATAATAACCCAGATATTTAGCCAGACTAAAGATTTTTTATTTTATCCCCAAGATCACGGGTTACTTGTTTTCTTGTACATATTATCCTTGTTTTTGTATCTATGTCAGGTTGGGGTTGGGGGTTTTGTCGCAGCCGTTTGTAATGTAATGTTTTAAATGTTGTTTAAATGTAAATACTCATGATGCCTAGCACTGCTGAAGTGTGGGTGGACGTGTGGTTGGCCACGTTAGGATTTTAATTATGTTTACACTTTTAAAAACCCATGCACCACAGCATCTATATAAATAATTCACAGTTTTACACACACACACACACACACACACACACACACACACACACACACACACACATAAGCACACACACACTAACTCCCCAAAAAGCACATACAGAAGAAAAAATAGATACTTTATTCAATCAAAACATTTGGGTTTTTACAGTTTAATATATGTACAGATAAACATAAATATATATAAAGAAGGCGTTTAGAAACTATTTTAAACTATCCTGAATAATGGATATATTGGGATAATAGAAAACTACTGCAGGACACGGCTCTGAAACACACCTATAGTATAGAGTGTTGTGTACAGATGAATAGATAATATTACAAACTGTTTCATGCACACGAATTTAGTCATGCACTCTTACTACTACATTAATTAACTGATTTCAGGACAAGTCTTAATTTGTGCACGCAAATTTAATAATTATTGGAATTTTTTTTTCTTATTAAGCCAATCTAACTGTTAGGACACAGACGTCAAAACATTTTAAACAAACTAAATGCTTTAGTTTGGAAATAATTAGAAAAATAATTAAAACATGTAGACAGTGTTGTAGTGTACTGCAAATTTTGAAATTCTTGGGATTCACTGTTCTATCTCTTTCTCTTCGTTCTTCATTATCAGCATTCTCTTGTCCCTCTTACAAATTAAGAAAGGAAACAATACAACTGTTTAAAAAAAAAAAGTTCTCTAGCAGCACATTTAGCATTGATTCTTCCTCAATTTTGTGAAACTGTCCAATCAGTAATGGTTGCCCTCCTCCTGCCCCTCACAAAACAAAACAACGGAAGTGTCGCAAATGTAGGATGATTGATGGTTATATGCCACAAGACCGAGAGGAAAAAAAAATCAATTAACAATAATATCGAAAATCACTCCTCTCAGCCTCCCACACGCACCACCACCACAACCAGGATGCGATACAGTTTCGCTCCCCAGTAGCAGCAGCAGGGTGAGAATAACTAACGTCTTCCCAATAATAAGGTCATTCACATCTCGCTGATCAGGCGCATTCCACACAAACACGCGGCCAAAAGTCTGGACAGTAGTGAGCAGCTGAAGGAAAACCTGTGCCCCAGCCCCAACCCCTTCTACCACCACCTAAGTCGATGACAGAGCTTCTGTTAAAATTCTATTTTTTATACTTAAATCCTCGCAGAAGCAACTTCAGGCTTAGCTAAAGTTAAGGCGAGGGCGCTTCATTTGTCGGTTTTAGTTTCCCCGCCCTCTACTCCACAACGAAGTGATCTATTACTGCTGTAGTACAGAAGTCCAAATGAGAATGAAAAGCAGAGTACTGATCATGACAAAATTAATGAGTGTATTGATCAATGAATCTATTGATTGTCAAACTTGTACAAATTTGTCCGCCATGATGTTTTATTCATTCATCATCAGAAAATTGTACACACACCCAAACGCACATACACACACATTGATGTTGAACATTAGACATTGTATAGTGCCGTGGTTTTCAACCTTTTTACACCTGCGGACCAGTGAAAATAGGAGAAATATTTCGCAGACCGCTAAGGCAGAAATAAAAACCATTATTTATATAGAATTTTGTGTATTAGTTTTTAAATCAGAAAATGAAAATTCTGTAGTTATTTAAAATAACCAGAAACCGAGTAGTAAAAAAAAAAAAAAGCAAACAATAGAATGTCTTGAACTTTTGAGAAAGCAATATTCAAATAAACTTTGTGCGAAATCTGCTCCTACTTCTTTGCTACAATTTTTGTTAGCCGTGGCTGCAGCATTGTTTCTGAGACGAACAGCTGGATTCACATCCATTCAGTTGTGTTGTTTTATGACTGACAGGGCTGAAAAAGTCTTCTCACAAATAGGTAGTCGAAAATACGACCAACAATTTAATAGCTCTGTAACTGAGAGATGGATATTCTTTTCCTAATGATATCCAAAATTGAGACAATGATTGCATTTTATGTTTGGACACCAGAGTGACATCAAAAGACAACTCGATCAGGTTTTCTTTTCCACAAGGATTAAGTGCGCTTGAGTTGAAGGGATTATTAATCTAGAGGTTACGAGGATCCTCATTGTCAAGGTAATAATGATTAAAGTTTTGAGCTAATGCCCTTAAATGTTGACTTATTATATTGAATATGATTTTCCGGTTGACGTCAGCAGTAATAAAATTTTTTGCAATAGTGGAAACATTTCTATATCTTCCTATTGTGCACGACTATCCCCGAGAGACGGCTTCTTTTTGAATGCATCCATCTTATTTCTTACAAATATTTGTGCAAACCCCTAAAGAGAAATATTAAATTCATTGAGAAGGCTAATATATGATCGCCATATATGCAAGTTTAGCTATTCATTCCTCATCCAACAAAGGGCTCTAGTGGGGGAAAGATTCGCTCTGGAAGAAAACTGCTTTACTTCCTCCGTCAGTTCGAGAGAAGGCATGAAAAAAACCCTTCTTCTCGATAGACACCTCACTTCTGCATGAAGGAGATTTGGTGTTGCGAGTCCGTACTCTCGCACAGTGTCCAGAACAGTAGGGAGCTCGTAGCTCGACCTTGAATTTTTGACCTTTATGATCTTCTGTCGTTCATCACCATGTTTAGTTCCGTAGAAAACGTCTCATTTCAACTAGGTGTCCCCGTGGATCATACATTGAGTGGAAAAAATTTCTGGATGAGCAACTTCCTTTATTTTCGGAACTACAACTGAGCGATGTCCAGTCATGCTTGCAGCACCGTCCGTACACAGTCCGACGCATTTGCCCCAGTTTAAGCCCTGACCTTGAAAATATTCATCAAGAGCACTAAATATCTCTGAACTAGTAGCCCGTCCAGGTAAGTCAAGGCAACAAAGAAGTTCTTCCCTAAAGTATTCATCTTTACTATACCTCACGAAGCGAAGTTTTTAAATAGCATAGTTACTCACGTCAGTTGATTCATCAAGTTGAATCGCAAAACATCTCAATTTCTTTATCCCCTTTACAACTTCAGTATCGGTGGCCATGTCAACAATTGTTTGAATGGTGTCTGAAAGTGGTATAACCTCTAGTTTTATACATGAGTTAAGTGGCAATAACCGGCAGGAAATTTCTGCAGACCGGCGGTTGAAAACTGGTCTAGTGAAGGAATTACAAAGATGAGAAAAGGCTGGAGTCGTGATAAAATAATGTACAAAAGTTACAGATACATGACTTATAATAAATAAATGTTTAAGAGCACTGATTTGGTTTAGTAATACATGACTTGTAATAAATAAAAAATGTTTAAGAGCACTAATTTGGTTTAGTAATACATGCATTTCAACGAATCATGGTCTTTTACTTCCAATAAACTGTACTTTTTCCTCCATCTGCGTATCAAAACCTGAGTAAAGTAAACAAATGATGCACAAAAAATAGAAACTGTTTAAATGGAGCTACAAACACACTGGTGCGTAGTGACCACTACTTTCATTGGAGAACTGGTGCCAAAGAAATACCATCGTTACTACCAGTCCTTTAAACTCGGCTCAAAATGCCCGCTTTGAACTCCGTTATTATTTTGAACTGGACAAAGTCTAACAATTACAACCGAAGCCTGATTTTATGTCTGATCGCACTTAACATTTAAAGGTTTCAGGACAGTTCGTGACCCCAGAAGCTGCAGAGTGCAGGGAAGATTAAATACAAAGCAAAAGGATCAAGGTTTGTTTATAACCAAGTCTTAAATCACGGATGTTTTAAATTTAAAAAGAAATGGTAAAGAGGTTTTAGTTTCTTCAAGTCAGCAGATCTAAAGCATAGCATATCTTAAAGAAGATCCTGCTCATCTCCCAACCAATCAGAGGGCAAGGTTTTAAAATAGCTTGTAACTGGACACCATATACTGCACTGGCGCAACCGTATCAATCTTATGTATTTTGTAGCATTTTTTCTTAACTTTCATTTTTGTTTGTGCGTGTAAGTGTGAACAAATTAATTAAATTATGAAAAAATTAATTAATTAAATTCTGTCAGTATTTCTCTTTAAAAACAACAACAACAACAAAAAAGAATGCTAAAGGGATGTTTACCGAATAAAATAATCACTATAACCAATGAGCAGTTTTGGAAATTGGAAACAGGAAAAGTGGTCAGACAGCATCAGACAAATTTCAAGAAAAAAATTTCATTGGCTCCAAAAGCTGCTGGCAAATAGTAATGTTAATGTGAATTAAGCGAGACTGATGTGAGTCAACCCCCACCCCCCGAGAATGGAGATATGTAGTATAGCATCGCAAAAAAAAAAAGCAACTGTTTTAAAGATGAAGTAGATATTCTCATTTATAGCACATTAAGCAAAAGTATTAGGGCGTAGTAAACACATACACACTCACGCACGCTAATCTTCCCCTCCCGAACTCCGAAAAAATAGACCCCCAAAATATAACCAAGCAACCAAATTAAAAACAGACGCAATATTATGTGTAAAATATGGCGACAAGGAAACCAGCTTTGTTAAGCGGACTTGGAATATCTTTCACTTCCCTTATTGCAAGAAAAATAAGTAGTCCAGCATATTTTCTTCCCAAGACTACCTGTATTTAAAAAAAAAACCTCCCCTGCCTACTTTGCAACTATGACTGATTAATAATATATATGATAATTTTCATTTTCGGAGTCCAGTTACAGCCAAAATGCACGCGCGCGCGCGCGCGCGCACACACACACACACACACACACACAAAGTCCTTCATGCATGGCCGTGAATTAAATTTGTATTTTCATTTTTACATTCTATGAGTGCAACACTATTTTCTTTAAATAGCGGATAATTAAATTATATTTCCTAGTCTATAAAGTATAATATACAGGTAAGTCGAACATGTTTCTAGTTTACAGTACACAGATTCTACTTTCGCTTTATGCTGAGTGGCTGGAAATTTCTGCCCAACCCGCACATCTAATTGGATATATGCTGAACCGGAATACATTGTATTTCCAATCATTATGACAGTTCATGGATCGCGATTTAACGAGACACCCCATGTACTCACGACCGGATCATGTAGTCCAAAGTTACCAACGTTAGATTTTCACACCCTTTTATGACGTCACATTCAAAAACAGATTATTATGCAACGCTGAAGTCGCAGTACTTTTAATTCCACTTTCCTGTAAACATCAAGGGTGACTAGTTATCACATCTAGACCCTTGAAATAATTTCAGAAAGAAAATGTATGCAATATCGCACCGCATCGTTACGCACGATGTTTGTAGAATCAATAACGTACTTTACGGAGTGAAGAAAACAGCACTTAGATTTCAATAATTGTAATTTTCGGTGTCCACTACATTAGAATGGCAATCCGGTTAATCGACATGCATAAAGTTCAGTGTCATTTATTCATGAAGGCAATGCAGGCCTATTAATATATTACCACACAGTTAATGCATCCCTATTAATATGTTACGACAGAAACAGTTAATGCACGCTTACTAATAGGTTACTACTGAATCGGTTAACGCAGGCCTATTAATATGTTAGTACAGAAACAGTTAATGCACGCCTATTAATAGGTTACTACAGAAACAGTTAATGCACGCCTATTAATATGTTACTACAGAAACAGTTAATGCAGGCCTATTAATATGTTACTACAGAAACAGTTAATGCACGCCTATTAATGTGTCAGGAACTGTTGGGCAAATTATGCCAAGTTATGAAACATTAATTTTCATTTTATTAACTGTTTCTACTGTCTACATAATTTATGAGAAGACTTCTGTTAAGCAATTAGGCTTAGCTGATGCAACAGACTTGTTTACGTGTTAGAAACATGCGAGACGGGTCAAAGGTGAACGAAAGGTCGGTAGCCGGATATGAGACGCCCATATTTGGTCACTTGCGTTCCGTATCGTGACGTAGCGTTAATCCGCCGGCTGACCTCGATTCATTCATATATACACCTGAGTGAATCGAATTCGTCAGATGTGCAGACATTCCTGTACAGTGCCCATTGTCCAGAAGTAGAAAGATCGCACCCACTAATTTTGACCGCGCATAACTTCACATAGTGGTAAATATAATTGGCTTCTTCAGATTGTGTATTTCTCATTCGTAAAATTGTTGTATTTTATTATTATAAATATTGTGTAAAATATTTATGTGATTGCTAAATGATAAATGATTGTTATATTTTACTTACAGAAGCTAAGTGGCGTTAGCAATTGTTACATTTGTAAAATGATCAAGTAGAGTAACCACATGTATACCGGCTGTTAATTGTTATCATGAGAAAGCGCTAACAATAGTTAACATGTGCATGAACCACAAGCTAAATTGTATTGTAATGGAGAAAATATATATTGTGAAGATAAATCATTTATTCATTTAAAGACTTTCATTGTTTGGAATTATGAATTAGTTAAAGCGAATTAGTGGAGTTTGTAAAGCGTAATCTATTGTTGTTGCCACAAAGCTCATATAATTGTTTATTGCAACATGATACTGTAGTGTGGTATAATTTGTTACAGCCTGTCTTGGTCTTGGAATCTTGGATCTTGGGATCTTTGCATCTGAAGTTGGGGAGCCTGGAACCTATAGTTCTGCAAAGACTAGAACCCAGAGGAAATCCAACCTGACATCTTCAATACTGGAGACATTGTCCGAAGTCTATGACAGGTTCTGTAAACTGACAGTGGAAAGGCCAGCTAGAAGATATTCACTGTGTGACCTCAGAACTGCACTGACTGATCAATAGCAACATATTCAACTACTTCATAAACATTAAAGATAAGTCGTTGTATTCCAATGAAGGACAGTACTAAGAAATGCGTGTATAAACAATTCGGGCTGAGTGATAAATTACTCTAGTAATTGCGATTCACAATTGTTCATTCTTTTCATTAATTGAGTTGTTATTAAATTTATTGTTATCTTACCCGTTGTTACATAATTGTTTGTAGCCAACTGGAAGGATCAGCTAACTGGGGGCGAGCCATAATAAAGGAATAAAGAATCATAAGTCTTAACTTATAAATAAAGGGGAGATAACATTGTTAGCTGAGGCAAGTCAACTGATTTATCTAGCGAGGTGTTGTGAATAATTACCTGAATATTTTGGAATTTTCATAGTGGATAAGTTTGACCGTACCCGGCTGTCGCTATTGTTAGAAATTATTCAATAAACCAATACTGATAACTGGAATCTAAAACAGGACAGAGTCGTTAAACCTAGACCTGTGACATAATGTTACTACAGAAACAGCTAATGCACTCCTATTAATGTTACTACAGAAACAGTTAATGCAGGCCTATTAATATGTTACTACAGAAACAGTTAATGCAAACCTATTAATATGTTACTACAGAAACAGTTAATGCAGACCTATTAATAGGTTACTACAGAAACAGTTAATTCACGCCTATTAATAGGTTACCACAGAAACAGTTAATGCAGGCCTATTAATATGTTACTACAGAAACAGTTAATGCACGCCTACTAATATGTTACTACAGAAACAGTTAATGCAGGCCTACTAATATGTTACTACAGAAACAGTTAATGCTCGGTTGAGAGTGAAATACGTTACTGTCTCCGAACAGTTCTATAGATACGTCGGTTAAATGAAAGCACCATATTTTTTAACGCTATGAACAGCGACAAAATGCCGTAGGGCTAATACAGTTTCGTAAAAGAATAAAATGAATGGGTTGAATGGAAAGAGAAAATATAAAAGTTTCTCATAAAGTAATCACTGTGGGAGTTCGTATGGATTTCAGACTGGAGAAAATGAAACGGAGGTGAAGATAATGAGTGATAATTTTTAGGTGTACGTATCAGTAGCTATTGAAATTAGACAGTGAGTTGATAATATAATTAGGAAAGTAGTCATTAGCAGTTATCAATTAAGGACTGAGCTGGATCAATTGTAAAATATTAAAAAATGAAGGATCATGCTTCTGATATATCTATTGACTTATTATGATTATGAAAATGAGAAGGTAACTCTTAGTGTGCTGTTAATATAATGCTTCGAATATGATACTACGAATGATACGAGGTTCACTTATATTAGGGAATAAATAATATTATACTGACCGATTATGGTATTAACCGCAGTTGATGCACTAATACGTAATAATTACAGCACGTTTATTTATAATACGTATTAATCGTAGCACGATGATGTACTAATACGTAATAATTACAGCACGTTTATTTATAATACGTATTAATCGTAGCACGATGATGTACTAATACGTAATAATTACAGCACGTTTATTTATAATACGTATTAATCGTAGTACGTTGATGCACTAATACGTAATAATTACAGCACGTTTATTTATAATACGTATTAATCGTAGCACGATGATGTACTAATACGTAATAATTATGCACGTCTATTTATAATACGTAATAATTATGCACGTCTATTTATAATACGTATTAATCGTAGCACGATGATGTATTTATACAGTCCTATCGTACGTATAATCTTATGCAGATGATATGCTATTGATAATATTATGTTGACATTTTATGATAGTGAATATATTACAAGTGAATTATTGCGGTACACATTATGACAATACTGACTGTTATGTTAATGAATATATAACGTCTGGGGAATAATAAATTTAAAGATACAATGTTTATGGATTTCTTATCAAATTATGGTGACAGATAAAAGTTACAAAAAAAAAAACTATTAAGAAACCAAAACAAAAGAAAACAAAAACAAAACAAAACACGTGGAAAGAGGAAATTGAGCAAGGTTGTTGGATCGCATCTTTGAAGTCAGGCGGCAAAAGATCAGAAAGTGATAGATTGTGATGGAGAAAAGGTAGATTGATAATGGAAAGAAAACCCCAACAGTACACCCCCTTCCCTTCTCTCCATTAAGATAAATTAGCGCTTAAAGCACAAAGAACGTGGGCTGAATCAACGTCATAAAAATATATATAAACACGTGTGTGTGTATGTGTGCGTGTGTTTGTGCATGTGTAAGTATGTATGTTTACGTGTACGTGTGTGTAACACAAACATGATAAATATATCTTTACACATCGACAATTTACACTTTCACACTGGAATTGATCTGTAGAGAATAGTTGTGAGTTGAGAGCGTGCGCGCGAGGTTGTGTGTGTGAATGAGAATGGTCGGATTTCTCGCGATCATGGTCCGATTCACAGAGACGACCGGACTAGTCTCTGATTTAGCTGAAACAGATATCAACATAAAGACACTGATCTGTCTATCGAAACAAGACACTCAATTATGGAGTGTTCTCTCTTGCAGTTAACTCGCACGACAACTGTTTCGAATCTGATCTCTCACGCACACACTTGTCACGCCGGACTAGTGTTCTAGTCACGTGTTCAAAGCCACCTTGAACAGTCTAGATTTGAAGTAACCTTGACTCACAGTACTCTCTCCCCTCCTCCACCCCTCTCACATATATGTTACATAGATCTGTCGAGGTTGTTAGTGCGATTAAAAGATGACGTCACGAAAAGAAAAGCAGCCCCATCCAGCACAGAAGCGAACTCACGACTACTGTTGAGGCTGCAGGTAGCAGAGATGGAGCTGCAGAAACTCGGCAGACAAGCTCATCAAACCTGACAGGAAGAAAAAAAAATACAGATATACTTTGCACGTTGTAGTTACTGAATATGGCATACGTTATATATACAAACATTACGTGCACTGCATGCGTACGTTACTGTTACTGTATGAGTGAATACATATAGTGCATCGCTAATAATACAAGCAACTTTTATACAGTCACAACTTCTGTATATAAAGTCGCAGCTTACACACAGTCCCAACTTCTGTATATATATATTCGTACCTTTTATACAATCACAACTTCTGTATATATATTCGTACCTTTTATACAGTCACAACTTCTGTATATATATATTCGTACCTTTTATACAGTCACAACTTCTGTATATATATTCATACCTTTTATACAGTCACAACTTCTGTATATATATTCATACCTTTTATACAGTCACAACTTCTGTATATATATTCGTACCTTTTATACAGTCACAACTTCTGTATATATATTCGCACCTTTTATACAGTCACAACTTCTGTATATATTTTTGCAACTTTTATACAGTCACAACTTTTGTATGTATACTCGCAACTTTTATACAATCCCAGCTTCTGTATATATAGTCGCAACTTTTATACAGTCACATATTGAGTCGCAACTTGTGTATATAATAGTCGCAACATTTATGAAGAGTCACAACTTGAGTCGCAACTTCTGTGTGTGTGTATATTATATATATCCTCGCAACTTTTATACAGAGTTACAACTTGAGTAGCACTTCTCTCTCTAATTTAGTCGCAACTTTTATACAAAGCTGCAAATTGAGTCGCAACTTCTGTGTGTGTGTATATATTATATATATCCTCGCAACTTTTATACAGAGTCACATCTTGAGTCGCAAATTGTGTATATATAGTCGCAACTTTTGTACATAATCGCAACTTTTATACACACTGCACTTGAAGTCTATGCTTGTTGCTTGCTCAAAGATTTTATTTTGTAAATATTTTATAAGACAATACAATTATATATTTAGTTATTACATGCCGCACACATTTTATTACGTTAATGTTGTATACGAATACATACATGTACAATTATACCATATTTAATTATTATTCGTCATACGCACTTCATTACATTAATAATTTGTATGAACACAAGAACAAATATATATTTAGTTATTATATCCCCACACATATAATCCGTTTATATTTGATATGAGTACAAGTATAGGTAAACATTTAGTTATTATACGCCATAAATATTTCCTGAATAATGCCTACAGTAAGGAAATGACGTCAAGCAATACTAGTTTACAGTATACAATAATGGCGATAGTCATTACAACATCGGAATAGAAAGAGTCAAACACATTTCAGTCTTGCCATGTCCAAATTTCGAATTTAATTTCGTACGCACGTTTGATTTCCAGAAGTATTGTTTGTGACCATCTTTTAACATGAACTTGGATTTCTTTTGTGCTTACACTCTTCTGACTTTCTTTGCGAACATGACGTTTTATTTTTTTCTACTCACAGGCTAAATGGAAATTGAATTCTCTTGTACTTACCTGCTGAACATTCCTCTGATTTTCTTTTCGTACTCGAGCTCCAGGAGAGTGCCCTCTATCCAGAATTTGCCATCCAGGTGATGGTACTCGAACCCAATGCGACAGTCACATCGGTAGGCGCCTCGAACGAAGGGGTAACCGTCAACAGGCTTACACTGGAAGAAAGTTATTTAACATACATTATCTCCGACACAGTGAAGTTATTGTGCAGTATTAATATTCACATATATACGAAGCAACATTGAGAAAAGTTACTTAATAGCAGGATGAAGAAATAAGATGTACAATATAGTAATACAGAAGCATTTGCATCCATCCATCCTTCTGTCTACCTAAAAATTACATTATGTTGCCAGTGTTATTGATAGATTGTTCTAAATCCTAATTTCTTTTAAAATTAGTTTCTAGCAATATTATATACATGTAACTAATAAAACTATAATATTTGTGATGTCTTTGTTCAAATTATTAATTTTACATTAACAAATGATGTTGCCTATCAGGTGTTTACCTAAATTTTAGTTTGTTTTACATTCTTCTTTCCCCCCCCTCCTTCCTCTACTCCAATGTACACACGGAATAACAAGTAATACAATCTTCTACTGCAATGTACACATGGAATAACAAGTAATACAATCTTCTACTGCAATGTACACATGGAATAACAAGTAATACAAGCGCACGAGAAAGCGAGTTGTGAAGGAATGGTGAACTTCAAATGATGAGCTTGAAAAAAGAAATGAGTAAGTGGTTGGGACTCCTACCGTAGTAGAGAAAGGGTCACATCGAGCTGTATTCTTGAATGCGTTGGACACACCAAAGCTCTGGGGACATTGGCTCAATTCCAGGAGGTCGAGTGGAACGTCCACTGTCACCACGCCCCTGAAAATGAAAGAGTGTCTAGTTATATAAAACAAACAGTACTATGGTCACCATGCCCCTGAAAATGAAAGAGTGTCTAGTTACACAAAACAAACAGTACTATTGTCACCACGCCCCTGAAAATGAAAGACTGTCTACTTACACAAAACAAACAGTACTATTGTCACCACACCCCTGAAAATGAACGACTGTCTACTTACACAAAACAAACAGTACTATTGTCACCACACCCCTGAGAAAGTTACTTATAGCAAACAGCATATTCTTATACTGTCAGCCCGTCCATTATAGAGAAAGGCTATCTAGCTATACAAAACATATCAAATATTGTACTATTATCACCGCGTCCGTCAGAGAGAAAGTCTATCTAGTTATACAAAACAACACCAGTGCTGTACTACATTTACCACGCCCACGATAGAGAAAGATGATCCAGGAAAACAAAACAAACCCCCAAACAAACAAACAAACTAACAAACAAACAAAATCATGGTATCACTCTTTGAAAAACAAGATTTTACAAAACATTCATTAATACTGTCACCACCTCCTGGAATAATAAATTTTTGAAATCTACTTTTGGAAGACAAACTACGTTTTCCCGCTAATTATATTCCACTATTAATTAATTATTAAAACTATATCACGTCACCTCAATATCTCTTCGCCACACCATCAACATCAACATTAAAATTAATGTTAACACAAACACCAACACTAACATCACCATCAACATTAAAATTAATGTTAACACAAACACCAACACTAACATCACCATCAACATTAAAATTAATGTTAACACAAACACCAACACTAACATCACCATCAACATTAAAATTAATGTTAACACAAACACCAACACTAACATCACCATCAACATTAAAATTAATGTTAACACAAACACCAACACTAACATCACCATCAACATTAAAATTAATGTTAACACAAACACCAACACTAACATCACCATCAACATTAAAATTAATGTTAACACAAACACCAACACTAACATCACCATCAACATTAAAATTAATGTTAACACAAACACCAACACTAACATCACCATCAACATTAAAATTAATGTTAACACAAACACCAACACTAACATCACCATCAACATTAAAATTAATGTTAACACAAACACCAACACTAACATCACCATCAACATTAAAATTAATGTTAACACAAACACCAACACTAACATCAACATCAACATTAAAATTAATGTTAACACAAACACCAACACTAACATCACCATCAACATTAAAATTAATGTTAACACAAACACCAACACTAACATCACCATCAACATTAAAATTAATGTTAACACAAACACCAACACTAACATCACCATCAACATTAAAATTAATGTTAACACAAACACCAACACTAACATCACCATCAACATTAAAATTAATGTTAACACAAACACCAACACTAACATCAACATCAACATTAAAATTAATGTTAACACAAACACCAACACTAACATCAACATCAACATTAAAATTAATGTTAACACAAACACCAACACTAACATCAACACCAACATTAAAATTAATGTTAACACAAACACCAACACTAACATCAACACCAATATTAAAATTAATGTTAACACAAACACCAATATTAACATCAACACCAACATTAAAACAAACACCAACATTAAAACCAACATCAACACAAACACCAACACTAACATCAATATCAACACCAAAATTAAAAGCATCAACACCAACACCAAACGTAAATGACTTGATTGCTATGGCTACTGTGTTTGTCGGTTGTGTAATAAAACTTTCTTCACTTCAGCCCTATGCAAGTCCAAGATTCTTTTACCAATCGTAATACTGAATATCAACTGTAATACTGAATACCAGCTGTAATACTGAATGCCAACTGTAATAGTGAATACCAACTGTAATGCTGAATACCAGCTGTAATACTGAATGCCAACTGTAATACTGAATACCAGCTGTAATACTGAATGCCAACTGTAATAGTGAATACCAGCTGTAATACTGAATACCAACTGTAATACTGAATACCAGCTGTAATACTGAATGCCAACTGTAATAGTGAATACCAATCGCAATACTGAATACCAACTGTAATAGTGAATACCAATCGCAATACTGAATACCAACTGTAATATTGAATACCAACTGTAATAGTGAATACCAAGTGTAATACTGAATACCAATCGTAATTCTGAATACCAATCGTAATAGTGAATACCAATCGCAATCCTGAATACCAATTGTAACACTGAATACCAATCGTAATATTGAAAAATCGAAATACTGTTACACTGATCGTTACATCGAATTCACATTAACATCATAAACACTGAAAATCAATCGAACAATGAAAATCAATCGTAATACAAAATTACAATCGATCTCTGAAAAACAATCGAACGCTAATCGCAATACAGAGCAAAAACCTAGTTACCAACAATCGTTATACTGACTACCGATTAACAAGTGAACACTTGAAGACTTAGCAATTGTAACAATGAACAACGCACATAACACTGAATAACAATAGTACACTTAACAATTGTAACACTGAATAACAATAGTACACTTAACAATTGTAACACTGAAAACAATAGTAACACTGAATTCACAATCATATACTTAATACTAATAAAACACTTAAACACAATCATATACTTAATACTAATAGAACACTAAAACACAATCATATATTGAATACTAATCGAACACTAAAATAATCATATTACTAAAGTCTAATAGAACACTAAAACACAATCATAACACTGAATGCTAATCGAACACTAAAACACAATCATATACTGAATAGTAATCGAACACTAAAATAATCATTAAACTAACACTGAATAACAACTGAACACTAAAACACAATCATAATAATGGATACTAATAGAACACTAAAACACAATCATAATAATGGATGCTAATAGAACACTAAAACACAATCATAATAATGGATACTAATAGAACACTAAAACACAAACATAATAATGGATACTAATAAAACACTAAAACACAATCATAATAATGAATACTAATAAAACAGTAAAACACAATCATAATACTGAATACTAATAGAACACTAAAACACAGTCATAATAGTAAATACTAATAAAACACTAAAACACAGTCATAACACTGTATTGTAATCGAACACTGAACAGAAATCGAGCACTGGCCAAATATTCATGATACTGAATAATAACTTTCATGTACGTTCATTATAATTATGATAGATT